>CM028378.1:49769071-49946091 GCA_013146195.2 Codonopsis lanceolata | reverse complement strand
TGGAGGAACTGGGGCTAACCCCAAGGGTAGCGACCAAGGTGCAGGTGGTGGTTATAATCAGAGTAAGTCGCGATATGATCGCCCAAAGGAGTTTCTACGAGAGAGTGATCTCACCCCGCTCAACACATTGCGGGAGGACATAATGTACGAGGTCCGAGATGAGCTTCCTCGCCCACCTCGCATGAACCCTGAAACAACATATTCCAGGGATCGGTCTAAGAGGTGTGCCTATCATGATGATTATGGGCACACAATAGAGGAGTGTTGGCCATTGAAGAAGGCCATTTAGAAGTTGATCAATGAAGGTCGGTTAGATCGGTTCAAGAGAGACGGAGGGAACAGGGGGAATGTTCCCCGAAGAGATGCACCCCCGATCAGAGGGGTAATAAATGTAATTATGGATGAGGAGCCCATGCCAACTCAGCTCGGCAAGCAGATCTATTCTTTGTCAAAGGTGGTAGATTGCCCGACCACTCTGCAATCGGGAGAGGAGACAATACAGTTTACTCGTAGTGAGTTAGCGAGTAGTGTGGCAGGGGAACATTCCTTGATTATCTCGGCTTTGGTCGATGGTTGGGTTGTGCACAGAATCTTGGTGGATACTGGAGACTACAGGGATGTGATGTACTACTCATGCTTTTAAGGCTTAGAGTTGAAGGATGACCGCCTTAAGCCTTATGCGGGGACTTTGGAGGGCTTCACCAATCATAAGGTACCCGTAAAAGGTACAGTCGATCTAGAAGTTTTCATCGGTGAAGGTAGCCGCACTCGAGCTGAGAAGGTCACCTTTATGGTGATCGACTTGAAATCCCCCTATAATATCATTTTAGGGGTACCGAGCATGATCAAGTTCCAAATGGTCACTTCCATTCCTCACTAGCGAGCTAAGTTTTATACCGATCAAGGAGTGGGGGTATTGAAGAGTCAGCCCTGAGTAGTACTAGAGTATGTGTGGGATAGTCAGAGGAAGAAGCAGAAGTTGACCTTGGAGGATGGCGAGCAGAAAATTATCATTAGCACCAAGGACAAGTCTCATGTAACTGTGGGACCTTCAACGATTGCTATGGTCGGTGATGGCTTGGTTCAAGATGAGCAGCGTGGTCACGAGGAGGATACTTGTCCTTTGCCGACGTTGGGGTCGGGGGGACAAGTCGAACAGGCTGTTGACGTAGGGTTGGTACCAGATGAAAAAGATTGTGAGGAGGTCACTTGTCCTTTGCCGACATTGGGGTCGGGGGGACAAGCCGAGCAAGCGGTGGATATAGATTTGGATCAGCTTGATGCAGCCGAAACTCAAGCTAAGGAAGAGGAAAAAGTGGAGTGTGACACGCTCCAAATGCGGGATGAGCCAGAATTTACATCTCAAAACGAGCTTGAAGAAGTGGTCATTAACTCTGCTTATCCCGAGCAGAAGATAAAAATTGGCAAGGCACTGTCGGTAGAGGCTCGAGCAAACTTGGTCAAGCAACTCCAGGAAAGCTTGGATGTGTTCGCGTGGAGGCCAGGGGATATGCAAGGGGTGAGCGAAGATGTTGCAGTTCACTGTTTTAGTGTGGATTCAGCTTTCAGGCCAATTCAACAGAGGCCCAGAGTGTATTCTGCCGAAAAGGACAAGGCGATCAAGGAAGAGGTAGAGAAATTGCTCAGTGCGGACATTATCGAGGAGATACACTATTCGACATGGCTAGCTAATGTGGTCATGGTTAAAAAGTCAAATGGAAAATGGAGAATGTGTGTGGACTTCACCAACTTGAATAAAGCTTGTCCAAAGGATTGCTATCCTCTTCCTCGCATTGACAAGCTGGTGGATACTATAGCGGGGTTTGATTTCCTGAGTTTCATTGATGCGTATTCAGGTTACCATCAAGTGAAGATGAAGGAGACAGATAAGGCTTTGACTGCCTTCCGAGCAGCGGGGGGACTGTATTGCTACAAAATGATGTCATTTGGCCTGAAGAATGCAGGAGCTACTTATCAATGGATGGTGAATAGGGTCTTCAGCTCGCAGATCGACAGAAATGTGGAGGCCTACATTGATGATATAGTGGTGAAGACCAAAGGGCAAGATCATACTGTTGACTTGGGAGAGACCTTTGCCAATCTCCGGAAAAACAACATGAAGCTTAACCCGAGCAAGTGTGTGTTCGGTGTAAAGGCGGGCAAATTCCTGGGATTCATGGTGAATGAAAGGGGTATAAAGGTCAACCCGGAAAAAATTAAGGCATTGGTCACTATGAAGCCTCCTCGTTGCATTAAGGATGTCCAGAAGCTCAACGGACGAGCTATAGCCCTTGGACATTTTATTTCCATGTCGGCAGAAAGGTGCTTGCCATTTTTCAAGGTGCTCCATGGAAACAAAGGGTTTGAGTGGACAAAAGAATGTCAGGAAGCCTTTAAGCAGCTGGTGAAATATCTGGGGCAGCCTCCATTGTTAAGTAGTCCGATCCTTGGTGAGAATTTGTTTGTGTATCAGCGGCCACAGAGCAGGCTGTAGCCGTTGTGTTAGTTAGGGAAGAATGTAATTTACAAAAGCCTGTGTATTATGTGTCTAAGGCCCTTACAGCGGTGGAGGGACGTTACTTTAATGCAGAAAAGTTAGCTTATTCACTTGTTGTTGCTACTCAAGAACTCCGAGCTTATTTTTCTGCACATCCCATCATTGTGTACACGAACACGCCTCTCAGAAAAATTTTGCACAAGCCGGACTCCTCTGGTCGTTTGCTCACCTGGTCGATTGAATTGACCGAGTTTGAAAGCGATTAGCAGTCTCAGTGAGCAATTAAGGCACAAGCTTTGGCAGACTTTGTGGCTGAGACTAGTTTCAAGGACTCATGCGAGGAGGAGATTTCTGCCAAGACTGTGTCAACGAATGTCCCTATTCAAAGGCCTCGCCCAGATTATTGCTGGGAATTGCACGTGGATGGTTCAGCTAGCAGGTTAGGAAGTGGAGCATGTCTTGTTTTAGTTCCACCCAAGCAGGATGTGGAGTTTGAAAAGACTTTGCGTTTCACGTTTCCAACATCAAATAACCAAGCAGAGTATGAAGCCTTGATCGCGGGGCTTGAGCTTGCACAAGACATAGAAGTGCGCGAGGTAGTAATCTACTGTGATTCACAATTGGTTGTAAACCAAGTCAGGGGTGATTATGTAGTCCATCATCTAGTTCTGGTTCGCTATTGTACCATAGTAAAAGAGATTCTGAAAGATTTTGATTATTGGGAGTTGGTGCGAATTGGCCTTGAGGATAATATGCGTGCAGATTACCTTTCCAAGATGACCGAGGATGAAATTCAATCTTTGCATCCAGGGGTCATGGTTGAATACCTAGAGGTCCCAGTGATAGAGAAAGAGGTGATCATGGACATTGAGCCTGTCGCGAAGTGTTGGATAGATTATCTGAAGGCTTATATTGAGCAGGGAGCCTTGCCCGAGGATAGGATGGAAGCTCGGACTATTCAGAAACGAGCATGCCGGTATGTTGTCTTGGATAAAATTCTTTAAAGACGATCATATACTAGGCCTTTGCTTTGGTGTGTGCGGCCAGAGATGACCGAGGGCATACTGGGTGAGATTCATGAAGGAAAATGTGGAGGGCACCCGGGTCAACGCTTTTTGGCAGAAAAGGTTTTGGCTGTAGGGTTACATTGGATTACTTTGAAGCGAGATGCAGAAACATATGTTCGGCGATGTGATAAGTGTCACCGATAAGTGTCAACACTATGCTGATATACCTCGGTTACCCTTTATCAAGCAGACTCCAGTGGTGGCTTCATGGCCGTTTGATAAGTGGGGTATTAACTTAATTGGTCCTTTTTCCCTTGACCCGGTCAAAGTTTAAGTACGCAGTGGTGGCTGTCGATTACTTTACTAAATGGGTAGAGGCCAAGCCTTTGGCAACTATCAGTAAAGTCAATGTGATCAACTTTGTGCACGAGCATATATGGTGCTGTTTTGGGGTACCCCGGGAAATAATTTCTGGTCATGGGACTCAGTTTTCGGAGAAATTCTCAAAAGCATGCGAGCAGATGCGTGTGAAGCATTAGCAGTCATCTGTTGCATATCCTCAGGGAAATGGGCAAGCCGAGGTTGCCAATAAACAGGTCTAACATGCCCTTAAGAGAAATCTTGAAGATAGGGCAGGTAGATGTGTGGATGAGTTGCCATCAGCTTTGTGGGCGGTTAGAACAACGGTCAGAGGGCCCACGGGTGAAACATCTTTCTCTTTGGCTTATGGATCTGAGGCCATGGCACCGGTGGAGATGTACTTGCCCAATCACAGAGTATCTCACTATGATGCAGAATCCAACATTGTAGCTCGGGCAACCGATCTTGATTTGGTGGAAGAAAAACGGTTGGAGTCCAAGATGAGAATGGCCAATTACAAGCAGTGAGCAAAGGCACATCATGAGAAAAGGGTTCGTGGTCAGTCATTTGCTATGGGCGAGTGGGTTCTTCGAAAAATTGAGGCAACCGACCATCGAGTAGTATGTGGGAAGCTTTCCCCTAATTGGGAGGGCCCTTTCCAAGTAGTCAGAATTGTTAAGGAATGGATCTATATGTTGCGAATAGAGGAAGGCATCAAGTTGAAGCATCTATGGCATGCAGATCACTTGAAAAAGTACTATCATTGATTGGTAGTGTGCAAACTGCTTGTCTTTTTCTCCTATTTTGTAAGTTGAGATGAAATGAATGAGCATACGTTGGCTTTCGTTTTCTGGTTATCTCGCTTACGGTATTTAGTGCAAACTCGATCATACTTTTGGCGGGCAGGGAAGCTTCCTTGCCCGGTGTGAAAGTTGTTGTTCGAGTGGTTTAAGGTTATCTCGATTATTCTCTCTTTCACGGGCACGGGTTGTCTCTGCTCGTGAAAAAGGGTTGGTGTTCGAGCCAGTTGTTTCGATTATGCTTCTTCATAACTGCGAGCTATCTCAGCTCGGGTGAAGGAGTTGACGTTGTTCGAAGGCTTTAAAAGATTGTTTTTAAAACAAAAAGCAGTTGAAACATCTATGAAAGCACAAGTATAGAGAAAAGATGAACATCGATGTTAAGAGCAGAAATGTTAAGATATTACAGGCCCGGAGATAATGTAAACTGTTTGTAAATTGTTTTGCGAAGAAACAAAAAGGGAAGTTCGACTTTGGCATGCATGCCGGGGGAAACTCAAGGGTCAGCAACAGTAGTTTGGTCGGTGCTTGGGGCGGGGTCAGCCACTTCATTTGCAGGCTCCTCGATTACAATTACATCCCCGTCATCACCAGTTGAATGTGCAGCCAAGGTAGAAGCTTCCTGTGTTTTGGCTATCCAAATATGAGTCATCAGATCTGTAATAGTGACCTCAGCAGTTAGTGGAGGGGTCCAAACAACGAGTCCTCTCTGAGCTTCTGATTGAGCCAAGGAAGTCAGCTCATCTTTGTGAGAGGTACTAAGGCATGGCCCGGGCGGGCAGAGGGGCAGAAAGGGGTGTTAGTTCCCCATTCAACGAGTTGTTCTGACCGGACATACATCCCGCTGCACGCTAGTTGCCTAATGACGTGATTCAGTCCTTGAAGGAAGAAGGGGTAGGCTTCCTCTTTAACGCTTGCCTGGAAATCCTCGGAGTTCTTGTAGTCGGCAATGACTGCTTTTTTCTGCTCCTCACTTATTTGGGATAGCTCCACCCTTAGTTGCTTCTCTTTCTCAGCAGCTTCCTTCTTGGTTTTCTCCAGCTGGCTGACTGCCTCTTTGAGTTCCTTCCTCACTTGGCTAATATTTTTCAGAGCAGTCTCCTCGGATTTCTTAGAGAAATTGAGATGTGACTCCAATGTCTTTTTCGCCTCCTCTATCTTGGAGAGCTCGGTAACTTTTGTAGTCACGGCCTCTTCGCTCTCCTTAAGCTCAGCTCGGAGGGAGTTTACGTGCTCTTCAAGAGTGTTCTTCTCTGAGGACAACGAGCTGGAGGATTTGAGGTTGTTGATCAGTCGGTTGTATAGGAGCTCAGTCTTGGTGGCCATCTGAAAGGAAACATGGTTAAAAACGAGAGCGTGTAACATTTGATCATTATAGTGTGAAAAAACGTAAATGCACGGATTCTCAATAGAGATCAATGTGATTACCAATGTAGCTGTGATTGTAGCTACAATAGCAAACACAATGAAGCAACAAATAATAGCAGCGGAAGATTGATTAAGTCACAGCTTCAAACAGTAGGATTGAGATCAAGTTTTTACCAAAAACAATCTACAAGTTTAATACTTGTAGACCAAGCCTCAAGGCCACACAAATTTCACTAAAAATATCAAAGTTTTACACGGAAAAATCTTAGTGAAATCACTAGCAAAAATTCTCACAAGACAATCTATCTTGGAGAATAAAATCCCACATAAAACAGTTAAACAAAACGTGGGAAATAAATAAACACAACTTCCTTAAAAACAAGAACAGGAAGCACAAAACAGTTTTTCAGAAAACTGTTGGTACTGTCAATGTTGCAACATTGACAGCCTTCAGCGATGGAGCTTTTGTTCTGGAAGAACTGATTCTGTATGTTATGCTTTCTGCTCTTAGACGCCTTGCCTTGATTCTCTCTCACAAGTTCTGCAACAAACCCGTCTCTTTGTCCAGAATATATACACAGCAAGCCCTACAACATCCGGCAAAAGAGACACAATTCTACAAGGAAAGGGATTAGCTATTCAATGGTAAAATCAACACCTTTCCAAAACTTGCAAGATTATCTTACCAAATATGATGAAAGTCAAGATTCTTGGTTTGACTAAGATACTTGCCAAGATTTAGTTACCAAAATAATATAGTTGAAATCTTAGAAAGATTTTGCTACCAAAACTAGCTAAACAAAATCTAAAACAATATACTAAATTCTAAATTAATTACAACCGAATCTAATCTCCTATTTTGACAAGAAAGGTGAAAACAAGATAAAATAGGCCTTGCCTATTTTGACAAGAAAGGTGAAAACAAGATAAAATAGGCCTTGCCTATTTTACCCTTACATAGTGACAGAAAGGGAACCACTTACCTCAGTCATGCACATTCCTATTTCCCCGATAAGGACTGAGCTGGGGTGGTCGACGCTCCTTTTCTGGATGTCGGTATGGCGGAGCCTTTTCACCATGCCAAGACCAACAGTGGTCGCGTGCCCGCCCTGTTTGTTGGTGTTGAGGTTGGCTAGGTCTAGCACATTGGCCACTTCGGCAATCACTTGGGCAGCAAGCTATCGAGTTTCGGGCATCTCAAAATTATCCCTTTGCCATATGGGTGCCTGTGAGCTCGATGCTTCAACCGGTTCACTTTGATATATCTGTGATCTGGTTTTCATGTCGGTTGGAGCTTCAGGGGCAGGTCGTTTTGTTGATTGCGTGGCAGGGGCAGTTGGATTGGGGGCAGGTGGAGTTACAATGGCAGGAGCAGCGGTAGGGGTAGAAGTGGCAGCCCGGTTTGGCTCAATTACTCGGTTAGATCCACGTCCTGTATTCGTAGCAGGAACGGTGGGAAGGCGAGCAGGCTCTAGGGTGGCCATTTGTATGTTTCTCCCTGTAGCTCTCCTCTTCATAGCTTGGAGAAATCGTTTAGAGTCTTCTAATTGCCTCATGTCTGCAAGAAAAGTTATGAAAAATCGGTAAAGCTTTGGTTGAAATGAGAAGTAAAGGAAAGTTAAAATAGAAACTTGTGCAAACCAGAAAGAGAAAAAGCAGGGGTGCAATTGATCCCATTCAGCTCGCAGTCCGGGCATTTGCTGGGAAATCTACCTCCATGGCAACTACCTCAATATGGGTGAGGTATTTCGGCATCCATGACAACTCGGGGCTAAATTCCTTCAACAGGCCAACTTAATATCCTGGTCAGTTGAAGCAAGGGAATCAGAGGTAAGGGCTACCCAGTCTAGTACCCAATCCTGTCCATTTTTACCTTCTTTGACTCTAAGAAGTTTCCTTAAAGTTTTCGCGAGCTGGGGTTCTCCTACTCGGAATGCGTTTTTGTCATATTTGGCAATTTCTAAATACTCCAAGTATGGGGCAAAAGGCCACCCAACCCGGGATTCAACGAGCAATGCCTTTCCATCCCAGGAGTCGACTTTGTTGGGGCCATCAGACAGAAGTTTGAAGTAGTTGGGGTTGGAACGGCCAGTAATGCGGCCACTTTTCTTGTCCAAGGAAAACAGAAAGAATTTTCTAAATAATGCCATGCTGGGTTCGAACCCAAGCAGCCGGCAGGCAATGGTATAGGCGACCAGGAATCGTACGGTTGTAAGAGTTAGATCACAAGGAAGGGCATTGTTCAAATTCAAAAATTCAAAAAAGAAGGGGTCAAGAGGAAGCCTAAAACCTACAAGGAAGAAATCAAAGTAGAAGACCATACGGTCACCTTGAAAGTTGTGCCCGTCCTTCTCAATATCTAGGTCGAAGGCTTGGACTCGGTAATTTTTAGGGTCCATACCTAGTGAGTAAAACCAAGCAGACACATCGTCCTCCCAGTTTAAGTCGTCCCATTTGAGTTGATGGGGGACAGCGGTGATGATTTGTTTGCCCTTGTGTGAGTCATGGTTTTTCTTTTTGGGTAGCGGGCTGGTGGTGCTCGGAAGGATATTTTCAGGTCGGTCATCTGCTCTAAGGTTGGTTTGCTCATGCTCGATGAGTTTGTCTTTTGGCTTAGTTGGGGGTTCTAAAGTTCTTTCTATGAAAGTTATTGGTTCCCGTGGGTTTAATAGGGGATTTTCCTGCTCGGATCCTTTAGAACTAGAGGATTCAGTCTCGAAGCTCTCTTCGGTCTCAGTAGTGGCCCCATGATCGTAGCTACGACCTTCAATTTCTGAGTGTGTTTCGTCACTGGAAGACATCCTACAAGAAACATAAATCGAGGAATGAATGTTAGTCCTTGCTCGTGAAGGGTTAGCAAAGGGCGGGCAAGCAAGAACCCATGATCGAGGATTATATCAAGACCGATGAACATGGCACCAGTTTGATATTCCTCGATTCCCATTTGTGAGTCGGTTTTTGTAAATAAAAATGAGGAAATTGTCAGACTCAGATGACTTAGGGGTATAAGGGTTGTGGCAATTTGGAAACCTGAGGAATAGATGATTGAAGATGAGGAAAAGAAACGGGTATCAGACATTCTGATTTACGACAGATTTACTTTCCAATCTTAACAAAACTCATCATGTACCCAACCCACATTATTAAACCCTAAAAATGGGGGTTTTCAGCGGCGAAGATACAATTTGAAACTATAACAGACGTAAGAGTGAGGATTGAAGAGTACCTGTGAATGGGAGGAGAATGACTTGAGGGTCTTGAGAATCTTTTCCACGCGTCTGAGTGCAGAGATGAGAAGTTTTCTCGGTTTGATTTTCCTCAAGTGTGGGTAAAGTTTGAAATGGAGGGGAATTTGAGCTTTTATATCAAGTTAAACCGACGGTTGGGGATGTCCCAAGAGGTTGTCATCATTAGGGCACGGAAACCGAAGCATTTCATTAAATGATCTCTTGGGCAATGAGCCCGCGTGAGGCTGTAAGGCGGCTGCTGACGGCCCATCCCCTCAAAATAGACTTTTGGTCTGGCATCCATTCATAATAAGCTTCCATTCATAGCATTTGACTGAGGGCAATCCTTTGAGGCATTCATGAAAAGATTTATCTTAGGAACGATCTGGCCTGGGGATTCAAGATTCTTCTCATCGCTCCGAGCATAGATACCCGAGAGACAAGGAGTAGGGGGCTACTGAACTGCCCGGCCCAATAGGCCCAAGATACAAGTCACGTGCCAGGCATATCCCCAACAGCCGGGAGCAGAACATGTGAATTCTAGAGCCCAAGCCACTTTGAGGAAATGGGCAGCAACCAGAAGTGTACTGCGAGCTGGGGGCTTAATACCCAGCGGGCTAGAGTGCAGCGAGCTGGGGGCTTACCCGACAGGTAAATATTCATTGAACAGGGTTTAGCATGCTCGGTTATGAACGTAATAGTTGTCTTGAATTTGGGCAGTTACTTCCGAGAAACTCGCCATCACCTCCATGATGAGGCCGTTGTGATAAATGTGGCAGTTAATATGGCCGTTAATGTGCCCGCCACAATGTTTAATGGACAGTTACTCTCCGGCACAAGTTATAAAAACCCCTCGAAACAAATGAGGAAGGTACGTGATTTTATACACTTGGTCAAACTCTGTCAAATTGTTTACTCAGTTGATTGTTGAACTAACTTTCACGCCGGAGGGCTTTTGCAGGGAGTGCCCCTGCCTAGTTCACTGTTTTTGCTTGTTTACAGGGTTGGGCCTAGGAGATTTTGGATAGATCGAAAGTCAGATATCAATCAAAAAAGCCCAGTGTGTCCTTGATAAATTTGGACGCATCATAAGCTATTTTAAGAATAAAATAGTTATACTAGTAACAAACTTTATTTATATTTACACGTATAAGTAGGAAAGAAACTTAATAAATAATAAGAAATATAAATATTTATGTATTTAAAGTATGTGAAGAAAAGAAACTAATTTAAATTGCTAGAAATTATAACTACTTTACATTAAAGTAAAGACATAAAATAAACTAATTAAAATAGAAGGAAAATATAATCATTATTACATTTAAAGAAACTAATTTAAACAGGACGAAAATGTAAATATTATTACATTAAAGTAAGAACGAGAAGGAAACTAATTTAAACGAAAAGGAAATATAACTATTATTACATCAAAGTAAGAACGAGAATGAAACTAATTAAACAGTAAGAAAATGTAACTATTATTACATCAAAGTAAAAACATGAAGTAAACTAATTTAATCAGGAAGAATATATAATTATTATTACATTAAAGTAAAGACATAAAGTAAACTAATTAAATATCTATATTTTAACTATTTATATATTAAAGTAAAAACAGAAAGGTAACATACTTAAATACTTATATTTAAGTTATATATTATATTAAATAACTACGGGAACAAAACCTACCTCCTAGAACGTGAGTGTCTGAACCCGGTATATCTGGCCCACTAGGCGGTCTACATGTGCTTCCTCTGTCCTTCTGAGAAAGGAAATCTTTTTTTTTTTGCTGTTGTTGTTGTAATTCGGGCAGTGTGACTGCTCCTTTTGGTTGTTTTCGCATCGGGATCTGGGTGGCACAACTGCTTGCTTTCGTTGTTGTCGAGTCTGAAATCGGGCAGAGCAACTGCTTGCTTCGGCTGGATTTGACGTCTGAATTCGGGCAGGGGAACTGCTCTTTTCAGGATTTTGGAACCGATAAAATAGAGCGAAAACCTAGCAGGGTAACTAGGGTTCACTTTGGCCAGAGAGTTTTAGTGTTCAGAGGTGATTTCGGAAGCCTAACGGAGCTTCGGGGTTTGATTGTAAAACCCACAATGTAACAGCACTCGTGAAATCTCTTTTCGTAAAAATTATGTGTCGAAGCACTGGCCGAAGCCTCGTATTTATAGGATGAGATTGGGATTCCTTAACAGCGAAGGATCATCGGATATTTTATTTCTGTGCTATAATGTGTTGTACCTTGCGTTGAAAGGCTTGTACCAAAAGCAAAGTGGAGCAGTTATTTAAGGAAAGTGGGCGCACCCTATGCCACATTTTGGCGCAGCGCCCAAATGTTCATAAGGCTGCTCCCATTTCCTTATTCCTTTCTATCCTTGGTACTTTGCCCCATGTAATTCACTGCTTGACAATTCTTTCGTTCTTTTACACTTTAAACCCTGTAACTTAACATTCGCTAGTCCTTTTTGACAGGTTTTGATATTTTATAAAATGTTATAAACAATGGTACGAAATTGAGGTGTCTACAATTTTAAAATAATATATAAACTTAGTTTTAGTTCAGCATTATTGATGCATATATGGATGACAAGAGAAAATATGTAAATTTGTCTATCATATATTTAATTTCATAAATTATAGAATAATCATGAAGCATTGCTTAGTGCTTTAAATAAAAAATGTTTTAGGCGTATATAAATTGATACTTGTCTAATTGAGAAGATTATTGAATAATGTAATTAATTTGGCTGAGGTTGATTAATACTTCAAAACATGAGGCAATGTTACTAGAGTACAATCTTTCATGGTAGATGAAAAACAAACTCATTCTGTAAGTCCAGTTGGCAACAAAATAAGGGTAGAGAGGGTGAATAGAATTTTAAAAAACTTTAGGGGTTGTTTTTAAAACCTTTAAAAATTGTAGTGAGAATGGTTTAAAATACTTTCTTTGATTTTCTTTTAATCACTTAAGTATAGGGATTGAATTTAAAGACAATGTATATTAACAACTAAGTAAAGAACTTTAAGAATGCAACTGTTAAACACTTAAGTAGATAGTAGTTGTTTAAGTGTATAAACAGTAAAAACGGTAGAAAGACATATGCACAATATTTGGAGTGGTTCATAGTATAAGATGCTACGTCCACTACCAAGTTGGTCAAACTTGGATTTTGAAATGCACTAAGATTATATAAATTCTATGTGATCACTAACAAATCAGTGTACAACAAAAACCAGTGTTTGAGAAATATGATTAATAAATAATCAAACTCGTGCAACAATCAAAAGTTCCTTAAAGATTTAAAAGAATGAAGGAACAATTGAAATAGTGATTGTTCAAATAGAAACTAGAAAAAAAATATGAGAAAGACTATTTAGTTGATGTTTGAGAGAAGAAGCTCTTCAAAGAAAGATTGAAGTTCTGGGTTTGAATGAAAGCTTCAACGTGTTTGTCTCTTTCAGTGTGCTGTGAAGGATTTGAGATATTTGAATTTAGAGCACATAATTATGCGAAGATGTTTTCTTCTATCCTTGCTTCAAACATTTTATAGAGATATCTATGTTTGTAGCTGTTTGAGAGAGCAAAATTGAATTTTGAATTTCTTGACGAAATGATGATGAAGATCTTTCATTGAACGCACGAAAATCATGTAGAGAGTTAGAGACGAAGTGTATTTCCTAGCATTAAATAATAAAGAGAGTGGTTAGTTAGGATAGAATATATATGAAGAACATTTAAGACATGCATGAAAGTCTTCTATTGACAAGACAGATGATTAGTTCATATGTTTGAAAATAGATGACCAAAGAATAATTTAATATAAGAGCATGAGTGTTGTTGGTCCCAAAGTAGGCTCAATCTAGGCTAGAAGGGGGGGGGTTGAATAGCCTAGATATGCTTTTGTAAAAACTTTTCATAAACACTTCTTAACGATTTCTTGGAAGATTTGAATAGAAGTATTAAGGCAGCGGAAACAGAATAGAAGCTGAACTATCAATAGTTCAGTAAAGGTTGTGCAGATTCAGAAATAGTTAAGCACAATCAGTTAATGATAAAGATAAGAACAGTTCAAACAGAACACAGTGATTTGAAGTGGTTCGTACTGTGAATAGTACTACATCCACTACCAAAGTGGTTAGCTTTGGATTTTAAAAGTGCACTTGTTTATCCACTAGGTTTATGAGTAAGATCACTAATGGATCGTGTACAAAATAAGTTTTTAACCAAGTGTATAAAGGTGAGAGAAACAATCAAGGAATAATTGTTCTCACACGTGCTGAATTAAAGAACAGTTTAAAGACAAACTAAATGAAGCTGAAACGTATTTAAGATGGCAGATCTGCAGCTTCAGAAAGTTTGGTGAAGTGTTAGTCCTTGTCCTTTGATCTCTTGAATGCTTGAATGTTGAAGATGAAGCTTGAGAGTTTTTAATGCGCAAGAGTTGTTCTTCAGATCTTCAGGACTTGAATAAATACCAGGAAGAGATCTTTGGACCGTTGGACTGAGACAGAGTGAACTATGTCCAACGTTCTTTTGCATTGAATGCAATTCGGCCCTTTGGGAGATGTAACAGCCACAATCATCAGAGATGCAGTGTGTGCAGAAAAGACATTCCCAATTTGAGTAAGGTTTTAGATTGCAGGCTCTGTAGCTAGGAAAGTCTTCTTAGCCAAAAAGGGTAATGTCTTCGCCTTCGCCAGAGACAGCCCGACAGCTTGTCATCATGTAGAGTTGACTTCTTTAAAGTGAAATCTGATGAAGACATTATGACTAGATATTTTCGAAAATATCTGGATAGGTGTATACGTGTCATAATTTCGTGATTTGGCTAATCTTGATTTTTGGCTCTTTGAGCAGACTTCAAAGTCTGCTGTTCTTCAAAGGCTGCTGAAGAAGCTTGCAAAACCGCGCCTAAACTAACACTTAAACAGTTCTAAACACATTGATTCTAAGACAGTTGCCACACTAATCGGTACGCAGGCCTTTTAGCCACTGTACACTAGAATCAAAAGATGACTCAACCAAATCTAGAATTAGGAATCAACAAGTGTCAACTGTTTCCAAAATCAAATGTGTTCAGGAGATATAAAATTTTGAAATGTTAAAATAGTGCTGATACAGTGGCATCCGCAGCAGCAGCAGCAACTAGCTGCTGATGACTAAGCTTAATCAGATAGGATATATGTTTAAGAAAGGCTGCTTAACTAAAGGGATCTATCTGCTATCAGCAGATAGAACTTAGACATGCTAAAGTCTAAGTAAAACAACCTTTAAGACAAGTTGTTTTAAACTTAATGAGTTTAAGTAAATCTAAAGCATGCAAGTTTATACACATTCCATGGATCGAAGTATCTAATAAGTCAAGCACTCTTTTCAAACATTTTTACCTCAAATGTATTTGTCAATATAATAGACATTGTGTGTGAGAGAGAGAGAAATGAACATTGTTTAGATGTCAGTAATGTTTGGTTGATCAATTGTTATCAGTGTCTATAAATTTGTTTGATTGACGGAAATTTCATACTAATTGCGAGAATGCAAACTTTGAAGTGATAAAGATGAGTGACCGATTAAGCGCACAAAGAGGCAAATTTGTGTGGTTGAGAATAATGTTAGTGGTTTTTTGTTTTCAATATAAAATATTCCCTCTCTCATTCTCTCTCTCACACACACACTTATATATATATATGATGTATCCAAAAAGCCTCATACCGAGGGTGTCGAAGGTAGCGGTGGACGTGGGTCGCCGAAGTTGCCGTCCGGTAGTCATCTCGTCATCAATGGTGGATATCTAGCTATATTATCTGTAGAAGAAACACCGTGAGTAGGTGGGGAGGGCCCCTGCCAAAAACCCTCCGACGTGTTTATGAAGGAGAGGACGCGTAGCCCCCAAGTGATTGTGTGATTCTAGATCAGAAGAAGAGAGAGCCCCCACTCTATATATGAACTAAATAAGGTTATTTATACCTAAGGGAATGGATTTAGCTCGTTGCGCATGGGCCCGACCCAATCCTTCGGACATCATACAAAATACAGTGGGCTATTAAATGAGACCCAAACGCTATTGAGGCAGATCCAAAATATGCACATCAGTAGCCCCCTACTCATTATTCTTCGAGATTCTTCTCGGAGGTAAGGAGCACTATTCGCTCGTGATTCCCTTTAATTTCTCGGGACAGCCGGGGCTTAATCACTTTCACATTGGCAAACAAGATAACAGAAATGTCGGAATGAGTCACGACTTTAGTCATTTTTGACCGCCATTGTATATTTTAATTAAACAGTATGCTTTATAACTTAATTGTATCTTTATATAGCGAGCAGAGCGCCACTTGGACCAAGGTCAAGTCCCAGTACTCGACTATGTGAGCAGAACTACCTTTGAAAAGCTAGCGAGCAGAAGCGCAGGTAGGCGCGGTATACAACTCAACTGCGAGTAAACTCGATCGGGAGCCTTTTGGTGAGTAGAGATATATCATGCTCGTCAAAAAGGTGACCACTTGGTCTTAGGTATAATCTAAGAACCACTTGAACACCAACCCTTTTTCACGAGTAGAGATACCTCTTACTCGTAAAAAAGAGAGGAGATAACAAGCTCGAACACCAACCCTTTTTTCACCAGCAGAGATACCTCTTACTCGTGAAAAAGAGAATAATCGAGATAACATGGTCGAACACCAACCCTTTTTCACGAGCGGAGATACCTCTTACTCGTGAAAAAGAGAATAATCGAGATAGCAGGCTCAAATACCAACCCTTTTCACGAGCATAAATATCTCTTACACATGAAAAAAATAATAATCGAGATAACAGGCTCAAACACCAACTCTTTTTCACAAGCAGAGATACCTCTTACTCGTGAAAAAGAGAATAATCGAGATAACAACTGAGCGGTAAGTAGTGAACGCACGCATACATAGAGTAAAATCTGATAGTGTGGCTCGGGCACAATAATAGCGTGCTCAGGCACAAAGTACATAGTAGCTCCCGGGAAGAAGCATATCATTCTTGATCTTCTTTGGTGTAGCCCCCACTTCTCGAATGCGAGGATTTATCTAGAAGTTGAGAAGTATAGCAAATTAGTACTGTTGGTTCTCGGGTCGAGGCCGACATATGGTATGCTCATTATGGTCGCTCAGATCTCCGAGTAGTTACTACTTGTTAAGGCTCGTAGTGTGCTCGAGCACGGTAGAGCTGTTAGGGAAAGCCTAGGCTCTGTTGACATGGACTTCATACCTGAAGCCTTATGTGCATCATTTGCAAATCAATCATATTTTTCCATTTAATAAAATTGGTGTTTGTTTTGTGCATTTAACTTATGCGAGTAAGAAAGTAATCACGTTTCTACACAACACGACTAAAAAATGACGTAATATCATTATTTTGATTCATAAGCAAATAATTCATGTTATCTGGTGCACAATGTCAATTAAGTCAATAATTCAAGGTACATTGGACGTATTTAATGCAATTTATATATGACATGAATGCTTCTCATAATATCATATATTGCATGTCATAATTGGTGACTTAATCACATTTAATTTACTTTATGCTAAATAATAAATGTCATGAGTAGTTATCCCAAAATTAAATAATCAATTATGTATCTCTCACCCCATAACTATGATAGTCAATTGTATATCATCGTAATAGTTACAATGATATTAAAGCACCCTTAATTGTGTAAGCAACAAGCATCATAACCGTAAGCAGCGATAATGATCGTGGTTTCAATTTTGGCGTAAATCAACAAAAAACGTAAGGGCAAGATTGGAATATAACATCTGATAGTACTGTTGATAGTGATGTATTGGCTGATATCACCCCTGACAGTGACGCAATGTGATTCAGCCGGATCTGAACTTCATGCGCAAAAATTCACTTGGGCAGCGTATGAAGGAACATCGATTATTACGTGGGATTCTAAGGAGGGTTTTCTCATCATTAAGAAGTTCTAGGTAGCCTTTAAGAATTGGCAATGCATATCTGTCAATTGCTTCAATATCTCCAATACTAAGAAACTCCCGGAAACCTTCCAATGCGAGTTCCATTTGCCCATCTGCAGCACTGACCCTGCTATGCAACAGCAATGCCCAACCAATAAATCGATCAACCAGATTGTCGAGTACAACATGGTTCTGCCTTTCATTCGTGCTAATCGAGATTAAACACAATACAACCCACAGAGCACCATGATGGTTCTGCCTTCCGTTCGATTTTTGTGTTTGGTGCTCGAAAAAGTCAGATTCGTTTGGTCGGCGCACTGTCGGCGGGTAACGGAGCAACACGCCTCCAGTGGATTGTGGCAGGGCGTAGAATTTCAGATGGAGGCGCTTTCGGTGGGATCTTTCTTATCCAGCAGAAGCGCATCCAAGGGTGATGTTGCATTTCTGTTTCAGGCCTTCCTTCTCTGCCCATTCCACAGCCGATGAAGACACTGTATTAACTTTGGCCATGGCTTCCACGGAAGAATCCGGTGACCCTCAAACCCTACCCTTAACAAAAGAAAACTCTTTCCCGACAATGGAACAAAATGATGTATCCAAAAAAGCATCATACCGGGGGTGCAGAAGGTAGCGGTGGACGTGGGTCGCCGGAGTTATCGTCTGGTAGTCATCTCGTCGTCGGTGGTGGATATCTGGCTATATTATCTGCAGAAGAAACACCGTGAGTCGGTGGGGAGGGCCCCCGTCAAAAACCCTCTGGCGTGTTTATGAGTATGAAGGAGAGGGCGCGTAGCCCCCAAGTGCGTGTGTGATTCTAGATCAGAAGAATAGAGAGCCACCACTCTATATATGAACTAGAGATGGTTATTTATACATGAGGGAATTGATTTAACTCATTGCGCATGTGATCGGCCCAATCCTTCGGACATCATGCAAAATACAATGGGCCATTAAACGAGACCCAAATGCTATTGAGGCGGATCCAAAATATGCACATCAATATATATATTCCTAGATTAGTTGATAAATATTTGCCTGAATAAAAATTATGTCTATATTATTCCTAGTTCGGGTAATGGTTCAGGGAATGAGGCGGTTACTTCTAATACTAAAGCCAAACCATTCCTCAATTTTTCATTTTGGTTATTCCCTGTTACCCACCCCATATCCAGTCAAACCAGTTATTAACCGTCAATTTCAGTTCAACTCAGTTCGGGTATCCACGGTTCGGTTCGAAATTGTCATCCCTGCCTTATTTACTAGACTCAAATTAAATGTTGTTGAATGAGTTTGTTAAGTGTAAAAAAAATACTAGTGCGACTTAACTACAATAAATTATCTTAAATGAGGGTAGATTAATCTTTTTATAACATTCCTTAATATGCGTGTAAATTACTAAAACATCATTTATTTTAGGATGAAGGTAGTAAGAGTTAATCTATATGATTTAGCTGTTTAAGAATAAATTATGGATGTCAGAAGCTAATTGTACGTGTGTTTGTTAAATAAGATAAAAGTTGTTGATATAGACTAAAATAACTAAAATACCCCTAATATATAAGTTGCTTTCAATGTAAGTTAAAGTAACCCGTAATTATATATATATATATATATATATATATATATATATATATATATATATATATATATATATATATATATATATATATTGGTTTACACAGTGACAATGATGTCCTTATAAACTTGAAATACCTCCTCCATTCTTTTTGAACAATCTACATTGTTTGTAGGATTAAAATATCATCTAGTTTTTATTGTATTTTATATCCATACTGATGCTACACAATTTGGTATTGGGTCGTTCCTTGCGGTTTGTAGGATATCTAGACTTATGTGAAGGTATGATCTTATAGAAACCTGTCAAAAGAAAGACACCTTAGAAGGAATGCAAGGCAGGGCCTTGCGAAACCCCTCAGGTGTGAGAGTAATATTTTAGCTTGATTGAAAGCAAAAAAGACAGAGTTTTGGTGTGTAAAACGAGCGTACCTTTAAAATGAAGCATTATAAGGTATATATAGGCCTTTGGGAGTGAAATCGAGCTGAGTCATTATTGTGAAGAGATCTTAGTCCTTTATGTCCATAAATGCGGGTTGACCGCGTAACTGACAGAGTCGTGGCTTAAATCTCAGGCTCGATAGTTATCAAATAGTTGTGTTTATGATGAGTGTCGGTCTGCTCGATCAGCCTTGCTCCCTGATCGGGAAAGTTTGGAGAAGGATTCCTGGCTAGGATGGATGTGAAATATTCAACCCGGGTTATCCTGCTCGGATAACCTTTTTACTGGTCCCTGCGTCTCACATGTTTATCACGTGAGGGATCATGTGATTGGCTCGTGACCAGGATTTGGGCTGAGCTCATCATATACTAAATTGGAGCTTATAAAATTAAAAACTTAATATTTAGCACAAGACTCATAGTGCACAGTTTTTTTAAAAAAAATTACGTGTTATGATTTTGAAGAAAAAAATATAGGTCAAATTTTCATGTGAAAACCCATTCAAATTGACTTTAAAAATGTTAAAACATAACACTTATCTAGGAACGAAGGGAGTAATTGGAGATGTTAATCGCGTCAGACCTAGCGGGTTTCAACCCTAACGATTTGTGAGCTTAACGGGCCGCTTTAGACTTGATGGCATGGCCCTAACCGTGCAGGCCACGGTTTAAACAGGTCATTGACGATCCACACTAAACAAAATTAGATGCTTACATATTTAAATATAAATTTTGAAATCAAGTGATCAAGACAATTCAAAATAAAAAAAATTACATCGACATCACCTAAATGATAAAATTCAAAATACATATCATTGAATTTAAATAACAAATTCAACGTCACTAAATACTTAAAATGTACACGCCCCTGTTTGGAATGGACAAAGAAAAATATAAGGCTATCTACTTAAAGGTTAGCTCTGCATCAGTCAAAGAAAAATGAGGTGGTCTTCTGTAAGACGTTCTTACAGATCCTTATCCGTAAGACAGATCTATCCAAGTTAAATTGGGCAAAATTCAGAAATGTCAATACAACCCCTTAGTTTTTGAAAATTACAGCGCCACCCCTCATGTTTATATATACAGAGTGTCGCTTCTTACTATTAACAATATCACTTTGTAGTATAAAATGTGTCACTTTGCATTTTTAATGAAAATTATAAAATTTTCCCTAAAAAAGTGTTACTTTTTGGGCTTAAATATGTCACTTTTAGTCTTAAATGTCTTACTTTCACTTTGAAAAATATCTCATTTTTTTTATAAATGAAAACCATTACGTTTGACATTAAAGTGTTACTTTATAACATTAAAAGTGTCACTTTTTAGCATTAAATGTGTTACCTTATGCCCTACAAGTGTCATTTTGTTTTATAAATAAAAATCGTCGTTATTGACCTTAAAAGTGTTACTTTTTAGCATTGAAAGTGTCACGTTTTAGTATTAAATGTGTCACTTTTGGCTGTCAACGTTAGTTTTAAAGTGACACCTTTTAATATTAAATATGTCACTTTTTTTGTATTAAGAGTGTCACTTTTTAGTATTAAAAGTGTTACTTTTTATTTTCATGAGAATTATAATGAATTTTCCTTTATAGTGTCATTTTAACCTTAAAATGTGTAACTTTTGTCTTTTCAATGTGTCACGTTTGACTTTAAATGTGTCATTTAGTATTTCGTTAAAGTCTGTTAGGGTCCGTCAAGTATCCCAAGACAATTGATGCTAACAGATGACTAACGGAGCTGACAAATGATTAAACTGTAAGGCGTGGGAAGCATAAGAATTTCGACAGCAAACCTTGAAAGTGCAGGGGCACCGGAGGAAAATGAGCAACTTCACATTAATGTGCAAAACAAATGTGTCACTTTTGTCTTTTCAATGTGTCACGTTTGGCTTTAAATGCATCATTTAATATTTCGTTAAAGTGCGTTAGCATCCGTCAAGTATCCCAAGGCAATTGATGCTACTGGATGGCTAATGGAGCTGATAAAGGATTAAACTGTAAGGTGTGGGAAACATAAGAACTTCGGCGACGAACCTTGAAAGTGTAGGGGCACCGGAGCAAAATAAGGAACTTCACAATAATGTGCAAAACAAAATAATTCTGTGACTTGTGGGAGTCAAACCCAAGTCCTCCCACCAAACCTTAAGTGTCAACTCTAAACCATCTTGGGTAACTAGCTTTTGTGATTTTTAGTAACATGTTAGTTATTTATTATGACTAGCGAATTCCTAAATTGGGCTCTATCGTACAGATTTAGGATCCATAACACAAGTTTTTGCCACGAAAAATATAAGTCTATCTACTTAGATATGCACGAGCCACCCAATAACGACCGAAAGTCAGTGCATGTAAAGGATATATATAGCCTTTAGATATTTAGCAAATGGTTCGCTAGGAACAAAAATGAGAATAAAATAAAACTTTCCCATTTTACGGAAACCATCTAATTACAAACAAAATACACGAATACCAGACCAAATTTATCTACTTAAACAAGCTCATGTTTTGTTATTTATCCTTTTGATTTTCGTAACTCCAACATTCATTACTGTGATTAAGTGTAGAATCAATACAGTTTTGATAACCACTGGTTTTATTTTTGTGTTTAATAGGAAAATCAAAAATGGTTTTCATTAATGGATGTAATCAAAGTGTTGTTGATTAACGCCTACACAAACAGAGTCTTCCACAAGTTCAACACACGATTTTGAGCAATCTTAAAAATACTCTTTGTATCATATTTTACGATCTCCTTCTTTTGGCCTCATCTATCATATTGGTGATAGCCTTCAAGCACAAATTTAGTTCGTCAAAAACCCAAATGCAATGTATTTTCGGTGTCCCTGTTGTATCTAGTGAGACAAACGTCCATACTAGCTTCCAAGTACTTACGGGGAATAGACGAATTTGTTTTAAAGAAACTGTGTCCAGCATAGACCTCGACCCAGCAGACTTCAGTTCTACTTCAACAAATTTCGTAGCAACTTTTCATGCACACCAGTAAGTTGTCCAACATCTCTAGTGTACACCAGCTCGCCTTTTTTAGATATTGTTATTTTTGGGTTTTGTTATACTCACGTTCGATTTTGATGAGTTACATGCACCTCGCCTTTTTTCCAATTTTGATGATTTACACGATGTAAAAGGATGTAAGTATTTTTGTTGGCATGATCCCCCAATATGCCCTCGATCTACTGTTGTGATTCCAGGTCTACTGCAGGCTATCAATCACCATCAAATTGAGTTAATGCAAGTCAAAATCAAGCGTGCTAGGGAGCGAAAAATGTTCATTGTTCTATTATTTGGGTGTTTTCTTTTTATTCTGTTGTTGCTGTTTCTTGTGGTTTGACGAAAGGCAAAGAATAGCCTATGTTTTAGGCTTTTGAAACAGTACGGATGTAGTTGTTGGTTATGTTTAGGTGTTTTGTTCTTATTGTAGTATTGATGTTGGTTCTTCTTGTTGTTAGAAAGAGGGCATTGGATTTTTGGGTTAGTTATTGGGCTAATGTCTATGCATGCTACATTGAAGCAAAAATGGATTGAGATTTGGGTTGGCTCGGCTCGATCCAAATTCGGTGGGCCAAAACATCTTTTTGGCTAGACTAGGTCGGCCTGAAGTTTGATGGGCCTATGAAAAGCAAGCCCAGTCAAACCTTGTCTTGGGCTCGTGGCCACTGCGCTTTTGACCCGAAATGAAATCAACCATGAAATTATAAAAAGGGTTAAATTCAGGCCGGTACATTTTGGAGAAATTATAGCCTCTCTAGTCCACTTTCTTTTTATTCAACCGGTAAAGTACAGTTTTGGGGGTAAAATGTTGAAGATACCCTTAATAGATAAAAGACACGAAAACAAAACCCCAACTTAAAATTGGACATCGCAATGCAAAATATGGGCATCACAATGCAAAAGTTGGGCATCATGATGCAAAAGTTGGGTATCACAATGCACAAATTGGGCATTGCAATGCAAAACCATGCATCGCGGAAAATTACTCCCGAAATGAGGAGAGACACGACAAATAACTTATTAAGCATTTTACTCTCGGAAGGGGAGACATTGACGGTGGCTCAAGTAATAAGACTGCTGCCAAGGATAATGCTATGAAGGTGGTGTTGTCAAAGGCAGCAAGGGTCGGAGTAAAGGTGAGTAGCGATTGGGTGATGGAGAGTATGAATAAAAGGACGAATAGGTATGGAGTTACTATTAGAGAATAATATTTAAAGTAAATACCGTATATAGTTCTCTATCTTGTATAATTTTTTCCTTATTATAACTCCTTCCTTATATATGTTTCTCGTACACTACTCCTTGTGTAACCCTAATTGTAACTCCCTACATAAATGAGAGATTCAATTAATGGAAAGGTTATGTCATTATTCATAACTATTGTGAGTTTCTACATGGCATCGAAACTTTGCTCCTAAACCTCCCTCCCTCCCTTTGCCACTGCCGTCGCCCACACCTTCGCTTTCATGGCTTCTGGAAATCAAACCCTCACTGTCCAAAACCCATTTGATCCAAACCAAACCTTCCAACTCATTAACATCTCCCACCACAACATCACCAAACTCACCACCACCAACTACATTGCTTGGAACTCCAAGTTGAGGCAACCCTCATTGGCTATGACCTCTACAAGTTCGTAGATGGCTCACATCCATGTCCACCTCCCACCATCCTCTCCAAGGATGTTCTTACGCCCAACCCACAATACCAACCTTGGATCCGGCAAGACAAACTTCTGTTTGGCGCCCTTGTTGGCTTCATTTTTGCTCTCTTGGCTCCCTTGATCTAATAGGCCACAACAACCCCAGCAGCATGGGAAACCCTAGTACACACCTATACTCACCCAACTCATGGCCATATCAAACAGATCAAAGACCACCTCAAGCGAGCTTCCAAGGGCATTCAATCGATCTCCTAATACATGTAGTCTGTCAAAAGTCATGTTGATGAGCTTGCTGCTCTTAGAAAACCATTCGACCACGAAGATCTCATTGAGATCATCCTCGGGGGTTTGGATGATGACCACCTCCACATTGTTGATGTGGTCAAAGTTCACACCACTCCTATCTCATTTGATGAGCTTCATGAAAAACTTATCAACCGCGAGCTGCTTCTCAAGCAGTCCCAGCCCGCGTCCTTCTCGCATCCTGCTTCGGTCTATCCTACTACCCCAAGGACCAACAACTCGTCTGCTTAGCAACCATCCTCACCAACTCGGCAATTTTCCTTGCAACCTCGGCAACACTCTCTATCCTCGGTAATAGCTCCTCGACCACAACGACCATATCTTGAAAAGTGTCAAGGATGTCGCCAACAGGGACACACGGTTGCTTGTTGCCCCAACTATCAACTGATCGCCACCAAGCCTCTAGCCACTGCTCCCAACTCGGCCAATGAATCCAAGTGGCAACCCCGAGCATATTTTGCATCCACAACGGACAACGGGACACCGAGCTGGCTTCTTGACAGTGGTATCTCTCACCATGTCACCAGGGATCTTGGAAACCTCTCTCTTCATTCCACCTATACGAGCACCGACGACATGGTCTTTGGTGATGGTACATGGTTACCTATCTCCAAATCAGGTTTCTCCATCTAAGCATGGTGTGTATGAATGGCCAACCATAACCCCCTCTTCTTGACCCTCTATCTGTGTAGGTTCTACGGTCTCTCACCAAGACTGGGATCATTTGCTTAGTCATCCCTCTGAACCCGTCCAACGTTAGATTATTTTTAGCCTGGGTTTAGTGGTTGACACTACTCGCACTAAGAATCTCCATTGTAATGATTGCTTATCTAATAAAAGTCATAAACTTCATTTTCATCAAAATACTATTGTGTCTACTTCCCCGCTTCAAATTATTTACACTGATGTTTGGACCTCCCCCTTCATTCAGTTGATGAGTTCAAGTATTATGTGATCTTTGTTGATCACTTCACATATTACATATGGCTCTACCTTCTCAAACACAAGTCTAATGTAGCCACTATCTTTCCCTGTTTTAAAGCCCTTGTCGAAAACTTCTTCAAAATGACCATTCACTCTTTACTCAAACAATGGTGACGAGTACCTGTCCACTAACGACATCTCACATCTCACCTCACCACCTCACACTCCAGAACACAATGGGTTCTTGAAACGTTGCCATCGCCATATTGTTGAAACCGGCCTCTCCTTTATCTCCAGAGCATCTCTTCCACTGTCCTTCTAGTCGTTTGCCTTCCAAACATTGACTTACCTTATAAATGGGCTACCAACACCAACCCTTCAACAACTATCTCCCTAACAAAAACTGTTTGGGTCTCCGTCCAACTCCTCCAAACTTCGTGCGTTTGGTTGCCTTTGCTACCTTTGGCTCCGCACATACTCCGCCCACAAGCTCGTTGCTCGCTCCACCCCGTGTGTCTTCCTTGGTTACTCGTTCACCCAAAGTGCCTACTTATGCTATGATCCAAACACCACAAATTTGTTTGTTTCCCGTCATGTTTGGTTTGTCGAGTCCGAATTCCTTATGTCCAACCTCAGGTTACATCTTCCTCGCCGCAATGATTTCGCACGAGCTACCTAGTTACCTCGTCATAATATTATCTTGGTTTCATACACACCATCCACTCCCCGCTCCAGTTGCTCCTAGCACTAATCAAACTGTGGTTGATCTCAGCTCTCCCATACACCAACCTCATTCAATCAGTATTATGCCCACTACCAGCCCTGTGCATACTACTCAACCCTCCTTGGTACCTAGCACCTTACCCAAGGATAGATCTATGCCCGTTGTTGGCTCATCCTCGGCACAAAGTCCCTTGCTCGGGGAAAGTACTGTACCCATTACTCTTGTGCCCGTTGAATCTGAGGACAATCCAGTGCCTGTTGCTCCAGTTCCTGTGCCCACTGCTGTTGGTATCTCATCTAGTGTTACTCACTCCAAGAACAATATTTACAAGCCACTCACAAAACTTAGTCTCTCAACTCAACTAGCAGCGGACAGAAAACTGACTTGTGTCGCACAGACTGTCAAGGAGGTCAAGTGGTGCCAGGCCATGTCTGACGAATACGATGCCTTGACTCGCAATGGTACTTGGGATCTGGTTCCTTTGGTAGGTGCTCGTAATGTTGTTGGCTGCAAATAATTTTTCCGTATCAAACGTCATGCTGATGGCATCATTGTTTGCTACAAAACTCGCCTAGTTGCTAAGGGGTTTCAACCAGCGACCCAGCGTTAATTATCATGAGACCTTCAGCTCGGTGGTTAAACCCACCATAGTGCGACTAGTTCTCTCATTAGCCATCTGTCGAGGATGGGCTCTTCGGTAGCTCGATGTGAACAATGAATTTCTCTAAGGTACTCTCTCCGAGAAGGTGTTCATGGCTTAACCTCTGGGATTCACCAACAAGGACAACCCTCAGCATGTATGTCGGCTTCACAAGGCTAAATATGGTCTCAAACATGCTCCACGAGCATGGTATAATAAGTTGCGCCAACTTTTCCTTGCCTCCAGATTAAAAAACTTTGTGGCCGACACATCACTGTTTATCCTTCAAGCAGGGGGTACCACCATATATCTCCTTGTCTATGTGGATGACATCATCATCACTGGGAACCAACCCGCTGCTGTTCAGTCCTTCATCTCCCTACTAGTTTCTCGTTTAAGGACCTTAGTGACCTTCACTATTTTCTTGGGATTGAAGTTGTTAAGCGGCCAAGTGATCTCATGCTCTCCCAGACATTGTTATATTTCAAATCTCCTTGTCCGCACAGGCATGACAGATGCTTGCTTAGTTGCTACTCCCCTCGCCACTTTGCCAACTCTGACAATTCAGTCGGGTACTACTCTCACCGACCCTACAGAGTTTTAGACTATGATCGGGAGCCTTTAGTATATGTCTCTCATTCGCCCTGATGTCACCTATGCAGTCAACAAACTCTCTCAGTTCATGCATAAGCCAACCACCGAGCACTGGAATGCGGCCAAGCAAGTTCTTCACTATCTATGTGAGACCATTGATACTGGAATTCTCCATCATAGTCAGTCTCCCTTAGCTCTTCATGCATTCACCGATGCCGACTGGGCGGGAA
Organism: Codonopsis lanceolata; assembly: GCA_013146195.2. Classification (NCBI taxonomy): domain Eukaryota; kingdom Viridiplantae; phylum Streptophyta; class Magnoliopsida; order Asterales; family Campanulaceae; genus Codonopsis; species Codonopsis lanceolata. The sequence goes on along the minus strand of CM028378.1, from coordinate 49,918,778 downwards.
ACAAAGATGACTACACTTCCACCAATGCCTACATTGTCTATAATGGCAGCAACCCGATCTCTTGAGCTCCAAGAAGCAATGCACTGTTCCTTGCTCCTCGACTAAAGCTAAATACCGAGCAGTGGCTGCCACTACTGCCGAGGTTCACTGGATTATGTCTCTCCTTGACGAGCTGGGCATTACCTCCTCCACTCAACCCATCATCTACTGTGACAATGTGGGCGCCACTATGCTTTGCTCGAACCCGGTCTTTCATACTCGCATGAAGCACGTGGCACTAGACTTTCACTTCATTCGGCAACAGGTTTAAGACAGGCTCTTACGGGTTTCCCATGTCTCCTCGCTGATCAATTGGTCGATGCTCTCCCTAAACCGCTTGCCCGCCAGCGCTTCCAGTTATTACTTCACAAGATTGGTCTCTCCTCTCAAGCGTTCATCTTGTGGGGGACATAATAAAGAATAATATTTGTATTAAATATTGTATATAGTTCCTTTCCTTGTATAGTTCTTTCCTTATTATAACTCATTCCTTGTATATGTTTCTTGTACCCTACTCCTTGTGTAACCCTAATTGTAACTCCCTATATAAATATGTGATTCAATCAATGGAAAGGCTATGCCATTTTTCATAATTATTGCGAGTTTCTACAATTACTATTGGCTTTGGTGCTACATCTCATAAGAGGACTAACCAAGGTGGTGCTATTTAGAAGGAGCCTACGGCGTGATGCAATCAATTTTCTTGCACACTTCAACACCAATCTCAACCATAATCAACACCACGCACCACCATTGATGGCTTCTACAACAACAACAACAACAACAAGACCCGCCTTCAAAATTCACATATCCACTGAGTTTTTTTTTTCAAATAGCGGACCCAGTCAATGCCCGCGTCGCACATTCCGACGCTCACATTGTACATTTCGATACCCACATCGCACATGAGTTCAGAGAGCACATTGACCCACAAATCGTGTCTATGTTGAGATCTAACAATACCTCTGGCCTTCAAATTGCATAGAGAGAATTGTCTTGGCTTTCTGTCCCTCCAGGCCAAAACACTTTCTTCATCAATGTTGGGGACTTCTTACAGGTACAATTACATTCGCTGCCAAATGTCAAAAGTCAAAGTTAGTCAAAAGCTTATTTTCAAACCTATGCAGATTCTTTTAACCAAACCAATTGCTTTCCAAGTCACTGTCAATAATTTTTCCAAGTCAAATTATTTGTTATGAGAAAAAAAGAAGTAGCTATCTATCCCAAGTTTGATATTTGAAATGGTAAAAAAGTTTTGATATTTAAAATGGAAACATAGTTGTATATATGGATTTGTGCAGGTGATGACTAATGGGAGATTTAAGGTGTGAGGCACAGGGTTTTGGCAAACAACATGAAATCAAAGGGTATCAATGATTTATTTTGGAGGACCACCATTGAGTGGGAGGTTAACTCCATTACCATCACTAATGGAAGGAGAAAAGGACACCTTGTACAAGGAGTTTACAAGTTAATAGGGATAAGGGGAATTGTAAATATCTTTTTCACGAATGAGTTCACTTTCTCTGATGAATTCCTTAATCCCTTCCTAAACTATGATTCATCGCAGTTTTCGTTGACTGTTTTGAATCTGTTTTATACCGAGGAGAGAGAGAGAGAGAGCATGAATTAGAATTCGTCAGAGGGTGAGAGAGAATGAGAGAGAAGAGGGTATTTTTGGAATAAATTTATGAAAAAAAACACTTTACTGGTTGAATAAAAAGAAAGTGAACCGAAGAGGTTATAATTTTTTCAAAAGGTACCGGCCCGTAATTATTCTTGATAAATATCTACGATTCAAAGTCCAAAACACAAGCATAGTGTAGCCCCAAAAACAAAACTAGTTCAGACTAAGCTAGATGACCAAAAATACACAAAATTAGTCAATTTAACAGTAGACAATATGAAGTAACAATGTTGCAATGTATATCCTTGGTTTAAATCTCAATTTGGTCACCCTACTTTCGGCCAAAATTCATTAAGCTCACTCTACTTTTTTTTCCTCAATTTAATCATTTTACTTAAAATTAAATAGCACGTTCATCATTCTGTCAAGATTTTCTGATGAAAAGTTTAAAACATTTATGAAATTCCAAAAATACCCTTAGTATCATAAATCCAATTATACCAAATTTCGGCTAACACTATTATATAAAGACTTTTTATAAACCCAAGAGCTCTTTTTTTTTTATAAACCCAAGATATCATTCTCTTAAGTTTTTCGTGACTTCTTTTGATTATCACTTTATCATGTCTTTATTTTTGTTTCTTGCCATTTTTTTCTATGCTTTCTTGTTTAGGTGAGAAAATTTAATTGGGATAGGAAAAGGTAAGGAATTTTTGAAAAATGGAATCTGGGTTTTTCTTTTTTGGATTCCATATAATGATGGGTTTCAACAAATTTGCTTAATTTTTTTTAGTGGGTGGCAGGGGGTGAGATAGTATTTGAGATTCAGGATTTGAATTTCTTGGGTGTTGTTATGATTATATATATTCTCAGTAAAACCCTTCGAAGAGAGATCAAAGGAGTGCCATTGCTTCAATTCGATGGAGATGAATACAATAGCAGGTGTTTTGATTTGCTCTTTTGCAGAGCTCAACGTCGGTGAAGCAAAAACCTAACGATGGCAAAAAAAAAAAAATTTGTTTGTCTACTCTTAACTACAATGGACCTTTCTAAGCTGAAGCTATCCTTTTCTGACACTACAAATACCGCCAAGTGACTCATCTCCTACACAACCGAGAATCGCCAGAATCATCAACAAATACCTAACAAGCAAGAGGGATCCATCTCACAAAGCGAAGAATCGAAGCCCGAAACCGAACACAATCATGATGTAGATGACGAAGATGAAGGCGACAATGAATTTGTCAATAAAGAGACTGGTGAGATCGGTGGGCCTAGAGGTCCTGAGCCAACTCGATATGGTGATTGGGAAAATGGGGGTCGTTGCAGCGATTTTCGATTCACGTTTTCTTGGAGAGGTTAGGGTTCGTTCTGTGGAAGATGAGATGAGATTCCTTCTTCATCCTCGCCATCGACCTTGTACTCTTAATTGTCGCTTCCATTTCGCTTTCCCTCAAATCCTGTTGAAGACCCACCAGATCTGCCCAAAAGAGATGCCATTATCAATTGAACTAGATGAATAGAGACTGAAACACGTACCGCAAATTGACAGTGTCGCCGCCACTACCAAATCTGGTGGGTATAGGAGACACAAATCAATTTTAATAATACTCATGTAATCAGATTGTTAACATGGAGAGCTTGCATCCATCAAATCTGGCCAAAAATTACCCTTCAACTTAATAAGGTTTAGTTTTTATTTTTTAGTTTGAACCTTCATCTCTTAACATTGAAAGTAAAACCCTTCCACTTAATAAGGGCATTTTGGCCTTTTCAAAGATTTCCATCCAATATAACGAGCAGAAATGACTTGAGTGACTTTATTGAGTGTCCAAGCCAAGTAGAGTGATTAAATTGAGGAAGAAAAGAGTAGAGTGAGCTTAATAAATTTTGGTCGAAAGTAGGGTGACCAAATTGAGATTTAAACCTATATATTTTAAACAAAAAAAAAAAAGACACTAGCAGACTCTAGAGTCTTCACTTTTCACTCATCAAAATTAACAACATTGAAAGCTTCTATAGACAATTGTATCTCCTCAAATTCTTGTACTTTTTATTCTGTAAGAAAGTAAAGTAATTGGGCTGGGCAGGCCCTAAAAAGCCAAGGATTTTTTTTTATCCGAACTCATCAGCCCACTGGGCTAGGCCAAAAAAGCCCAACTTTTCTTGAATTTCTAAAATCTAAAGCGCAGCCCATCAAAATATTGGATTGACTGGGATGGCCTATTAGGCTTGGCTGCTTTTGCCAGCCCTAGGGAGAGGTGAGAACCACTATAAATGTTCTTAGACCATCTCCAATAGTTTCGTGCTGACGTGGCAAAAAAAATTAGTCTTGGGCCGTCCGATTGAACTGTAGGATATCTGAGTTTGATCTGCTTCATTGAACCTGTTTAAGAATACGAAATCACCTTAGTGGAAGTGCAAGGCTTGGCCTCGTGAAACCACTTCGACGTGAGAGTAAGTATCGTGTGAGAGTCAAAAGAGAATTTGACAGAGGTTCGAGACTCAATAAATTGTGTGCACTTTGTTTGTGGTTTATGGAGGGGTATTTATAGGCCCCTCAATGTCATAAAATCCGTCTAGGATTCACTGCCTTAGTTATCTTGTAGGATTATGAGAAAATCCCTAGATTTTATACGTGATAGGCGGATGGCCGCGAGATTGCAGGAACAGATTAGGCAAGTGTCGTGTACGGGTATGGAAACCTTTGACCTGTTTTGGAGAGCAAGTTTCTGAGGTTCCCTACTCGATGTTTGCCCGGGCGAGCAAGACTCTTCCCGGCTATATGATGTAGATCTAGTGAAGACAAGTGTAGATCCCGGGCATGGCCTATGTCTGGCCAGGCTTGGGCGGGATATGTCTGATTTTATGCATGATGCAAGTGTAGTCCCCAGGCATGGCCCTTGGTCGGGCAGACAAGACATGTGCTCGATCAGGTTTAGACGAGAGTTGCATTGTTCATCGCTCGATACTTTACTAACTATGTCTACTAGGCCTGGTAGGTCCCACGCGGACTGACCCGTGACTGGCACGTGATGATCGCTCATACCGTGCTCGTGACTGGCTTTGGGCCGAGCACATCAAGTACCAAAATTGCACAAAATCTTTAAACTTGTGCAATTTTTGCACCAAATTTTTTCTACTATTTCCAACAATTATACTTCAAATTTTATTCTAAAAAGAATATTTTAAGTACATTCTTCAATATTCTATTTAAACCATATGTGTTATTTCATTTAATTTGTATTAATGTATTTTAGCAAAAAAAATATATTATGAATTCAAATAATATTATATTAAATTAAATACTATGCATTAAAATTAATAATTAAATGTAAGAATTTAATATAGTAAAAACCAAAACACAAAACTAACAATGAATAAAAACTAAAACACAAAACCAGTATTGAATTAATTTTATGTGGTACTTAACCAAAATACAAAACTAGTATTTAACAAAAAACACAAAACTAGTATTTTAACCAAAACACAAAACTAAATATATAAATAAAAACTAAAAAAACAAAACTATTATTTAAAAAAGAAAAGAAGGAGTGCATCTGATTTGAAGTGGCCGGAGGGGATCTTCATTTTTGAAGCTTTGTTTGAAGTCTCTCTGAGAAGGAAGAATAATAAATTTTTGTTTCAAATTGGTTTGGAAGTGTTCCTTTACTCGGAGGGGATCTTCTTAAGGATTAAGGATACTCCTTGCCTTGGGAGTCATCATACCTGATCTCAAAACAACGTACAAGAAGCAAGGACAAAAGTTCCCCTCGGAAAACGATTTTCCTCAAATCCAACGGTTCAGATCACATTGACTAGCCGCGGAAACACGGAGCCGCTCGAACCCAGAGTTTGGAAAAAGAAAATAAGTACTCCATAGTCCAGATAGGCTATAATACTGTTATAGCTCTAAATCTAAAAAGCTAGAAAGAAAAATCTAAAAAGAAAAAAAGCTACTCCAATATTCTCTCTCCCCCTCGATTACCTCACCTCCTCCCACTTACTAACCATAGTTACTTTTTCCCCAACTAATCCACCCCACCCCTCACACACACTAGTGACTGGTCACACAAATTACACACCCGAGTTTTTTCTTCTCTATCTAAAAATTTCTTCGATTCGAAAACAAAACTGAGGGAGAGAAGAGAGAAAGATGAGCTGCAATGGCTGCAGAGTGTTGCGAAAGGGATGCACCTCCAACTGCGTCCTAAGACCCTGTTTGGATTGGATCGCTACCCCCGAAGCCCAAGGCAACGCCACTCTCTTTGTCTCCAAATTCTTCGGCCGCAGTGATCTCATGTCCTTCATCTCCGCCGTCCCCCTCCACAAGCGTCCTGGTACACTCCATCAAATTATTATTATTACTATCTCGGTTTATTCTCATTCATCAATTCATATAGTTACAGTACTCCTCTTCTTTTAATTTTCACCCTTACCGCTTTGCATGTTCATTTTCTCAGCTCTATTTCAATCTCTCCTGTTTGAGGCGTGTGGCCGCACTATCAATCCCGTAAACGGCGCCGTCGGACTCCTTTCCACTGGAAACTGGCACGTGTGCCAGGCTGCCGTTCAAACTGTCCTTGCCGGCGGCACTTTGAGTCCTATCACCGCCGTTTTCCAGCCTCCTAACTTTGACGAGCGTTCCGAGGAATTACGAGCGGCCGCGTGGAGCGTTAGAAATCAGTACCTTAAGCAAACCGACATTTCACCACCGTCCGATCGCGAGATCTATACAGAGCAGTTGATCACCGCCGGGTGGATGTACCCGACGCTGACCAATACTAAGCAGATGACTACTACGGCGTCGTTTTCCTCTGAGGTATCCGACGTTTCCATGAGTTTCCGCAACAGCGAAGAAGAGCCAAAGCTGCTGAACCTTTTTGGTTAAGAAATCAGAATGCATCAAGCGAACTAACTTTCGCATATAATCGGCAACTGTAAGAGAGCGGGGTACTTTTTTGAGGTGAATAATTTATATAAAATAAATAAATAATCATAAAAGATTAGAATAATTAAAAGTAGAAGAAATGAAAGAAGCTTCATTGCCATTTTGATACTGTCAGCCCGCCGGCGAGCTATTTTTGTATTTCCCGGTGTCTGATGGTTTAGATGTTGTACCTTTTAATCCAAGAAAATTGTTCTTATACTTACTACTTGTACCTTGGAGTTTCCTCTTGATTTGCACCTTGCTTTACATTGATATAGGCGCCGGCTGTTTCGGTTGGTTTGTTTTTGCGCTGTGGAACCGAAGTTCAGTACGACGGACTCAGCTCGTTTGGCAGGTGTAATTATTTATCTAGCCTGGCTTGTGTTACACTCCCTATCCACTTAATCCTGAGTTCCTAACCCATTTTACAATCCCAGTTAATTTTAATTTTAAGTTACATATTCATGAGTTTAGAAAAAAATCTTATATTAGTGTAATATTAATAATCATATCAAGTTTAATGAAAGATCAATTTACAATTTAGATAGTTGGATCAACTTGGAATTTCAAGAAGCTCTAATTTGATTTTTTTGGGTTCAGTTGTTAAGGATATGTCAAATCTGAAAAAAATTGGTGAAGTTTAGGCTTTCAGCTCCCTCTCTCTTTAATGAGTGGGTCCCCATTAATTTCTTTTTTTTTTTTTGGTATTTTTACAATTCAAAAAAATATATATATATATATATTTTTAAAAAAGTATTCATTTTTATCTATAAATAGAGATTTGGTTTGACTCATTTGGATACCAAATCCATTTTTTGAAATTGTGAAATTATTTAAGATAAAGATAATGAGATATAAAAGATTATTGAGATTTGTGTCATGATATTGTATGAAGTTGTTTTTATTCTGGATAACTTATGAGTATCAAATATATTTTTATATTCATTTTTAATTAATTAGATAGTATATGAGATCTAATTAGATTAATTGTTGTACATGCTCTCAAGCTTTTTTTTTTAATCCGTGTACCAAGTGAAATAGTTCGATGGAAGGAGTATTTTATTTGACCAAACCAACTTTAGCTAGTTCCAGGCTAAATTGATTCATTGTTTAAACTCTGTTTGCTCTTGGAAATAGTGCGTCCATTTGTGCCCGGGTGCGGTGCGTATGTTTCTCTGTATGTGTTTTTCTTGTATCGAAAAAGGGAAAACTTTTCCCTCCGAGAGTCTTCACACCTCAATCTCATGAGAATGTGAAAGGAAAAGTCTCATGCGAATGTTAGAGGAAAAATCACGGTGACTCAGCGATTAAATTTTTTTCTTGTATCCAAAGAGGGGAAACTTCCCCCCGAGAGCTTCCACATCCCAACCCCATGAGAATGTAAGAGGGAAAGTCCCATGAGAATGTTAGAGAGAAAATCAGCGATTAAGAAGCTAAGAGGACCCATGCCTAGTACCTACAAGGAGCCACCCTCACAAGAGGATGAAAACTTCCATAATGCGGTTGTTAGGACTCGATCCTTGGTCCTGTATCCAAATCTACTAGCTATTAACCAACTGAGTTACGCCCGTGAGGGCTGTCTGTGTTTTTCCTTTCCTAGTAGTAATTGTTCGAAGATATAAAGTTAATCCGTTCCTAAATTATCGTTTTTTTTTTAGTCTTCTCTTAAATAATTAAATTAATATAAATAATTAAATTAGTTAATTTTTTTTTAATTTATGCGTCTAGATCAACTAGTATGATAATCTAATGACGGAAGTAGTAGTTCTTTTCTGTAACACATTCGATTGTGAAAGTCAAATTATTTTATTCATTGCTTTCTTAATTATAAATAGAGAATAACGAATGAATTACTTTAAGTTAAATTATGGAACACTACAAAACTACCACCAAGTACGTGGATTTAAACAGGTAGAGGTTATTCTAACTTAAGATGAGTAGTCGAGAATTTTATCTTCCTTGTAATCCTATTTGTTAACATTAATAAACAGAGTTTTACCACATTTGTTTAACTAAATCCCGTAAAAACCAAATGATAAAGATCACATAGCATCACTTGTCTTTTCATGTACAGAAAGACGATCCGTTAATCAAGATATTGGAAGTGCATATATTTCTCGTTTGGTATAATACTCTTTCATGTTTAAATGAGTGTTTTCCTTCTTAAAATATTCCCTCCTAAGTATATCATTGGATCAGATATGCATAAAATATATTCGAATCTAATCTGATTAAATGTATGTTAATTCATATCTGAATCTGTTACAAATCAATATATTCGATAAAATATCTGATTCAATCCGAAATAGATAGATCAAAACTATGTCTGACAATTACAATCAAAAACTCGTTAAACCACTCAACTTAAAAATTACCCAATCCAAACCAATCAGCCTTTTTTTTTTTTTTGAAAAATTATCGAGTCGGGTTAAAGTAGATCGAACATATTACCCATTTCACCCCGATAATTTTTTCCTATCTAAATATTTGTTTTTTTGGCAGAAAATACAGGTTAAATGGGTTAACCCGTTTTGGCTCGTTTCCCATTTCGACGCGACCCGCTTCGACACATTTAATATTTGGGTTATAATGGGTGACGATTCGTTACCTATTTCGACCTGACATATACCCAACTCAACCATCCAATCGCCAATCCTAATCAGAACAATGAGAATAAGAAAGGGCGTTGAAAGGAGGAAGACTAAAACATAACATCCTTATATTTGTTTTTAACGAATCTGGCGAGAACGATAACACATACAACCAACCTCGAAGAAAGGAACAATGAGAAAGATCTTATGGGCTTCTAAAACATAACATCCTTATATTTGTGTATATATTATGTATGTGTATGATAATAAACATGTTATTTCGGATGAAATCGGGGTTTTAACGAATGAAATATAGGTAAAATAATCAATATCTAATATGCTAAGTAAATAAATTATTGAATTTAGATTCAAGTTATTAAAATATTATATAAATTTATATACAAAATTTTGTATCGTAATCGAACCAAAATCTGATCGATTGATAAATTTATATTTTTTTTTAAAATTCATGTGTATGTGTCCATAATTAAAGTGAGAAGAAAAAAATGTAAAGAGTAAAATGATTTTTTTAAAAAAAATTGTCCTAGAAAGAAAACTGTAAAACAAAACAAAATTAAAAAAAATGAGCGAAAAAGAAAAGAAAATAATTTTTGGAGCAGGGAGTATTATTTGCCAACTAGTATCATTCAATCTTGCAATTATAAAAACCAAAAGAGTACTTTAATTGGAAAAAAAAAACGGTTGAAAGAGCAAGTTGCTGAATTAGTGAACTGGTTATGGTGCGTTGTTCGTCAGCAGGAGGGTCCACTCTTCTTAGCTCAGCCAAACCAGTAGTATCTTTCTCTTTCCTCCATCCGTCGTGAGTAAGAACCACGTCATCTTCGTTACTTTTCTTGATAAGAAATCCACTACAAGACAAGAACTGGAGACTACAGAGTAATGCCACTATCTTCAAAGTTTATTCGCTTTCAGCGTCGTATCGCCGCATCGCCAATTTTTTTAAGGTTTTTTTTTTTCCGAAAAATAATTAGTTGATCTGATATTTAATTGATTACATGTTTAGTTTATACCTACATAACTTAGAAAATAATAGGGATACAATTTCTTATAAAAAATTTTATTCAATTTTGATGTTGACAAATACTAGGCTAAGATGATCTCACGGAAACGTTTTGTAAGATAGATTCCTTTTATCTGACCAACCGTGTGTTGGTGAATTGAGTTTTGAGAGAGTAATACTTCATCTTACGAATTAAGATCTGTAAAATAATCTTACAGTAGACCTATTATTTGATGTTAAGAATATTATGGATTAACAAGTATAATTACATGTTAAGCAATGTGATATCTAATTAAAGTTGTCAAAACGAGTTCCCGCCACCTAAAAAAGGCAGGTTTGGTTGGGAAAATATGCGCATATTCTGAGGCGGGTCCTGTATGGGTTGTGGGTTGAGGCGGAACTGGTTGACCTACCATTTACAAGTTGCAGATAACACATGGGAGCTATAAGTTTGAAACTATGAGCTTAAATCATTTTTGCTCAAAGTGAGAGATTATTTCTGATATCTGAAATATAAGTAATTGATTATGATTTATGAATTTGTTAAAAAGTGGTCTTACAGTATCATATGTCAGAATAAAATAGATTAATCTCAATATTCACGAAAAAAAAATATAATAACGTACAAAAGAGTAATGATAGAATGGTTTTTTATTTCCATTTTACACTACTACTAGTAGAGAAAGTTGTTCCAAAACACTATTTAGAATAAAATTATTGAAATTTTTTTTTTTATGAATTGTGAAATTTTTTTTGTATCCACTATTATTATTTTTGATTAATTGAAGAAATATTTGGTAGGTTTGCTCGCCTAACCCGCAATCCATGATAGGTTGGACTAGATTGACAATTTACAAAGGGTGATAACCGGATCGATCCCCTGTGAAGAAAATATACCCCAAAAGTCCACGATAACTTTTTAAAACCGATAAAGTACACTTTTGGGGGAGAAATGACGAAGATACATTTAATGAAAGAAAGGTGCGGGGACAAAGTCGTTGCCCAAATTTAGGCATCGTTCAAAAATTTTGGCGTCGTTCAAAATTTTGGTCGTCGTTCAAAATTGAGCGTCGTTCATAATTTTGGCCATCAATGCCTGTAAGTCCAATTGACAACAAATAAGGCTAGAGAGGAGGTGAATAACCTTTTAAAACTTTGAAAGTTGTTTTTAAAAACACCAAAAGTTGCAGTGAAAATTACAACTTTTGTCAGTGATATATTGTCAGCCAGCTGACGAATTTGAAATTCTTTAAAGACTGACACAATCAGCAGGAAAGAGAGTATTGATCATCTAGCTGATATAGTTTGATGTTTTCAAAAGATCATAAGTTATAGAGAATTAATTGAAAAACAAATCATAAGACAAGTAAGTAAACTACTTATGAAACTAACTAGCTGACACTTAAGTAGATTGAAACTGCTTAAGTGTTAGGACAGTTTGTAAGAACAGATGAATAAGAGACAAAGCAGTTGAAGTGGTTCACAGTGTAAACTGTTACGTCCACTACCAAGTTGGTCAAACTTGAATTTTTGAAGTACACTAATATTATTAATAATCTAGATGATCGCTAATGGATCGGTATACAACAAAGACCGGTCTTTAGAGAGTATGATTGAAAGTCAATCACACTCGTGAGACAATCAAATGATTCCTTAATGAATTGAAAGAAGTAAGGAATATCAAAGCATTGATTGTCAAAACAAAGAACTAGAAATGAATAGAAATATGAGACTGTCTACCTAATGTTTGGCTGAGGCACTTCAAGTAAGAATTCTGCTTGAGAGAGTATGAATACTTCGGTTGATGTCTTTATGGTGTTCCTGTGAATATATATATATATAGAAAGAAACTTGAAAAATGATCCGTTAGAAATACATTTGAAATTTAAATAGCTCCAATAATTTGAGAGTATATCTTCTACAAAGATACTGTAAGATATGGGTTGTTGTGAGAGACTTCTTCAAAGCACATACAAAGAAGTCAGTTAGTATTCAATATGTTTTTCTACAAAAGGAAACTGGCTGACATAACTTGTTCTAGAAGCAATTTCTTCTAGCTGACCTTAATGAGTTTAAGCAAATCCAAATACGCATATTTCAACAATCTCCTCCTATTTATTTAAATACATACACATGAGCATAGAGATAGCATGAAAGTATAATAACGAGAAATTAGAGACTAATATATGGCATATTAGTGAATTAACCATGCAGAAAAGATTAGATAAGCAATTATCTGAAATAGAAATAGTGTATCACGGGATAAGTACTAAAGCAGTTTGTAAGCAATAATTAAAACGAGTTTGGAGAGAATCAAAGTCAGTCTTGTGAGGATCCAGAGTCTTCTTCGAGATTTTGTTGAGCTGGATGATTTGGGGGGTTGTCAGCTGGACATGGACCTTGAGGGATGTCAGCTGGTTGAACTGGTACTGCATCATTTTGAGAAGGATCAGCTTGTGGAACATGTACATCTTCAGTGAACACTCTTAATCCAAGAATCCATCTCAAGTCCTTGTTTTCTTGACTTAGAACTTTGGCATCTTCAGTGAAAATTCCTAAGTCTAGGTCCATCAAGGGGCCATGCCCGCCTAGCGAGCAAGACCACCTGGTCTTTTCCTCGATCTCTATCTAAGGGCCGACTCCAATCCTAAGAATCCTACCCAGAAAGGCATGAAGATGAGGGAGAAGAGCCCAGGAATTTCCATCAAACCCAGAAAAGTGAAGAACAAAACTAGAAAAAGAGGGCAAGAAACTTACTATTAGGCGTGGATTGGAGTTTTTTCTGTGAACAATTGGTGTAGAAACTGAACCGATGGAAGACTTGGAACGCCAGAAGCAAATGAGCGGTTGGAATCAGAGCACAGGACCACCAGAATCTGGGAATCGCTCCAAAACAGCAGTAGCAAGAACACCAGAAACTAGAAACTCCTCTCTCTAGCATTCAAAAACCGTAAAAAGGTTTAAGGGGAGAGGGGGTGGCCTTTTATAGGCCAGGGTTTTTGGTTTTGGGGGGAAAAGGTGGAGGTCGAAACGGCTCTTGGAAGGACGGATGGCGTCACCCTCAGCACGCGTGCATTAAATGCAACGCTTCGGAAACCGCACCTCCATCAAGTCACGCTGCATCTTGACGACTCACACGCCCTCACGCCTACTCGCCCAATTGTACCCTCAATGTCAAGCTTCCTCAGCACGCTCCAGTTGTATTCCATTGAGGTTCCAGAATCTTCTACAAACCTGCCTTCCAAACCCTTCACAGTTTTCTCAAAAATTCACAAGTGTTGGAGCCCGGCACAAGAGAAATATCATCGAGCATAAGTGCTCCCCGCCCCGAGCATAAATACTCGCCAGACAAGAAGCTAGGGGCCACTGATGTGCCCGGCCCAAGCCAAGTCACGAGCAAGGCACGAGCTACCACCACGTGCCAGTCACGAGCTTAATTAGCATGGGACCTACCAACCTAGCGGACAGAGCTAGTGAGACGTCAAGCAATGAGTAATATAATTCCCGCTCAAATCTGGCCGGACAGGCCTTGCCTGCCCGACCAGGGGCCATGCCCAGGGACCACGCTCACAGCGGGCAAAGAATCAAACTCATCATGTCCAAACCTGATCGAGCACTGGCCTTGCCTGCCCAACCAGGGGCCTCGCCCGGGATCTACACTTATCTATAACCAGTCTACATCATATAGCCAGGTAGGGCATTGCTCGCTCGGGCACGTATCGAGCAGGGAGCCTTGGAAACTTGCTCTCCAAGACAAGTCAAAGGTTTCCTTACCCGAGCAAGACACTTATCATATCTGCTCCTACATTCACGCGGTCAGCCGTCTATCACGCCTAAAATCTAAGGATTATCTCCTAATCCTATAAGATAACTAAGGTAGTGAATCCTAAACGGATTCAATGACATTGGGGGCACATAAATACCCCTCCATAAACCATATTCAAGGTACACACTCTTTCTTGAGCCTAGAACCTCTATCAAATTGTTTTTTGACTCTCTCACACGATACTTACTCTCACGTCAGAGTGGTTTCGCAAGGCCAAGCCTTACACTCCCACTAAGGTGTTTTCATGGTCTTAATCAGGTTCAAGGAAGCAGATCAAGCCCAGATATTCTACTCATCACACAAACGGCTCAAGCTGCATTTTTGTCACATCAGTGTTAGAAGTGTGTCATTAGAATAGAATAATCACTCAATGCCAATATAAGATTTGTTAAGAAATGATGTTAGTAGTAAAAGTCTTTCTATATAAGATTTTCACTATTATTAATAACAGAAGAGATTAATAGTAAATGATTAATATCATAATATAATATTAACTATTATTAATTATTATTTTTAGGTAATTGCTAAAAAATGAAAAGTTTTAAGTCAGTAATGTGGAGGCTTGAAGATTCAACAATATCAACAGTTTTATTTCAATTTATTTTTAAAATAATTTTTTAGAAGTATATTTCGTAATACAACCAAGCGCATGCAAGTTTTTTCCCACCACAAATGAAAGTAGTGTCATCCTAGTTACTGTCAATTTCAAGTGTAAGGATATTATTATACGAAGAGGTGGTCTCCTGTAAGACGATCTTACGAATCCTTAAAATGGATCTATCCAGGTTAAATGAGGCAAAATTCAAAAATCTCAATGCAATCCCTTAGTTTTTGAAAATTACAACGTCACACCTCATGTTTATATATGCAGAGTGTCATTTTTTCCTATTAACAGTGTCACTTTATAATATAAAATGTATCACTTTTGGCCTTAAAAGTGTCACTTTGCATTTTTAATGAAAATTATAATTTTTTTCCTAAAAAGTGTTATTTTTTGGGCTTAAATGTGTCGGTTTTAGTCTTAAATGTGTTACTTCCACTTTGAAAAGTGTCTCATTTTTTATAAATAAAAATCATTACGTTTGACATTAAAGTGTTACTTTTGACCGTACAAGTGTCATTTTGCCTTATAAATAAATATCGTCGTTATTGACCTAAAAAGTGTCACTTTTTAGCATTGAAAATATCACGTTTTAGTATTAAGTATGTCACTTTTAGCAGTCAACGTTAGTTTTAAAGTGACACTTTTTAGTATTAAGAGTAACACTTTTTAGTATTAAATGTGTCACTTTTTAGTATTAAGAGTGTCACTTTTTAGTACTAAATGTGTCACTTTTTAGTATTAAATGTGTCACTTTTTAGTATTAAGAGTATTACTTTAAATTTTAATAAGAATTATAATATATTTTCCTTTATAGTGCCACTTTCAACTAGGGTTGTAAACAAATCAAATTTTTTTGATTCGATTCAGTATTCGTATTCGAAATATTTGAATTCGAATTTGAATTTTTTTAATATTCAATAAGGATTTGAATACGAATTCGAGTTTGGTGGTATTCGATTCGAGTATTTGCGAATACTATTCGAATAATATTTAATATTTAATATTTAATATATATATATATATATATATATATATATATATATATATATATATAAGTTAAAACAAAAAAAAACCCTAACCTAACCTCACTACCTCACTCAAACACTCACACACTCCTAATTCACAAAGTGATGACACTCATTGCTCACGCCCAGTCAGATCGTCGACCCGACCGAAGAGTCGAAGACCCCGAAGGCAACCCCAACCTAAGTACGGCACTACGGCGCACGACAGCGGCAGTGGCAGACCTCGATCCTTCTAGTTCGTGACCTAACTCCATATTGAGAAGTACTGCCTTTAAACATTATGATATGTATAAACCATTAATAGCTTCACTTAATCCATATTGAGAGGTAGAGACCGGTAAAGCATAGAGGTTCATCAACCGGTTAACTTGCCTTAAATTCCCTCCTGTGTTTATCATTTTGTAACATCAGCTCATCGATCAAGACTACAGCCATGTGGGTCTTCTAGGAGTAGAAATGTGTAAATTTCTAGAAGGGTTTGATTAAATGGGTTTCTCGATCTCTTTTACAATCTTGTAAGGTAATTGTTTTTAATAACAGTCCCGCAAACCCGAGTACAATCTTGTGGGTCTTCCAAGAGTAGAAATGTGTAAATTTCACCTTCTCAAACCCTCGTATATGATTCATTTGACTAGGAATAATTTTACTACATCTGTCTTTTAAGTTCAATGTATTGTAAATATGCTTACAAGGTCAACAAGAAACATTAAGTTACTCTTGCTAGGCCCAATATATGTTCCTCTGTGAAGATAATTATCAAAGATTCAAAGGAGAGACACATAATACATTCTCTAATTGGGTTCCCAAAGTCGAAGAAGGGCATGTCATTAATTTCTGTCTTTAGAATTTATCATTAAAAGGTTATGCAATTTTTTTTTTTTTTTTAACCAGGTTGAATCCTGGGGTAGTAGTTCCGGTCCCTCATTGCTACTACCAGGAAAATCGCGAGATGTGCCCGAAATGATACAGGGTTTGAGAACAGTGCAACTGATAACACATACAAGGTCCAACCTCAGAAGAAAGCAAAGTGCTTCCACCAAGTATCGAACACACGCTGCATGCCTCCAGCATCTTATGTCCCCCTCCTTTTACCACTCGGCTATGCCTCGGGGACAGGTTATGCAATGTATATATTTGATAAAGATTAATTAATTAAGAAACATTTATGTCACTCTTACTTATTTAGTAGGGTGGCATCAGAAGCCACATTTAGTGCAGGAACCCGAGTTTTAAATCATTATTGTTCAAGGTTAACTTCTGATATGGTACAAGTTTTGATTTGTGGAGCAGATTGGGTTCGTCAACTTCACGGGATTAAGAAGTCTATTATGTCACATGTGAGTTTTATTTTTTTAAAATTCATTTGAGATATTTGCATATTTGCATGATTATAATTTATGACAATAAAATTGATATCTAACTGATTTTTATTTTTATTTAGGAGCAGGACGAGCCGATTCATGTCATATTGTGAACATGATGGATGGTGGATGCTAGTCTAATTTTTATTCGGTGTTTTTTTTTAAAGAATTTGACAATTGATATTTATTTATGTATTTGATAATTATTGTGGGTGTTATGGATATTTGATCTTATGGATGTTATTTGTTTTTGTTATGGATATTTAATGTTATGAGTTTTTGTTATTGATAATTGATGTAATTGATGTATTATTCATATTAATTCATATTGAAAAATCGAAAACTCGAATCGAATACTTGAATCATTGATTGTTAAATGGATTTTGTAAAAAAAAAATAGATATAAAATTTCAAATCGAATACGAATCAATTTTCATATTCGAATAATAACCGAATACGAATACGAATACTCGAATAATTTCACGAATACGAATCGAATATTGCAATATTCGATTCGTTTACACGCCTACTTTCAACCTTAAAATGTGTCATTTGTGTCTTTTCAATGTGTCGCGTTGGCTTTAAACGTGTCATTTAGCATTTCGTTAAAGTCTATTAAGGTCCGTCAAGCATCTTAAGGTTGATGTTAATGGATGGCTAACGGAGCTGACAAAGAATTAAAGTTAAACTGTAAAGGGTGTGAAACATAAGAATTTCGGCAGCAAACCTTGAAAGTGCAGGGGCACCAAAGCAAAATGATACATCTCGCCAATAAAACTTAAAAATGCACTGGTGGGTTTCGAACAGTGGATCAGCACACAAATTTAATTTAAATTTCCAAACTTAAAGAGTTTCGCTATAAACCGTCTCAACAGATTCATTTTTATGATTTCTTGTTTCGCTATAAACCGTCTCAACAGATTCATTTTTATGATTTCTTGTAACATATTATTTATTTATTATGATCCGTGAATTTCTAAATAGGGCTCCGACTTTGCCTTATATGAATGCATTGAAAAGGTATCAATTTTTAGTTAGGCAAAGATTTATGTAGGACAGGCTTACGGATCCTAAATCCGTAAGACGAATCTCATTTAGAAATTCGCAGATCACAATAAATTAATAATATGTTACAAGTGATAACAAAAATAGCTCAGCCAAGATGGTTCTTAGCAAAACACTTTATGTTTTAAAATTAGCGTGTTGGTCTTCGGTTCGAAACCCCTCAGTAGTATATTTTAGTTTTATTGGCGAGATGTGTTATTTTGCTCCGGTGTCCCTGCACTTTCAAGGTTTGCCGGCGAAATTCTTATGTTTCTCACGCCTTGCAGTCTAATCGTTTGTCAGCTCTGTTAGTCATCTGTTAGCACTAATTACATTGAGATACTTGACGGACCCTAATAGACTTTAACAAAATGTTAAATGACACATTTAAAGTCAAGCGTAACACATTGAAAAGACAAAAGTGACACATTTTAAGGTTGAAAGTGACACTATAAAGAGAAATTTATCATAATTATCATTAAAATACAAAGTGACACTCTTAATACTAAAAAGTGACACATTTAATACTAAAAAGTTAATACTGAAAAGTGACACATTTAATATTAAAAAGTGTCACTTTAAAACTAAAGCTAACTGCCAAAAGTGACACATTTAATACTAAAACGTGACTTTTTCAGTGCTAAAAAATGACACTTTTAAAGTTAATAACGACGATTTTTATTTATAAGGCAAAATGATACTTGTACGGTCAAAAGTAACATATTTAATACTAAAAAGTGATATTTTTAATGTTATAAAGTAACACTTTAATGTCAAACGTAATTATTTTTATTTATAAAAAATGAGACATTTTTCAAAGTGAAAGTAGCACATTTAAGACAAAGTGACACATTTTAGCCAAAAAAAAAGTAACACTTTTTTAGGGAAAAAATATACTCCCTCCGTCCCTAATTTATTGTCCTGGTTGACCCGGCGCACCGTTTAAGAAAATCTATTTGACTGGATTATTAATATTGGTTTAATGTGTAGTTTCCTTTAAAGTCCATGTGTATGTGGCCCATAATTAAAGCAGAGTGAAAAAGTAAGGGTAAAGTGGTAAAAGTGATGTTCTAAAAAGGTAAGTTTCAAAATGAGCAATTATTTTGAGACGGACGAAAAAGGAAAGGAGGACGATAATTTAGGAACGGAGGGAGTACTTTTCATTAAAAATACAAAGTGACACTTTTAAGGCCAAAAGTGGCATATTTTATATTATAAAGTGGTACTGTTAATAGTAAAAAGTGATACTCTGTATATATAAACATAAGGGATGACGCTGTAATTTTCAAAAAAAATAAAGGGTTGCATTAAGATTTCTGAATTTTACCTCATTTAACCTGGATAAATTCGTCTTACGGATAAGGATCCATAAGATCGTCTTACAGGAGACCACCTCTTTTAGTTATATGCATTTATTTTTTAAGTATAACATGTTTTCAAGAACTGATTCAAGTTTTTTTGAAATTTTAAGTCAACGTTATAATAAATTAAGTTAATTTTTCCCTAATTTTTTTTTATTTGTTCAACTTAATTTGCGGAGTGCTATTTACTTTTCAAAGTAGAACAAAGAGATCAATGTCTTACAATAAGGCACAAAACTTTGGAGAAATTTGGTTTTACAGGTATTTAAAAGACGGATCTCCATGATCTGACTCATCATCTATTGGAGCTGTGAGGAGACCTACTATTGATCTCTTACAATAATTACTACCAATATTGTTTGATATAAACACACAATCCCAGTTAGTGTCAATAATTTAGGGAATTAACTCATTATATTATTTGAAGGTTTTTATTTCTAAAAGGCAAATATCCTTCTTAATAAGTTGTCATAAAATATTCCATCTGTTCCACACAAAGGGTCCGTGTTTGAAAAATCCAATAATTAACAATATATAAGTATCAATGAGTTAATCATAATTATAAAAATATTTGGATTAAACCAAAATGCTTATATCACTTATGGAGGATAAAGTTGAAAAGTTTATAGTGAACTATTTGTTTGTAACAAAAGTAACATCCTCCATTGTTTCTTGAATAAGTAAACAAACAAGGCAAAAACTTAAAAGGCAAAACACACAAATGGGCCATCCAACTTTATCTCTTTTTACAATTCGGCCACCGAAACTTTGAATCATCTATTTTGGTCACCCTACTTTCATTCTGTTGCAAACGAGCTCATTCTCTAACACCCGTTAGACAAGGACGTTAAGTTTAAGCCAAAATTCCTATTTTACCCCTGTTAATATCAAAAAGGGGACTGTTCATAGCGAGAGAAGAGTCCATAACCCAGCCCATTAATTCAGTACTGTAGTTTCTGTGATGGATCAACAAAGAATACTAGAGATAGCCCGATTGTCACTCAAAGCGGCTGGACTGAGATGGGTTGTTGATGAAGGCGATTGATAGGGACGGCGCGCTGTTGGGAGAGAAGAGGCGGAAGATGGCGGCTAGGCAGGCGGTGAAGAATACTGCAGAATGCGTCGGTGGAGCAGCCAGAGAGGTGATTCGCCGGATTCAAAGGGGGAAGTTGTCGGTTGCTACATCAGGTCGGCATGAGAAATAGAAGTCGGTCGTAAATTTGTGTGAGCAAGAGAGAAAAGGGAAAAATTTGGAGGTGGAGGAACATACGAGGGGGTCGAGGTCGGTGATCTAGGCGGGAATCTGGGTGAGGCGAGAGAGGAAGGAGGACACCGGCCATGGATGAGCGCGTCTGAGTGGAGAATCGAGTGGCATGATTGTGGTTGAAGATGGAGAGAGCGGTGAGAGGGAGAGAAGAAAGAGATCGATGTTTTCTATGTTGGGCTTTCTTCCCATTTCCTTTCTTTTTTCTTTATTAAACCTTCCGCTCCAACGATCTGTAGTGCTTGCGATCGCAAAGTCAAAGGTGTATGCGACCATATTCTAAAAAAAATCAAAATTAAGACGGTCTCAGTAGACCTTGCCGTCGAAAAAAGAGCGGTACGCAAGGTAAGTTTCTAAGACAATGGGTTGTTAAATGCGCCATCCCGTCGATCAAGTACACGCCTCAAAGATGAAGCGGATGAGCGGATCTCATGGTCAACAAATCTCCCTCCATTTGCATCTGTTTGGATCTGGCGAAGGTTGTAGATTAGACGAAGATTTGGTTGAGTCGATGAGGTTGAATCTCTCATAGGATGAATCTTCGTTGAACTGGACAACATTGATAAACTGTGTTTTAACATTATTTTTTCCTATTTTACCCCTAAAATTAACGTTTTGGTCTAACGGGTGTTAGAAAATGGGTTTGCTTGCAACAGAACAAAAGTAAGGTGGCCAAAATAGATGATTCAAAGTTTCGGTGGCCGAATTGCAAAAAAGGGGTAAAGTTGGGTGGCCCATTTGTGTGTTTTGTCAATTTAAAAATAACGATCTACTTATGTAAGACGAATCACTTTAACATAACACATCTGTGTGTTGGTAGATTGAAATGTAAGAAAATGGAACTTCATTCTACGAATTAAGATCTGAGATGATCTCACGAAAGGCCTACTAAACAAATAAATAAACTTAATTAAACAATGACTCGTGTAAATTTTGAAGAAAAAAAAAAAGACCCTCCAGGTAAAATCGGCCTAGGTATTGGTGGTGGCGTGGGGTTCTGTTTTTATTTCCTCCCAAAACCCATTAGCTGCGGAGGCTATTATGAGTAGTTTACATGAAGAAGGAATTAAAAATAAAAACTATGTTCTTGGAGAAATCAGGAAAGAGCTAGAACAATACGAACATTGAACGAGGGAAAGCTGTAAGCTTCAATACACATATTTACACATATTTTCCAGACCTATAGAAGATGTATACCTAATCATAAGTTGAAAACTTTACGATCTCCTACCATCAATACACAAGAAAACACGCTACACAGCCGCATTCTACGCACCCTGAAGAAGGCAGAGGGGGGTTGCTCTCCTGCTCTTGCACTCATGCGACAAACAACCATTATATATTTGTGTACTATCGTCAGCTTCACATCGTCGGAGGCAAAATAGGAATTTGATGTGGTGGTGTTAGCATATTAAAGTAAGTGGTCAAAAGGATAGAAGGTTCCTTTACAATTCCATTGTCAGGCTTGGGGGGACTCGATTTAATTGTAGCATGTGTGTCCTCAGGCTACACTCCTTTACCTGGTTTCAAGAATTCTGTCAGTTATAATATAAAGATAAAAACTCATCACTTCTCAATGTTTTCAGTTGATATCTCTGTATTTCCAAAATAAGAATCCTCGTTGAGATTTCAGCATTTGAAGGTCATACTTTTAAGGGTTTGTTTGGAAAAAAAGGTAACGGAAGGAAAAGAAATGTATTTTGAACAATAAAACTGAAAAATAAAGAAATACTACTCCAGATACACGGTCCTCCTTGTTCAAACATCCCAAACTACGGTCTCACTAAAACATCACCAGAGAACACTTTCATGATTTTCCAAATTCACTCCTTCAGTCTAATAAAAGTCTATAAGATAAACTTTCCGTTATTAATCCCAAGGGTATATAAAATTCTTATTATCAAGAAAGGGCTCTCGGGTAGGGGAATATAGAGGGAGACTTCTACTGGGCCATGTCAGTCGGGCTAAGGTACTATTTATTGGTTAAAAAGAAGTAATGGCAGTATCAAAAAGAGTACCAAAGACATGAAAAACACTTTCAGGGGAAACCAAAGCTCCAAGCATACCTGCATGGCCGTTAATGTTGACAACAAGTCTTTGCACTGATCAAGAAAAGCACTTTCATTTGTGGTCACGCTGGCAAGTTCAGACACCAGTGAGTTCACATGTTCTACCTGTTTAAAATGCCCAATCATTATTCATCAAACCATTAGCAGAAACTCTAAAATATAGCCAGCATAGAAACTCTATAATGCTAAACATGTAAGTTACTAAGGTGTAAGAAACTCTATAATGTTAAAACATTTAAGTTACTACTCCCTCCGTTCCACCCAAAAAGTCCCCATTTGAAAAGTCTAATTATTAAGGGATACATTAATGTTAATTATAATTACAAAAATAGTTAAGAACAAACAATGTACTTACAACACAAGTGGAGAGTAAAGATGAAATGTTATAGAAATTGTAAGCATAATTTTTGAAAGTGGACTCTTAGAGTGAAACATCCCCCAAATGTGTATAGTGGACTCTTTGCCTGGAATGGAGGGAGTATTTACTAAGGTGTAAGAAGAGCAACAACTCAGGAATGAAGTTGGGATCCAAGGCTCACTAAGTCCATTTTCATTATACTTCTACTGTCCAAGATAACAGCAAAGTTGCTTGCAACGAATTCCCTAACAGAACTTAGTTGATACTCTCAGGAACATGCCTGACAGGTGTTCGAGAGTGCCGCGAGCGTGATGTGCAACAACAAGGTCTTGGGAGAGTGTTGGTGATTCATGGGTCACACCCGATAGAGTGAAACACAAAATGCCAACAGACTTTCTGATTCCTTTCAGACCAAAGAACCATCTGACTCACTTCAGTAGACATTCATTAAAAGACTGCCCACATTAGGGCTGCTACACAATCAAGTCAACTGGCATACGCTCAAGCTTTGCTAGGGCTAGATTGTAGATGATCCAAGCTCGAGCACGTAAAGCCGAGATCAAGTGACCAATCTCGGATTGTGAGCTCGCAAGCCAGGCTGGGATCGGCTCATTTAGCTTGGCTTGTGCGGGAAATATTTTTTTAAATGCATGTATATATAAATATACATATAAATATATACCTATTCGTAAAAGTGAGTCAAAATCTTATAAAAAATGGTCAATTTTAAAATCGATGTTTTGTGAACTAAATTCAATATCTTACCATGCTTAACTTAAGAGGCTCATTAACTGCTACGATTATGAATATTTAAATTAAGGCCTTCTCTCTAGATTATTTGACAATTAGAGAATTTTATTAGTAACAACTACATGAAGAACAAATTGTGCCCTTTTGAAAAGAATTTTGTTTAAATAACTTAACTAATTAATCCAAATTATCTACTTTCATTTCTTTGATAATCGATTATCACTCATACTGAATTGCAATTATGTCCGTAATGGTTAAGACTTTTGGATAGGTTGTGTCTTCAATGTAATTTACCATTTTCTTTTATATATCTCTAAAACCAAATAAATTTATTTCAGAATATCAATTCCAAATTTTATTAGCTTAAATCCTTTAGTCATAAGGTTAACTAAATGAATAATGAATTGTACCCAAACTTTTTAGAAGATCAAAATGAAAATTACTTCGATTAATTTCACGACAAATAGTTTCTACTTCAATTTCTTTAATCAAATCATTTTCTCTCTTCACAAAGTTTTAATGAAGCCTTTAATGTTTTTTAAGACTAGCATTTTTGGGTGGTTAGTATTTTCAATAATTTACAACTTTCATTTTTTATTTCTCTAAAACCAAACAAATTTAATTCAAAATGTCGATTTCAAATTTTATTAGCTTATTTTATCATTCACCAATAATTTTCTAATTACTTTAGTTTATATTGACAGTAGCCAATAAATCTTCATCTGTCCGACGAAATGATTCATCAAAGTAATGAGTCAACATTGATACATGCTTCCCTCCCCCCTAGCTCTTCTTCACAGGACTGGTTTAACAAATTCACTATGCACATCTCACCTCCTAGATTACACACACACACACACAAAATGACAGTCGAAACTATCTATGACAGCTCTCATCAGGCTCCGGCACAAACTTTACAGGAAATATGGAAGGTGACTCCATATGAAAGTCAATTAAAATGTTCATATACCAAACAAAATGAAAAACTTTTAAGAATATAAGTTTATCTTTGTTAGCAACACAGCATCAGAAACATAATTTAATTGTTCTCACCATTCAATTTGAATAGTTCCAGTCTATGTGAAGATCTACTATCCCCCTTTTCTTTTTGCGTCAAGTTATGCATCACAATGGTCACAATATTTTCTCACAAAATGTCATAGCATCGTAGGTACTGTAAACTAATTTCAAACTATTTTCACAACCCTAGCCATCAATGTAATAAACAAAATGATGTACATTTTGAGTTGGCTCTCTATAAGGCACCAAAAAACGAAAGATCCTCTCAGCCAAATTTAACCAATATAGCAGTCTTCAATTGGCAATGTTTGCTTCAAACTATCCGCCAACACTCTGCCCAAAGCAGTACCTTTCGTAAAAAGCCCAAGCTATCATATTTCTCAATGATCTCCCAAACCGGGCCCATATATAAATCCTTTTCCGTCATTTTACTCTGCTCAAAGCAGTATCTTCCACTAAATCTTAAGCAACCACATACCCTTCTCAATAGACTCTTTCCATGTTAGTTTCGGCGCAACATCTGCCGGCACTGTCACAATGTGCCCGTTTCTTCTATTACCTCTACCCAGCATCCACCTTAATATACTCGTATGCATTCAAGACCAACTAATATTAACGAACAAGAAAGGGGATTTAAAAGATCAATAAGATTACTCGTGACTCATGAGGCCTAGGCTACTGACTCGGAGTGGAGGACGATATGTGCTAAGGAAATTAATCAAGCAACTAAAGAGATCCAGACAACTAATAGTAACAAACAGAATTATAATTTAAGTACGCAACAAGGTCACCTTCGTTAGTAAAGAGCAGATTGATGATGCCATTGCCTGCATAACATCAACAGCTGAGCAGATAGCATCTTTCATATTCTGAATATCAGCCTGTAAAATAATGAGCCATAGAGTTATTCTTAAATCCCCATAGAAACCAGATGATAAATACTTTGAAAAGGTTAGTTAATACTCCCTCCGTCCCTAAATTATCGTCCTCCTTTCCTTTTTCGTCCGTCCCAAAATAGTTGTCCAGTTTGAAACTTACCTTTTTAGAACATCATTTTTACCACTTTACCCTTACTTTTTCACTCTACTTTAATTATGGGCCATATACACATGGGCTTTAAGGAAACTACACATTAAACCAATATAAATAATCAAGTCAATTGTTTTTTCTTAAACTGTGCACCGGGTCAAACAAGACGATTATTAAGGGACGGAGGGAGTATAATAAATAAGGCAAGACACGACCAACAACCAAACCTTTGCGCCGGCAACAACAGGAAGGCGGAGAGTGCTAGATTCAAGAGCTACAATAGCCCCAGCCAAGGAATTGGAGTGATCCTTCTCAGCATGATCCCAAGTGTCCAAATATGGCATCTGCATTCAACAGAAAATATGATGAGACCCAAAGCAATGATCTGGCAAAGGTTACCATCTGCAGTACCAGCTGCATCTCTTAGTGCATCAATAAGGACGAGAGAGAGAGTATTGACTGCCCCTAGAACACACTCAAACTGTGTACTTGAAAGAGAGTAGAATTATAATAAGCAGATGAGCACACAACTCTTTCTACATATCATTCAATGCCATTATTGAATATTTGAATATGAGAAGCAAAAAATTCATGGCTGAAAAATAAAATTAGCCCCCAGAACATTAACAAAAAGAAGCCATGATAAAGCATCATAATAAAGTTTTAGGGTAAAACCAGGAATCAACTTGAATATTATATGGAACATATCAAAGTGAATCAAGATCCTACCTGTTTCTTTAGGATATCGTGCATCTTCAAATTTTGCCTCAGCAGTTGTATCTCAGTCCTTTTGGCTCTGACTGAGTGGCTTAACTTCGTTGTCGTCACCCATGCATTATATAAACTTTTCTGGTACACAAGATAACATTTAGAGAATGATGTCCAGAAAAAATAAGCATTCAGAAAAATAAAGCATAAAAGTTAACAATTTTATATAACCATTTTTTTTGCCTCACATTTCTCCCTTAAAAAGTAAAATATATCTTCACTATTCTAATAAGACAAGAGAGGAACCATTTTTTTTATTAAACCCTTCGTTCCGGGCAAAGAGTCCACCATACTATTTCGGAATGTTTCACTTGAAAAGTTCACTTTCAAAAAATTATGTTTATCATCTCTATAACATTTCAAGTTTACCCTGATTATGTTTGAGCATTATTGTAATTATGACCAACTTTAATGCTAGTTATATATCTCTTAATAATTAGACTTTTCAAACATGGACTCTTTGAATGGAACAGAGAGTGTAACTAGTAAGAACAAAAGAACAACCAAGTATTTGGATAACATTCCCCCTTCCCCACCCGCCCCTCTGGAAAATAAAATTAAATAAAAATATCTCATTAGCAGAAACCATCAATGGTTTGCCAATTTTTAAGTTGCACTATCAAGTCAATGCATGCTCTATAGTCTCTCTTCTCTATGTAGTCATTCTGATTTCTGAATGTTATATCTTTGTTTAGCAAGTCCAACCACTAACCATGAGTGGCGTGTTTCAACTCAAGCACCTTATTATCGACCACAAGAGGAACTATTATTGTATTTTCCAGAAAGCAGAAAGTTTCCGCAAATGATATATCATAGACTAACCACTAACCATGAGAGGCGTGTTTCAAGTCAAGCACCTTATTATCGACCACAAGAGGAACTATTATTGAATTTTCCAGAAAGCAGAAAGTTTCCGCAGATGACTAAATGTGGGAGATCCAATGCTAACATTTTACACATTCCAGGCTAGCTACAGAGCCATGAGTGGCGTGTTTCAACTCAAGCACCTTATTATCGACCACAAGAGGAACTATTATTGTATTTTCCAGAAAGCAGAAAGTTTCCGCAAATGATATATCATAGACTAACCACTAACCATGAGAGGCGTGTTTCAAGTCAAGCACCTTATTATCGACCACAAGAGGAACTATTATTGAATTTTCCAGAAAGCAGAAAGTTTCCGCAGATGACTAAATGTGGGAGATCCAATGCTAACATTTTACACATTCCAGGCTAGCTACAGAGCCATAAAATGACATTTGTTTATACTCAATACGTCAGACTTACCACCATGGGGTAATGTTCCCTTGCATAGAAAGAGGTTACTTCAAAGATATGGACCATTTGGGAACAGAGAAGAAACTGAAACAGTGTGAGCCTAGTTAAAAAATTCTATCGATAAAAAGTACTAAAATATTTCTAAATGACAAAAAAAGGCTTTTCTCAAATAGCAAGACAATCATCTAAGAAATGGCACCGAGGTATTCTGAATAAATCTAAGCCATTAGTGCTTTTACAGTGAAAAAACAAACAAACAAACAAATATGTTTCCAGTTGCTCAATTAATTAATTTAAAGCCGCTTGGCCTGATTAACTCGAATAGTTTTAATCAACTAAATTCTCATATCTTTTCTTTAGCCAGACCGTGTTAAAATCTCCTTTAATCACCTCTTCATATTTATGGCAAGCTCGTCTGATATAGTCTGTCACAAAAGAAAACATATTCATAAAAACATATCATTCAAGAGCATATATTGGAGTCACATGAAGCCTAGAAAGTCAATCAGACCAATCGTGTATTTGCAGAAAATAGGGGTCAATCCATTAGTTGTTCAAGTGCTGCTGCCCTTTGTAGGATTCATCCTCCAGAGCTTTTTAGAACTAGGTGGATGGAGTCAATTTGCAAAAAACTAACTGGATCTATTACATAATGAAGTAAAAGAGACGAAGGATTGTCTAGTGCTGTATGCTCCATCCAACCTGCTGCATGTAATAACTAATTTGTGTTCCATATAGGCATTTAGGCCTCGATTGGTACACGGAAATGGAATCAATTCCACGGAATTGATTTCATGGAATTAATTAATAGTGTTTGGTGTAGCCAGAATGATATTTGGAACAGAACTGGATTACTAAAATCTTGTGATTGATTACTAAAAATTAAGGAATCACGATCCCATGGAGGAGGTGGTATTTGGATTTCTAATAGTTGGAATGAATGTAAAAAGACAAATTATATCTTTCTATTAGGTCTAGTATTTGTTTTACATAGGATAATAAAATAGTAATTATTTTAGCCAAGTTCACATACTTTTCTCGAATTGTTTCAAATGTGTAAGTTATTTTCATTTGAACTAGTTTCATTATAACATTAGCTTGTTTTTTTTTAATTTAATGAATTTATCTTGCTTTATTGATGTTGGATAATTTAAATTTTATAAAAAAAAATGGAACAACTTGTTATTTTATGGAGCAGTAATAACATTAATGACTAGTTTTTATCATGAAAGTCATTAACAAATACTTGTCCACTTTTGGCTAATGTTATCAGCCTTAATTTTGTCATTGCATTCTAAGTTGTTTTGTTTCTTACCAAACAATATAATAGAAATTTTTAGTATATATCACGTTCCTTATGTTACCAAACATTTTTTAGGAATTATCTTTTTTTATAAGTAAGTATGACCCCTTGCTGGTGTAGGGATTGGAACCAAGGACCTCAAGGTCTTTACTTAAATGCCCTTGCCATCTCTCCCACCCCTTGGGTTCAAAGGAATTATCTTTCCATCTATTTCTACGGAATCTCAGTACTAGCAATCAATTCCGCGGAATTTCCATATACCAATTGAGACCTTAGGGGTTTGGATTTGAAAAGATCGTAAAACAATAGCCCAAAATTGTTAATTATAAACAAATGAAATAACAAAGACAGCTCCAAATGATCTAGTTGTATAACATTTGAGAAGACAATTGATTTTCTATACAACTTTTGTTTTTGTGATCTCAATTTGATTTTCCGTCATTGCATCACAAGAAAGGCAACGTGATGTCATGATCAATTAAACCATTGCTTGAGCTACACTTAAGTAATCAGGAACACAAACTCACACTATATCTTCCTTCAACCGCCAACCCTTTGTCCTCAGAGGACCTTGTCAAATGCCAATTCCCCAACTTATGCTTTGAAAATATACCCAATTCCCCGACTTTGTCTCTCTTCAGCATCAATTTTTGTCATAAAGGGACCTTGCCAATCTAAATAACCCCTTCCACGACTTGTCCCCCCTTCAGGATGCTGCCAACAAGACAGCTAAGACATTCTTCAGACCAATTCTTTGGCACCTATCTCTTCTTCTTTAACCACTTTAACCCTCGCAACATCTCTTCTTCTTTAACCAAATTTCTGGTCGCAGTCTATAATATACGTCTCGCTCCCCACTCCTCCTCTTCTCTTTCTTCTTGACCACAAAACTTTCCCTTCCCTACTTCCTCTTGTCCTCTTTCGGGTTAGAACAACTAAATTTGCCCAATTTTCTAATCCCTGCCCACCACACGACAAAGCAGTTTTATTGGTGGAAGAGAATACGGTATGCTAGCAATTTTATATGTCAATACAACATAGATCAATGCAACCCATTCGTCCATGACAGCATCAGTAAACTAGTTATGCCTTTGTTCATTAACTCTCAATCGTAACCCCTTTTTTAAGTTATGATTGAAGCTTAGAACTTCCAACCAATGGCAATGTATACTCCCCTATCACACAAGTGGTATCAAGGCTACTTATAGAAGTTAGTTTTAAGAAGACATGGACATCACAAGCAAGATAATATACAAAGGAAAAAAAGATCTAATGTATTCACTAAATTACAAATGTGACTGCAGCAGTTAAATTGCAAAACGAAAAACAGGTACACTCCAAATACAGAGGTGAGTTCAAGAGGCGATACCTCTGCAGTCCTTCTCTGGACAGACATGGCAGCATCTGCTCTAGCGTTTGCATATCTCCATTGCAAGTGCTTGTTATGTAGCAGCCTCAATAAGTGTGCATCAACAATTCGATTCTCCCCCACTTTTCCTCCTCTGGCCTCAGCACCAAGGCTGAGAAGCAAAAGTGAATTGTTTAAATGGTCATTTGATGATAACACCCCATTCCTTGCCCGAGTTGGACTGGCCATCCCCCGTGCTGTAGTCGGGGTGGAAGGTACCACTCTCCTACTCGGTGAAGCCGGGCGAACAGCACCTCTAACCGGAGATGATATCCCTCGGGGTGACATAATTGGGCCATCATTCAAGTGTTTATTAACTGAAAATAGTTTATTATTCTTTGAAACTGGTGAACCTGGCTCTGGCACTCGCCTGAGCCGGTTATTAGTCTCTTGCCAAAACCTTGCTGGCACCACTACACCACGTGGCCCTCCTCTCACCTGACTAGTAACTTCCTGTGCACCTGAAGTGCCAGCTGAGGAAACACTTTCAGTATCTGAAGCAACATGATCCGAATTAGCTACTGATCCAGTATTCGAAGCAGAATCATTCACGATCTTATCAACTGTCTTTTTTAGTTTAGGTTTAACTCTGGTCTCGTCAATCATGGACTTCTGTAGAGCCCTAACTGCACTCTCAGATCCACTCGGTTTTGTCCTCTCATTGGTAAAATCAACACTCCTCGTTAAGAGATTCCCGTCCCGTGATCTCCCGGGCCATCTATGCTGCTCAATCGGCATTGAATTCTCAGTGTGATCCCTGCCAGGCGTCGCGGCCCAAACCCTTCTCCTCTCAGGCGTACCATTCCTCAAACTATTCCCCGCCGGAGCTGGTTTCGGCTTCGCCTTACTAATCGGAAAGGCAAACGACTCTCCTTGAAACGAAACAGACAAACTCCGCGAGGATGTCATCAACAACTTGGCGGCAATCGTGGACATCTCAGCAGCAGTTCCAGGACACGGAGTAGCTGGCCGCCGCCTTTCCGCCGATTGAGACCGCTTATTCACCGCGGGAGACGGAGTTACCGGAACCGTACGCGAAACAAGTGGCGATGGAAACCTCCGTGGAGTAGATGTATCCGAGTTGGAAGACGAAGAATATGAAGAGGAAGTTGCAGAAGAAGACGTCGTGGAGGAGGAGGTGGAAGACAAATTACTGGACAAGTAACGAGAGGTAACTTCACGGGATTTAGGTCTGCGTGCACCGGCATCAGATTTAGGTCTGCGAGGTCCATTATCAGCCTCAGAAGGTAGCAAGGGAGGCCGCTTAGGCTTCGGCTTCTGGTTCTGCACACCGCCTCGTGACAATAGCTTAGAGTTGGGTGTAGTAGACACAGCCGCCACCACCATTGTAGTACACTACTTTCACATCTCCTCAATTACTCCGCTTTAAACCCTAATTTCTATTATGAGTTGGCAAATGTATGAGTACAAATGGGGGAGAGACCGACTCGCGGCTTAATTGGGGTAGATAGTTTTAGAGAGAGAGAGAAAGAGTGAGAGGGGAGCCGGAAATATGACCGTTACGAGACGCCGGGAGAGAATATACGCGGAGCGGAGCGGTGGGAAGAGAGAAAAAGGGTGGGGTTTAGTTTAGGCGAGATTTAGGAGCATAACTGTCGTTCTTTGTTTGAGAGCAATATATATATATATATATATATATATTTATGTGGAGAGTGACTCGTGGGGGTGAGATAATGGGATTGCATTTGCCGTTGCACGCCAACATGGCCAATACGAAAAGGTGAGGGAAGACAAATTAAGGAAAGAATTAAAATCTTCATAGAGACGTTTCGTTCATTACAATTTAATTATGCTCTCATCTTTTTGGATTTTAAAAATTGCCTGACAATTCCTTATTTTGTGAACCCACTCCCCCTCCCGATCCTAAAAGAAGTTTTTTTTTTTTTTCTCAAACTCAGTCGTAAAATCAGTACATTATCGTAAAGGGGGTTAATATTTCAATCGTACTATTTGCTCCCTTCATTTTCAAATAATTATCTTTCTTTCATTTTTTTTCTGTTTTAAAATAATAATGCTCTTTCAAAAAAAATTCTTTTTTGGAAAATATTTTTACCATTTTACTCTTATATTTTCTATCTACTTTAATTATAATCACGTGTTCATGGGCATTAAAATAATCACGCAGTACACCAATATTTATAATATAATCAATTATTTTTCCTTAAACATTTTATCGTGTCAAAGATAATAATTATTTAAAAACGGAGGGAGTATTAAATAAATAAAAGTAATCATTTTAAATGTTACATGCAAATCAACTACGTATTAAAAAATAATAATAAGAGGGAAGGGGAGAGAGAAATAGATAAAAATAGGGTTAAATATAAAAATAAGGAGCTGAATAACAAGTATTATAATAATAAAATTATAAAACCTATATAGTTTATAACTATAAAAATTAGTGCATGCACATGTAGAGCATGTGATACGACGAAATTCAAAGAAAAAAATATTTAAATACAAAATTATATAAATTTGGTTGAAATAGGATTGAAAATTATGAAATGAACATATTTTTACTTGAACAAAGTGGATCAATATGATAAAGTTATCTTTTTTTTAGTACTAAAACATATTCTTTACATAGGGGGTGATAAATGATACATTTTCAAACCTAAAAGAAATCAAGTTAACCATTATCGGGTCATATGGATACTTCACACTAGTTATTTTGATCAATATGTGATGAGAATTTAATTTTCTTATAAGGTACGTAAATTATACTACTAGTTATATTGGTGTTTTAAAAATTTAGTTAAAATTTTTCATAGTTTCTTGCCTTGTTTGAGATAGAGGAAGTATAACATTTGAGTCTATAACACCCAAAAAAAAAAAATTTGTGAGAACTCCGTATATGATGCATAACAACAATTTAATAAATTTTGTTTTTTAAAAGAGATACAACATATTTTCTATTTATGAAAACAACCAAATGCCCATACCCAAAAAAAAAAAGTCTTATAAATATTTGTAAGACGGATCATCTTTATCCGACTTACCCTATATTGATGGGTTAAGATATGAGAAAGTTGGGTTAAATAAAAGCTTGCACAATGCAAAAAACCCAGAAAATTTAATCAAATTACGGCTGCTTATAAAAATAATTACTCCATATAAAGAATGGAACTAAATTTCAGTAACATAGCCTTTAGATATCATTTGATAGGAATAAATGGATCAATCAAAGGGAGTTGAGAAAACAGTAAGGTCAACAGCAACTTATTAGGACCTAATAGATATTAAATTAAGCAATCCATGAAAACCTAGCTAGTCCCAAACAAACTTCTAATTAGTCAACTAACTTAACAAACATCCCACCAATCTTCTGAATATTGAAAAGGATACTTATCCAGCTTTGAGTTGATATAACTCATATTATCTCTCTTTAAGTTAATCCCAAGTCATACTAATCTCTTTTTCTACGCCTCCCTGTGCTGCCAATACCAACCAACTTTTCCAACCCCCGGACTACAATCCAATTACGGTGACAAAGAGTCCCCATTTTACGGTCAAACTTTTTTTAAAAATGATACTTTTAGTAATTCATTAGTAATAAATTGATAATTTTATGTTTTAATTTTTGAAAATTGATTTTTTAAGTGAAACATTCCAAATTGTAATAATGAAATCTTTACTCAGAACGGAGGAGTAACATAAAAGTAAGGTTCCTTATTGTTTGACAAAAAAAATACACCCATTTTAGACGGGAGAGAGTATATTTATACACTTAATAATTATCCTGGCAAAAAGATTTAATATAATAAAATACCAAAATAAGTGCACATATTAATAGTGTTATGACCTATGATTATTATATTTTTCAACCAAAAGGACGTGAGGCTTAGTGGTAGATATTACGAAGTTCAATCTTCTCATCTATATCTACTAAATAGATAGATGTTAGATTGTGACATGAAATTTATGAATTTTTTAGATTTGAAAACATTGAGCGAAATCCTTATTAGGACTTATGTAAGACGGTATAACAAATATTTTTTGTAAGATAAATCATCTTTACCCATCCGACTCATCGTGTGTTGGTAGGTTGAGCTGCGAGTGAGTGGAGATCTATCTTACAAATAAAAGTACGGGCTAGTACAGTGCATGAAATCCTTATTATAACTAAAAAAACGTTATTTGAGCTCTAACTCATAATAAGGCAACTTCAGCATGGCATGGAGTGATGGAGGCTGAGGCTCGTCAATAATCTTCATTACAAAGTAAAAATTGATGATGAGACCAGCTTTCGAATGTTGTAGCCTAGTAGGACATATATAGTAGTATTAAAAATCTATTTGAATGCACCACCAACTAGAACTAGAACGGTTTCATTTTGCAGGACAACCCAAACGCCACTCGATCCCTCTATTACTGCTCCCATAAATATCTAACTATTCCAGGCAATTGTGGCTTTCAACTTTCCACACATCAAAGTCGTGATTTAGCATAACAAATATGTGTGTGGGGAATGGGGAATGGGGATATTCAGATGCCACTACCTAGCATAGCCAAAATGTAGTAATTGCACTTCAACAAATTAAACAAACACCTTCTGTATACTATCTTTCTGGCCTCCTTCCTACTTCAACAAATCGTCACCTATTTTCGTGTTTTTCTTGTGCGCTACAGCCTACCGTTAGTTATTCTTTCTAGAAAATCATTAGATCCTTACACAAGGGGTTGAGTCATCCCTTGCTGTCAAGATCACCATAATTAGAAAATGAAATGATGCTTATACAACAATTCTGAATTCTGAAGAATCGTATCAATCACCTTTATGCAAAGCAACCAACCATCCCCAAACTGAAACTGCTGAGTTTTTGGTCCAAGAAAATGACTTACAGAGATTCTACTAGGTGCCTGTCGTCTTTACAAATATTAAAAACAAAACCCATGGTAGGTAATTCGATCTTCCCAAGTTCTGCTGTAACTTATTAACTAACTACCGACTCATGATCGAGTCATTAACAATCTTCCCTGCTTAAGAGCGAAAACGCGTATCAAGGTGCATGCGTGCATGTGTGATATTTCATGTCAAAAAAGAAGAAAAATAATAGAGAGATGAGAGACACGGGGAGTCAACTTTAGCAAGTGCATTACATGTTTTTGGACCACTTGTAAAGGTTCATTCCCTCACCAACACGTAATTTCTTATTTCTTGAAGCTTCTCTCTTTTTCTTTGTTATCATCTACAAAAATGAACCCCCACTTCACTAACTTTTGTAATACAAGTGTCATATGTTCTTTAAATTATTAGAGAGAAAATTTGAAACACACATGGGTATGGGTATGGGTATGGAGGTCCAGCTCTATTACTCAATATATAATGTAGCCCTCCATCATCACTTTAGATAAATAAGTAATAACAAAGCATAATTATCACATTAATTGCAAAAAAAAAAAAAAAAACTCAACTTGTAATATTGAGAAAATATCATTGTGGAAGAGAGCATGATTATGATCAAATTGCTTTCCCAAAGCAACCCGTATATAATTATGAAGCTAACAATCATTTTTCTCGAGTGATAAGAAAAAGAATGATCCAATAAGGAGACATAATTTAAAAAAATCACTGATCTTATCATTCTTAGATTTCTACAGGTGAGGAGTGAGGAGGATGAACGATGAACGATGAACCCCAACATATAGTAGTAAGTAGTAAATACGCGTAACTTAACTAACCGAATATGATTTGCTATATAGCTAAGCTATAAAGAATCTCTTTTATTGAGTGCTCCGTCCCCAGTCCCCTATTGTCTCTTTCTGCCTTTTCTGAGCTTGCTTATCAAGTTAAAGTTCCCACTTCCCACTCATGAGTCATGTCCCAAATCCTCTTGTGTTATTGAATTTCCTTTATTCTCTTTAACCAAACTTCACCAGTAATAAGTATATAGCCTAAAAACTGCTTCTTCTAAGATTTCAAACACTAGTCTTCTTCCTCTCTCTTTCTTTGTAGTCTGTATTTTTTACAATCAAAATGGATAGATTAAACATGAACAATCGAGGACAAACTACTCCATCATGTTTCACTTAGAAAGTTCGACTTTCCTTATTAGTAGTATGATCCACTCGATAAGTCTCATTTTATAACTAATTATTCTTGCAATCTCTTTTTTAAATTAATCCTGCGAGTCTTATTAAGTTTTTGCTTTATTCTTTGTATTAAATTGAACACACAAGTAACTTTCCTATTTTGTAGCATTACTCATATAGTAATTTCGAAGGCCTTATCTAGTTATTATATCATCTATATTTAGAACTAGCTAGTTGTACAAAATGGAGGGAGGAAGGGGGTGACTTAATGATGTTGACATTCTGTTAAACTAAAGATTACAAGACAAATGATGACAGTTAGGAGTTGGAAAGCTTTATGACTTGGGAATCACTTCATATTATATTTGGTGTTAAAGTAATTAAACTTTCATTAGATGATAGTAATTTGAAAACTCAACTACAATTACCCACTTTGAAAGTGATGTTAGTTAGTTGAAGGTGCCAATCTTTCCATGTCCCCATTTCTTTAATCATGTCAGTTATTCCAACTGGAAAGTGGAAACAGATTTGGTTTCTCTTGTACTTTCTATCTAGGATAAATTTCACTAAACTCCTTTAATTAATCTATTTTCACTTTCAAACCCAACATCTTAATTCCGTGTATCAAAAGTTGTATTTTTTATTGCATGCAGCCATTAACCAAATTCCGCCAATTCAGAGCGGTGTACAAACTTTGAACACTCTCTTTCCGAGGTTTAATGTACTCCATATATAATTATAGAATTTAGATTTTAAATTGGAAAATACTAAATAGAATAAAATAAGTGGTTCATTCCATTATAAGTAGATGTAGCCCCCTGTATAATAGGTACCAGGAAACTCAGAATGTAAAAGGTTGGGATAACCTAGAAGAGAAGCATTTGATGACTACACCTGCCTCCTGCCTCCTGCCTCCTGCCTCCTGGACTGCCAAAAGCTCTCAATGAACTGAAATGATTGGTGGGTTAGGTTATGTATGAGTTATGAATAGAGAACAAACCAAAAGGGGAATGAAATAACTTAATAAGTGTCAAGAGGAAGGAATTATATCATCAAGTCAAGGTAGGTTTGGTGCAATTGATCATTTCACCTATACTTATAATTAGCTTTCTCACGGTCACGGCTACAATGTGAGATCGAAAACTTGGAAAACTATACTTCTAAAGCAAGGGTAAGGTTAACATTAATTCCCCTCAAACTTGTTAAGCCTAACTTTAATTCCTTTCATCCCATGACTCCATGAGTGATGAGTCCAGTCCAATAGTCCTGCTGTGGCCCTGTGGGCTTTTCTTCTTACTTCTATCTCACATAATAGACTACGGTTAGGAATTGCCTTGAAAAAGACACAGAAATTCTTAGCTTGCAGACTTCCAGTCTCCTAGATTCTAGCAGCTATGCCTATAATCTGCATCTAATGACTGTCTATCAAGTTACTGATTTTTGTGTTAGCTTTATAAATGTTTATTTTCCATTTCCATTTGTGATTTGTTATCCTCAAATTTGGTCAGACGGGAAAGAAAATTGTTAGCCTTGCTCTGCTAAAGAAAAGCTATTAATATGGTGTCTTAACTCTTAATTAAAGAGAAGCAATTAGCTAGGGAATTCATTTGGACTTCCTTGACAACAAGTATTGGGATCATGTAAATAAATATTTTACCCCTATTCCGTTCTAATAAGGCGATGAATTTATCAAACCAAAAGTACAAAAAGAAGGTACAGAGCATCTCAAGTTATGGAGCTAGAATAAAGGTTAAACTATAGAGTCTTATAATTCGTACTCTTCTCCTACATGATGTTAGGGTCTAACATAGCTATTGTTTGTATACATTTACTCCCTCCGTCCCAAAAATATGAAGTTGGACACTTTTTTGTTTGACTATATTAAACATTGTAATCATGCCAAACATGTGATCGTATGCGGAAGTTCATGAGTACTGAATGGTGGATATTTAGCTGGAACACCTCATCTCACATCAAAGATAGGAAAACACCAAAAACCGGAGTCAAGAGGTTGACCTGACTCAAACCCTCCTGCATGAAGGTCAGTAACAAGCAGTGTCACACATGTTATGGCTGGAGATCCCTAACCTAGAGGTCTTGTTAGAAGTCTCAACGCTCGACAAAAAGAGGAGTCAGAGAGAGCTGTATAGTAGAAGAAAGAGTGAATACTATCTAGAGAGAGAGGACTCACCAGGCAAGGGTATTTATAGCCTCAACGGCTCGGGAGCAAAGTGGCAGGTTGTCTGTGAGGTGGAATCAAAGAGATCCTTGCCGTATGCCATGACTAGGGGGGAAATAGGGATGAGGTGGTGCAGGTGAGGATCAAACGGCTTTGACTGTTAGTTGTACTGTTGTCGTATCTCTTGAGCCAATGAGGGGATCCCACTTGCCGAGATTGAGTTTATCACGTTCAGAGCTTGTCCATATATGAAATTCCTCAGCAGCTCGCACCTCGCACCTCGGTAAGTTGTCACCTTGGTCACATCACCAAGTCGGTAACTCCTGGGCAAGGTCGGTGTAGGTAGGCTGGCCTCTCCTAGGTTGGCCACCCAAATGTGCTGATGGTGGTCTGTACCAGGTGGCAGGACTGAAGATTCATAAATTTTACTTAGTTACGAAATTGTGTAAGTTTTTATTCATGATTATTTCAAAAAAATTCTTTCAACTATTGAAATTTTAATATTAATTTGATATTGAGTTTTATTATTTTTTCCAATGAGGAAAGTGAACATTTTTATTGGGACGGGGGAGTATTAGGTTAGACTACTAGTGACCTCAAAAAAAAATCAAAGATGTTGCAGGATTGAATACAGGGTACAGGTATTTAGGACAATTCAGGGATCTTCCATTTAGTTATTGACATTTTCGTTTCACACAAGCTGGACTAGAATCTGATTATTCTATTGCACTCAGGCGTTTAGCATCAACATTCAACAGGGAGAACATTTCTGTCATATGGACAAATGAAGCTCTCAGTATTTGTTTTCTGTTTTAGTGTTTAGTATTTTAAATATTTTGGCTGCTTAGGTAAAAGGATCAACTGACAATTATATAACTTAAATCAACATTTCCAGTTCCAGACAGTTAAAGAGTTTCAACAACTATTGAAACTTATTGTAATGGCAACCTGACTAAATGGATCAGCTAATCAGATTGACCGGTCTTTCCACTGGTCCAGCCTTCTAGACATAAGTATCGAAAGTTCCTTTGTGCTTCTGTAACAATACAGGCAAGGAACAGAAAGAACCCAAACAAAAGTACAAAAGAAGACTCAAAATTACATAAAAATTCATACAAAAGAGTATAGTGATGTTTCATATCATGGGAAGTGAGAAGCAGATTTTGAGGGGAAAATTTAAAATAGATAGAGAAACCACTTACAAAAGGAAAGTTGGACATACATAATATAAGTTGAACTTGGAAGTATAAAAAGAACACAATGAACAAGATGTTTATACGGATGGAATCCACGCCTTAGAATCAGAATTGAAGCAAATTTAGCACTACTATTTATGCAATGTCTACTTCAATTCCTAAGCTAAGGCATGAGTTTTGTACTCCAAACCGGAACCTAAGAAGTTATTACATCCTTCCTTTTTCAAGCATAAGCAATAATACAAGGTTTCTAAAGTAGCTAGGGAAACCCACCATGCTTCGGGTGACCAGGTGCTGGAGGCGAAGGCTTTGGGATATAAGGCATAAGTGGAGTGCCATGCTGGATGGGTCCAGGTCTTATCTTAGCCTTTGAGCTAGGAGCCGGATCTATAGGGTGGTAATCTTCTATGTTCACACTGTCAGCATCCCTCTTCTGACTGCTTCCAACATGAATTTTCTCCTGTATATTGGAAGGGGGAAAATCAAGAACTAAGTATATGTATTAAAGACGACATTGCCTTGTCGGTTTCAGTCTTCATTAGAGAAGAAACTAACTTTAGATGATAGGTTGATTCACATTCACCACATAAGTTATTTAGTTGATGGAGTAAAGCTTAAAGATCTTCAGTAAAGTGTATGTACCTTCAGCTTCCTGCTTGATACAGTCAAAGTCACGTCACTTTGATGGCGTGCGGAAGTTGAGCCTGGTATTAATTGTTAATAGGATTGTCAGTGTTCAGGAACTAATTTTCCAATTCATTCCGGAATGTTGATCAACTATACTCTACCAATGCATCATGACATCAAAATAAGCAATTCCATTGAGCTTGAGCAACTAAATAATAAGGTTAATTACTTGTTTTTGTGTCGATTCAAAGAGGCAAGCTAATTCACTTAAGAGTTAGAGGAAAGCACACATCTTGCAAGATATCACCATACTGATTAGTAAATTATCACCGAGTAAATTCTAGTCCAAAATCTGATTAACCCCCCATGTATTCACCAAATCCCACTTTTCGTCTCATTCATACCCTAATGTTAAAATTCATCCCACACAACAGTACAACACCGCATAGGATGACTGCTAAAAATACTAAAGAAAGTGAGCATGTGCATGTCACATGAGGGCTATTTTAGTACTTGTCATTTTTCTTTTAAATTTCTCTCTCTCTTTACATGGGACCCACTAATTACTGTTCTATTTTCTATTTAACTTAAACCTCGCTTGCCATGAGACCAACTAATTACAGTTTTTTTTTTTTTGTGTTTTATCTTTTCCTAACCTTGTTCATGTGAAACTGTAACTCCTTTTTCATTATTTATTTTTCTTTTTGCTCTTGTTTTTCGTTTTCCCTTCTTTTTCATTTAGTTAAACTTACGTCATTTCTTTTTCTTTTTTATTTTTCTTCATGTCAAGTTATTCTCTCCCTTTGCTAGCTTTTTTACTCCATTTATAAAATATATCAATAACTAAATAAAATAACAAATTGAATTATCTTATAAGTGCAAGAGGTTAAGCAAAAAATAAAAATAAATCACACAAACATTTTTATTGTTAGAAACCATAAACGAAATAATTAATTCTTTACTAAAAATAATATTAGTGATTAATTCACCCCCCCCCCACGTTATTTTTGTTGTTTTTGCCAAATTCCACTTCAAAAACTTATATGTTGATTTAATTCAGTAACTAGTAGGAAAAATCACATGAATCAATCTCTCTCTAACATCTTGCATCTTTAATTTATCCCCACCCCCAATTTTTTCTCTCCTGTCACCTTTCACTGCCAACAGTCACGACCACCATCACCACCATTGTCACTCCTCTTTCTCCCTCTACACAATTTCCTTTCTCTCTCCTCCATATCTTACCCATCTAAGTCCCATTGTCTCTTTCCAATCTCATCCAGTAAATCAACCTCAGATTAATATTATCTAGGCTTCACTAATTTGGTATTCATCACAGTTGCAGGTGCTGATAGTGGGTGCAAGGCTTTCGTGTACTCATTGGAGAAGAAAGGGTTAGATTCCTTTAAGAGTTGTGATTCAACCATAAATGGTGGAATTAAGGGAAAGATTAAATCATCAATGGTTTGGAATTGCAGCATCAAGAGAAGGGACAAGGAATCAGGGAAGCCCAAAATTTAATATGGAATATGAAATGGAGTCTAGGTGCTTTTTGGGAAGTGCTTCAATGGGCTTTGTGTATTTTCCAAAAAGCTTCTATGGCTCTGTGTATTTTTCATCAAGAAGAGGAGAGAGGTGGCAGAGGTGGAGTGACAACCAACCATTTGATTTGAGAAAGAACGGGGCAGAACAAGGATTTAAAAAGAAAATAAGAAGAAATGTAAAATTACTCAAATAACTCTCGCATGCCAAGCACATGTCGATTTTCATTAATTTTTTAACGTTGGTCGCAGGAAGATGTTATGTGGGACGAATTTTAACATGAGGGTGTGAATTGGACGATTTTCGACTGGGGGTACAAAATGGGATCTGGTGGATACATTGAGGGGTTAATCATATTTTGGCCTAAATTATATGTTCAAGTGTCCAGTAGACTAGTACTAGACGTGTGTTCACTCAGAATGATAATAATGTCCAAATATTCATTAAGCCAGACTGTTACAGAACCTCTTTTTCCAAGTTTATTCCAATCTCCAAACTTGTTTATTTCTTCAATGCCATGTTGGGACTTAATATGCATGAAAGTTATTCCTATTAAAATCAGTGATACCAAGTCGCCACTCTCCAGTGCTACCTATACAAAAAGATAAATTAGAACCTCATTGAGTAAAGCTTCAAACATGTGTTAATAGTTAACAAATCAATGGACAATCACAGTCTTTAGGAAATTGTAAATCTTCTGCTGGGTTCACTTCCTTAAGACCAAGAGGGTTGGAGACAGATTGTTAATGTTAGCCAGCACTACATACAGATGGACGTAGTCAAGGAAAATATGTGACGACAAATGGGTGTAATTGCATGGTCCATCATCCATTCGTTGATCTTGTAAAAATCATTAATTCCTGTGACCACTAATGTCTATGACAAGTTTCAGGCTAAAGCACACGAACTCACTCATGGCCGGGGCCATGTGGCCCTTCATCCCAGAAAAAGAGTTGCATTCTAAAATGCTCAAATCTTCATCTTTTTCCCTCCTTTCCAAAAAGATGATATTTATATTATGTGTCGTGGCAAAAAAACGAAAAAAGAAAAGAAAAGGAAAACCCGAGAGCATTTAAATGAAATATAAAAAAGTAAATGCGACTTGTTTTTGGGGACGGAGAAAGTACCAAACAACGGTAATTTCCTTCTTTTTTTTATAAGTAAAAAACGGTAATTTCTATCAATACAAACAAACAAAAGCTAGTGTCATATTAGTTTAGCATATCAAACATCTATGCCCTACATGGCTACACTAGTAAAAAACAAATAGAGAAACACTTTGTGGAGCAATTATGCAAATTTTCAGTACAAATATAGCTAACCTAGTACAAAATGAAA
Source organism: Codonopsis lanceolata (assembly GCA_013146195.2). Taxonomy (NCBI): domain Eukaryota; kingdom Viridiplantae; phylum Streptophyta; class Magnoliopsida; order Asterales; family Campanulaceae; genus Codonopsis; species Codonopsis lanceolata. The sequence continues at coordinate 49,875,166 of CM028378.1, read as the reverse complement.
ATGGTAATTGGTAACAAGGACAATCATTAGCGAGATCATGATGGTCATCCCCATTTAGTTTTGAGAAAAGACCATTTTACAACGGATCGAGTACCATAATATCTAGAAAAAAGAAATACATTTTTCTAGTAAGAAACAATTTTTTTTAATCCAATTTGACCCCTTTGGCAACAAAAATATAAAAATAAAAATTGTGCATTTATATTGGTCTCCATATGAGCCAAATTCATGTATTACCATATACAAATTTATCTTCAAAACAATTTTTCCCCTGCCAACAAAATCATGACTTTGCCACTAAGGAGTGAGGACAATATGTCTACAATGGTAATCAAATGAATGATGACCCATAAGCCCATTCTTAACTAATTTTGAATTCTTGTTCTGATGTAAGCTCAGTTTTTTCGTACTATATTCCAAATAATGAACTTGTACTTCGTAATTCCCATTTCCATAAGAGTATGAAGCTACACCCTCATTCCCATTTCCGTATAAGTGTTAAGCTACACCCACCTCGATTGGCATTCTGTTGGCAAAGAGCTATCCCTTAGAGATTCCAATAAAATGCTCTGACTTTAACTCATGTATCAAGCACGGAATCAATAACCGCCAAAAAATCAAATCACTTACTTACTTGTGAGACTCGTTGACTAACCTGGTATATGCACGACAATAAAGTTGGGAGACTTGTTTGTAAATCCTAGCATTAATCTGTTGTCTGTTGGCAAAATCAGACCGTTCGCTCTATTGCATGCGCTAGGCAATTAATTTACAAGACAAAGGAAAAAACTAATGTGCACACCTAACTATGGAGATAAAGGAATTAGCATTGACAAATCATTAAACTAAAACATCAGCACCGGGACGGAAAGGCCAAATTACCAGAGTCCATCAAATTAAAATGTTATGAAATCACATTAAGCTAATAAAAAGACAAAAATAGTAGAAAAGGGATTACCAGGAATATAGGAAGTGCTACCTTTGCTGGAGAATCCGAGGTAAACCAAAGCTGTCCCAACCAACAAGAACAAAGCCCACAACCCAAAAGCCTTCATAATGCCAAACCCAACACTCAATAACAAACTTCCCTGATCAAAACCCACAAATCAAAAACAAGATGTCCGTCTTGTCACACCCTCAAAGAACTGAAGAAGTTTGCTTTCCAAACGCGACTTTATATGCATTCAACCCATTTTTGGGGGGGGTGGGGGTGGGGGGTGAGATGATTTCTTCAAAGGCCTTTCGTCACTTAACCGAGATTCAGAACACGAAAGTGGACCAGAAAATCCGCGGGGATAAGGGAATGAACGGCTTCGAGCCCATATCTGGTTTAAATAATACAGGAGTAGTATTTTAAAAAGGAAAATTGTTTGATTAATATATTTAGGAAAGGGGTGAGTAATCAAGGTGATCATGTGAAATCCATGGTGGTCCATTGAGGGGGGAGTAAATGGAGAATTAAAGGCGTTTGTTTTGTGTTGCAGGGAGCAACAGTGGGGAGAATGAGGGTCGAATTGAATGAGGGTGGTGGAATGCGAGCCGAGCCCCCTGTCTCAGAATATGTGCACTGCAGTCACAGATTGGCCTCCGAGCACAACACCGTTCATCAATGTTTTAAGAAAAATACTCGTGGCTTTGGAGCTTGTAAAACAAGACTGATAACTCTCTGTGAAAAGCAATTTTATTCTTTGGCAATATATATATATATATATATATATATATATATATATATATATAAAAGAGATTATGACCTAACTGGTGGTACATATTGATTATATGAATATTTTCTTCTGACGTATATTTTCTATAACTAGTTACAGTTACATGAATATTTTCTTCTCACATATTTTTTTAATCACATCTTTCTGTTTCAGTTGACGAGATGGTTATATATATATATATATATAGTGCCCTAATTTGTTTCGGATAACTATGCAAGGATATTTTGATTAGTGGTAATACAATAAGGATTTCATTTTAAAAGTAAATTTTTGATAATCATTTGAAACATTAAATAAAACCTTAATATCCTCTTCATCACTTTATGGGTTAATATCACCTTTGGTACCCTAATTTTACTCATTTTTTACTTTTGATACCTTTTGTACCTAGTCAATTAAAGTTCATCCTGAAAGTTTGTAAGTTTCATCAATTTTCGTACTCTCCGTTAATTTTCCATCCAAAACTAACGATTTACCTGCTGTTGTAAGTTGGAAAGAATTTTAACTTATTTATCCAGCTAAAATTGAGGTGTTCTAATATCTGACATCATGCCAGCACATCCTCCTTCCCAATCCTTACCAACTACTCCCATACCCTCTCATTTTCCGAAAACCACTGCTCTTCCACCCCCTCCCAAGTAATTTTTCTTCTCTCTCCTCCCTCCCTCTATCTTTATTATTTCCCTCCCGCCGGCGACCTCCCCTTCACCCCAACCACGACAACCAAACAAAACGGGTCGTCATCCACTACCACAGTTACTGTCAATAATCGCTCCACATCACCAATTCCGAAAGCATCCTATGCTCTCCCCCTTCCTCTATACTTAACAAACGACATTTTCTTCATTTTTTATTCTCCTTCGCCTACTACCTCCTCCACCGTGGCGTGACAAGATTCACTCCTCTACCCTCTCCATGTCATCACCCTCTCCGAGCTCGTCGCCATTGTGTCATTAATCGCCTCCTTCATTTACCTGTTGGACTTTTTCGGCATCGATTTTGTCCAATCTTTCATCGCACATGCCTCTCACGAACCTTGGGACGACACTTATGTGGACGACGCTGGCACCTCCAAAACTAACTTTTCCTTACATTTCTCAAAGATCATGGATCAGCAGTAGCAGCAGCCGCCGACGATGATGTTGTCGGTATCAAACGAGGAAATTGTGAAATCGGTTGTACGTCCCGGTTCAATTCCGTTGTACTCACTCGAATTGAAGCTCAGGTACTGCCACTGGGCGGCTGCAATTCGTCGGGAGGCTTTACAAAGGACAATTGAGAGGTCGTTGGTTGGTTTACCGTTGGACGGATTCGATTATGACTTATGAGTGTATTTTAGGGAAATGTTGTGAGATGCAGGTCGGTTACGTGTAAATTTCGGTGGGGACTACTGGACCGTTGTTGCTAAACGGCTACGAGTATTTGGTGCCAATGGTGACGACGGAAGGGTGTTTGATTGCGAGTACAAATAGAGGGTGTAACTTATAAGGCTATTTATGCGTCGGGTGGGCCAACCCTTTCTAACCTACAACAACATCCTCCGTTTGCCCTTGACAGCAATGTAACGGAAAGTACGAAAATTGATGAAACTTACAAACTTTTAGGATGAACGTTGATTGACTAGGTACAAAGGGTACCAAAAGTAAAAAGTGAGTAAAGTAAGGGTACCAAAAGTGATATTAACCCTCACTTTATCTTATACTTCATTTTATATGATTTAGATTCGCAGGTCACTTCTCAGTTCTCATGCCCATCAGGAATAGGTCTACAAAAAAAAAATCTCAAGTCAACAATTAAAGAAAGATTTATATATTAGGCTATATTTTTTTATTTTTTATTTTTGAGATAAACTAGTCAGAGTTTTAGTAATATTCTTTGCCCATAAACCATGGGTATTTTTCAATTATGTATCATTACTCTACCAAAAATACATATTTTCAGATATTATGCTTAAAAGATCACCACAATGCTATAATAATACTACTTTCGTTTCAACTAAATAATCTACGTTTGAAAAGTTTAATTATTAGTGGATATATAAATAGTAATAAAGTTGATCATATTACAAAAATATTTTGTACATAATCAATATGTTAATATAACACATAAAGGGTAAAGTTAAAATATTGTGGAGATAATAAACATATTTTTTTGAAAATTGACTCCATAAGCTAAATATTCCAAAAAAAATATAGTAAACTATTTACCCGGAACGTAAGGAGCACTAAGGATCCAAGTAGTGTTATTAGAAAGAATAAAAAGATCAATTTAATAAGGAGGTGGTCTCCTGTAATACCGTCTTACGGATTCTTATCCATAAGACGGATCTATCCAAGTTAAATGGGAGTAAAATTCAGATATCTCAATACAACCCTTAGTTTTTGAAAATTACAGTGTCACCCCTCATATTTTATATATGCAGAGTGTCACTTTTTACTATTAGCAGTGTCACTTTGTAGTATAAAATGTGTTACTTTTGGCCTTAGAAGTGTCACTTTGCATTTTTAATGAAAGACAAAACACACCTTTGGGCCACTGTACTTTTCAAAAGGTTGCAATTAGGCCACTGAGACTTCAAAATTTTCGGGATGGCCACTGTACCGGAGTTATCTTGCAATTTAACCCCTTTTTAGGATGGACGTTAAGTTTGGCCGTTAATTTATGTTAAATACCTATTTTGCCCCTGTCATCATCTTCTCCGAAAAATCCCAGATTCAAGATTCAAATTTTCCAGATTCAAACAAAATCTACATCGCAGCACGTGCCTATACCAGTGCCCAAGGTGCACCTTTTGACAATACTACCACTACAACCATTCTGTAATACAGGGTTGCCCCTTGCGCAACGTGCAACTCTTCAAAACCAGTGCTCCCAACTCTACTCTCATTTAACGACACTGCCACTGCGACAGCCTTCACTACCAGCTTCAGACGCGAAACAGGGAACATCCCTCCCCCAACCAAGTCAGGATCTGGTGCAACTCGGACGACGAGATGAGCCCATTCTTGTTGAGATCGTGCATCTCGAACGCTTCCTTGAGCTCTTTGGCGCCGCCGTCCTTCTCGACGTTGTTGCTGTTCATGAGGAAGCCGGCGAACTCTTCCAGATTGATGAATCCATCGCGGTCGGTGTCGATTTCTTCCATCGTTCGAGTCACCTCCTCGGGGTAAGTGTCGGATCTGAGAGCCTTCATGATGTCGGTAAGCTCCGCGGCGGAAATTTTGCCGTCACCGTTGACGTTGAATCGTTTGAAGACTATTTTGACTTCATCCATGTTCTGAAGGAAGACCGAAGGCTTACCGTCTTCTGCTGCCATTTATGGGTTTCTTATTGGATAGATCTGGTGGGTTTGTTGATGAGTTTTGGGATTTTGTTTGAATCTAGGAATTTTGAATCTTCAATCTAGATTTTGTTTGAATCTGGAAAATTTGAATCTTGAATCTGGGATTTTTCGGAGAAGACGATGACAGGGGCAAAATAGGTATTTAACATAAATTAACGGCCAAACTTAACGTCCATCCTAAAAAGGGGTTAAATTGCAAGATAACTCCGGTACAGTGGCCATCCTGAAAATTTTGAAGTCTCAGTGGCCTAATTGCAAACTTTTGAAAAGTACAGTGGCCCAAAGGTGTGTTTTGCCTTAATGAAAATTATAATTTTTTCCCTAAAAAGTGTTACCCATTGGGCTTAAATGTGCCACTTTTAGTCTTAAATGTGTTACTTTCACTTTAAAAAGTATCTCATTTTTTTATAAATGAAAATCATTATGTTTGGCATTAAAGTGTTGAGGTGGTCTCCTGTAATACGGTCTTACGGATCCTTATCCATAAGACGGATCTATCCAGGTTAAATGAGACAAAATTCAGAAATCTCAATACAACCCCTTAGTTTTTAAAAATTACAACGCCACCCCTTATGTTTATATATGCATAGTGTCACTTTTTACTATTAACAATGTCACTTTGTAGTATAAAATGTGTCACTTTCAGCCTTAGAAGTGTCACTTTATAATTTTTAATAAAAATTATAATTTTTTCCCTAAAAAAAGTGTTACCTTTTGGGCTTAAATGTATCACTTTTAGTTTTAAATGTGTTACTTTCACTTTGAAAAGTATCTCATTTTTTTATAAATGAAAACTATTACGTTTGGCATTAAAGTGTTACTCTATAACATTAAAAGTGTCATTTTTTTAGCATTAAATGTGTTACTTTTGACCCTACAAGTGTCATTTTGCCTTATAACTAAAATCGTCGTTATTGATCTTAAAAGTGTCACTTTTTAACATTGAAAGTGTCGCTTTTTAGTATTAAATGTGTCGCTTTTAACAGTCACCGTTAGTTTTTAAGTGACACTTTTTAGTATTAAATGTGTCACTTTTTAGTATTAAGAGTGTTACTTTTTAGTATTAAGAGTGTTACTTTATATTTTAATGAGAATTATAATAAATTTCCTTTTTATAGACTTATAGTGTCACTTGTAACCTTAAAATGTGTCATTTTTTGTCTTTTCAATGTATCACGTTTGGCTTTAAATGTGTCATTTAACATTTCATCAAACTCCATTAGGGTCTGCCAAGTATCTCAAGGCAATTGATGCTAACGGATGGCTAATGGAGCTGACAAAGGATTAAACTGCAAGGTATGGAAAACATAAGAATTTCGACGGCAAACATTGAAAGTGTAGGGGCGCCGGAGCAAATGGAGGAACTTCTTATTAATGAGCATTAAAACTTAATAATGTGGCTAGGGAAAGTCGAACCGAAGACCTCCTTGTGCAAAACATTTAGACATCAACTCTGATCATCTCGACTAACTTATTATTGTAACTTTTATTAACATGTTTAGTTATTAACCCGCGAATTCTTAAATGGGGTTCCGTCTTACGGATTTAGGATCCGTAAGACCGTCCTACCCAAGTCTTTACCTAAAGTGTTACTTTATAACATTAAAAGTGTCATTTTTAGCATTAAATTTGTTACTTTTGACCCTACAATTGTCATTTTACCTTATAATTAAAAATCGTCGTTATTGATCTTAAAAGTGTCACTTTTTTGCATTGAAAGTGTCGCGTTTTAATATTAAATGTGTTACTTTTGACAGTCACCGTTAGTTTTTAAATGACACTTTTTAGCATTAAATGTGTCACTTTTTAGTATCAAGAATGTTACTTTTTAGTATTAAGAGTGTTACTTTGTATTTTAATGAGAATTATAATAAATTTCCTTTTATAGTGTCACTTTTAACCTTAAAATGTATCACTTTTGTTTTTTCAATGTGTCACGTTTGACTTTAAATGTGTCATTTAGCATTTCGTCAAAGTCCGTTAGGTCCGTCAAGTATCTCAAAGCAATTGATGCTAACGGAGCTGACAAAGGATTCAAATGCAAGACATGAGAAATATAAGAATTTTGGAGGTAAATATTGAAAGTACATGAGCACCGAAGCAAATAGATGAACTTCTCATTAATGAGCATTAAAACTTAATAATGTGGCTAGGGGAGTCCAACTGAAAACCTCCTTGTGCCAAAGCTTAAGCGTTGACTCTGACCATCTCGGCTAACTTGTTAATGTAACTTTTATTAACATGTTTAGTTATTATCCCGTGAATTCTTAAATGGGGCTCCGTCTTACGGATTTAGGCTCCGTCTAACGAATTTAGGATCCGTAAGACCGTCATACACAACTCTTTGCCTTTAATAAGTTGGTACGAGATATCCATCTATCATTAAATGTTGATTAATGAGTTATTATTGCCTAGTTAGTTTGAAAGTTGAAGTCATTTTTAGTAAGTGTGGTTGTTGAGATTTAGTCCCTTTGTGTTAAAATAAGTGTTTTTTATTAAGTTTAAACGGGTTTTCAAAAAAAAAAAAACCATTGATTCCATATAGTTTTTCTTTAACACCCTTAATGTATTCCTTAATGATGTGAGATCGATGGGTCCTCAGTCCTCAGTCCTCACTTCTTTATTCTTTTGACAAGTATCAAGGATATTGATCACGCCACAATGATGGGGTGACTATGCTGGCAGTCCACGTAATGGATCGGAGCTGACGTGTCCGGCTCTTGAGGGTCACGTCGGTGTATATGGGTACCGGCGGTACCAATTCTATTAGGATATCTGGGCTTGATGGTTGATCTTGGTTGATGAAGACCTGAAAGAAAGACTTCCGTTAGGGTGCTGGGGGTTTTCCCAGCTACAGCCCTCCGGTGTGAGAGTCAGTAATCAAGATATAATCTATGTGCCGGAGCTAGGCGTTCCCTTAAGCTTCCGGTGAGTGTTTTGAGAGTAATCTCTGTGTGTTTTTGTATCACCAGCAATATAATAAGTTTGTGGTTGTTAAGTAAATCCTACCTTTTTTGAAGGGAAATGTTTCCTTTTATAGTAGCTTAGATTTGGAGTCATGATTGGTATGAGGGTCCCAACTGGTGGGACTTGTTTCCTGATCGGCTTGCTGGCGGATCCTGAGTGGTCAACATGTTGCGTGTGATGTATTGATTGTAGGCGGTTGAATAAGCCGATAAGATATAGCGGCTTGCATGGCTTGCTCGACTTTTGTGGGGAAGGCACCTGGATGCTATGCAACTGCTAAACCTGTCTTATCCCAGAGGAGTTGTCGGCCGAGCATAGGTGGTCCTCGCTCATGTGGTCGGGTGTTGATTCATGATCGCCTATTGTGCTCGGCAGATCGGTGGTCGCCGGTACTTCATCGGCTGGTTAATGGTTGTCGATGATGATTGACTGGGGAATGGTCTTCGGCCTTGGGTGGGACCGCCCAAGCCTAGCTGGAATCCACGTGGTCGTTCCACGTAGGGGGACCCAGGTCGGGTCCCATCAATAGCCCCCGAGTTTCCAAGTGCGAGGATTTATCCTTAGCTTAGAAAGTTTAGTCGAATTTTATGTTCGATTTGTCTGTCTCTGATCTTCGCTAGGCTTCCTCGGCTCTTTGTTTATTTCTGTTTGTGGTCGCTTACTTGATTTGCTCGATTAGCTGTTCGTTTTTTCATAGTCGATCACTTTGATACCGAGGATGCATGAAGGAGTAATTAGTGGAATTTTCCTAGGAAATTGGTCTGCCGCATACATTAAATGCACGGTATTCGAGGAGTCGTAGGTAATGATTCACAATTACTTTTCCCAAATTGTGACGACGTCCAGTTTATTGAAATGTCGTCGGTTTGCAGTCATTTCGTGCACAGTGCTCGCCACGTGTTGATCAGCGGATGGTTTGGGTAGGATCTGCGTGTTTTTGGTCGGGTCGACCCGGTGCGATCGGGTCGATATAAAACTACGAATTTTCCCGGTTTTTCATTTCACTCTTCTTCAGTTTCTTGCGAGTTTTCTAGGCGAAAAAATCTTCTTGCTGCTACTTCTCTTATCTCAGACATTTACAACCGTTTCCTTACTCTTAAACATTAGTATTCAGGTTCGCCTTCTTCTCCTCTTTCATTTGATACAATTTTCTTGAGTTTTTGAGTCCATTTTGAGTGTTTTCCGGTTTTGCAGCTTTTTCCGGTGACCTCTGTTTTCCGGTACACCGGAGTTCATTCCTTGGTGTCTGTCACTTTTCCCAATCCTCGCTCAATTCCCTCCTCGCTCAATTTCCTGTTTTTTGCTCGCTCCTGATCTCAAATCGTTTCATAGGTACTTGTTCTTTTCCTTTCACTTTTACTCGCTCTTCGGTCTGTTAGGTTTCTAGGGTTAGGTTTTTATGAACCCTGTGTCTGCCCTCTCTGTTTTTACCCCGAGCGAAACCTCTTCCTCATCTTCGTCCAGCTCTTCGACTGCCTTTCAAAAAATATGAGGACTAAAAGAAAATAGTGAGCAATTTTTTTGAAACAGAGCAAGTCTGTTATTGCTTAAAGAGTTGCGTTTGAGTCACTCTTTCAATGGTAAAGCGAGTCAAATCTTGGACAAATGAGCCATGAGTGATGAGCCCTATGGGTGGGTAAGGGTAACCACGATCTACGTTTTAAAGATGGTGAAGCCAGGCTCATTTGACACATCCCTTCGGCATACGCTCCCAACCAAGAGCTCGTGCTTAAGGTTTGAAATATGCTCATGAGTTTAGTTTATCCTTTTTATAGCACAAGTATTAATTTTTAAAAAAAATTACATCTGAGATTCTGAATGAATTTCATCACAATTTTCTCTTCTTTTTGACTTCTTGAGTTTGTTTTGTAGCCTTACTTAGTATAGTTCTCAGTAAAAGAATGTCTTGAAAAATCAAGCATTAAAAAACAATTTATTTCAGTTAATATATTATATAGTCTCGTATTTTAAGGATCGAATTCGTATCCTGAACCCAGAGCAACATGCAATTGGGGTAAAGGATTGTTTCTTCGTCATTTACTCCATTAACTACACCCTAAAGCTTGCTGACCAAAATTATAATTATTTGGTATTAAATTGAAGTGTTTTTATTTCAGAGTTTGAAAAATGATGTTTTTAAAGAAATAAAGATAAATATTGGTTCTATTCAATGTGCCTATAGAACAAAGTGGCCCAATGATAATATGTCCACGGAGTGCGGAGTGGTGAGAGCAACAGATGAGGACTGAAAGAAAGTTGAAGAACATGCAGGTATGGTGGGTGAGAAGTGAGAACTTTCAGGAGGACGTTTACACTGTCACTAGTCTAGTAGATTGAACATGATTCATGATTCATGATTCATGATTCATGATTCATGAATCATTCATACTACTGCCATAACCACCATATTTGTTCCATACTGCATTGACTATCCAAGAGATTAAAGATAGCAAGGCAATGCATCAAAACGAGAAATCGATATACTACTCTCTTTTTCTTTAACCAATAACACACGCATCGCGGCAGACCCACACCAGATGAAGAGATGGAAAGCATAGAAGAAATTGATAAACAGAACTGTAAATGATGAAATTATATTGTACACTAACTGTCGATGCACCGAGAAGTAATGATACGGACAAAAGTTGGGGTTTACAGATAATTCCTCCAAGAAAAGGAGCAAATGTTCCAAGACCAAGTGTTCCTCTTTTGTAATTATCTTCTATTTTGGTCTAATGAAATCCATGTCGACAACTGACACACCATGAGGATTGAGGGGAGTCTGTCAAGTGTCAATGACCTCGCAATGGCAATACCGGTGGTGTATGAAGCAGCATTATCAAACGCTGCGGCAAATAAATGGAGCCTTGTACCTAGCCCAATGGACAAAACTCCATAAGGGTCCCCTTTTGCTCACTCTAGCTGCTCTTGTCAATCCCGTTTTATTTTTCTTCAGCATTTCCCACAAGATATGGACATCCTCATACTCGCAAGTCTTTACATCCCTGCGTAGCTTCACTAGCCCTGCACATTTTCAACAAACAGTTTGCACGCCTATCGATTATATGCTCGTTAAGTCTCCTTAAAGATTATAGTACTGTTGGAACTAGTAGCATATGACATTTCATCAGATTCACGAGGAAGAATGCTCAGGTATTCAACGTACTCCATGTTTCTTTCACTATTTCCCTTGCAAATAAATGAGCATAATTCTAGCATAAATGAAATAAATTATATGAAATAGGCAGAAAGACCAGCGGTGCCAATGCTTTTGATCTTGTTCCAAGGTTGTTCTGCTTTTCAACCTAGACAGCATAACAAGTTAACCACAACATATGCAATGAAGCCTCAAACATCCAAGTCTGTTGATCTAGCATTCCAACCAAAAGCTAAAATGGAGTAAAATTACATGGACCAAATTATGTGATCATGGCAACACAACTTGAATCAATCCAATCATGTCAAAATATCAAGCTACATGTACCGTGTGTACGTAACAAGAACAAATACTAGGTCAATTCATCAAAATATGTAAGTACCTCATATGGGGAACAATCAAACTTAGGTTGATACAACATAGAATCGATTCTAAACAAAACGTTATTGAACATCAATCTTTCATTAGTTTATAATTTATCCAATCGGGACTGGGGAGTTCAAATGATTGTCAACATCTTCTCCTTAAGCCCTAACCAAAGTTCGACGCTACAAGATTCAATATCTAAAATTTACAGGATTGCGAGCATCAACACAAAAAATTTCTTCACCTATGATTCTAATTTGAAACTATCCTGCAATTCCATGCATAAGAGCGATAAAGCAACTAGGGAACAGTGCAAAAATAAAATACATTGGAATTGATCGTGGACGATGAAATTTTTACCGGTTTTTCTTATCCCGAGACGCCTCCCGACGCGCGTCCAAGCTTTACGAAGAGGGAATATCATCTCGCCCCACCACTCCATCTTCAAGGTTCAGCAATGCCTGACCACCTCCAACCTCTATGAATTCCCAGTAAGAGGCTAGAGAGGTCAGAACAAGATTCAAATTCCCTGAACCAAAAAAAAAAAGAAAAAAGAAAAGAAATATTCACCAGTTTGGATAAATGTTTCATTTTCATTTCCTGATTTTTTTAATCTTCTTATTTTGTAACGATTGAAACAAAACACCATTACAATTGGACACAGAATAGGAAAATAGATAAAGTAATGGATGAATGTTTAGAACCTGCTAGCGAGGGAGAGAGGAGCGGGTTAAACCAGGTTCACGTAATTTTTATTTTTCAGGGGAATTCTCAGGCAGGAAGGGAATGGATCATCAGAAACGATGAGTCAGTTCTGTTATAATCAGTAGGACGGTTTTCTCGGAAGTCGGAACACATAAATTATAATTATTGCAAAGTTGACCACCTTTGATTGGTTGGTAGAGATTACAATGAGCAGAAATTATTTTCTGAAAACTGATAGCATAACCGTAAATGGATTGTTGGGACTGGGAGTAGTATGTATGTTCATTGTTCAATTATCAATGAGTATGACTGTAGGCTATACTCCCTCCGGACCTAAATATAAGCAAAAATTATCAAATTTTTTTGGACCTAAATATAAGCAAAAATCACCATATTAAACTCTATTCACAACTTTCAAGATGTTTTGTACCAAAAATACCCCTTGTTAATTCTTTTGTTTTTCAAGATGAGTGCACATTCCCAATACACAAAGAGCCACTAATAAAATGAGCTATAATGAATTGATGACAATAAGTTAAAATTGCATTAATTATCATCAGTTTTGATGAGTGAGATTCTTAAGGGTATTTTAGTAAGTATACTTTTATTTTATATAAAATCAAGACAATTTAACTAACTTAACTTACTTTCTTAATCTGTGTGAAATCGGTTATTTTTGCTTATATATAGGTCCGGAGGGAGTACACTATTCATGTATTTGAATATTTGATACTGCATTGGCAATTGGCAATTGGCATCGACTTGATTTTTCCACCTTGGCGAATAGCGATGTAAAAAGAATTAGACGAGTAGGATGAGGTTCATTTACAGACAGAAACGCGGCTCCAAATCATTTCTCCCTAAACCTCCTGAAATTCATGCCCTTTTTATCATAGCTTCCGCTAACAAATTTAGGGCACTTCATTTAAGATTAATTACCGTAGTTTCTTTTCTTTTTTTTTATTCTGACATTGAATTTTTTTTACCAAGTTACTAAAATCAAAGGTTGACACCTGCAGTTATATCCTTGGATCTTTGATTTGGTTTCAATTGCAGCCCGGAATCACAAACTGTAGCTAGAATTGACAAGATTTTGGGTGTTGAAGTAAGTTTTGGTTCAACTTTGTCCAAATCCGAATTCAGAAAGAACCGATATTTCTAAGGAGCCCTCTATGTTCAGTTATTTTACTCTGAAGACAGTTGAAGATAAACTACTCAAACAGTTACATATTGTCAATTGCAATCACCACTCTCTGGAAATAAGTGTCGATTGCACCAAAAAGAGAAGGCATTGGCAGCCGGTGGATGCAATCACCAAAAGCTATTCGCTACATACCAATTGTTATCTTATGTTTGGAACAATATGAAAGAACGAAAGAAAAAAAAAATGCTCCATTTCCTCCCTTCTGCAAAGGGGTTGGGCTTTCGCCTCCAAGTCCACTTCCAAGATAACTCTACCTGCATTTACAGAAGCAGCGCTTTCATAACGAGGCTATAACTATTGGTACAAGTAAAAGGGGGAAAGTAAATGACACGATATATTAGATCACTACGAGCAAATAAAATTACCTACAAATTGGAAGATTCAGGTTTGGGTTCCTTGGTCTCTCCTCCAACCATAGTTAGAATTGGCACATTTTTCAAATGGTACATGTCGTATTTGAGAGGGCCAAGAAACGGAAAACTAATCAACAACAGCTTTCTCCAAGCTCGCCATGTATGTCAAATATATACTCCACAAGTACCAAAATGAACTATTCACCAATGGCTGCCAACAAACATACCATAACGATAAGCCATTAAAGATAATTATAACCAGAGGTCATGGTAATGTTTCAACAAACTAATTAGAGCTCCTAAGCAATCCAACAACAAAAGAAATAAGAAAAACAACCAATCAAAAATCAGCCAACCACGATACCAGCTACAATTATGGAAGTTCAAGAAGAAGAGTTGATCCATTATTCAAAGAATGAAGACATAAATATACCTGAAGATGGACAGGGATTACTTTGTAAGTAAAAAAATCACACACCGGCCAGTACATAAGATTACTAACTATTGTTGGGAAAAGGTCACGCTTTAATCTGGAAGCAACCTCACCACCACTTTCACCTGCATTCCGCACTACAATAGTCACTCGAGCATTAAAATAAAGAAAAATATATAATCACATGCACATCATAAAACCATCTGGCCGAATAAAGCAAACAAGTGAGCATATCATATTAAGTGAGGAAACAGGTATGGGGGATCATGGATAATACAAGTCTACCTATTCTTAGAATTTTGCAAGGATTTATCTTCCCACATAAAATTCTTGAATCTTTCGTGGATGTGCTTATGTTCTGAAACAACAAAAAGGCACCCCAAGCCCCACCTCCCCCCTCCTCCTGAAAAAAACAAAACAAACAAACAACCACAACGCTACATAGGGGTGGCTGTAATTGATAGCACGAGTAAGTAATAAAAATTGAATTCCTCAAACTTGTTGAAAATTTGCACCACCAACAATTTGTTCCTAAATTGTCTAGTTTAAACAGACCTATAAAGCGTAAATTAGTTATTTATCAAATGTTCATCCTTTATGTCCTCCCCAAAAGATCCATTGAGGCTTGTTGCTGCAGAAGTCAATGTGCGTGTGTCACAGTGTGTGTGCGCGCATGTCACAGTGTGTGTGTGTGTGTGCGCGCGCGTCACAGTGTGTGTGTGTGTGTGTGTGCACGTGTCATAGAGCGAGAGAGTGAGAGAGTCCCACGCAGAGAAGAGAGCAATCAAGTGAAGGTATTTAGTATTTACAAACAAAGTCTACATCCATTTATTGCTGCTTTTGTCACATACCCTTGGAAGCAATACTGGTATGAAACTGAAGCCCTGCCTTTAGTTTCCGGCTTTGGTAAGAGGAAAGAGTAATGATTTGCCAACTCCTCCTTTTCATAGGGTGAGATCGATTAGGGAAATTCAGCCAGATAAAAAATCATTTCATCAGAACTAAGGCACATATGGCGTTGGTTGAATCCATTTCGTCATTTTTGTTCCATTTGCCAATTCCTTTTATTTACTGGGTTGGAAGACCGATCGGTCCCTCAGGCCAAGGAATAAAAAGATCAAGAAGGATAGCCAATAAGAGGGGAACCGCTCTGATACAGTATACACCCTCTTTAAGAGACATGTATATAATTGGAATCCTATCCCCCATCATCTCACCAAGTTATAGAGTCAATAGTAAGCATTCAATGTCACCAACCCCTAATGGTAGCAGATCAGTAAGTGAAGACATGCTAATTATGTCAATATAGATGCAGACAAGAATCTTATCCAGAGCCCCTAAGCATTTGCCTATTGACCCACCTGGTCCTCACCTTATGCAGAGATACTGGTATAGTGGTATATCACCCAAAGTTCTTATGCATGATCAACAAATTCCACTCTTTCTAGCTTAATGTAAAGCTCAAAATAAAATAAAAATGAGTAAATAAAAATAGACTAAAAATTGGCCAAAATATGAAAAACACGCCAAAGTAACCACTCAATCCCGTAATGCCCCCCAATGTTAAAATTTTCCCAACTTCATACCCAATCTTACCATTTGTCTCAGTTAGGATCCTCCCGTCAATGACCATTAGAAATGCTAACGGATGAGGGGTCATTTTGGTCATTTGATTCGGGGGCAAAGTGGGAAGCTCAATCTTAAGAAACCGAATCTCGTTGAAGTTCGTCAACACTTGGGTCGGAGAATGGTGGGTCACACCACCTTGAACTTGATCGAGATCCAGATCGTCATCGTTATTACCAACAGATAACGATGAGGAAGAAGAAGAAGAGGAAGAATTGGAAGATCTTTTGGGACCCAAAAATTGACCAAGGGCTTGAATGGGCTTAACGATTCCACCAAAGACGAAGCGGAGTAGGATAGTAAACGGGCCGCGGGACTTGTCGAAGGCACCGGCGGTGGAAAAAGAATCATCGTCGGATATAACGCAATCAACACGAACGACGACGTTTTCAACCTAAGGTACAAGAGAGTGAAAGCCGCGGAAAAAGCAAATGACGAAGTCGATGTCGATGTCGTCGTCGGGGGACGCCAGGGAACTGTAGCCTCAACGAAGACATCATATGAATTCTAATAAACTCAATGCAGAAAAGGTTAAGGGAAAGAAGATTAAGATGGGGATCTGGGGAAATTTTGACTGAAAAATTATCAGATCGAATTGGGTAGTTTATATGATACGAAAATTGGATCTGATTGGATTGAAAGACTTGTGGTAATCAAGGAAAAAAAGGAAGAGCTATGGGATCTGATCTGGGTATTGTGGAGATGAGAGAGAAAGAGAGAGAGAGAGAAAGAGAAAGGGGAAAGGAATTGTGGAGGAGATGTATCCACGGTTTTGTCTTACAGGGAAGCAATGAGGATTGAGGAATACCTAGAGAAGGAATAACATGTGCGTTCAGGGATATTGAAGTGTGTGAATTTAGAGAGGAGAGGGACACACAAGGGTGTGGTTTGATTTTCTATTTCTGAGCATCCACGGTGAACCCTTTACCACCCAGCGTCACCAATCTATCGTACATTTGATCAAATCCCACTTTGCCCCCCGAATCAAAGGACCAAAATGACCCCTCATCCGTTAGCATTTCTAACGGTCATTGACGGGAGGGTCCTAACCGAGACAAATGGTAAGATTGGGTATGAAGTTGGGAAATTTTTAACATTGGTGGGCAACTGGGCATTATGGGATTGAGTGGTTACTTTGGGGTGTTTTTCATATTTTGGCCCTAAAAATTTTAAACAAGGTTAAAGGGAGAATTTAAACATAATAAATAAGTAAATAAAAGATAGAATAAAATTTCTGAACAAGGTTAAAGGGAGAAAATAAACATACTCCTATAATAGAACAATAATCGTCACCATTCTAAATGCTTTGCAAATAAATAAGCGGTGGTCCAAATCAACTCAACTCACTTTTGGACCAATTACTTGGGTCGGCTACATAAATCTTTTTGTCATTGAGTTTCGTCCAATGCCACATTCATTCATATTCCTTCTCTATTATTGACGTTCACATTAGTTTTGGTCTTCCCATACCTCTAGCTTGGTTGTAGAGAAGCACAGTGGTCCACTTGCATAATTTATCGTTGTGCTTTTCATGAAATGAGACATAAAAGACTTCAAATGGAAGTTGGCTCTACCTAACATACATGCCTTCTAGAAGGCAAAATCATTATGGGATGGAAGTAATACTAATAATAAAAACAATAGTGCATCTATTAAACAGTTGCACATTTTGAAGTTTGGAAGTTAAAAGTGAAGATTGCATGGTAGCAAGCACTACAATCTAATCCAAGAAAAACTTGTCACTTTATTTTAGAGTGACGGTCGTGTTCCTCTCACAATTAACCCCTTCTATTTCTGATGATATGCTTATTATTTGCTCTTAATGATGTCAGCATGGCCCATCAATATGCCATGTCATTAATGGGTGGGGTTTTATCATCCAATAGCAAGAAATTCTAAAGAAAGGGAAGAGGGTGGAAGTGTGGTAGATGGGTTCTCAACAAGTCCTATTAGTATCCTATATATGTAACTTTAGTAAGTTAATAGCCACCTCATGTGTCCGAGCTAAGATTCCCACGGACGGAGTGACACTCATCCTAGAGAAGTGAGATATGTTCCCAATGTTGCATGTTACGGGGCAGCTGCCAAGAGCATAAGGCTAAGGGTGAATCAAGGCGGATCACTATTCACTTGGAATATGAGGGCAAAAGATGTCATAAAATCTCTTGTCTAGAGTCAAATTCTCTAATCCTTAGATTCTTTATGATAGAAACGATGAATGTTCGCTTGTCCTTTTGTGTGCTGTGTTGTGTGGCAATGATTCAAATTGAATATTTCTAATTGTCTAATTGTATACAATGTAAGAGCATGTGACATTAGCTAGGGACACATGATGTACCTTGCTAGGAGTGGCAATTGTGCATGTCGTGTTTAGGAATTCAAATCGCTCATTCCTTACCTTAGCAAGCCATTGCACTAAAGCTTAGCTTCCTAGGCAATGCTCTAACCTAGGCCATCTACCGTTGACGGGAGTGCAATTTTCCCTACTGGAAATTGGAGAGATAGAAGCTTAAAGGTTTGCCCCCATGAGCAGAATTTGAAGCTTTTCCCACATCGTGGGGTAAGCTGAAATTTTCTCTCACTTGCAGGGTCCCTTGGAGCTTTCTCTGTTTGAAAGGTAATTTGGAGCTGTCCCCGACTTCCGATGATTTCCAGCTTTCTCCGATTGCACCTCACCAAGTTACAAGGAGTTCTCTTTGCTCTTCTGGTAACTTGGAATTTTCCCCATTCACCTTGAGAGATGAGAGATCTCAGGGTGTTTTTTTTGCCCTGATTACCAGCATTTTTTCCTAATCAAAATCTGAATTACAGCATAACATTTCCCTCAGGCTCAGGTAGGTGTTTGTTATGTGCTCACAAGGAAAAGTAGTTTGAAACTTGGAAGATATGTTAGTTTATACTTTCTAGGATATCTGCAACTGAATGCAGTTCAAAACAGCATCAACCACAAAGGGTATAATGCAGATAACTTGCTACCTTAGCCCAGGTGTCTCAATATTTTATCGACTAAAGATAGAAGAATGCAGCTATGTAGTTCAAAAAATGGAAAAATCTTGATGTACCTTGCAGAGCTGCATTGTAGGAGAAAAAAGTGGCAAGGATAGCAGGTCCATAGAAAACCTGCCCCACAATAAGCTTCTTGAAGGTAGTAACCATGTCTCGTTTTGATAGGACTCTTCCTATAAAATTGAACCAAACATGCTGCGCGGGCCCTAAAATAAGCAGCCCAAATCCAGCCATGCGTATTGTTCGCACCAAGTCAAAAGAACCAGAAACTGACATTGCCACCATCTGCCAAATACTTATATTTTAATTAGTTGGAGAACATAGTAGATATTATAATTTCATCAAAAGAAATAGAAAGTTAGTTTGGATAATCAAGGCCCAGAAAAGAAAGAAACAAAAACCTTATACAAATATAATTTGATACTCTATCCGTTCTACACAAAGAGTTCACTATTCTATGTTGAGATGTTTCACTTAAAGTATCCACTTTGAAAAATTATGCTTACAATTTTCATAATCTTCCATCTTTACCATCCACTTGTGTTGTAAGCATATTGGTTGTGCTCAAGTATTTTTGTAATTATGACCAACTTCAATGACATTAATGCATCCCTTAATTATTAGATTTTTCAGATGAGACTTTTTGGGTGGAACGGATTGAGTATTTAACATCCCTAACAACAACAGTTCATCTACTATTAATCTCTGTATTTCTACGCTAACTCCCCAATCCAACATGCGATAAAGAGTCTCTAGCCAAGGACCACGTGCTTTTGGAATTGCTAATGTAGAGTTTTGAAGCCAATAGCAACAAATGCCATCTCAAAATGAATTATTGAACAATTGATCAAATCTTTAACAATCGCATATGTTAAAATATACTACAAGGGTTGAATAAAAGTAGTTAAGGGAATTAACATCAATCGATAATGGCAGTCCATTCCATTCCCATTAACAGCTATATAGACCAACTGCAAGCGGCAAAAACCACATATAGCAAAAACACTAAAAATCTTGATTCTCCAATGAAACATATAGAAGATTTGAACTATCAATTTTTCTAATAATCTGCAAAACAATCTCATTTAGAACCCCAAGGGGTGGGAGAGATAGCAAAGGCACTCAAGGTCATTCAGAAGGTGTAGTTTCACTTTTCTTATTTCTGTTTGACCCATGAGTCCCTTTTCATCATGGTTACAACTGCTACGGCAATCTAATTTTGGCCCAGTTTATGTTTGTTTTTTGGATAGGTAAGTGTGACCCTTGTTGGTATAGGGATTGGAACCAAGGACCTCAAGGTCTTTGCCCGAGGCCAAGTGTCCTTGCCATCTCTCATTTGGCTCCGTTTTCAATTTCAATTTGGCCCCAGTTTGAACCAGGAGTCCCTTTTTCAATTTCATTTGTCATTTTTTTACTTTTTCTCTTGTTGGTTCCACCATTTCACTCTCTTGCTTTTTTGCATTGTGATCCAATAGTGAAATGAAAGTAAGAGTGGCCTATTAAAACTGAGTAGATAGCTCGAATATTAACGTAACCTACTCAAAGGGAAATATGTATTCTCAAAAATGCTAAGTAATTGACTCTTCGAATGAAAGGAATCAACAGATATTACCATCCCATGATTGACAAGATTCTTATTTAGTAAGCCAATCAAGACACACACTGTTACACTAATAAATACACACAAACTTGCAGTATATACGTACGTATATAGGAGGGAATAGGGTTATACCTGGGAGGTCAAATCAGCAGCTGCATAGATTAAACATGAAGACACGCTCTTTGTAACAATGGGACGTACGTCAAGCATTCTCAAATACCATGAAAGGAACCCCATATCTTGATTGGGAGATGGAGACGACAACAAAGATGAATATGAACGGCGATGAAATGAAAACTACAACGGCCGGGAGGTCACGGAATTGTTAAATTTGGGAGGGGGTCGAGGGAAGGATCGGCATTGTTGTTGGTGGTTGGGGAGGAAACGAGATTGGTTCGGCACGCCGTAATTTTAAGGGAGACGGCGTCTGGTGGAGAGAGTTGGATTAAGGTGCGTTTGGTTGGAGTAGTATAAATGGAATTGATTCCCATTTTTCAGAGTGATATTTTGCCAGATAACTGAGCAGCGTCCGTCCTGAGTGTGAGGCTGAGGGAAACCTGAGTTGGAGCTGTAATGATGATTTCGGGAGAGTCGGTTCAGTGCTACAAAAGTAATACTCCAAAATGACTATTTTGCCCTTTTTGGTTTTTAATCATGTTTTTTTAAAGAATGATCTTAAACGCAACACTTAAATCACTAAAAGCAACACCATTTAAATCATAAAATGATGTAAATACACTTATAGATAATTAATAGTAAATGTTACAATTTAATCCTCTTCATTTACTCTTTCAACCAACCATCACCCTCTCCCAATCCAATACTACTACCAACTTTGAAAACACTCTTATTACTTTCAATCTATTCATCACTCACAATTCTTCATCTTTTAAAAACAAAACATCTCTAAACCCTCCACCCAACTCATAATGGGTTATGATTGTAATCCTAATGAAGATGCAAATGCTAACAAAGATGATTATTTTCAGGTAAATGTTGATTTTTTTAATGTATTTTCACTGAAATTTTGAAAAAAAATTGCAACTGGCCAAAACATCCGCTAGGGCACAGCGAATATATAGCCAAAGTACCGCGACTGACAAGCGGATGTTTTTGTGTAGGTCCGCTTTTCAATAGCGGATGTTATTCAATAGGTCCGCTGTTAACTAGCGGTTGTTTATATGAATAACCGCTACCCTGTAGCGGCTCTTTCGTTGAATTTGCTGAAAATTTGTTTTTTTTATATTATTATTAATATGGTTTTATTGTTATTTGTTGATAGGATTACCAGTTTGAAAACGAGAATAATTTATTTTCTGATGTATCTTATTTTTTTGTGACGGATGAAAATTTTATTGATCGAGAAGCAGCTGAAAAGTGGGTTAGAGATACCGGACATGCCGAGAATATGTACTTTTATGTGTCCAGAAGTAAAACTAAATTTGATAGCACTCGTCAAATTTGGTTGAGTTGTGAGAATGGTGGAAAACATCGGTACGATGGTAAAAAAAAGATTTGAAAGATGTAAAGAAAAATGGTTTGAAGAAACTTTTTTGTAAATTTGAAGTGCATTTGCAGGAAATAAAAGATGATGGTTGGAGAGTTAAAGTTAGCGAGTTTAACAATGCTCACAACCATCCATTTTCAATGGGAGAAAAGTGGCACACTTCTGCATCAAAGTTGACAAAGGCTGAGATTGAAAGGGTTGGTCAACTTTATAGTGCTAATGTGAAGCCGAAACAGATATTGAATCTATTGAAAAAGGGAAATCCTGATAACAGAAGTTCGAAAAGCATGTAGAGAATGCTTTGGTAGGTATAAGAAAGAAGAAAATGGAAAATAAATCAAAAATGGAGTATTTTTTAGATGAGATGCGTCGACATGGATATATTTTCTGATTCAGGTCAAAGAAACTTGCCCAAAAAAATAAAGCTTTATTGAATGATGTTATGTTTGCTCATCTGAAGGCTGAAGAGATGTTAGTCTTATTTCCGTACGTTCTCCTTATGGATTCAATATACAAGACTAATAAATATGATTTGTCGTTATTGGAAATCATTGGAGTTACATATGTGGGGAAGAATTTTCATGTCGCATTTGCATTCTTGAAGAATGAGAAAAGTGAAACATTTGGTTGAACATTACATCAGTTGCGTGCTTTATTAGTTCATGTTCGCCCACCGGATGTCATTGTCACAGATAGGGAATTGGCTCTCATGAATGCAATACGAGATTACTTTCCAACGTCTCAGCATATGTTGTGTAAGAGACACATAGCGAAAGATGTCGAGAAGTATGTAAGGAACCTGTTGAGAAGTAGGAAATATGTTGCAATATTTATGAAGAGGTGGATGGATATAGTTGAGTCAAGAACTGAGGAAGAATACACAGAACGTTGTCGAGATATGGAAGAAGCGTGGGCAAATAGTCAGACAGTTGTTCGATATGTTAATTCGACTTGGTTAGAGCCCTATAAGAATAGATTTGTTTGTGCTTGGACCAAACAATACATGCATTTCGGCAATCAAACGACACATGTAAAACTTATACGTTTATGAATGCAATGTATTTATTGTTTATGACCATTATGTAATTTTTTTGTAACTGTGCAATATGTTACAGAGTTAAGAGTGACACTCCCAGATGAAAAGATGGTTATGCACGTCAGCTGGGGGTTTCGATCATATATTCGATCAAATCAACGATGTTATCGAGCTGCAGTTCAATGAGATATTGGCTCTATTTGAAAGGTCTTTGAATGTAGCTCATCCTTTGACATCCTCAATGTTTATTCTCTGTCGATTGAGATATAAGGTATTTTCTCATGCCCTTGAGTTGCTAGAATACGATTGGAATTCGACACAACGTATAAAGAATCCAGTGCTGGGTGATTCTAAAAGGTGTGGGTGTTTGTTGAGGACAAGTTACGGTTTACCATGTAGTTGCCAAATATGGCACATGGAACAGGAAAATGTCCCGATTGAACCCCATCAAATCCATGTGTTTTAGACGACGTTGTCTATGGGCGGAGTTCAAGATATGAGTATATCAAGGGAATCTGCGGCTGATTTGATAAAAAAAAACCTATTATCAGATATGGACGGGACTTTTGAATCGCAACAATATCACTATGCTAAACTGTTTTTCGATGTTGTACATCCCCCAACTAACATTGAGGAACCAGAAATAGTGCGTCACAAAGGGCGTCCAAATAAGAACTCGACAAAGAGAGACCTTTCAGGTTTTACAATGTTAAATGTTTACGTCACATTACTTTTTACATTTGTGTATAGTAAATGATTTATGCTTTAATGTTTATAATTTCCACCTCAACAGGTTAAGAACATGCTAATCGTTAACCAGAAAGACAATCAGGAGGTAGAGGTAGAAGTAGAGGAAAAGGATGTAGTTCATTAGCATCGACGGGTAATTCAATTCCATACGCCTCTCAGCTTCCACCATTGATGATCACTTTCATATCAAATGTTATAGATGTCAAAGTGGATGGAAATTGTGGTTTCAGAGTTATTGCCCACTTTATTTATCACAACGAAGAAAAATGGGATCAGGTACGTAATGACTTGATGCATGAACTTTCTGACTACTGGGACTTCACTCAGCCATCAACTTCTTGGAAGGTGACCTTGAAGGATCAGTGGTATGTCTGAATTGGCATACCTCTCCAGTTCCAACTGAGCATTGGTTGAATCTGGGCATGTTCGGTTTCATCATTGCTACACGGTATCAGAGGATTGTGATTTGTTTGTCTAATATATCACTTAGTTGCAATACATGGTTGCCGTTGCAAGCACGACCTGTTGATGGACAACCGCCACAACCCTGGTCCACAAGTATTGACCTTAGGTGGGTGAATTGTATTCATTTCATAGCACTTGGGATGAAGCCTTCAAGTCCCCTGCCTCATCTACCCATTATTCCGAGGTGGGAACTTTCTTGTGACCCAACGATACGACATTGGCTGCCAATTTGGCATGATCGATTTATTAATTACCTTAGTGTAGAGGGTTAACAGTTAATTTTACACTTTTTGTGATGTAAAAAATTAATTAATTACGAGAGTTAATTGTTATTTTTGCAAAGTTCGTTTGTTAAATTTGTAAAAGTGTAGGGGTGAATTGTTAAATTTGTAAAAAATGTAGGGGGTGAATTGTTAAATTTGTAAAAATATAGGGGGTAAATTGTTAAATTTCAAAAAGTGTATGGGGTGAATTGTTAAATTTGTAAAAGTGTAAGGGGTGAATTGTTAAATTTGTAAAAAGTGTAGGGGTGAATTGTTAAAATAAAATTATCTAACAATCATGTCCAAAATGAATACATCTATTACATAAGTTTTTTATAAAAAAAATACATGTTTTTTTAAAAAAACACGTTTTAATCAAAACAACTGCGACTCACAAGCGGTTGTTGTTACCAAGAACCGCGATTCACCAGCGGTTGTTTTAATCAACTACCGCTACTCACCAGCGGTAGTGGTATAAAACATCCGCTACAAATTCGCGGATGTTTTATACCACTACCGCTGGTGAGTCGCGGTTCTTTCACGACAAATTCAAAAAAAAACGTCCGGATTTACAATATTGCCCAAATTGAAACAGAAGGAACGTTAAGATCTACAATATTGCCCAAATTGAAACAGGAAGTGTGAGAGATTGAGATACCTGGAAGTATTCAACAAAAGATTTATGTTCGGTTTTAAGGGATTGAGATTCGTGCTCGGTTTTGAGGGATGTAGGTGTGGGTTCCCGGGATGCGTGCTCCCGCGCCCCGCGCGCCCTTGGATAGGGGTGCGCGTACGTGCGGATGCGGTGACATCCACTGCTCCCGTTCCACCCTCCCTTGTTTAGGGGAGGACGAAATCAAAAGTGCGGGAGGAGTGCTGTCGGAATAGCGCGTTGGAATGCGCCTCGGTTGCCTTTAGTGGATTTTGATCCAATATGGGAGCTTTGGGTTTTCTATGTCAAGTTATCTCTTGTTTAGGGGATACCAGGATATAGGAATGCATCACCCTTCTATTCTCATTCTCCCTTTTTTAGGGAAAAACGTGAAAGTGCAAGGAAGGAATGTTGCAGTGCCCCCACTATGGATTTTATGAAAATAGCCTTATGGCCTATCTCGGATCACTATGGGTGCTTTGGGTTTTCTACGTCAAGTTATCCCTTGTTTAGGGGATACCAGGACATAGGAATACATCACCTTTCCATTCTCATTCTCCCTTGTTTAGGGGAGAACGTGAAAGTGCAAAGAAAGATGTTGCGAGGCCCCACTGGATCCAAAATGTTTTAGAGTCGCCATCTTTATTTTAAGGCAAAAATAAAGCAAAACCAGAAAAAGAAAACCAGAGATAAAAAGCGGGTTCGGAGGCTAAGTTACGAGTTGGGAAGGTGCTAGGCACCCAACTCGCCCTTTCGGTCTCAAAACAGTTTTTGGCTAAAGTATGCTTTTTGTTATATTTATTTAACAGATAAATAAAGCATTAACTGCCTACAAATACATCCATTACATCTATATTATTTACGGACTTGCAACTGTCTCTTTTACAAATAATTACAAATATACTTGAAAATATTTGGCCATAATAACGGCTACATTTAGTATTATTTCCTAACTAAATCCGGGCAGCACAGCTGCTTATATATCTACATTGGGCCGGATTGGAAATAATACTTTTACAAAATGAAAGACTTTAATGAATAAATGAAGCAAATAATTATAAATATATCTGAAAATATTTAACTATAACAACGGCTATATTTAGTACTATTTCCTAACTAAATCAGGCGGCAAAGACAACCGCTATATCTACATTGGGTCGGATTGGAAATAATACTTTTACAAAATGAAAGACTTTAAAATAAAACTTACAGACAGCCTAGGGTGTGCTCGCTCTGTCCTTCAGGGAGAGGGAGTCTTTTTTGTTGTTGTTGTTGTGTATTGGGCAGAGTGACGGCTTATATATGATGTTTTTTGGCTCACTCACTCGGGCAGAATGACGGCTTAGTTTTTGTGGTTTTGGCTTATTTGGTTAGGCGAAATAACGGCTTATATGGGTTGATTTTCAGCCTATTACTCGGGCAGAGTAACGGCTTACTTTATGGTTTTTGGGCCGGGGAAATAGGGTGGATACCTAGCTGGGGGGCTAAGGCTCACTCCTACCGGTTGGTTTTGTGTTTGGAGGAGATTTGGCAGAGTTTCGAGGCTTTTGAAATGATCGCTCACTATTTATTTCTTCAGCGTAACGAGGACGCAGAGAAATTTTATCGATCAGAAAGTGTGCTGAATGAGAAGCCGGGCCTCTGTATTTATAGGCCGAAACAGGGACACGGAAGGAAATAAAACTCCTTCTCCGCGCTCCAATCGATTGTACTCCGCGCAGGAAAATTTGTGTTTTACGGCAACAAATGGAGCACTGTTTGAGGAAGAGTGGAAATTGGGCGCCTAACCCACAAAAATTGGGAGCCATGCCCAATTTCAATGGTGGCCACACCCATTTCCAAACTATGCACTTTTTGTACACTTTGGTCCCTGCGTCCCTTTTGCGCATCCCGCTTTGTCCTTTTGCACTTTTGACCCTGTAACTTGACATTTGTTAATGTTTTAACAGGTCTTGATATTTTATGTCATGTCACATACCAGGGGTACGAAATTGGGGTGTCTACAAAGCCCCTCAACGATGGAGTCTACGGGTAACCCGCAGCTTACTGAGTAGACGAACATCGTTGATAAGAATAAACTCTCCAATTTCGTTCAATTACAAAACAAGGGAGAAATATGCAGCAGGTAGTAGTTATAATGCAACAATAAATCAAACCTCCATATCATAGACAATTTTAGTCAGTTATAGCAGGTTATCGCAGTTTTTAAGCAGATATGCAAATTAAATGCTCTGATGGTCGGACCTACTAATGTAGGCTGCCTACGTATCCCTTAATAAAAGGAATCAAACCAAACGTAGTTCGGCTAAAACCTAAACCATCATTCATGCAACGGTCAGGCCTACCGTGATAGGCTGCCTACGTATCCTTAAACAAGGAATCAGACCGAGACGTAGTTCATTCAGCTGGGGACTAAATGTTGCGGTGCAAGTGTTGCGGTGGTGCAAGTGTGGCAATGCTAAATGAGCAAGTGCATGCAAAGCTTTATCAAATGAGTGCTGCAAAGGTAAATAACGTGCTGTGTTTGGTCGCATCTACCGAGATAGACTGCCTACGTATCCTTAGCCAAGGAATCAGACCAATCGTAGCTCGCCTGTGGCTGTGCGGCATGAATTGTTTCCTAGGAACTCAGCCTCTATTGGACAACAAAACCTTTCTCTATGAATCAGGGGTTGTGTGCCCCTTAAAAGAAAGTTTTCCAACATAGCGAAAAATGCATGGAATATTGCCTCCTTAGGAACTTAGCCTTCATCAGAGAACAAGACTTTTCCCTATGAATCCGGGGTTGTGTGCCCCTTAAAGGAAAGTTTCCAAACATCAAACAAATGCACTGCTAAAAAGGAAAATACCTTCCTTTCCTTTACCTTTGTCGTGTCCATTTGCTGCTGATGTTGATTTGCTGTCGCTTGCTGCTTTACGTTGTTCTTTGCTGCACTTTGTTGGGGATTTCTCTTTTGTCACTGTTCCAGCCTTCCCTGGAAAATCTTTTTCCCCGTTCCGCTATGTTTTCGGCTTTAGCTGGAAAAATTTTCTTGATGCTGCTGCATTTTCTTTACTGCCCGTTCTAACCTTGGTCAGAAACTTTCTTTTTCTTGTTGCAGCATCTCTGGGTACCAGCTGGATCATCTTTTCTTTGCTGTTGTTTTCTTTCTTTGCTCCATTCTCTAGCTTCAGCCGAAAAATTTCTTCTTCTGCCGCCGCATTTTTCTTGTTGCATGTACCTGAAAATTTTTCTTTCTTATACATGCATTTTCCCAACTGTGGGTTCCCGGGATGCGTGCTCCCGCGCCCCGCGCGCCCTTGGATAGGGGTGTGCGTACGTGCGGATGCGGTGACATCCACTGCTCCCGTTCCACCCTCCCTTGTTTAGGGGAGGACGAAATCAAAAGTGCGGGAGGAGTGCTGTCGGAATAGCGCGTTGGAATGCGCCTCGGTTGCCTTTAGTGGATTTTGATCCAATATGGGAGCTTTGGGTTTTCTATGTCAAGTTATCCCTTGTTTAGGGGATACCAGGATATAGGAATGCATCACCCTTCTATTCTCATTTCCCTTTTTTAGGGGAAAACGTGAAAGTGCAAGGAAGGAATGTTGCAGCGCCCCCACTATGGATTTTATGAAAATAGCCTTATGGCCTATCTCGGATCACTATGGGTGCTTTGGGTTTTCTACGTCAAGTTATCCCTTGTTTAGGGATACCAGACATAGGAATACATCACCTTTCCATTCTCATTCTCCCTTGTTTAGGGGAGAACGTGAAAGTGCAAAGAAAGATGTTGCGAGGCCCCACTGGATCCAAAATGTTTTAGAGTCGCCATCTTTATTTTAAGGCAAAAATAAAGCAAAACCAGAAAAAGAAAACCAGAGATAAAGAGCGGGTTCGGATGCTAAGTTACGAGTTGGGAAGGTGCTAGGCACCCAACTCGCCCTTTCGGTCTCAAAACAGTTTTTGCCTAAATTATGCTTTTTGTTATATTTATTTAACAGATAAATAAAGCATTAACTGTCTACAAATACATCCATTACATCTATATTATTTACGGACTTGCAACTGTCTCTTTTACAAATAATTACAAATATACTTGAAAATATTTGGCCATAATAACGGCTACATTTAGTATTATTTCCTAACTAAATCAAAGACAAATTGCTTATATATCTACATTGGGCCGGATTGGAAATAATACTTTTACAAAATGAAAGACTTTAATGAATAAATGAAGCAAATAATTATAAATATATCTGAAAATATTTAACTATAACAACGGCTATATTTAGTACTATTTTCTAACTAAATCCGGGCAGCACAACTGCTTGTATATCTACATTGGGCCGGATTGGAAATAATACTTTTATAAAATGAAAGACTTTAAAATAAAACTTACAGACAGCCTAGGGTGTGCTCGCCTCGTCCCTTCGGGAGAGGAGTCTTTTTTGTTGTTGTTGTTGTGTATTGGGCAGAGTGACGGCTTATATATGATGTTTTTTGGCTCACTCACTCGGGCAGAATGATGGCTTAGTTTTTGTGGTTTTGGCTTATTTGGTTGGGCGGAATAACGGCTTATATGGGTTGATTTTCAGCCTATTACTCGGGCAGAGTAACGGCTTACTTTATGGTTTTTGGGCCAAGGAAATAGGGTGGATACCTAGCTGGGGGGCTAAGGCTCACTCCTACCGGTTGGTTTTGTGTTTGGAGGAGATTTGGCAGAGTTTCGAGGCTTTTGAAATGATCGCTCACTATTTATTTCTTCAGCGTAACGAGGACGCAGAGAAATTTTATCGATCAGAAAGTGTGCTGAATGAGAAGCCGGGCCTCTGTATTTATAGGCCGAAACAGGGACACGGAAGGAAATAAAATTCCTTCTTCGCGCTCCAATCGATTGTACTCCGCGCAGGAAAATTTGTGTTTTACGGCAACAAATGGAGCACTGTTTGAGGAAAAGTGGAAATTGGGCGCCTAACCCACAAAAATTGGGAGCCATGCCCAATTTCAATGGTGGCCACACCCATTTCCAAACTATGCACTTTTTGTACACTTTGGTCCCTGCAGTTCGTCCTTTTGCGCATCCTGCTTTGTCCTTTTACACTTTTGACCCTGTAACTTGACATTTGTTAATGTTTTAACAGGTCTTGATATTTTATGTCATGTCACATACCAGGGGTACGAAATTGGGGTGTCTACAGTAGGTTGGTTGGAGTGAGATGTAGGTTTTGGTTGGAGAGAGAGAAAGAGGGAGGGAGACGGGTGAGAGTGGGGGGTGTTGGGTTTAGGGAATTAATGGAGGGGTGGTTAATGTGTAATTGTAGCTTGGGGTAGTTAGGTCATTTGATGTATTAAATGGCGTTGCGTTTAGGGTTTTAGGTGTTACGTTTAGGTATTCTGTTTTTTTTAAACCCAACTAAATCCTTTGATATTAAAAAAATATATTTTTTATTTTTCATTATATACAATTTATTAAAAAAAATTGAAATACACTAATGTTGTCTCGTATGGACGACATAGTGTATTTCAAAAAAAATTGTTTTTTGTTTAATACTATATTTTATGTTTGTGCCCATGGCACAACGTCAGTATGGAACTTCATCAAAAGAAGGAGCGAGTAGTTTTCAAATAAATCAATATATACTTGAATTTTGTAAGGGTCGAATCAATGAACATGGCAAATATATATATATATATATATATATTTTATTTATTTATATATATATACATTGGTTGTAAAATTAGTGACTCGTCATGTATCAAAAAGAGTCACAAATGTTTCTGGTTATGGTGACATATAGGATACTATGTTGAACAAAGAACCCAAAGTCAGAAACTTACAAAATAACCAATTTAAGTAATAAATTAAAATAATATAATCATCCAACAATGGAAGAAAATTTTCAAAGTAAATATTATAAGCAAAACCAATAATTAAATATTGTTATTTAAGAATAAAAGAAATTTATAAAAAAATGAAAAACACTAGTATTGCCCCCAAAAAATCATTTTTCTTTTTATATAATTTATAAAAAAAATTGAAATAAACTAGTGTTATCCAGTATGGATATATGTACACGACACACGCATATTCATACTTAGATTATCCATAGTTAAGGTTTGGCCTAATATGTGGACCAAAATGGTGTAACATATTCAAGACAACAAAAACATTTTACTTAATTCCCAAATACATCCATCAACTGTGGTCTGTGGGTGGTTTGCCTTTCACTTGTCCATCAAAATAAACTAAGTTAAACTCATTAGTTGAATGTCACATTATTAATCTAAGAATTCAAATTCATACATGAAAAAAAAAAATTAATTAAAAATGTATATATTCCCTTAAACGAAAACAAAAAGCCAACTTTATCATCTATTGTTTCTATTTTTGATATCACGTGCATACCGATGAATTCAAACTGATCACGCCAAATAGGTGGTGATCATGTCTGTAGTCCACGTAAGCTATAGAGCCGATGAGTTGGATGATGGCGTGGAGTTATAAAGTCTTTGTCCTCAAATAATGAGCAGCGCCGTTAAGGGAGTCGGGGTTGCTGACTCAAACCCTCCGACGTGAGAATATATCAGATTTCCAATGACCAAGTTGTCTTAAATGCAAGAAGAAAAAACTATTAATGAATAAGCAGTAAATGTATTTTTTCTCTTTAGGATATATAAAATTGTCTTAAGAAATTAATGTGGGGATGTCTCTCATTTATACCTCAGGGTGATGTGAGGTGGCACTTCCTTATTGGAGGAGGGGAGAGGTTCATCATGATTATTTTGATGTCGTGTTTGGTGGAGGATTAAGTGATCTAGCAGATTGCGTATGGCAGGATTTTTGACAGAGTTACAGGGTTTGCTTCGCAATCTCCTCGGCTCGTAATTGCCGAGGCTGAGCTAGACTGGCTTTTGCGCTCAAAATTGAGGTGAAAACTTAGGAGGTCGACTTCACCGAGTTGAGCACGAAGAGTCTTTATCGAGTCGAGGTGGAACCTTCTCGGCAAACCAGGTAGCACATCGGGTGGCCTACTAAAGATAAGACCCACTTTGCTTCCAGGGAGGCAGTCTCAGGTCGAGTTCCTTCAGTAGCCCCCTACTTCTCGGGTGTAATTGGCAGTTAAATAGATAAGTAAAGTGAATAGGTCTCACTCGTGTTATTCGTCTTCCGTTCTCGACCCGGATAGCGGTTCTTTAGAGAGTGAGGTGGTCGCAAGGTACACGGGCTCGTAGTGGCTAGGCGGGAATGAAATGATAACACAAACTTTGGGAACTGCGCTGTCATGATAACTTCCACTTCCCAAGGTTTTGGCATTAAATTCTGAATGTCCTTTCAAATTTCAAAACCACTGTTACGCCACACTTTTTAAAGGTGAAAATAATTGGGCGGGAACTGAGGCAACATCGTTTTGTCATGCGCAAGTAAAAACAAACGGGTCGACCCGCTAGGGGCGGTTCCCGAGTCTGAGTACTGTGTCGTTTCAGCCTAGTACTTATAGTTTCTTCATTTTTTTTCTCTTTATTTCACTTTTTCATTTTATATTGTTTTCCTCCTTTTTCTTCTTCCTATTCAGGCGATTTACCAGTGATCATTTTTAGTGAGTTTCAGCACCTTCTTCTGCTATTCCATTTAGCATGTGTGTTTTTAATCCTTTGCACCTACTCTTTTGGCATCTTTTAAGTCATTTCTATTTTTGGCTATTGGTTATCCACTGAAGTTGTTATTTCTTCCTTCTCTAACCCTTATTCTGGTAATTTCTTGTGTTTTCAGGCGATCTTCGAGACTTTTCTAGTGACACGAAATCCTCTATTGTTGGATTAAGGTATTGCCTTTTCCCCTTACTGTTTTGTTTAAAATGTCTCGATATAGGTTTCCTCATTATGTGTCCTCGTATTCGTCATCGAGTAGCTCGTCAAAGTCCCCTGGGTTGGTAGATTATTGGAATAACTATTTGCAAACAATAGTCTCCTTGTACAGCCCCTGTCAATTAGGAGTCCCTTGCCCGGTAGTGTTGGGCTCAATGCCGACCTACCTTCTTATGCCGATGAGGAGGTCGTTTTGTCTGTTGAGGTCGAGCCCTCTTCTTTAGATCCCAAGGCCAGAGGTCTTAACTTTAATGTGCTTCATGTCGAGGAGAGGACAGTTGACTATACCATTTATGTATAGGATACCATTGATCCCCTTAGTTCAAGCCTCTCTTCCTTTTGTTCAGTTTCCTCTGTTGACTCTGATGACGAGGTGTCCTTTTTAGAGTCTGTCTTTAGCAAGTCCCTAATAGAGGGGCCCATGTACAGGCAATCCCAGGGTAAGTCGGTAGTCGTTACTCCTGGGCAAGCTACATTAGAAATTTTGCGTGAAGTTTTCTCTGCTCCCGATTATTCCTTAGATACTCATATGAGGGTTTTCTAGGCAACGTGTCGCATCTGTTTGAGCATAATAACTCAAATTTTCACCAGGGTGAGAGTTTTGTAATATCGCCGAGCTGAGAGAGTACTTAAAAACTGTCAAGACAAGAGAATGGCGAATGGTGGTGAAGCATATGTTTCTGGTCGGCAAGAGGTCCTTGGGGGCAAGAGCGAAAAGAGCTCTCGGTACCTTCAGCCTTTCAAAAATAAGATAAACTCTCTTGATATAGCCGAATGGACCCAGGTCATGGTGAAACGGTTCGATCTGGTTCAGTTTAAAGCCAAAACCATAAACCGAATCGATTTCTAACGGTTCCATTTTTTTTCAAACCGAATCGAATCACATGATATTTGCAACCGAACCAAACCAAATCGAATGGTTCGGTTTTGTTTGGTTAGGTTTGGTGGTTTAAATAGAAAAATAAAATAAAACAAGGTCGGCGCTTCAATCTCAACAAGAGCCTTAATCTTCTTGGGGTTAGCCTTGATTCATCTTTCATTCACCATGCATTCCATAAACTTTCTTGTCATTACGCCAAAAACATACTTAGCCGGGTTCAACTTCATCTTGTTTTTCCTAGGGTTTTCAAAGGTTTCTATAAGGTCCTCGACTTGGTTGGGCTTCCTTGTTTTGATCACCATGTCGTCAATGTAGGCTTCGACGTTTCTTCCCAATTAGTCCCCAAATACATTGTTCACCATCCACTGGTAGGTTGCTCTAGCGTTCTTCAGGCCGAATGACATCATGTTATAGCAGTAGAGAGCTCTCATAGCTCTAAAAGTGGTGCTCCCTTGGTCGTCTTTACACATTCTTATGTGGTGATAACCCAAATAAGCATCAACGAAGCTTAAAATTTTGTACCCCGAGATGGAGTCAACCAGTTGGTCTATTCTCGGTAGGGGGTACCAATCTTTCGAGCATGCTTGATTTAGGCCGGTGAAATCCACGCATATTCTCCATTTTCAATTTGTCTTTTTCACCATCACCACGTTTGTTATCCAGGTGGGATAATGAATTTCTCTAATGATCTTGGCCCGTAGCAGTTTTGCCACCTCCTCCTTGATGGCTTCCTGCTTTTTCGGGGAAAAGTACCTCGGCCTCTGTTGAATTGGTGTATGCTTGGCATCAACGCCCAATCGGTGTACTGCCACCTCTACACTGATTCTTTCCATGTCATCGACCCTCTATGCAAACACATCGGTGTTGACCCTTAGGAATTGTATGATGACCTTCTGATTCTCCTCGGGGATTTGTATCCCAACTCTGATTTTTTGTTCGAGGTAGTTGAAATTGAAAATCACTTCCTCCACATCTTCTAGGGGTTGTAAGATTTGGTGGTCCCTTATGTCAAGACTGTCCATCTCTACTCGCTCCTTTATTCCCGGGTTGCTGGGGTCTATGACCTCGGTAGCCTGCGTTAATTGCTATTGGGCGAAGGTCTCCTCGCCGAGCCCCCTTGGTCACTTTGTGGATTTCCTTTCTGTTATGCTTTCACATGCAAGACTTCAGGTTTTTTTTTAAAATTCTTCTCACTTTCTCTTTTTTCACTGATGATATACTAAAAGGTTGTTCTTGCATCATTTTTAAGGACTCCTACACCATTTAGTGTGCCGCTGAGACGATCATTTGGAATTTTGCTAGAGAGGGTGTACCGAGGATAGCATTGTATGAAGAGGGAAGTCGAGAACCAAAAAGGTTATGTCCTCGCTTCTGGTCGTATTCCTTTCATCGAGATCAACCTTGAGTGTAATTATCTCTTTGGTTGCTACCTAGTGGCCCGTAAATCCTTCTAGCTGAAGTTGGCTAGGTGTTAGATTGGAATCTCCGAGCCCTAGTGATTGATGTGTTTCATACACATCTATGGGGTACTTGTTATTATTAGAAATAGCGATTCCACGAGGCTTTTGGCTACTAATATGTGTTTTGGAGCTTATTTGTGATTTTCAGGGTTTTAGATGGAATTATGGAATTCATGAGGCTTTAAGTGAAGAATTGAAGGAATGGTGAAAAATGCAAAAGTTTCAAAGAAGAAGGACTATAAAAGATGAGGCCTTGCAGCTGCATTCCCCTTAGACCTTGCCCCCGCAAGGTGTCCAGTAAGGCAACCCGAATGAACTGCAGGCCTTGCGGCCGCATGGTCTTGACCCCTTGCCCCCACAAGGGTAGCTGACTTCCAAAGACGAGAATTTTATTCCAATTCTACTTCTTGCCATGTAAACATTAGTATAAATACAAACCTTGTAGCCCTAAGTTATAAGTCGGAAATAATCCGAATTTAACTTGTAATTTATAGTTTTTCTTGCTTGTAATCATAGTTTAAGAAGATCGTTCATGTATTCTTTCATCCAATTGTTTGGTTCATCGTCAAGGATGAACTAACCGCTCATATCTAGGGATTGGAGGTAACTTGTATTGAATCTTTTGCTCTATTATAATTTCATATTCAATCAAGTCGTGTTGATCACAGTGTTTATCAATCTCTTTGCTATTTGGCTTTTTCCTAATGAATGGTATTGCAATAGTTAAAGATCTAGAGGTACGGATAACTGTACGACCATATGCATATGTCGTACACTGACTCACCATTGTGGTAAATTAAACCTATCGACTCACGAGAGTGATAAGTTAGAATTAGGTTCATATGTTCTTGTTCTTAAGGGTATAGACTCGGATGAATTATTTAGGATGGAGACTGAATTATAATTCAACGGATTATACCAATCTTTCGTGAACAAACTCAAGATTAATTGATTGATACATTAGACAAAAGAGCATTAGAGTAGATACAAGTGAATTCATACCATAAAACATTTTTTCGCCCAAAGTAGCAATGCTTTAGCTTAGATTGAACGACCAACCGAGATACCAAATGCAATTGAAACCGAAAGAGTCGTCAACTAATATTTTTCTCACAAGACAAGGAAAGAACACATTGTATGACAATATCAATAGGACTTTTTAAAGCTTGTAATGTTCGGCCAAGGTTTGGGCTACAAATGAAGGATATGATAGCAAGCCAAGAGAGCAAAGAATTTGAAGTCTTCACATAATGACTAGCTTCATGAAAGCACAACTCTTCAATTACCACAACCTCACTTCAACAACCCCTTAAACGTTAAACTTTGGGTTGAAGAAGGGTGTCTCAACTACCACAACAATTAAGTACCATCATTATATCTCCTTGAGAAAATGAAGAATAATGATATATTTTTTCTCTCTTTCTTTTGTGGCCACCCTTTACATTTTCTTTTCTTTTGATATATATATATATATATATATATATATATATATATATATATATATATATATATTTCTCTTTTCATTGCTTTCCAAGGGGGCTCTTTTCATTTCATTTCATTTTTTTTTTCACCACCACTCAACAAAAATTTTCAATTTCCCAACATCAACATTAATAGGATCAAAATCTTCATGAAGCACACACTTCCCAACAAGATTACTAAAATAAAATAATTCATTCCAAATCATGCTCTCTTGAAGGGTGACGTCAAAAGTGTATAGGTTCATGAGATAAGATAATGCGGGTGTAAGAATTGAAGTCGAATGTGGGTCATTGTGTGCTCTAGGCACACGCCATTCTTTAAATGAGCTCAACGGGGACACTAGGGATTTTTGTGAGATAAATGGGTAGGATAGAGAAAGACGCAAACGGTCCAAAGATGGCCTATATCATGCCCTTGTCATACACACATGCCCAAACCAAGCTTTTAATCATCAAAATATAACTCTCGGCATTTAGACTCACAAAATGATACTCTTAGACATGCACAACCATCACTAAGGCAAAGCATACAAAATATTTTCATCATTAACTTGGGCATTATCTATCATGAATGAGGTGATGCTACCACATGAATCACAAACATATCCTCAACTATGCATATTGTAATCTCAAAATTGACTCCAAGATAATAATGCAAGTACAACTCAAAGAGCGTCAAAATGGAGAGGTGAATGATCAAAGCATAAATAATTTGGGGGTATAAAGCACAAGATTTTCAGAATTTTCAAAACTCACCAACCAAACCGTACTCCCTAAACTTTAAAGTAAAATGAGAAGGAAAAGAAATAAAATTCCCTCAAAGTTGATTACTTATGAAGTCCGGGCCGAAAAGATCCACTTCAAGAATCTCCTCGAGCAACCTCTACAATAAAAGCGCTTAACCCCTGCATCAAATCAAGCTCAGAAGAAAAAAGTTAGAACGCAATTATCGAAATAAAAAAAAGAAAAATATATATTTTTGTGTGGGGACACTATTTACACCTCCCTTGTGGCGACCCGACCCGGATCCCAACACGAGACCCCAAGGTCGTGCCGTCAGAACACACAAATAGCAAGCAAAGGGTAAGGTTATAACAGCGATATGCCAATGACTCAACAAATGCGGAAGCAAATAACATAATGGGACCCGAGCTAACAAGCTTCGAAATACAAAACAACCTAAGAGATAGTAAATCTCTCGGTCCAAAAATTCAAAGCACGTGACGCAACATTAGACACGTACAACCAAACCACCTATTACAATTTCATAAATATTTAAAACCAAGTCATCGGCGACGTTACAACCGGAACCCAACATTAAACTAAGTCTATAATCCTAGTCTACACACTCTACGGCTAAACATGTCGGAGTACAACATAACCAACAATATAAACAACTTGAGATTGATAGAATTAACATAATAATAACAACATGGCACGACTAACAGTTGTCGGCTCATAAAAGACTAAGTAATAGTTTAACAAATACAAGAACCAATTCAATAATACAATTCTTACTACCCAAAGTGAAGTTTATATAACTTCACTTCCCAAACGTCCTTTCCGAAATCAAGGCTACAAAATAATAATAATAATAATAATAATAATAATAATAATAATAATAATAATAATAATAATAATAATAATAACAACAACTTTCGCAATAACCTCACGTTCTATCGTAGACTCGGCGGATTCCTTCGAATCACTAGCTCGGCTCGAATCTAAGGAAAACAAAGTAAACCGAGTAAGTCATAAAGACTTAGTAAGCTACTAAAGATGCAATGTCATGGCATGACATTATGCTCAAATAAAACATGTACATCTCAGGTCATACTTATGATATATCATTTCATAGTATAATCCTCAACATAAACCAAATTTCATTCATCGTCACGTGGAACATAGTTCTATATAATTTATCATAAAATAATCCATATCAAATAGAATAGGATTCTCCATTCCAATATGTGTAGCATGTTATTTCCACATTTTAACTTCTCATCAAACCACCAACCACATAACCCTATTGTACCATGAGTCTCATATTTCATCATTTAACACAACTCATATAATAATAATTCATATATAGGAGACTACTGTTTCCGTTCTAATCATGGGTAGCATCTTATATTTCTAGTATACCATCATATCATAAAAATCATCATTTCATTAGCATGTTATATTTCTACTATAACATTTTATCAAGCAATCATCATCTCATGTAAATCATATCATTAGTCACGTAGCACAACAATTCATACAAGTGCTCGTAAAGTAAACCACATAAGAGAGAAGATGATTTCCTTTCCGCTTCGCCGTGTAGCTCATGCAAAAACACGTGCCATTTATAGGGTCCTTGTGGGTTCCCGAGACTTGCGTCTGCGCCCCACGCGCCCTTGGATAGGGGTGCGCGTACGTGCAGATGTGGGACATCACTGCTCTCATTTCATCCTCCCTTGTTTAGGGGAAGACGAAATTAAAAGTGCGAGAGGAGTGTTGTCTAAGATAGCGCGTTTGAATACGCCTCGGTAACTTTCAATCAATTTTTGGTCCAATATGGGAGCTTTGAGTTTTCTATATCAAGTTATCCCTTGTTTAGGAGATACCAGGATATAGGAATACATCACCCTTTCATTCTCATTCTCCTTTTTTTAGGGGAAAATGGAAAAGTTCAAAAAAGGATGTTGCGAGGCCCCACTATGGATTTTATGAAAATAGCCTTATGGCCTATTTTGGATCACTATGAGTGCTTTGGGTTTCCTGCATTAAGTTATCCCTTGTTTAGGGGATACTAGGATATAGGAATACACCACCCTTTCATTCTCATTCTCCCTTTTTTAGGGGAAAACGGAAAAGTGCAAGAAAGGAATGTTGCGACGCCCCACTGGATCCAAAATGTTTTATAGAGTCGCCATCTTTATTTTAAGGAAGAAATAAAGAAAAAAAACCAGAGATTGCAAAAAAAAAAATGGGTTCGGAGGCTAAGTTACGAGTTGGGAAGGTGCTAGGCACCCAACTCGCCTTTTCGGTCTCAAAAGCGGTTTTTGGCTAAAGTATGCGTTTTGTTATATTTATTTAGCAAATAAACAAAGCATTAAAAGACATGAAATAAAAGCAAATATATCAATGACTACATTATT
Organism: Codonopsis lanceolata; assembly: GCA_013146195.2. Taxonomy (NCBI): domain Eukaryota; kingdom Viridiplantae; phylum Streptophyta; class Magnoliopsida; order Asterales; family Campanulaceae; genus Codonopsis; species Codonopsis lanceolata. Next base: position 49,835,199 of record CM028378.1, on the reverse strand, counting down.
TACGGACTTGCAGCTGTCTCCTTACAGTAATTACAAATACATTTAAAAATATTTGGCCATAATAACGACTCTTTTACATAGTATTTCCTAACTAAATCCGGGCAGCACAACGGCTTATATTTTCTACATTTGACCAGATTTGAAAATAATTTTTATAAAATAAATTCTCTTAAAGTGTTTACCTTTCAGAGCGTGGTATGCTCGCTCTGTCTTTCTCGAGAGAGGGAGACTTTTTACACAGCTGCTACTGCGGTTTGGGCAAAGTAACGGCTTATTTTTATGCTTGCCTACTTTCTACTGGCTGAATTTGGGCAGAACAAGGGCTTATTTTTTGTGGTTTTGGCATTTTTACTCGAGCAGAGCAATGGCTCTTTCCGAGGTTTTTAGACCGGGGAAATAGGGTGGATACCTAACTAAGAGGCTAGGGATCACTTTGACCGGTTGGTTTTAGGTTTGACGAAGTTTTGGCAGGGTTTCGAGGCTTTTTAGGAAGAACTCACTATCACTCTCGCTCTATTTTCTCTCAGCGTAACGAGGACGCGGAGAGTTTGTGATCAGTGATCGGTGTGTCGAAGGCGGACCCCAAACTTCCAATTTATATGCTGGAGGAGGGACTCATCGGGGAATTCTTTTTCTCTCTTGGCGCTTCATTTCCTTGTACACCGCGCATCACAAGCTGCACAATGCGTTAACTGGGAGTGACCCTGTAACTAGCTGGGCGCGGCCATAAGGTCCCTTTTGGCACCGTGCCAAGTTCCCCCTTTGGCAGCGCCAGCCCACTATTCATCTTTCATTTTTGACGTTTTAACCCATGTATTTCACTGTTTTGCGCATCATGCTTTGCCTTTTGCATTTTTTAACTCTTGTAACTTGACATTTGTTAAGTTTTCACAGTTCTTGATATCGCATGCCAGAGTTATATATCAGGGGTACGAAATTGAGGTGTCTACAGAGCCCCTCAACGATGGAGTCTACGGGCAACCCGAGGCTTACTAAGTAGACGAACATTGTTGATAAACAATAGACTCTCCAATTTCGTGCAATTATAATAGGATAGAAACGCAACAGGTAACAGTTATAATGCAACAATTTATAATGTTAACCAAACTCCATATCTTAGACATATTTAGTCGGTTATAGCAGGTTATCATAGTTTTTAAGCAGATATGCAATAAAATGCTCTAATGGTCGGACCTACTAGTGTAGGCTGCCTACGTATCCCTTAATAAAGGAAATCAGACCAAAACGTAGTTCAGGCCAAAACCTAAACTATCATGCATGCGACGGTCGTGCGTACCGAAATAGGCTGCCTACGTATCCTTATACAAGGAATCAGACCGAAACGTAGTTCACCCCTGCTGGGGATCAAGTGCTGCGGTGCTAACAAACAAATGTTGCGGTACAAGTGCTGCAATGATAAACAAACAAGTGCTGCGATGCAAGTGCTGCAATACTGACAAACAAGTGTTGCGATGCTATCAAACAAGTGCTACAAAGCTATCCCACAAGTGTTACGATGGTCGTGCCTACCGAAATAGGCTACCTACGTATCCTTATCCAAGAAATCAGACCAAACGTAGTTCGTACCATGCTGGAATCTAATGCCTCCTCAGGAACTCACCCTTCGTCGGAGAACAAAACATTTCCATCTGATCTGGGGTTGCCTGCCCCTTAAAGGAAAGTTTCCAAACACAGCCAAAAATTCCTAGAATGCAATGCCTCCTCAGGAACTCACCCTTTGTCGGAGAACAAAGCCTTTCCCTCTGATCCGGGGTTGCCTGCCCCTTAAAGGAAAGTTTCCGAACACAAATGCACAGAAAAGGAAAAATACCTTCCTTTTCTTACCTTTGCTTTACCCTTGCGACCATCTATCGCTGCTGCTGCTTTGCTGCACTTGGTGCTTTATGCTCTTCTTTAATGCTCTTGTTGCACTTGATATTTTAGGCTGATCTCTGTTGCTCTTGCTGCACTTTGCTATTTCATGTTGCTTTTCTTTTGTCTTTGCGTCTTTGCTTATTTCATCTTTGCTTCTGCTTGCACTTCTTTGGGATTTCTTTATCTTTTCTTTGCGTTCGGCTTTTGCTAGAAATCTTTTCCCCTTTTTCCGCTACATCTTCGGCCTTGGCTTGAAAATCTTTCTTTGTGCTGCTGCATTTTTCCTTTTGCTGCCCTTTCTAACCTTGGCTAGAAATTTTCTTCTTTTGTTGCTGCATTTTTCTGGTTCCAGTTGGAATTTCCTTTTTCTTTTTGCTGCTGCATTTTCTAGCTTCAGCCGAAAATCTCCTTTTTGTCGCCGCATTTTCTTTTGTTGCATGCACTTATTTTCCACATTTTCTTCCTTTTGCATGCATTTCCCCCTCTCTCTCTTTTTTCTTTTTCCTTGCTCTTTTTCTTTTTTTGCTTTTCCTTTTCTTTTATTTGCTGCATGCATGTATATATATTCTTGCTTGCATCTCTTCTTTTGCATGCATTTTTTTTATTCTTGCATTTTTTTTTTCGTTTTTCTGTTGCTTTTTCTCTCTTTTTTTTTGTTTTTCTCTTTTTCATTTTTTTTTTTGCTTTTTCTTTTCTTTTTCATGTAAGCTTTATTTTTTACAAAAATCCTTACCTTTGCCGCTGATTTTCCTGGCTTTTCTGCTTATTTTGCGGCTGATCTACTGGGGATATAACTTTTCCCTTGCTCTTGGATGGGTGGCCGTCGAATTTGGTTAGCAAAATTACTTTCGTTAACTTTCTGTTAAGCTTCAAGGGCCATTCTGCAACTTTGAAAACTCAGGGACTTAAGTGTTGTAGCTTCAAGCTTTGGAGGGGAAAAAGGAAAGATTCCTTTTTCCTCCCTTATTATTGACGGGGAGAAGGAATGAAGCTTACTACTTCACTTCTTCTTCTTCCTTTCTTTTCTCTGCTTTCTTGCGACGCCATCGCTGCTGCCTTGCTTCCTTTCTTCATTTTTGCTCCTTTTTCTCAATTTTCTTCTGCTCATTTACGTGCTTTCTCTAGCAGATGGCTTCTTCATCTCGATCCAGGAAGGGGAAGGCTCCAATGCACCCAGAATCTGGCGAGAGGAGGAAGGAATTTCCTCCCTTGATCCAGAATAAAATCAAATATCGCTATTCTAAGGACGACTGGGGCAATATCCTTCGCGATTGGGACACCCATGTCTCAAATCTTCTAAGTACTTCTGTAAGTTTTTTTTTCTTTAGATCTACTTGGATATTTCTCAGATCTGCTAGATTTTAGCACTGCTTCGGCCTTTTGGAGCGTTCCTGATCCTGCTAATAATGCTTATGCATGCAATATTTATGCTAAAATGATGCAATTTAGTGATGATGCATGAAATTTATGCAATTTATTTTTGCGATGCATAATTGAACTGGTGGGCACTATTTGACCCTACAATGCATGATTTATATTATTAATGCAATTGGGGCTATATGATGCATGCTTTAGGCTAAAACATATTTTTATATGCTACATGCCTATAAAATGGACTTTTCGAAATATATTGCAATTTTTAATTTTCGAACATATTTTTGGACGCATTTTCGGATACATGCAAGACAAAACAAATATATTTTATGCACTAGAATTCACTTTTTATGCATGCTTATGCTACAAGGGCCTAACAAATGTCATGGGAAATTTTCTTTTCATGATTGGTGTCATTTTATTACACTTTTGTTAGTGCTATAATGCAGCTTATTTGAAAATAAATGCAAATGATAGATGCATATATCATTTTATTTGATGCAAATTTAAAGCAAAAAAATTTACATGATGCTTGCTAATATGATGCATGGGCAATTTTTATTTTATCATGCATGCGAAAATGAAAAAATGCAAAAATACTGTATATGCTTTTAAGTGCAAAATATACACTTTTATGATGCCTAAAATGCAAAAATACACATTTAGATTCAAAAAGATGCATTTTTTTATGAGATGCTAAAGATGCAAATCAAAATTTTGAAAATACTAAAATGCGATAAAATTTTTTTTTCTTTTCTGGATACTTGAAAAATTTTCAATGCACAAATGCATTTATTTTTTATGATGATACTAAGAATGCAATTAAAACTTTGCATGCTAAAATGCAATACATATGTATTTTTATTGCCGTGATGCGAAAATATATTTCAAGTGCTAAAAGATGCGTTTTTTTAATATTATGCATGGATGTCAAATGCTTATTATATACTCTTTTTTTTTTTACATGCAAAATGCTTTTTTTTCTTTAAAAAAAATGCATCACGGAAATTAATATGTTGCAATTTTATGATTTACCAAACATGATACATGCAACACCTTTATTCTTATATATATATATATATATATATATATATATATATATATATATATATATATTATGCGAAGCAAATAAAAGATTGTAAACTTACCTTTTTTCTTTTTTTTTTTAGCCAGCGGGCCTTTTCGGCGGTTTGAGCCACTTGTGCCAATGTGGCAGATATTTACCACATATTGCCCCAGGCGGCACAAGTTTTGGTGGAGGGCTCTGATTTCAGCACCTTTCTACATGTCTTCCGCCCCTTTTCGAGCTATTTACCCATTTTCGACGTGCTCCGGGATTACTGGTGGGATACTACCCACACATTCCATTTCAGCTAGGGGGAGGCGACCATGACCCCCTGTGATTTTGCCGCTATCACTGGCCTTCCTACCAGCGTTGGTTTGACCCTGGCGCCTGATTATACTCTCCGTCGGCGCCATGACGCGGTGAAGGACCTTCTGGGTTTCGAGCCGGAATACAAATCGGCGGATGAGATTTATATTGGCAGCGTGCGTAAATGGCTTCTAGACAACGTCGGACGAGTCCCGAAAATGATCCATGGGTGGCTCGCGTTGCTAGAGCGTTCTTGTTCTTTTTCTTGCACGTCACTTTTTGCCAACTCTTCCACCACCAGGGTTTTACGTTACGGCGTGTTTGGCAGATTTTGAGCAGATTCCCACTTATGACTGGGGGCAGGCGAGTATGGCCGAACTTTATGCTTCCATGGATAGGGCTAGCCGAAATGACTCGCCGACTCTGAATGGATTTGCTCCGACGTGGGAGGTATATGCCTTTTTCCTGCTTTTTGCTGCTTCTTTTCTTTTTTTTTTTTTTTTTTTCATGTTTCATATATTTTTTTGCAGCATATATTTTTTTATTGCTGATAAATTTTTTCTCTTTTATTATTATTTTTTGCAGGTCTAGGCCTTCTCGTTTTTTTCATTTTACGCCGGGTCGGCTACTCCAGCGTGTCCACCAGCCGCCCTATTTACTTGAATTTGTGGATGAGAACAGAGTTCGTCCAGACCAGGACGGCGGCTGCTCAAGGAAGTAGTGAGTGCATGAGAGGATTGCTAGCTCGAGTGCAGGCACGGTGCATTTCCTTCCTTAGGAAGGCCTGGAGGGGCATTATGCTGTTGCTTTAGGGCTGAGCCGCTGTCGGATACTGATAGTATCTATCATGGTCGAATCTTTATACATGGGCGAGCGGGTCAACCGCCAGCATTCTGCGATTTTGATGGCTCCAGTGGTGCCTCCCAGGCCTCCTTTATGGGTGATAGAGCCGAATCACTTGCCGAACAGGTATCAGTACCTGTCGAAATTCCTTATGCCCGCGACTGATTTTCCGGTCATGGCTTATGAGGAATTCTTGCGGACCGGTCATGGCTTATGATGCATGGGCAATTTTTATTTTATCATGCATGCGAAAATGAAAAAATGCAAAAATACTGTATATGCTTTTAAGTGCAAAATATACACTTTTATGATGCCTAAAATGCAAAAATACACATTTAGATTCAAAAAGATGCATTTTTTTATGAGATGCTAAAGATGCAAATCAAAATTTTGAAAATACTAAAATGCGATAAAATTTTTTTTTTCTTTTCTGGATACTTGAAAAATTTTCAATGCACAAATGCATTTATTTTTTATGATGATACTAAGAATGCAATTAAAACTTTGCATGCTAAAATGCAATACATATGTATTTTTATTGCCGTGATGCGAAAATATATTTCAAGTGCTAAAAGATGCGTTTTTTTAATATTATGCATGGATGTCAAATGCTTATTATATACTCTTTTTTTTTTACATGCAAAATGCTTTTTTTCTTTAAAAAATGCATCACGGAAATTAATATGTTGCAATTTTATGATTTACCAAACATGATACATGCAACACCTTTATTCTTATATATATATATATATATATATATATATATATATTATGCGAAGCAAATAAAAGATTGTAAACTTACCTTTTTTCTTTTTTTTTTTAGCTTCGCAGGCCTTTTCAGCGGGTTTGAGCCACTTGTGCCAATGTGGCAGATATTTACCACATATTGCCCCAGGCGGCACAAGTTTTGGTGGAGGGCTCTGATTTCAGCACCTTTCTACATGTCTTCCGCCCCTTTTCGAGCTATTTACCCATTTTCGACGTGCTCCGGGATTACTGGTGGGATACTACCCACACATTCCATTTCAGCTAGGGGGAGGCGACCATGACCCCCTGTGATTTTGCCGCTATCACTGGCCTTCCTACCAGCGTTGGTTTGACCCTGGCGCCTGATTATACTCTCCGTCGGCGCCATGACGCGGTGAAGGACCTTCTGGGTTTCGAGCCGGAATACAAATCGGCGGATGAGATTTATATTGGCAGCGTGCGTAAATGGCTTCTAGACAACGTCGGACGAGTCCTGGAAAATGATCCAATGGTCGTGGCTCGCGTTGCTAGAGCGTTCTTGTTCTTTTTCCTTGGCACGTCACTTTTTGCCAACTCTTCCACCACCCCGAGGGTTTCTGTTCTGGCGTGTTTGGCAGATTTTGAGCAGATTCCCACTTATGACTGGGGGCAGGCGAGTCTGGCCGAACTTTATGCTTCCATGGATAGGGCTAGCCGAAATGACTCGCCGACTCTGAATGGATTTGCTCCGGCGTGGGAGGTATATGCCTTTTTCCTGCTTTTCTTTTTTTTTTTTTTTTTTTTTTTTTCATGTTTCATATATTTTTTTGCAGCATATATTTTTTTATTGCTGATAAATTTTTTCTCTTTTATTATTATTTTTTGCAGGTCTAGGCCTTCTCGTTTTTTTCATTTTACGCCGGGTCGGCTACTCCAGCGTGTCCACCAGCCGCCCTATTTACTTGAATTTGTGGATGAGAACGAGTTCGTCCGCACTGTGACGGCGCTCAAGGAAGTAGTGAGTGCATGAGAGGATTGCTAGCTCGAGTGCAGGCACGGTGCATTTCCTTCCTTAGGAAGGCCTGGAGGGGCATTATGCTGTTGCTTTAGGGCTGAGCCGCTGTCGGATACTGATGGTATCTATCATGGTCGAATCTTTATACATGGGCGAGCGGGTCAACCGCCAGCATTCTGCGATTTTGATGGCTCCAGTGGTGCCTCCCAGGCCTCCTTTATGGGTGATAGAGCCGAATCACTTGCCGAACAGGTATCAGTACCTGTCGAAATTCCTTATGCCCGCGACTGATTTTCCGGTCATGGCTTATGAGGAATTCTTGCGGACCGTGCTTCATCCTCCCCCTCCTGCTTCTGCTGCACCCAGATGGGCTTCTGATGCATCTGCCAGGCCAAGGCCTTCCATCCCATCTCTCGACGAGAATCTAGAATTTACTGAGCCTGATGACGTCTTCTCTACCTTTTAGTATCATTGGGGCGGCCGGATGGTAGAGGAAATTCTTCCAGATGTCGAGATTCCTGAGGAGCGACGAGTTCCGGAGCAGGCCCGTTCGGTAGACACATTTACCTTTGCATCTTTTTTTTCCATCATGCATATATTTGATTCATCATTTTTTTTCTTTTTATGCATATCTATTTTTTTTTTGGAGACTAATATTTTCTTTTGCTGTCTCACTATTTCTCTTTTTCAGGTGAACATGTCTACCTATAAGAGGCTGTTGCGGGGCTTTTTCAGCATTAACAAGCTTTATCAAAAGCTTGTTGACGAGTTTTCCTGCTGGGGGGATGATGCGGTGCGGTAGACCAGGTGCCAGGGTGATGACGACGATGATGCGAATGCCGGGTCGAGCCGCGCTCGGGGCCGAGGAAGAGTATATAGGACTCGTGATGGAGCGGGCCCTCGGGTCATGGGAGGTGGTCTTGATAGGAGCCAGTCTTCCCGTGCACATTAGCTCTTTGATACCTGCATTTTATTAGCTTTTTCTTTTTTTCGTACTAAAACCTGTACAAATGTTTATTATACAATGCAATACAATTTTATATGATGTAAAATATTAAAAATACAGACTCAAAAACGCATGCACAAAATAAAGCTATACCAATATCTAAGGGTAATGGCACACTGTTCTTCAAAAACAGGTTTTAAAAGAATACACCTTCGGGCTCGAGTTGGCTTTTTCTGGTGATATGCGGGGATGAAGAGGCAGCCGCCTCTTCCTGTTCTCGGCCATATAATTGCTGCAGGGCTACACTTGGCATAAGGCTATTCTCATAGCCCTTGCGTTTTTCTTCGCAATCAGACAGGGCAGCAGTGAATGGTCGGAACCCAAGTCGTCCGGCTGTTTCAGGACAACGGCAATGCGGATAATGAATGGGACGAGGACACTTCTGGTGCTTCTCATTCTGATAAGACTGAGGTTCTTCTGCGCCTCGCAGAAGGAGTATATGGGCCCGGTTGGGCGGACGCCGCAGGCACTGATGGACCACCTTGGGGCTTAAGCTACAAAAGAATGATAGTTTGGGGGGAACAAAAAGGGGGTTGGAGTGGCAAAATATTATGTACAAGCAAATAATGCACAATCTAAATTTCTTTAGGAATCATTCCTAAGTTGCACCTTAGAACCTGTATTTTATATTTTAGTATTTCATATGTGAGCTTTTGTCATGGTTTTTCTCTTTCTTTTGTCAGTTGAGCCCCTTGCATGCTGAAGACTGAAGGAAGGATGCTGATGATTCAAGAGAATGCATTCCCTCTCCTTTTCTCCTGATTTTTCATCTTTTTTTATATATATGCTCTAACTTTTGCCTAGGTCGCCCTTTCGGGTCTTCAACCTAGCGAGCCCTTATTTCTCCTTTTTGTTGTTTTTTTTATACTCTAATTTTTGCCTAGGCCGCCCTTTCGGGTTTTCAGCCTAGCGAGCCCTTATTTCTCCTTTTTGTTTCTTTTTTTTTATGTTCTAATTTTTTCCTAGGCCGCCCTTTCGGGTTTTCAGCCTAGCGAGTCCTTATTTCTCCTTTTTGTCTTTTTTTTTATTTGCTCTAATTTTTGCCTAGGCCGCCCTTTCGAGTTTTCAGCCTAGCGAGCTGGGGGAGAGAAGCAACTGCCAGATGGATTAATTCAAGCATAATACCTTTTAAGCTTGTCAAGATTGAAGGGCTGAACAAGATCTTCTCCTTCTTGGTTCGTGAGGAGGGCGGCACCTCCTAACCGGATTTCTTTGACAATATACGGTCCCATCCATGGAGATTTCCATTTTCCCCTAGTATCAACTTAACTAGGGGGTTTCTCTCGAAGCACGAGGTCTCCGACTTGGATGTCACGACCTTTGACTTTTTTATTGAAGGCTCAAGCTATGCGCCTTTGATATGTTCGGGTATGCTCCAGGGCGAGCAGGCGCCGTTCATCAATCAGGGTTAACTCTTCATACCGCCCTTTGACCCAATCGATTTTTGATATGCCGGATTCCATCATCACTCTTAATGATGGAATTTCTACTTCAATAGGCAGCACTACCTCCATGCCATATGCCAAGGAATAAGGGGTAGCCCCAGTGGGTGTGCGGACTGATGTACGATAGCCCCAAAGGGCTAGCGGCAATTTTTCTGGCCAGTCTCTTCCTGTATCAGCCATTTTTCTGATAATGTTTTCGAGTGTTTTGTTGGCTGCTTCAACGGCACCGTTTGCTTGCGGCCGATAGGGGGAGGATTTATGCCTTTGGATTTTGAATTCGTTGAGCAGACGATTCACGTCCCCTTCAAAATGCATGCCGTTGTCGGAGATTATTTCAAAAGGCACTCCGTATCGATATATGATGTTGGTCCGGATGAATTCGGACACCTTTCGGGCATTCAGGATCTTATAGGAAGAGGCTTCCACCCATTTTGTAAAGTAGTCGACAGCTATCAGGACATATTCGTGGCCATTGGATCCCTTCGGGTGAATTTTACCTATAACGTCGATTCCTCACGTTGAGAAGGGCCAGGGGGCTGTGGAGTTATATAAGACATGCGGGGGCACGTGCTACAGATTTGCAAAACGTTGGCACTCTTCACAATGGCGCACACACCGAATGCAGTCGGTTTTAAGTGTGCTCCAATAGTACCCTTGCCGGATAATTTTCTTAGATAGCATATGGCCATTCATGTGGGGTCCGCAGGTACCGCCATGCAGCTGATCCATGATTTGCTCAGCTTTGGCTTGATCGACGCATAATAAATTAAGGCCTTGATATTGCCTTTTATATAGGCTGCCACCGCTGAATACAAATTATGAGGCCCACCTCCGCAGGGAGACTTTCCCTCTTTTGTCTAGGCTGGGAGGATAGATTCTTTTCTGAAGCAGATTTAAGATATCAGAATACCAAGGCTCGTGATCTGCTTCAGGGGCTGCATTTATTTTGAAGCAATATGTCGGAGTGACCTTTCTCCAGACTATGAATGGTTGGACATTAGTTTCTGCGGGAATTTGGACCAACGATGCTAGAGTGGCCAGTGCATCGACAAATTGATTTCTATCTCGCGGCAAGTAGTGGAACGAGATAGAATCAAATTTTGCGGCAAGTGCTGTCAGCTTGGCATGATAGAGTTGCAGCCGGGTATCTTGTGTTCTCCATTTCCCTTCGACTTGATTTATGATCAGGGCAGAGTCTCCATATACTTCGAGATCTTTGACTCCCCTTTGGAGAGCTTCTTCCAGGTCAGCAATGTAGGCCTCATATTTCGCCGTATTAATTGAGCATTCAAACTCCAACCTTATAGCCAATGGGGTGTGGGAATCTGCTGGGTCAATTAGCAAGATTCCTATGCCGAAACCTCTTTTATTCGCGGCTCCGTCAAAGAACATTTGCCAGCTGGTGTCATGGTCAATAATTTCTAGGACACCTTCATCTGGGAAGCCAGACTCAGTTGCATCTTCTGCTTTTAAGGGCAGATCGGCTAGGTGGTCTACAATTACGCTGCCTTTGATAGATTTGAGTGTGACATAAGTTATGTCAAACTCGTTGAGAAGAAATGACCACTTAGCCAATCGGCTGGAAAGTGAGGGCTTGCCGAAGATGTACTTTATAGGATCCATCCTGGAGATGAACTTGATGGATCGTCCTTGCAGGTAAGTCTTGAGCCTTTGAGTTGCCCAAACTAGGCCGGTGCAGCTTTTTTCCAGTGTTGAATAGTTTAGCTCGTTTCCTTGCAGCTTCCTACTTATAAAGTATATGACATTTTCAATGTAGGAATCTTATTTTTCTTGGGCGAGCATACCCCTACTGACGTGTCTGTAATGGTTAAATATATGAGGAGAGGTTTATGTGTATGGGGTGGAGCTAGCACATGTGGATTGGTAAGATAGGCTTTTATTTTTTCGAAAGCTAGCTGGCACTTTTTGTCCCAGACTTGGTCAGTATTTTTCTTTAGGAGTTTGAAGAGGGGCTCACATGTAGTTGTCAGCTGTCTGATGAAGCGGCTGATATACTGCAATCGGCCTAGGAAGCTTTTGATTTCAGTTGGAGTTTTTGGTCGTGGCATGTCTATGATGGCTTTAATCTTTGCTGGCTCGATCTCGATGCCCTGCTCGGTCACCAAGAATCCAAGGACCTTGCCTTTGGTAACCCCAAATGTGCATTTGGTAGGGTTGAGCTTCATTTGGTGCTTCCTTAACCTTTCTAAGAATTTTCAAAGGTCTTTGATATGAGCACCGTTGGCATCGCTGGAGTGCACGATCATGTCATCAACATAGACTTCGATCTCCTTATGGATCATGTCGTGGAAGAGGGTGGTGGCAGCCCTTTGATAAGTAGCCCCGGTATTTTTCAGCCCAAATGGCATGACGTTGTAGCAGTAGGTCCCCCAAGGAGTAGTAAATGAGGTCTTCTCCTGGTCCTCTGCTACCATTTTAATTTGATTGTAGCCCAGTATGCCGTCGACGAAGGATCTGATTTTGTGAGCGATAACGGCGTCTACCACAATATCAATATTGGGTAGAGGGAAGTCATCTTTGGGCAACGCTTTGTTGAGGTCGCGAAAGTCTACGCAGATCCGGACCTTCCCGTTGGGCTTGGGAACGGTCACTATGTTGGACAGCCAGGTTGGGTATTCAACTACCCGAATGAATTTGACACGCAGCTGCTTCGTAATTTCTTCTTTAACTTGTAGTGACCATTCCGGCTTAATCCGGCGGAGCTTTTGCTTGATTGGCCGAGCATCTGGATATTTGGGAATCCGGTGTTCGACTATGGCTGGGTCTAGCCCGGGAAAATCTTCATAGGACCATGCAAATATGTCCACGAACTCTTTGAGGAGATCAATAAGTGCTACCCTTTCAGAGCCGTGTAGGTAGCTGCCGATTTTGATTTCTTTTATTTCATTGTCCAGCCCCAGATTGATAGTGGACAAGTCTTCAGTTGCTGCTGATGAATGATGTTGTTCCTGGTGCTCAACTGATTTTACAAGCTCAAGCAAATAATTTTTATCTTTTGGGTCCATTTCATCAAATGACTCATTATTATAATTATTTAATGCGTCTTTTAATGTAGGTGCAACTAAGGAATAAACAAAGACATTTAGATTATCATTAAAAGCAAACTGTACAGGGTTATTTACATTGTTGAGGATCTGGGGTTTGAGATCCTCAACTTTAGGGAGCGGATCGGTAGATGACCAATCCGTAAAGCTAGGGGAAGAAAAAGTGATAGTATATTCGAAGCGGTCCACCAGATCTGCGGGCGTCAAAAGCGGGCCGGTCGTAGTATACCAATTCTACAAAGGCTTATCAGTAATGGACTCAAACTCAGCAGGGAGGTTTTCATAATAAGTGCATCCATCTATCATACCCAGGAAGCTATCTCCTAGATCGTCGTCATCTAATAGGGGCCATATCATAATCATCTTGGTCTATAGACCAAGTATTTTCAATAGTGACAGTCTTATATGCAGTGCTACGGGGCTCCAGGGTAACCTGTTCCATTCTATCTGTGAGAAGACTGACATCTTCAAAGATTTCCCAACCAGGGCATCTTTTCCCATTCTGGTCTAACCAGGGCTTAGGAAACATGAGATAGGCTTCTATTTCCCCTTCCCTTACAAAGTAACCATTTAAGGTTTTTCTATATGGTTGGAGAGGGGGATATTTATAAGGACGCTTTTCTCATTCTGCCTTTCTTTTGTCACGTTTTTGTTTCATGACTGCGGCTACTTCAGCTGGAGTAGGCGTGTATCCTAGACCAAAAGGAGGGATACATTCCTTAAGTTCATCTTGGACTAGATTAACAAGTCCTTGCTGATTTCTGTCGAGACCCAGACCAGACATATAATTCATTTTTCGAAACATGTTTAGAAGGACCATGTTTCCTAGGGAGGTGGCTTTCTTCCCGATGATGTCAGTTTCTCGGCCATATGCAATGGCATTGACCACACCTTGGGGGATAACCTCAAAGCCACTGAGGAAAATACTAGTGTCTTCATGCTCTATTTCGAGGATCGGGATATCTTTGCTTTCCTTATTCTCCACGATCTTATCAGCCAAAATAATCACTATGTGGTCATCGTGGATGAATTTGACACGTTGGTGCAATGAATAGGCTACCCCCTTTACCCCATGGATCTAAGGGCATCCCATTAACAAGCTGAAAGTGGCTGGTATGTCCAAGACTTGGAACTCAACTGGCATGTTCAATGGCCCAATAGTCAACATTAAAGTGACCACCCCTAGGACACAACGACTAGTGTTGTCGTATGCCCTTACTGTCTGCGATGAAGGAGCGAGCTCTGATATTTTTGTTCCCAGTTTGTCTAAAGTGCTAGCGGGACATACATTCAAGGATGACCCATTATCTATCAGAACCCGGGGAACCCGTTTTTCCATAAACCCCACAGTGATATGGAGAGCATCAATGTGGTTGGTTCCTTCCCTTGGCAGATCTAGATCAGTAAACATTATCACATTCCCAAAGTGAATGTTCCCAATCATTTGAGTGAGCTCATTTGGGGAGGTTTCAATAGGAATAACTGCCTGACTTAAAGACTTGGCTAGCGTATCACGATGGGTCTTAGAAGCACAAAGTAAGCCCCAGATGGAAATGTTGGCCTGAGTTTTTTTCATCTGAGCTAATAAAGTATCCTCCACCGCCTTAGCCCCAGTATCTATTTCTTGGTTTCTGCCAGAGTGGTCACCTCTTTCCAAGTTTGGTTGGTAGGCTCGGTCAGATCGGGTAAGGTGGCTAACATCTCCACCGACCCAAGTGACTTTTTCAATATTGCAAGTATTTTGGCTACCCAGGATAGTGTCCCAAGAGAGCATATTGCAGCTAGGCTCTTTTATGGATAGAGATAGAGAAAAAGGAACAAGGATATATGGTAATGGGTGTTTATTTATTTCGAACTTAGGTACACAAATTTGTTCATCAACCTCAATCATATTGATTTAAGGTAGAGGGTTATTGATTATATTTGGTCTCGGTGGAGGTTTTTCAATAACCTTATCATCTATAAGGTCCTGGATATCATCTTTGAGTACATAGCATTTATCAGTGAGGTGACCACTGCAGCGATGGTATTCACGGTACTGGGCATGATTCCAAGTCCTGGGCAAGGGGTTTGATGGCTTATAGTTTTCCAAAGGCTTTGGCACTCTCTGTGACATTAGCCCCTGCAGTATCACAGACCGGGGAGCTTGCAGTTCATCATAATACCGATTCACCCTGTTCTGATTTCTGAAATTTCTACTTGGGCCATTATTCCCTCTGACTGTGTTGACAGACATGTCTGATCCGTAGGACCATGGAACAGTGCCATAATTTTGAGTAGGAAAAGTGGCTGATGCATTTCCTACCATATTAACGGCTGGTGCTGGTGCGGCTGCCTTTCCTTTAGAATAATGGAAAGAGCTAGGAGGCGTATTGACTTTTAGTTGCCCTGGCCGTATATCTTCATCAATACGGGTTTCTATCTCCACTATTTCTTTAAAATTGATATAGGGGAGATACCGCATATGTTCCAGGTATATGGGTTGGAGATTTTTAATGAACATCCTGGAAGACTCAGCCGGATCAGGTCTGTCAAAGGTCTGGGCCAGCTTTCTTTTCCACCTGGCTGCAAACTCAGCACATGTTTCTTTTTCCCTTTAGGTGTACGACTCAAGGTCCCTTTTATTTTCAGGGATGGTGTTGTCCTTGTACCTTTCTAGGAACCCTTCAGCTATCTGGTCCCATGTATTCATGGTGTTACTATCTGACAACATCAACCATTGCTTGGCAGCCCCTATTAGGGTGAGGTAGAAATTGGAAGCTATAGCTTCAAAGCTAGCTCTCCTTGACTGCATGCCAGTGGAATAAGATTTCAAGTGGGATATAGTGCATCCAGTCCCATCAAACTTTTCTATGTCAGACATTTTGAATTTGGAAGGTAACATTGCTGAATGTTGCAATGCTAGTGCCCGCGTAGAAAATTCCCCTTTATTGAGAAGTTTGAGCATCATGTTTTTCATGTTTTCCATGTCAGCCTCTATTTTGGTGGCTGGGGGAGTCGGCTTTTGGTATATGCTGGCAGGATTAGGAAAGGCTGGGTTAATTTCTGGCTGTGGTATTTGGTAAGGATTTTGGGCAGGATAAGGTTTCTGATCTAGATATGGATACTGGGCAGGATAAGGATTTTGGGCTGGTGGATTATTGGCAAGATAAGGATTTTGAGTTGGTATATTTTGGGCAAGATATGAATTTTGTGCTGGTGGAATTTGGGCTGGTGGATTATTGACAGTTTCGGTTAGGCGGCCAGGATCATTAAAAGGTAAGTAGGTGGTAACTTGGCCTGGCGGGTTATAACTTTGTGAGTCCATATGTGGGCTATTTTGGAGTGGGTTGGCCATTGGAAAAGGGAGGTCATTTGGGCTCTGGGGTATGTGGGTGCTTGGGAAAGGGTATGGAGAATAGGACGGGTAAGGGTTGATATTTGGGTAGCAGGGACTTGGTGGGGGATTTGGATTTGGGGTAGTGGCAGTGTTTAGGGGGTTGGTGTTTGGCCGGGGGTTTGGGTTTGGAGGAGCATGGGATGTTGATGCTTCCTAGGGGACTGCAGGGGAAGAGATTACCTCACCACTGGGCTTTGGACCTTGCATGAGACTTGTTATCTGACTTAGCAAGCGATCATTTCGTGCATCCAAAATTTGGTCTAGCCATTGTTGCATAGACGGAGTCGGAGCATACCCTGGAGCCCATGTATCGGTACCCATAGCGGACTGCTCACTTTCTGCTGCCATACTGCTCGGATCTGTACCCTTTGAATTGATTTTGCCCTTATCTGATCTGATACTGATACCCTCTTATCTGATTTTTGCACTTACTTCCCGTATCAACCGGCCAGTACTATCTTTGCCTTTCCAAATTCGGGCCAGGCTTCTGAGGAAAATGGGTTTGGAGGTATCAGAAGGCTGGCTGAAGGCTTTATGGGCTTGGAGTACAGCGTGCCTTTATTAGTTTTATTATTATTATTATTTATTTTCCCTACAATTGACCGGATAAGCACCTGCTTTATTTTGATGGTCTCAGGACTTTTCCTGGAACAGTGGATTCTTTCTCCAGAGTATAGGACCAACGTATTCCACCTGCCTTTCGACTACCCAAGATCGGACTGATCTCGGGCGAAGGGCCTATACTCTTTCCGGGATCCACCATTCAAAATGATCTAGGTCGAGCATCAGAGAATAATAAATCAGCCCCTGTGTATTTATTTTTTTTCTTGTGCATCTTTTTTTTTTACCCCTTTTTTTTTTACTTGTGCATTTTTTAAAATTTTTTATAGGGGCTGACCCACGATTCAAAAATGTAAAAACCGGTCGGTCTTTGAAGTGTCCTGAAAATCTATATGCATTCTAACGATGACTTATGCAGGGGGTAGGCTGGTCATGGTGTAGGGTAGCAGTTCGGAATATATTTACATGTGTGCGCATGTATGCGGTAGCTAAAAAGCAATAAAGTCTTTTTTTTTATTTCAGATATAAAAACATAAAATAAACACAAATATGGTATGTCTTGCTGTTATGCGTGGATTTTCTCGGCTTTTTTAGTTTGAGCGCAAGCAAGCAAATCAATCACATCAAGAAATATAAAGAAAAGTGGGGAATCTATCTATCCCTATTAATTACAAATTGGACCTAATCCCCAAAATAAAATGACAGAATGAATACAAATAGGCAAAACACACAAACGGACCACCCAACTTTGGACCATATTGCAATTCGGCCACCGAAACTTTGGTTCATCTATTTTGGCCACCCTACTTTCGTTCTGTTGCAAACGAGCCCATTTTCTAACGGACGTTAGAAAATGGCGTTAAATTTTGTGGTTTCCCTATTTTGCCCCTGTTATTAGACAAATTGTGGATGATTTTTGTGTTTCTTGTTTATTTCAGTTGTGAATGGAAGCAGAACCGTTGCTGACGTCACCAACACCACCACCGCATCAACCCCACCTCCAACAACCTCTTCTCCTCCACCCGGTCCAGCCCCACCCCGATTTCACGTTCAACTCTCATCATCCTCTTTCCAATTACAAGACTATCAGTCTGCCGCCTCCTTTCCTACAAGACGTAGAAGAAGATCCTCCTTCCCTTTTCATACCTCATCACCATTCTGCCAGAACCTCTTAATTGGTGGTCGGATCTCAAGATTCTCTCACCAAAGACCGCCCCTGCCATGGCCATCATGACCGAGCTTCTTAAAAACCCCCAACCCTAGTTAGAGCACCCCGAACCCCCTAAATCGACGTCCGCTTTCCTCGTTAGACAGGCCGCACTCTTGCTCATCCTCTATCTCACCCTCGGCATCCTCATTTACTCCTTCAATCGCGACCATTTCTCCGGTGATGAGAGACATCCAGTGGTGGACGCGCTCTATTTCTGTATAGTGACCATGTGTACAAACTAGGTTTCAGATCTGTGTGTGTAATTGGTGGTCGGATCTCAAGATTCTCTCACCAAAGACCGCCCCTGCCATGGCCATCATGACCGAGCTTCTTAAAAACCCCCAACCCTAGTTAGAGCACCCCGAACCCCCTCAATCGGCGTCCACTTCCCTCGTTATACAGGCCGCACTCTTGCTCATCCTCTATCTCACCCTCGGCATCCTCATTTACTCCTTCAATCGCGACCATTTCTTCAGCGATGAGATACATCCAGTGGTGGACGCGCTCTATTTCTGTATAGTGCACAAACTGGGTTTCAGATCTCTGTCTGTGTGAAAGAGAGAGAGAAAGATGAAGATGAATAGATCTGTAACACCCCCAGGTTTTATTATTTACAGTTTGACCCCTTTTAAAATATAATTGTTCCTCCATTAATATTTATAGGGGTAAAATAGACATTTGACATGACTTAACGGCCAAATCTAACGGCCATCCAAAAAATGGGCTCGTTTGCAACAGAACGAAAGTAGGGTGGCCAAAATAGATGAACCAAAGTTTCGGTGGCCGAATTGCAATATTGTCCAAAGTTGGGTGGCCCGTTTGTGTGTTTTGCCAATACAAATATATACATATTTTGCGGAATAAAAGGAAAATAATATACAGGACAAAATAATAATACATAGCCGAAAATGAAGCAATGTTGAAAATAAAGCCCCGGCCCTTTTATTGTGCTGCCCGGAAATTTATTGCATATAAAATATTGCATTTTTTTTTTGTAAACTTTTTTTTATATTATATTTATTTTTTATTTTTTTGAAAAAATACATATTTTTAAACATACCTACAACAGTTACTGGAAGGAAACTGCTGCAAGATGGAGGATCATATCCACAAATATAGACACGAATGTATAGGAACACAATATTCAAATGCTTAAATTAATATAACAAGCATACTTTAGCCAGAAACAAAGAAAAACAAAAAAAGTTTTTTTTATGAGTCTAACCCTCCATTTTTATTTAAAATAAAAACAATCTCCCCAGCAGAGTCGCCACTGTGAGTTCCTGGGACTTGCGCCCGCGCCCCCTTGGATAGTGGTGCGCATACGTGCGGATGCGGGACATCACTGCTCTCATTCCATCCTCCCTTGTTTAGGGGAAGACGAAATTAAAAGTGCGAGAGGAGTGCTGTCTAAGATAGCGCGTTTGAATACGCCTCGGTAACTTTCAGTGAATTTTCGATCCAATATGGGAGCTTTGAGTTTTCTATATCAAGTTATCCCTCGTTTAGGGGATACCAGGATATAGAAATACATCACTCTTTCATTCTCATTCTCTTCTTTTTAGGGGAAAACGGAAAAGTGCAAAAAAGGATGTTGCGAGGCCCCACTATGGATTTTATGAAAATAGCCTTATGACCTATTTCGGATCACTATGAGTGCTTTGGGTTTCCTGCATCAAGTTATCTCTTGTTTAGGGGATACCAGGATATAGGAATACATCACCCTTTCATTCTCATTCTACCTTTTTTAGGGGAAAACGGAAAAGTGCACGAAAGGAATATTGCGACGCCCCACTGGATCCAAAATGTTTTATAGAGTGGCCATCTTTATTTTAAGGAAGAAATAAAGAAAACAAAAACCATAGATTGCAAAAAAATGGGTTCGGAGGCTAAGTTACGAGTTGGGAAGGTGCTAGGCACCCAACTCGCCCTTTCGGTCTCAAAAGCGGTTTTTGGCTAAAATATGTTTTTTGTTATATTTATTTAGCAAATAAACAAAGCATTAAAAGACATGAAATAAAAGCAAATACATCCATGGCTACATTATTTACGGACTTGCAGCCGTCTTCTTACAGTAATTACAAATACTTTTAAAAATATTTGGCCATAATAACGACTCTTTTACATAGTATTTCCTAACTAAATCCGGGCAGCACAACGGTTTATATTTTCTACATTGGGCCGGATTTGAAAATAACTTTTATAAAATAAATGCTCTTAAAGGGTTTACCTTTCAGAGCGTGGTGTGCTCGCTCTGTCTTTCTCGAGAAAGGGATACTTTTTATACTGCTGCTGCTGTGGTTTGGGCAGAGTAACGACTTATTTTTTATGCTTGCCTACTTTCTACTGGCTGAATTTGGGCAGAACAAGGGCTTATTTTTTGTGGTTTTGACCTTTTTACTCGGGCAGAGCAACGGCTCTTTCCGAGGTTTTTGGACCGGAGAAATAGGGTGGATACCTAACTAAGGGGCTAGGGATCACTTTGACCGGTTGGTTTTAGGTTTGGCGAAGTTTTGGCAGGGTTTCGAGGCTTTTTAGGAGGAACTCACTATCACTCTCGCTCTATTTTCTCTCAGCGTAATGAGGACGCGGGGAGTTTGTGATCACTGATCAGTGTGTCGAAGGCGGACCCCAAGCTCCCTATTTATAGGCTGGAGGAGGGACTCATCGGGGAATTCTTTTTCTCTCTTGGCGCTTCATTTCCTTGTACACCGCGCATCACGAGTTGCACAATGCGTTAACTGGGAGTGACCCTGTAGCTAGCTGGGCGCGGCGATAAGGTCCCTTTGGCACCGCGCCAAAGTCCCCCTTTGGCAGCCCCAGCCCACTATTCATCTTTCATTTTTGACGTTTTAACCCTTGCATTTCACTGTTTTGCGCATCCTGGTTTGCCTTTTGCATTTTTTAACTCCTGTAACTTGACATTTGTTAAGTTTTCACAGTTCTTGATATCGCATGACAGAGTTATATATCAGGCGTACGAAATTGGGGTGTCTACAGTCCTCGATATCCCTTTTGTGGTATCGACGTCCCCAAGACCTTTCCCCGCTCGGGTTCCATAGTGATCAGAGTCATGTTTACTTACTACAACTAAGATCAACTACTTCCCTACCGTGGCCATCGTTGGAGGGGTGTGTGCAACCCGACACGGCGATCCATTGCGATCACGAATCCCACAATTCATGAAGACAATGCATCGTCCCGCCAAAGACTCAAACCAAAAACGACGCCAGCTGGACTCAAACGCAAGCACGGGTAATATATACTCAAATGCTCACCAAGGAAAAGTACAACATAGCGCACTAATCCAAACAAGTAGATATTTACTTTTAAATCACATAGTTATACATTTCTATGCTAACTAACACATAAACATATTAAAGCAATATTATCAACCCTCTAATACCCAAGTGTCCTTCATACACTTGTAAACGCTCGGAGGCTTAACCTCCCTCAAAACTACCCCAATTTCCGCAAGATCTCAATATGTAATTCTCTACATTCGTATTAATCTCATAATCGACTCCGTTGAGTCATTTCTACTCTTTCTAAATTCGAAGGCGTAGAAGCTATTTGCATCATAACCCTCATATTGTTCATTAGCTAATATCATGGCTAAGTTCTCAAGGTTAACATCATTATGTAACCCAACATTATCCATACCTTCCCAACAAAATCCCCAAAACATAGTTCATAGATCAACACTTATTAATTTGAGCCAATCACCACATTTCAAGCATGTATCTCAAGATAGAATTTAATCTAGCATGCTTTCACCCAAAATAGACATTTATCTAATATGCTCACAACCAAGATGTAAGTTCATCTAATATGCTCACAACCTCAAATTCATGAAATAAAGTTGAACAATATACTTTTATATTCATGAAAATCAACTCAATCCATTAAAACCAAACATTACCTTAAAATCATATAATTCATAATGATAATTCATTTATCATGCTTACAACCAAAATTAGGAGTTCATCATGCATACTACCAAACCTTAAACATATAACCATGTGTAATTCCAAGAATTCCAAATATTCAAATAAAATCCCCAAAACATATTTCATAACACAAGTAACCCAATTACTATATAAGCATCATGTCAAACCCTAGGTTTCTAGGAAATTATATATAACCATCATGTTCAAAGTCCAAGCTTACACAATGAACCTTCATAACATACTTCACTAATAATAGAAATTAACCCACACATGATTCTTAGCAAGTTCATTCTTCAAACTCAAAATGAAATCACACAAAGCACGCATGTGTACTCATTGACCTCAAATAGCAAGCCCTTTGTTTTCCTTAGGGTCAATGAGCACAAAATCCTTAATATGAGGAGTATAGTAGCTTACCTACAATCAACACTTCAAGCAACAAAAACGAACATGCAATGGGTGGAAAGTGTTCTCCTCAACCTCCTCTTCACTTCTATGGCTTGGATTTGAAAATGGAGCTCTCAAGCTTTGGAATCCATGGAAGAACTCTCAAGAAACCTTAGGGAACTCTCTCAAGCTCCCATGAAATGTTCAACCCGTTTTTTGAAGAGGATGGCAGAAGAATGAAGGCTTAGTGGTGTATTTAGGTTCCCAAAGGCTGAAAAAGTGAGTGGGATATGTGACCAATGCATGTGGAGGTATTCCCAAGACAAATGTCTACTAACCCATTTAAAAATTCAAATAGATGGTTAGGATACAATGGGTGATAGTTAGGATGGTTTAGGAGTGGTTTAGGATGGGTTTGGGTAGGGTTAGGATAGACAATTGTGTGAAACAATAAAAAAATCCCGTAACAGGAAATGGCCACCATACGGTTGCATGGTTCAAGATGCATGCAAGCGCATGCTCTCCGCTTCCCTTGGTGCTTTCTTCTGTTGACCTTGCGGGGGCAAGGTCTTTCCCCCTTGCGGCCGCAAGCCTCCCAGACCAAAAAGGACTTAGAATTCAACCCCAAATGACCTCAAACACATAACCAAATCAAACAAGGTTCAAACCCCAATCAAAGTAGGTCTAGAACACCCACAAACAACTCCCGAAACAACTCAGAGCAAAACCGGAGCAAGGCGCAACAACTTGCTAACGAATCGACGAATGAACTAGCGATCGAACGAGCAATACCATGAGACTTCAAGAAATTCAAGAGGCCAATGAATAAGCTTAAATACTTCTAAGAAGTTAAATAATAGATAGGAGAATAAGGGCTCCCGAAGACGAGACGATCACATGACTCAATCTCAAACTACGCGATAAGAACGATTACTATCCTCGAAGCGTCAAAACATCACTAGACTTAAGGAATGCATCCAACTAGAAGTCTAATACATATATACATGTTAATCAATCATCATGTAAA
This sequence comes from Codonopsis lanceolata, assembly GCA_013146195.2. Taxonomy (NCBI): domain Eukaryota; kingdom Viridiplantae; phylum Streptophyta; class Magnoliopsida; order Asterales; family Campanulaceae; genus Codonopsis; species Codonopsis lanceolata. The sequence continues at coordinate 49,811,964 of CM028378.1, read as the reverse complement.
GATATAGGACCAAACCGAGGTCACGAACACAAAACACAAGCAAACTCTCAATCGCGTGGCATTCCGACCATCGTCGGGTTACGACTTGTGACTTTAGCAAGTCAACAACTATAGGGCATCTCTTAATAGTGTTTTGGTCTCAATGTGGTCTCTCATACACACCTAGACACTCTTACAAACCAAACAAGAACTCAACAAGGGAAGAAATGCGAGCATTGCTCGCAAGTCAAGCTAACCGGAAATCGAGGTATTACATCCCTACAAACCCACAAACTCGGGAGGGCTTCGAAAAACGACTCAAAATACAAAACATATAAATACAAAAGCAAGTACACTAATTTTAAAAAAACATGCTCAAAATACAAATAGCTTCGCTTGGTATCGATATTAGTATATAGGAGCAAAACTTAAATCATTCCCCGGCAACGGCGCCAAAAACTTGATGTGCGCAAAAACGCAACTCGGGAAAGAATACCCGGCCGTATCAAGTAATAAAGTGCACCTAAGTACGAGTTATCGATCCCACAAGGTATGCATGAAATTCTCACTCCAACTAAGTACCAAAATTAGGCTAACTAATTATATTTGAGCGAAAAGAAAATAAATTAAAATCTAAAAATATAAACAACCTAGAAAGCAATTAAATCTACACTACTGCGGAGGTGATTTGGCAACAACAAATCAAGATAAAAATATATAAGTGCATTATTTCTAGCCTAGCTGATGTTTAATTTAATCATCTTTTTACTTTTCTTTAACTCAAGTTTTGGTAGTCTGACGCACTATTATATTCGCTACGGGCTCTCGCAACGTATAGTAATTCTAGCTACAACTCCTAGATACGGGCTCTCGCTTCTTATAACATAGGAGAAAATAGCCCATGTCAAACCAAACACCTAATGACTATCTACGCACGATCTTCTCTCGGTCTCACGTAACGCAAACAATTATTGTGATTTTTGAAATTAATAGGACGGGCTCTCGCATCTTATCCTACAATTCTAGTGATCATCTAATGGTTCGCTACGCCATTAAAAGCATGAAGAACACACAATAATAACCAAGTACATGAGTAATACTTCGTAAAAAGAAACTCTCTATATTTTTCTACAAGCCATATTGGTAGCCAAGACAAATAAAATTGGTTAAATACGGGCTGTCGCATCTTATAGTCAACTCTAACCTCCCCGACCTCGCGATTGGCTAAGGTGGTTCGATCGCATGTCAAACCGAGTCTCACAATGGCTATCGGTGTGTGTCACAAAACACCAACTATTAAATTGATTGGTCTAAAATATAAAGGTAGCTCTCGCGGATCCTAAATATTTCTAAAATCATTTATTTAATGGTCAATTAATTAAAGACATTAAGTTCACAAAATAATAACCAACATGAATGTGTATTAAATAAAGAGATAGATTAAATTAAAACATTACATTGGATATAGAAAAATAATTACATTCCATAAATAATTTAAGCATAAACCAATTCAACATTTACAAATTTAATCAACCCAAGAAATTATAACAATTGTCTAAAAATATAAGTTAAAAGAATTAAACCAAATAATCGCGAATCTGGGGTTGAAATCTTTTGTAGATGCTTCCTTGGCCCTTGATTTGAAGCTTCAAACCTATAATGGTGGACAATTAATGGAGGAGTGGAATAAAATTTGGTGGAAATGAAGGTGGTGCCCCATTTAGGGCTAACAGCCCCAAATGGGGACTTGGATTCTTCACAAATGAGGCTGCCTGAGAGCTTAAAGAAAGGGCAACAAGAAGCAGGGGCAAAATAGGAAGAAAAGGAAAGAATTAGGGGCTGGTTTGGAAGAATTAGTGAGGCTGGGTCACGGATGGAAAGGGGAAGCCCAGGGGAAGATCTCGCGGGTTGGCCTAGGGGGAAATGGGATGAGGCTGAGAGGGGAAGTGGGCTGAATGGTGGGTGGCTGGAGCAAAAATTGGGCCGGGTGGACTTGATCCATGAAGGGAGACGCGGGTTGGGCTGGTTGGATAAGGCGATGACGTGGCGTGTTGCTGGATCGACAACGCGCTAAGGGGAATCTGGAGATGCACCGGCCTCCCCTGTCCTTTTAATGTTTGCTCCGGTGCCCCTGTAGTTCTGGAAGTTGGCGCCACTTTCCAGCCCACTTCCAATTCTTTAGTTTGGTCCTCTGTTAGTGTTGTTAGCCTCTGTTAGCCTCCTTTTGCCTTGGAATCTTGACGGACTTAACGGGCATTGACCAAATAATTTCCAATTCAACTTTTAAGCTCGAAATTATCTCGAACTTCGTGCTAAACACCATATAAAGGCTTGATTATGCATGAAAACCTACATTAAGCACAAAAACACAAATAATAATATTTCCAAAGCATAATTAACTCAAAAATAGCACAAAATAGACGAAAATTCCCGGAAAAATTAGTGAAAATCTTGGGTTCATCAGTATCGCTTTTTTATTGGATACATTTTTCTGTTGAATGACCCACGTCGTTGTGGAAGTCGCATCTCTTTCTTGGGTTTATAGTTTCAATGGGCGATTTCATCGGTCACAGGGACGTATATTATCTTTCGAGAGTAGCACATTCATAAGGTGTTCCCTCGAAGCATTCAAGGGATTAAATTCTTCCATCTTGTTATCTCGTCGTGGGCTTCTTCCCTCACTGACGAACTTTGCACCTCTTCTTTTTTTATATCTTGACAAGGCCTCGTGGGTTGATTTCTTTCCATGTCCCTACCTCTACAGCCTTTGTTCCCGGATGACGACTATTCAGTTACACAGGTTATTCCTAAGGATGTTGTGGCTGGAAGTGGGGTTGTAGTGGTCATAGGCTGCTTGCCGTCCAACAGTGCTGTCCTCTGAACGACCAAAAACATTTCACCTATTGTTCCCTGAGGTCTCATCAGGAGTTCAGATCTGCAGTTGCCTGCTAGAAACCCGCTTCGAAACACATCCTAACTGATGCGTCGGGAATGTTCGGGATCTGTGCCAGGGTCTCCTTAAAACTTGTCATCTACGATAGCACCGATTCCTCGAGCTCTTGTTTTATGCTACATAGATCCGTCTCGCTTTTAGGAAGGACACTGGTCAAGGTAATATTTTTCAAAATTTTCATTCTAAAGTCTTCCCAGCAGGTGATAGAGTTATGGGCGAGGCCTTTGTACCACTGTTGGGCCTGCTTTTTCAAAGTTCCGGCGAAGACTAAACACCATATGTCGTCGAGCTTGGTCGCAATGATCATTTTTAGCTCAAAACCCGATACATGGTCCAAGGTTATAGTTTGATCATAATAATCAAAGTTGGGAATTTTTACTTTCGATGGCATGACCACCTCTCTGATGCGCTTTATGAAAGGTCTCTCAATTTTGGTTGCATTTGTGATCGTTCCGCTACTTTGTCGTGCCTCAACTTTCTCCATCCAAGCTATTTTCTCGGCATCCGTTACGAGTTTATCGTTGGGCGCTGAGCCTATCAATGGAGATGGCGTTGCGATTGTTTGGGCCGAGATTCGGGCCTCCTCATGACGAGGAATCTTGGTTATCTTGTGCGACATGCGAGGTGACTGAGATCGACATCCGTTTGTTGATGCTTGAGGATGAGATTCTTCTTCCTTGCTATGGGCTCGCTGGTCTTCCATTCTAGAGGGAAACTGTAAACATGTATGCACACTTAATTTCAAACCATCGGCTGCAACCCTCCTGCCGAGTCTTGCTTTTACATTTGTAGCATGATTTTGGGAAAATAATATGCGTTTCCCGGTAACGGAACCAAACTGATCACACGAAATCAGTGGTGATGTTATCTGTAGTCCACGTAAGCTATGAAACAGGTGAGCTGGATGATAACGTGGAATAATAAAGCATTTGTCTAGAAATAATGAGCAGCTCCGTTAAGGGAATCGGGGTTGCCCGACTCAAACCTTCCGGCGTGAGAATCAGATTTCTGATGACCAAGTTGTCTTGAATGCAAGAAGAAAAAACTATTAATGAAGAAGCAATAAATGTGATTTTTCTCTTTAGGATATCTAAAACTGTCTTAAGAAATTAATGTGGGGGAATGTCTCTCATTTATACATTAGGGTGATGTGAGATGACACTTCCTTATTGGAGGAGGGGACGATTCCTCATGATTATTATGACGCCGTGTTTGGTGGAGGATTAGGTGAGCTAGCATATTGCGTGTGGTAGGATTCTTGACAGAGTTGTAGGGTTTGCTTCGTAAGGTCCTCGGCTTGCAATTACTGAGGCTGAGCTAGACTGGTTTTGGGCTCAAAACCGAGGTGAAAACTTAGGAGGTCGACTTCGCCGAGCTAAGCACGAAGAGTCTTTATTGAGCCGAGGTGGAACCTTCTCGGCAAACCGGGTAGCACATCAGGTGGCCTACTAAAGATAGGACCCACTTTGCTTCCAGCGAGGCAGTCTTAGGTTGAGTTCCTTCACAAACCATTTGTTATTAATTTTTAGATTATTTATTTGAACAAACCACTGTCTTTATCAAACCATCAATTGATAATACGACATAAATAAAAAATAAATGTATTAACTCAAACGAAAAACAACCACCAAAATAATTTATAGGTAGCAGTAATCACATAGATTTTAATATGTACGCACACAACACAAGTTGCTCTCATAAGTCTCCACTTAAGCCTTTTTATTTATGGTTATGATTGCATCAATCCATCAATTGAAAATCATCAAACAATTTAACTTACAGAAAATGTGTCCATGATGATATACAATATGTATTAACAATTGTACTTTTTAGTATGTCAACCAAAAACCTTGTGATGCGACGTATCACATTAACTTCTTTTGACCTTACTAATATTTGACATTTAAATTGTGATGAATATTTTGCACAAAAAATATGTATCCATATCATTTCCATAGAACCAAACATATAAAAACACGTGTTGTAATTTATTTTTTCCACACCTCTTATTCATGCGTCTTAAACTTTTTTTAAATAATTAATTTCATATTGAATTTCAAAATATGCCACATGAGTGTTTTCTATATGATACTCAACTTTTAACAATATACGTCTATACCTCAATTTTCATCGTTTGAGGAGTATACATACTTAATTTTGATGGAGATTGATCCAATATTCACCCTGAATTATAAGGAAGTCATCTACGATGTTGATGATAATTCGTGGATTCGATGACATAAATAATCCTGATCCAATAAATTGAATCCATTATATCTAGTCTTCTTTTAATTATTTGTTTTCTTATCTTGGTTTTAATTTTTCATTTATCATTTAAAGTTTAAATTCAAAATATATTAATCCAAGAAAACAATATATTAAAATTTTAACAAATCACAATGACACTTGATGAGTTTGAGTTTAATGTCCTGATCATCTCATCGACCCTCATGTGGATCCTTGTAGAGACCAAACAAGATCTTTATTGAAGTTGATCGTGTAAAAACACCATAGTTTTCGGCGACAGATGTCATAGTAAGCGTGAACATGGACAAGCCAACATGTTCGTAACTACCCGTAAACGTCTTTCATCATGGGACACATGTCATTCATGCCCAAACTCCACGATCTCAATAAGAGAAATTTATGCTGGCATGTGTCACGCAATTACGAAACTACGCCAAAGAGCGGTTGCTTAACATATTATAAATTTTGATCTTCATGACAATAAGTAATCAAGCACTCAGTCTCCTTAACTTGGTGTTCTTTCTTTCTTTCAAGCACTAAAGTCCAAATACCCCCCCCAAATAAAATAAAATAAATAAATAAATAAATAAATAAATAAATAATATATATATATATATATATATATATATATATATATATCATGGCAAATCCATACATATGTATATTAAAGTTGATGAGGACATCTCTAGGTGTGCCACATCTCCATCTTTTGATTAATCTTCATTTTCATATATTTAACTTTTCTACTTCTCATTGGTTTCATTAGGTAATAATTTTAGGTAATTACTATAGTTAAGATATATGGTATATTAGTTATGGTACTATCTCTTATAAAGGAAGAGTAAACCATTGAATTTTCTTTTAATTTTCATGTGGGATAAAGAAAGTTAGAGATAAAAAAAAGTTGGCCTTTAGATTACTCTTCATATCTCTTATAAAGGGAGAGTAAACCATTGAATTTTCTTTTAATTTCCATGTGGGATAAAGAAAGTTAGAGGTAAAAAAAAGTTGGCCTCTAGATTACTCTTCATATCCATCTGGGATAGATTTTTGTTGACAAGTGAAGACTTAGCTTTCAAGCTTTCATTTCCTATCAAAATGTGGGTTGGACTAAATCTTTATAAACATTTTTAAAACTCATTTTATTTAGATGAGAAAAGTTTACTAAATAGAATAAACTTTCAATAATATGTGCATACTCATATTAAACCACACGATCACTCATATTTTTTCATATGAACAACATTGATTAAAACAAATCAAATAAACAATCCGTCGTTTTTAAAATAAACTTAAACTCTGAGATACACCAAAGTTCTTGCAACTTTATATGAGTATAACTTATTTCTTTCTTTTCTTACAACGAAAGAATGAAGAGGAGGACGGACAAATCCCGTGCCTCCTCCATTCATGTGTGATAATTTAGAATATAATAGTTCGCATGCACAACATTGTTTCACTTCTTTAAATTAAAGAAAAACAACACACTCGATATTTAATATTTCACATTTGAAGACTTTTGTTATGTATGTTTTTTATAATTCATTCTCTAATTGTTGCATTACCTAAAACAAATTAGAGACTATCCCACATCGTTAGGAATAGTAATCTAAATGTCAAGTCTTTACTTATCTTTAATTTCCTTTATCCCACATGAAAATGAAAAGAGAACTTAATGACTTACTCTCCCTTTATAAGGAATTATACCATGAGTAACATGCTTTATATCTTAACCACAACTATGGCAATTAAGGATTAAGGATGTCTCAAGGTATGTCACAAATCCTTTTTTTGATTAATAATTATAATTAATAATAATTAATAATTAATTAATTAATATTAATAATTAATAATTAATCTTTCAACTTATTTAATCTTTCAACTTATCATTAGTTCCATTAGATAATAATAATAATTTTAATTAATTACTATAGTTAAGATATATAGTATATTACTCATTATATTATCCCTCATAAAGGGAGAGTAAGTCATTTAGTTTTTTCTTTTCATTTTCATATGAGATAAAGGAAGTCAGAGACAAGAATGAATTGATGTTTAGATTACTCCTACTAAACATGTGGGATAGATTGTTGTTGACAACTGAAGACTTGGACTCCGCTTATTTAACGGAAAATAACTTCCGAAAAACCTTTTTTCTTCTTCATTTTTCGGTGTCTGGCAACCTTAGGAAAACGTAGTCAACATAAAAGTTTTTCCGAGTTAGCGGAAAATGAAGTCTTCTTTTCCAGAAAATGACTTATGAATTCATTTTCCGTAAGTCATTTTCCAAATGTTTCAATACTCATCCGTCCCCTTTTACAATTACACATATTTACATACACACACAATATTTTTACTCAACAAATAAATTGTTTATAAATATAAATGGAGTTTGTGCACACTATTTATAAATTATAATTTTAATAAATACTCAATACGTCCTAAAATTAGTGTCAACTATATTATTTAGAGACATCATAAACATTGTCCTTTAAAAAAACGTTTTTTTTTTCATATCAATTATGAAAAAAAAAATATTTGTATTTGTGAGATTGAAAAAAATGGATCTCATTGATTTGACATCACTAATGATAAATTGAGGATAACTAACGGAAAATTACTTAAAGTTCAATACTATCTTATGTTCAATATATGCATTAATATTAGAATATATGTTTTGTATTCATTCATATATGGTTCTCTACTTCTCCATAACATTTTATGTGCGTTTGCCAAATGCCCAAAAATGTTTTTCGACATTTTTTGTGAAACAAACGAAGCCTTAGCCTTCAAACTCCATTTTCCTATCAATGTGAGATGAACTGTGAACTGTGTCTTTTAAAACACTTTTAGAACTCATTTTATCATGACAAAAGTTCATTAGATGGAACAAACTCTCGATAATCTGTGCGTACTCATATTGAGTCACGTGATCATTTATTTTTGATTAGTTGAATGTGCATCATAATGATTGTTTGGTTTGACATCGAAAAGTCTAAGGTTTTTAAAAGTTTCTAAAGTATTTACTTATATACGTATAATAAGTAATAAAAAATGTATTCTAAAACAAAAATACTATACTAAACGATCACTAATTTGGATACATTAACAATACATAACTTTTATTAAACATAATAATTATTCTAATGTAGTAATATATCTCTGAAAAATTGCAACTGTGCAGAGCACATGCTTCATTATTAGTGATGGAATCAAGAGTTTTGCCGCGACCTGATAATCCTCTATACTAAATATTTCTTAGAGCGTTCGCAGCGGTAGGGTTACCAATAAATCCAGCGCACTTTTTAGAGTATTACTATTATGGCTTCCTTAAGCCTAGAGTGGACACCCTAACCCCTTATCTCTAAAATTCAGTAAACTACTATTTATTAAGAGAATGTGACTTAAATGAATAGTAACTTTTAGAGTGTGATGTTAGATGATCCGAATTGTGTAATTTTATCTTGTTACACATATTTTTTTATTACATCATCATTGTAAACTTTATCAATCGATCAAATAGAAATATACATAACTTTTTATATGAAATTTGTGCATTAACTGCGAATTATTTTCAACAAAAAAACTCATTTGTCTCATGTCCCTAATATATGAGAGGAAAAATATAATAATAAAAATATATTTATAAATTTCCCATTTGATTGACATATATTTTTAGATAAAAGTATGTGGAATTATTAAAACATACAAAAAAATTGAATAGACTTTAAGATTTATTTAAAATATTTCATTATAATTGTGATGAGAAAATAAAAATAAAAAAGAGGAAAAATATATTAGAAGTTAGACTTGTTAGTTGAAATGAGAGATATTTAATTAGACTACGTACGCAAACAAATGCTTTTAGTGGGTTGTATAAATAGTGGTTATAGGAGTGATTTTTTTTTAAGTATTGAAAAAGTATAATTGGAACCGATATGAGATGTTTAATATGTGATAAAGCAGGCAACTATTGTGGTCACTCTGAAGGTTGAAAAAAGAAGGAAGAAATTCGAGCCGGTCGTCTTTTATAAGCTTTTAACTGTTTAGATCCCCCTATGTATTTTTTAACTGGATAAAAATATTTTTGGGAGTAAAAAGACAACGATACATTTTATGCGCTGCAATACATCAATTTTAATAATCTAATTCAATTTATGCATCGCGATGCAACAAGTCAAGCAATCAATTGAGGCATCACCACAAATTATAATGAACAAAACCTTCATATCTCTTACTTCTTGATCCCAATTAATAAATTATTTCAAATTGATGCATAATTCATGCATTCCAAATTCAAATCGATGTAACGTGATTCAAACTTTATGCATCCAGATTGAAAAACAGTGTCTAACAACTAACAAATTTCTATTCAAACATTTCATTGAACGGTTTACATGTATAGCTACACAACACACAAACTGAATATATTTTGAATCAAACACACAAACACAATGAATAAAAATAATAATAATTAAAATAAGACATAAGTAAAATTGAAGATCGATAAATGAATATGAAAGAAAGTGGGAAATTAGGGTGGTAAGATTAACCGAATTCAATGTGAAACACATAAGTATTTTCTTTACCACCCTACCTTCCAAGTTCCCACCCTCCTTACTCTTCATTCTTGCGAATTTAAGCTGTTATTCATCTTCTGTGGATATTTTAAGAATGAATTTATGAAAATAAACTTTAGTAATTGAAAAAAAACAAGATACTTAAATAATTAAAAAGTTGGAAAATGTGACCGACTAGCTATTTCTCGGAAAAAAAAAAACAGAACAAAAAAGATGAACAAATAGGCTGATGGAGGGCTGACTTAAGAGTCGGGTTCAAGCTGGGTCAGAGTTTTCATTATCGAACTCGGGCTTAAAATGGTCGGCCCAACTAATAATAACTGAAGAGGCCGAACCGACGAAGGAATAAAAGCAGTCGGCTCCTATTTAGTAACCTCTATAAATAACCGAACGGGATGCAAGTGATAATCTTTTGGTTCATTTGACGATTCGGAAACACTCCCAAGACTTCTCCCCAGAAGCACGAAACGTCCACTATTTTCATACTTAAACAGACAGATTAATTACCTTTAACTTCACACAGTAATTTATACGCACACACCCTTATCAATTTTCTGTATATATTTTATTCAAAAGATTGCTGATCATGGATCCCTCCATTATGAAGCTTCTTGAAGAAGACGAGGTTCTCTCCTTTCTCCTTCTCGATGTACCCACACATACTGACACACACAGAGAGAAAGAGGGAATATTTTGGGTATTTGATAATGTAATTGGGGGTGTTTACAGGACGAAACAATGCATTCAGGGGCAGACGTGGAGGCGTTTACGGCAGCCCTAAATAGGGACATTGAAGGCGATACCTCTACATCTCAGCCTTCTGACTCTGATAGCGTTACCCGTAAATCCCTTCTTCGCGTCCTTCAGAGTGTTCTTTATTTATTTATTTATTCGAATTTGATTATGATTCAATGGTTCAAATATTTCTAGAGCATTGCATATTTGTAGATACCAATGGTCTTTCATCCTTGCAAGTTAAAAAAATTGAATATTTTCATCTTCAAATGGAAAAAAAGTGCAATTCGTGCTAAAGTTTTCGTTGCAAATGCCGAGTTTAAGTGCCTGGACCATCAGCTTAGAGCCTGAATTGGGAGGCTTAAATATTTGTTAGTCTCAAGAGACTCCAGTGGCTCCTGGCTGTAAAATGATTTTGGGATCATTGAAGTTTACCTCAGAATGCTACCGTAACATACTGATTGGGTAACTTTGGCTGTATGATTCCCAGATGGTTGCAGATCTTTTCCCAATCACAATTATGCCAGAGTTTTGACTGAGCTTGGGAAGATGATTGAACCCTAAATACCCATAACTATTTGTCGGTCTTTACCTTCATCAGTTTGGTGGATGAGGAGAGAATACCTGTGTAAAAGCCACCTTCTTTTCTGATATCGCACAAGAAAGTGCAAGGAGTATGGCAGAAAAGTAAAATGGAGAGAATGACATAAGTCTCTTTATAAAGAAAAATCTAACTCCTCACATAACTCAGTATGAATCAGAAATAAGATCCCCTCCTCCACCCAACTCACTTTCTGAGCAGATAGGGAAGTCCTTTAGATTCCACTTAATGGACGAATTTCATGAAAATCATATGAGTAGCTTCTGTATGTGCACACCGAGGACAATATCCATAAGTCAAGGAGCAATCAGTTTGTCCAGTGTCTAACCAGTTTAAGAGATACAGACTTTTTACCTTGTTCATGTCCCAGGATGATGTGTGTGACTGGACAACCAGAAGTGAGCTAATTTCTTTGAACTTCTCATGAGTTTCGTACTAATTTAGATGCTCTTTTGCCTTTTTTTTTCCCTTCCTTTTTGCAGTATAATAATTATTAATTTTTTTTCGCTTTTATGTATCACAAAGTACCATTGTTACCCAAAAAATTGGAGGAGCACTATAATGCCAGAATTATTGTCAACACAATAAAATTCTAAAACACTCTGCAATAACCAACTTTTTTCTGTTGAGAAACTGATTTTGTAAATTCCATCTAATACGTGGTTGTTGTGGCTGCTCGGGACTAAATCATAATTGAGGTAGCAATGTTAGTGCATTGATAATAATAACGTTCTTTAAGAATCACCAATTAATTGCTTAACCCAGAATTATGTGGGTCACTGTACCGCTGTAAATATATCTTTGGCATTTTCTTGGAATTTTCTTTGAATTCTAATACCTGCCTAGCAACTTATTGTTTGTTCATGATTGTAATTAAATATACCACAGCTCTATCTCAAGGAACCAATCATACTTCAAGTCAGTTGTTTCAACAGTGGCAAACTTCCAGCCATGAAAAAAATGCGAGTAATCAAAGTGACCAAGAAATTAAAGGTTCACAGCAACAGGAACAACATTCATCTGTAATGGAGTTACAACAACATGTATCTAATTCTGAAAATCAGCCACCACAAAATGACATCCCGCCGGAAATGAATTTACCCTCTTTGCAGCAGAAGCGATTCCAAGATGATTTTCAGAAACAGCAAGCTGAATGGAATAGCCTTCAGATCTCTCAGAATATGGGTGTGCTGAGTAATGATAAAAATCCGGGACATCTCCAAGAGCCAGATAGAACCCGAAATCCAGATGGTGAATCTCAGTTCCAAAGGTTACAGAGAATGAGTAATCAGCAAGCAATGGCATCAGGGAGAGCACCTAATACAATCAATCGTGGTGGCAAACAAGTGCCGTTCGCGCTTCTGCTCCCGGTCATAGAACCACAACTTGATAAAGACAGGGCAATGCAACTCCAGGCTCTCTATATTGAATTGAAGGTGGATTGTAGGGACTGACCCCTTTATAATAAGCCATTGTGTCTTTTTTGTTTGGGCCATTGTATTTATGTATCTCATTTTACCAGTGAATTCATTTTATTTCAGCAAAATAAAATACCCAAAGAAGTATTTGTTCAGCGCATGAGGAATCTCGTTGGAGACCAAATGCTCAAAATGGCAGTCTATAAGTTGCAGGGGCAGGTAAGAGTAATGTAGTCATATCGTACAGTCTGTGCTCATGTCTCAAGTTATATCTTATTCCAATCTAATAATCATGGCAAGCTGAAAACAGGCTGCTCGAAACTCGCCGAATGCGTCTAATCAATTCCCTTTACCAACTAAGACTTCAGCTCAACATCTCCAAATGCCACCAGCAAATTCATCTCATGTTCAATCGTCAGCAGCACAACTGTCAGCTGATTCAAGCAGAATGTCAATGGACAATGATGCTCAAACATCACGAGGGGTGGAACACCAATCAGATTCACAATGTATCCCGGTTAGTCAAATGTCTTCTTCCAATTTGAGTGCTGTAAATCAAGAAAGGGGGGACCGCACTTTTCCTCTGCAGGGACTTAGCAAGCAGCAGCAGCAGCATATGCACTTCTCACAGACATCTTTCCCCACCTATGGAAGTACTGGTGGTAATTATCTCCCATATTCTGGCACAAATATTAATAGCTCAGGACAATCCCTTAAACAACCACATGATTTACAAATGAGGCAAGTTCCTGGTCATCCGAGCATGGGTGCAAATCAGATAGGTACAAGTACCCAGGCCATGAATCACATGAGTGTTCCCAAGATTGAGAGGCAGAATTCTCTTAGTGATTTGAAGAGAGCCCAGGGTGGAACTCTTTCTCAGTTGACAAATAATCCAGCCTTGCAGCATAGTTCAGGTCATCTGCAGTCATCTGTTTATAAAGAGCAGAATCATCTATCATATGTAAAACAGGAGCCCATTGATCAGACCAATGAACAACAGCAGAAATCTCAGTTCTCTACTTTACAGGGTTTATCTTCTTTCTCTCCAGGACAGCTTGAACAGGGAAATGCAATTTTGGGGACTTCAAAGGACGAATCATTTGAGTCCTCCAGAATGGGTTTCCCATCATCAACAAGTATGGCACCATCAAATTCTGAGCCATTATCCATCACGGCTCAGGTGGAACGTGAACGTCATAACCTGCCATTATCCATCACAGCCCAGCTGGAAAGGGAACGCCATAATCCGTCAGTATCCATTACAGCCCCACTGGAGCGGGAACGTCCTAATCCGCCACAATCAATCACAGCCCAGCTGGAGCGGGAACGTCAGAGCTCGGTAATATGTTTCCAGCTTATTTTCTTGTTTCATTGTGTATCATCCCTACACACGTTTTTTTTTTCTTTTTGACGTGAGACTTTTGAGAAATTTTATTGTATGTTTGCTCTTGATCTGCTCTATGGATGCAACACTAATGCAAATGAGAAAATTGATGCTCCTTTTGTTGTGCAAGAAGAGATGTTGACAGCATAAAGATGTAACTAGTCAAAATATCGAGAAACTATCTCAACACCCCAAATTTTGAGTTCGCATCTGTTATTTTTTTCTCTAAAAATGTTTTCACTCTGTTGACTTCTTACTGCATTTTGATATCTAGTCACTGTTACTCAAATTGGTGAATTTCTTGGCAAATCAATTTTCTGGATCAGCTGAACCAATACAGAGGGTAGTTATTCTGCAGACCGCTACTAAAGGGGTAAATAATCTGTTTGGATCCTTAAAGAGGGTGGCATACATGTGACTACTCCAGAGTAGGAGCATAGGAGATAGGACACTGCATAGTTGCATAACATGTGACTTTTAAGAAAGCTTTGTAGTAAGCATTTGGGCACTTCTTTTCTTTTGATAAGAAAAAAAATAAAAAATAAAAAATATATATGTATCAACATGCGTCAAAATAGGTGACACAACTTGTGTACACCAGGAGTATACCTTACCAAAAGAATCTAGACAATAGCTTATCTACTGTCTATACATTTTGTTAAATAAATTATCTACCTTACTATATGTAGATTGGGCTAGGGGTGGCAAGTGGGTGTTAATGGATAGCTTTAGGTAAGGCCATTATCCATTAGACCAATGGATAATGGCCTTACCCAAAGCTATCCATTAACACCCAATTGCCACCCCTAGATTGGGCCATCTGGATTTGAAGTCTATACAGTTGAGAAATGGTGGTCGTCTTCAGGATCTTGTGAATGAGGTTATCATAGAAACAAGTGGCATCAGCCCATTAAGGTGCATCAGAGACGTGGAAAAGATGCTTCCAAGGCCCAAGCTTTGATTTGGACAGCTTAGATGATGTGGGGCCTACCTGGGAGCTTGCACAATATTTTTAGAGTCTTATATTAGACTCCATCCATTTCTAGATTATTGTCATGTTTTGATTATTTGAGTCAAAGCGAGGATTATTCAAATGAAAATTTTACGTATGTATTTTTTATTTTTTTAAAGAATCGTAAAATACGTAATTTGTAGTAAAAGTAATTTATTTTAGTTTAATGCTGGTATTCTAATATTTTTAGAGCAGGGGTGTTTTGCTAATCTCCAATTTGCTAGGTATGGGTTTCCATATTAATATATGTGGGTCTTATTTAATTATTCTGTTATTTAGTGGAGTCCAAATCTCTAAAGGATTTAGTGTTTTATTGTCTTTAATTAGTTTACCAAGTCAAATTCTTTTGGGTTGGCCTATTCCATCTTAGCATGCCACCACCTCAACGCCAATACAACAGGTTGCATACGGGAAATATTGAATTGTCCTTTCCAGTAGAATCGCTGCTATAATTTTTGCAGCTTTTGTTGTTGCTGGAACTATGTGGTATTGTTCAGCAACTACCCATGGAATTATTTTGACCTACTTGTTATCAATGGAATCAGGGGTACTCGCAGTGAGAGATATATCAAAGAGTTAGTAATGGGTTAGCAAAAAATCAGAGTTTATCAGAAGCTTTGTCCAAAATTCCTGAAATACTCAGCTCCGTTCCGGGCAAAGAGTCCACTATTCTAGTTTTGGATGTTTCACCTAAGGAGTCAATTTTCAAGAATTAAGGCATAAAAGTGTCATTTTATTACTAACTAGATCTTCATATCCGTGCCTATGGCACGGTGTCAGTATATCTCATTTCGTCAATTGAAATGACAGTGCCTGAATAGAAGATGCGATTTAAAAAAATGTTACAGTTGAGGGGTACATTGCTTCAAGTGATAGTTGACGGATTGATGTTTTATAAGGGGTGACTGTTCAAAAAATGTTACTATAGGATTTAGAGTTTAGTTTTACTTAATTAGTTTATGAATCGAAGTCCCTTATGGATTAGTGTTGTTGCCTATAAATAGCTTGTAATACTTTCAAATAAATGAACAAAAATGATCACTTATTTTGTGAATGCCAGCAACCGCGGTAAGGCGAAGGACTTCTACACAGATAAATATAATAGTTTTCAGCAGCCATTAGCTTTGCTTCTCTTGGATTGTTTGATGAAATTTGCTTGTGTGTGATGCCCAAGTACCCTAGTTATGATGTATAAGGTACCTTCGTGTGAAGCCAGATTTATCTTGTATTGCTGCTTATAATATTCTGTAATCATACAATAATCAGACTTGCGTGAAGCCAGGTTTATCTTATATGTCTAAGGTACCTTTGTGTGAAGCCAGATTTATCTTCTATTGCTCCTTATAATATTCTGTAATCATACAATAATCAGACCTGTACTAACAATTCTAGTTGTTTTCAACTCCTTGACAATCAAGTCAGAAGCTTTTAAGCCTTAATTACTGTTCTTGACTACTGTTCTTGACTACTGTTCACACTTCACAGTGATCAAACAGCCCGTCACAACTCTCTCTGCGAGCCTAAGCAACCCGAAAAATCCTAAATTTTTTGTTCTACCTATTAAATCTTTAAAAACAGCTTGTGTTAATTCTTTCCCGCTGCGTTCTACATTAATTTGGTCCAACCTTTGTATGCTAAGTGTACCCATGCTTGTCTTACATATTTGAGGCTTCTTTTTAATTTTACGTATAGTCTCTATTTTTCAGATCGGTGAATTTCTTGCCAATCAATTTTCCGGGAGTGCAGTGATACTGGATCTGTTCTCCTTGAATTTAGTTACTCGGTTTGTGGTTTTAGACTTTCTCTCTCTTTAGTCCCACCAGTTCTCTCTCTCTCTCTCTTCCTTTTTCTTCAATCATCACATAAAACCCCCAAAACCCAAAAACCTAGCCACTAAATTACAAAGCCAAACATTGTCACTCTGAGTTTGTACCTCTTGATTCGTTTTAGAGGTTATGGTAGAGGAAAGGATGAGGTAACCTTGTGGCAGTGTGGGATGTATGCTACTCTCTGCTGTGTTTAAACTCAGAATAATGCTAAGTGTTTTGCCAAAGTTCTCTTATGAAATAGTGGCCTTTCTTGCGTCACTTTGGGCACATGCTTGGGGGGTGTCCATTTCTGTTATTTAGTGGGATTGGAGGCTCTTCTGTTTTGATCTGTCCTTGGTGTTTGCTTTTCTTTAATGATTCCTCATCCATCGTTTTTTTGTTTTTTTTAATCTTTCTCTTTCTCTATATATTCTCATTTTTCTTTCAAAAAATAAACATAAAATGGTTTTCACATTAGATCGGAAAGAGTTCAAAAAATCTTACAGACAGGAGTACTACTAAAGGGTAAACCATCTCGTTGGACTTTGGAACTTTGATGGAGCTGTATGGAAAATGCTAACATATAGGTTCTAGGAAACTCAGGCTTCGAGCAATATTAATTGCTGGGTGTATCAGTTACATGACAATCTATGTTGATTGTCATAGTGCAAACTGTGGTCCTAGTATATTCAGTTAAGATATGTTCTTTCTCTTTCAGGCTCTTGTGAATGAGGTTCCTTATGCAGCCTTTTATCTTCTGTATTGGTCTTCAATGACTATCTATATGCTGTTGGCAATATGTACTTGTGTAGTTCTGCTGATCCTGTGTATTAGGTTAACATTCCAAGTCTTTCACCAAAAAAATAAGGTTAAATTTTATAAAAATGATCATAATGAGCCACATGGCTGGCACCTTGACCTTGCTACGTTGGCACTGTCAATCTGTGCATGCATGGCTGCAGTTTTCAAGTGACTCCATGCAGCAGGCCTTGGAAAGGTCCTCATGACTACTGCAAGGCACCCCTTCAAGATGGAAGCTACGGAGGAGCACACAATAACCTTATAGTCAGACATATAATGTAGCAGGGTTTACATTCACGTGGTTCCTGGACCTAGTTGCATGACCTAGGGAGACGCACGTGTTTGAACATAACACGTGTCTCTGTCCTCATACTGCATTCGGTGCCTATGTACTGTCTACTGTCTTGCCTGCTGTCCTGCAGGCAACAGGACTCCTCTCCACGTGATGGCATCCACATATATAAAAGCTAGTCAACCTTCTTTATCTTCAAACTTGATGTATTAAAATCCAAAATTTTAATACCTCTCTGTCGCTCTCTCATGTCCTCCCTGTACTCAGATACGATCCTTGGCGATTGTATCTTTTCTGTATCTTCTCACCATACTACACCTTGGACAACACTTTCAATGAGATATCACGTGTATTGTTGCCAAAGCAGTTCATGTAATTCAAACTCATGATGGCGTTAGAGGTAATTTTTCCGTGCTTACTACATCCCTACTAGTAGGTTGGCACTTGTTCTAAAGCATGCTTCCTGGTAGCAATGGCTTGCTTCAAGTTTGTAGGTGTAGCTGTTCTCGAGAATACACTAAGCCTGCTTGTGTTGTTTGGGATCACATCGAGCAAGGGACCGCTATAGATCCTCCGCATGACCAATACTTGTTAAATAAACTTGAACAGTGTGAATTCTAGCTGCCATGTGGTTTTGGAAGAAGCAGAGCTGCGTGTGCTGGTTTGGAATAAGTAATAAGAAGGTGGTACAATAGAGCTACTAGAAAAGAAAATGCCTCATGAATAGGTGTCATTATGGATCTCTACTGTCATGTTTCTTTTGTTTTATGATGGGAGAGTATATGTTCTTTAATTGTATTGTGTTTAAGCTTTCTATGTTTGGTTATCATCTTCCTTTCTTACCTCTCCATCAACAGTTTACTGTCCTGCTGGAGAAATGGACTTTTTATGGTTTTACTTTTAGGCTGTCAGCTGAATATCTGTGCTCTTTGGATAAATTCTTTTCACTATTAATTTTGTATTGGAGACATTAATTTTGATCTTTTTATTATATTTCTACCTAATTACTTTGTACAACAGCAGTTAAGCTCTCGGATCCCATCTACAACCTCTCCACTTGGTCTAGGAAGTAACGCAAAGACACCCCCCAAAAAGCCATCTATTGGCCAGAAAAAGCCATTGGAAGCTATTGGTTCTTCACAAGCTCTCTCAGGGTAAATAACTTAGAGCAGTGTTATTTTTACTAAATACTCCCTCTGTCCCAAATTTATTTCACAGATTAAGGAAAAATAATTGACTTGATTATTAATATTGGTTTCGTGTGTAGTTTCCTTTGAAACCATGTGTTTGTGGCTCATAATTAAAGTAAGATGAAAAAGTAAGGGTAAAGTGGTAAAAGTGCTGTCCCAAAAAGGAAAGTTTCAAACAAGACAATTATTTTGGGACGGATGAAAAAGAAAAGCTGGACAATAATTTGGGGACGGAGGAGTACATGTGTTGGCCAGAAACAGTGGGTTCCATCAATTATTGGTGGACCTATAGAGAGTACAACCGACCACAACATTCTTCAATAACATTTGCACCATCTTTTAGGAAACTTCATACTGTTGTCGTTGCAACTTGATTTTGCTCCTACATATTAATCCTATTTTCATTCCAAAATTATATGGAACATATTCTTGGGTGTCTTACAGTAAGAAGCAAAAAGTATCTGGGGCGTTTTCAGATCAGAGCATCGAACAGCTCAATGATGTCACTGCTGTCAGTGGAGTTAATCTCAGGGTTGGTTCTTTATAATCATTCTATATAATCATAAATGTTTGTTAGATGGCAATGGATTTCACTATTCTCATATTATCTGCTAAAATAGGAAGAGGAGGAGCAACTATTTTCTGGGTCCAAGGAAGAAAGTCGAGCTTCAGAAGCATCTCGTAGAGTTGTGCGAGAAGAAGAGGAGAGGTTGATTTTGCAGAAGATTCCACTTCAGAAGAAATTGGCTGAAATCAGTTAAGGCTATTAGTTCATATTAAATACTCCCTCCATCCAAAAAAGAAATAGTCTTGCATTCCTCTTTGATTTGCACCAAAAAGGTAGTCCCATCTCTAAAAGAAACGAATTTTATAGAGCAAGCTAAATAAAGTACAATCACGTAAAGCTACTAAATGTGACTATTAATTTGAGATGGAGGGAGTATCTTATAGTCCTGTTACTTGGTACCCTTTGGTTGTGGTAATACCCCAGAAGGATTTAGCTCATTTTGGGGTTGTCTGTGTGCAGTGGTGACATGTGGTGTTGGGGGCAGAAGCAGTGACGTTGAGCGATGCTTGTCGTTAGTAAGGTTCTAGGTAAACTTGATCTTACCTTCAACTCTTACAAATTCTCATGATTTTAATTTTTTTCAGTGCGTTGAGGAACGAATTCGTGGACTCATCGGTAATCTGATCAGACTGTCAAAACAGGTTAGTTTTGTCTTTGTCTGGATTCATTTCTTTAAGAAAAGCCAAAGAAAAAGTGAAACAAAGAAAGACTTATATCTTGAATTAATTTCCATAGCGGGTTGATCTTGAGAAGCCGAGACACCAAACTGTTGTCACCTCAGATGTTCGGCAACAAATCATGACAATGAACCAGAAAGCTCGGGAAGAGTGGGAGAAGAAACAGGCTGATGCTGAAAGGCTCCAAAGAACTGATGAAGTGAGTGTGATTCATATTAATTTTTACTTGCAATCTGTAATGGTGGAAGTCTATTCTTTGAGGTTCTATGTTTAATGTTTGTGCATGCAGCCAGAAGATACTACTGGAGCTGATGGTGACAAGGAGAAGGATGAAGGTCGTGGGAAATCATCTAAGGTGTCAAATATTATTGGTTTGAAATCATTAATTTTTTTCCAGCGAGCTTGGAGTTTTAAAATTGTTTTCTTTTTACTTTTTATACATCGCAGGTGAACAAAGAAGAGGATGACAAAATGCGGACCACGGCTGCAAATGTTGCTGCCCGGGCTGCTGTGGGAGGAGATGACATGATGTCAAAATGGCAACTAATGGCCGAGCAAGCTCGACTGAAGAATCGAGACGCATCATCTTCTTCTCAGCCCAGTGTAGATGCAGGGACCCAGACTTTGTCAACCTCTGTGAGGAATGCAAGAGATAATCAAGAAGCAGACAAAGGGGGCTTATCTGTTGCAGTTTCTGCACCTGGTTAGTACCAACTTTTTATATTTGATAATTAATACTCTCCCCGTTCCTAAAAAAGAGTCCATCTTTCCTTTTTAAACCATTCCTAGTGTCCACTTTTTATTCTTTCCTTTTTGGATGTTACTTTTACCAAAAAAAATTGATAGGTAAGTGTGACTCCTTGTTGGTATGGATGTTGCTTTTACCATTTTACCTTGATTTTATTCCTACTTTAATTAATGGGCACTAGTGCACCACTCTCACATCAGCATCTTTGGAAATAGTAACATACTTTCTGGTGGGATTATGACAAATTCATTAATATAGCTAGAAGTGAAATAATTAGGCATGAAAGCACAAACAGATAAAATACGTGTGGATTGTATTTTTACAAAACGCACCAGATTAAACATGTGACATCTTCTTGCGAAAGTGCTTGCATAAATTTTAATCTTACTCCTCTACTTCCCCTCCACCTTCCTCACCCGATCTCCCTCTTGCCATAGTCCCTTCCTCACCATCTTCCTCCTCCAACCACATTCCAGAAGCCTTCTCTGTCCCCTCTCTTGACCCTCGCATCTCTTCTCTACTCTTTCAAACCGTCTTCCTACCAAAACTCTATCCTCCTATCTCTCACTTCCATTTGAATGAAGAGCACAGATGTTTGGTTCCTGTTGGTGTCATTGGGTAACGTGCACTTTAGTTAGTTAGGTTGTCTACTCAAGTCCACTCTTAATTATGGTTATGGAACAACAATTCAGAGAAGAAGAAAACACTGATATAGACCTAGGTATGATACCCAATACTACGAGCACACAACGCAGTGGTCAAATGGTTGGGTCAACGGAAGAAGCTTTAAGGATCAGCCGATGAATAATAACCATAATTAGATATCCTCATTTCTACTTCCAATTGTCAACCTGTAAAAACATTGGAAAGTACATCCCTTGCATAAACTAAATTAACCATCATTTTTCAATAGACGCTCATCACAAGACTAGGAGTTGTTGTTCCTGTGGGAACACTAGGGCGTACTTCCTTGGTATTCTATTTTAGGATCTCCTTGTTTCCTTTGAAGAACCCTGGGCTTCATTGTAGGGTTGAAGCATGAGTTCATCCTCTTGCCCTGCAAGGCTGCAACTGCCTCACAGAACTTTTCAAGCTTACTTGAACTTTATGTGACGACATGCGAGCTTTGACAATTCAACTTCTTTTTATTGTTTGCACTTGCTGAGATCAGTACATGTGGTTAGTTTTGCTATTGCATAAACACTATCAAGTTTATAAATTACATTATTATTCTTCTGTCTCATTGAACAACACTGGATGATATCTCAGCCTATATTTAATCTTAGTAATGAATAAGCTTCGTGATCACGAAACTATGAAACACCACTTTGTTGTTGGATGAGTTCTTTTAAGTTTTAACCATCTTTGTGTCAACAGGAACCATCTGGAAATCTGGAAGGAATCAAGATGTGTCTCCAACCAGGATAGCCCGCAGCATTTCTATCAAGGATGTTGTCTCTGTTCTGGAAAGAGAGCCGCAGATGTCGAAGTCCAGAATCATTTATCGGTTGTATGAAAAGAATGCGTAGTGATGCTTCTGTTGACTAATCTTTCAGTGTGAAGTCTTGATATAGATATCACCAAGGAAGAGCACAAAGGTAAAAAGGTGCACAAAGAGCCAGCTGGACATGTGACTTTGGAGTGAATTTGTTAGACTGTTAGCTTGCTGTTTTAGGCTCTTAAGCCAGTAGCTTTTTGTTAGAACATTCTCCCTCTTTGTAATATGAAGAAAATAGATTCGGTTTGAATAATATTGAGATCTCTTTGTCTCTCTCTTACAATCCTTCCTCTCCCTATTCTGATTTCTTCAAGTCTTCAACTGAAGGCATCATTATTTATTGTCGACCTCTCAAATCACAAACCCGCTTGTTATGGTAATGCAAAGAGGATTGATTTGTAATATTATCAGCTTTTAATTTTTAATTTGTATGTACTTATTTTTATGACAGAAGTGGATTACTGTGGATAAAAAAGTTTTGCTATTTTCTTTTGTATTCATTCTCCTCAAAAGCCTTATATTTCACCCAAAGACAAATAAATCTTATTGAAACCATACATATATGACCATCACCTTTGATGTCATGCCATTCTCCCAACTGGAGTATACAACGTGGAGTTTAAGATAAAATTGTTTATGTGGTGGTGGAGGTGCATAAAGGATAGGTTACCAACAAACTTCAATGTGAGCTGAGCTTGGAGAAGACCCTATGGGTATGTATGGTATGGGATGCGATTCCAAGATTGGCTTTCTTTCTATGTGGACACAGTATTCAATATAATAACCTCTTCAAACTATCATATGGGCGCTTCGCAAGGGGATACAAAAATAATTTTTTTATGACAATTCTAACCGATATTTAATTTTTTTTAATAATTAAGAGATATAATAATATCATTTGTGTTGGTTAATAATTTAAAAATATTTAACTACAACCAATATGCTTACAACAAGTAGAAGGCCGGGTAAAAACGAAATGACCAGGAAATTACTATTATAAATTTTTGAAAGTGAATTTTGTAAGTGTAACATTTTAAAATAAAATAGTTGATTTTTTGCATAGATCCGAAAAAGTATAAAAACTAATGGTTACTTTTTTTTCTTACTAACCACTGATGATTACCATCAATATTATTTATAGATCAAAAGTCAAAGGTTAAAATTCATTGGAAAGAATACAAAATATTAATTGGATTAATAAATCTCGACCTTTGATTTTTTATCTAATGTATAATACTAATGGTGACCATCAATGTAGGCGGAAGAAATTATTTGAATAGGACGTACATAGATATGCCCAAGGACATACACAATCCACTAATTCATAAATTACAGGCTATAATTTCAAAATAAATCATGGGGAAAGGAGTTTATATAGGATGGGTTGAGGGTTTTCTAAGAAAAGAAACTCGGCAAAAGTTATTGATTAATGATTGCCTTTAGGATTAGTTCCAATATTTGTTAAAATCACTAGTTGATTACTTGATTATACTCCCTCCCTCCTCCGCAAAATAGAATAACAGACTAATCCCTCTTCCTTCATTCTACGTGATAAAACTTCAACAGAAGCACAGATAGAAAAAAGAGAAATTTATTCTTTTATTGATTTCATGTATTGTTGAAAGAAATTACACCCTCTGAGAGGAAAGCCTAACAATATATATCTGTCAAAAAAAAAAAAAGAAGAAGGAATCCTAACGGCTAGAGAACAAATTACAAGATTGACATAAAAGAAACTAACTGCCTACCAAACACAGCCAAACTAATACAACTTGACACCCGACACCCCTACAGTTTGTGAAAGATAGGAATGACTTATTGATCCTTGTATTTTTTTCTTGCCTTGATTATTCTTCTTGTCTTTAACATCCCCCCTCAAGCTGAAAGGGGAGAATAAATTCTTAACTTTCAGATTGGCAAGAAGATCAGAGAATTGACCCTTTGGAAGGGCTTTGGTAAACAGATCAGCCAATTGAGATTTAGAGGCAATATATTTGGTAGATATCATATTTTTCTGTAGCATATTCCTCACAATATGACAGTCAATGTCAATGTGCTTGGTCCTTTCATGGAATACCGGATTTGCAGCAATATAGAGGGCAGACTTATTGTCACAGAAAAGAGAAATTGGGTGAGAAAACAGAACATTGAAGTCCTTGAGAATAGCAGTAATCCATGTTAATTCACAACAAGTATCAACCATACTTCTGTACTCAGCCTTAGAAGATGATCTGCTCACAGTTTGTTGCTTTTTTACTTTTCCATGATATGAGAGCATTACCATGGTAGATACAGAATCCAGTAATGGATTTTCTGGTTATGGGACAAGAAGCCCAATCAGAATCACAAAAGGCTGAAGGAATAAGAGAGCTGTCTAAGGGATAAAATAAACATTGACCTGAGTTTCCTTTAAGGTATTTTACAAGTCTTAGCCCATCTTTCCAGTGTTCAGATGCAGGATTGGCCATAAAATTGACTAAGTATATGAACACCATAGGATATATCTGGTCTGGTGATGGTAAGATAGATTAGTCTTCCGTAAGGTCCAGGATTACTTAAAGGAGTTCCTGGATTAGAAGCAAGTTTGTGATTCTGAGCAATAGGAGTGGATTTGGGTTTGGCATCTAATAACCTATAGTCTTTAATAATGTCTACATTATATTTTCTTTGATGAAGACAAATTCCTGAAGAATTTCTAGCAACTTCAAGACCAAGAAAGTATCTGATGTTGCCAAGGTCCTTTATAGGGAATTTATAATGAAGGTACTCTTTCACTTTCTCAATCATTTCTTTGTCAGATCCAGTGATAAGAAGATCATCAACATAGACTAAGATAGCCATAAATTTTCCTTCTGAACTCATTGTGAATAAAGTGTGATCACTTTGTGATTGACTGAACCCAAATTGGGTGAGAGTAGAAGAAAACTTCTCAAACCATTGCCTTGGGGCTTGTTTAAGTCCATATAGAGACTTGTGTAGTTTGCACACAACTTGACTTTTATCCTTAGGAATATTGTATTTGTATCTTGGAGGAAGATCCATATAAATGTCTTCATTTAGATCTCTATGTAGAAAAGCATTTGACACATCCATGTGAGTTATCTGCTAGTTATTTGAGGCAACAATAGAGAGGAGGATTCTGACTGATGTCATCTTGGCTACAGGAGCAAAAGTTTCAAAATAGTCATTGCCTTCAACTTGAGTGAAGCCTTTAGCAACAAGCCTTGCTTTATATTTATCAATATTTCCATCTGGATTGTACTTTATTCTGAAGATCCATTTTGATCCAACTTTATGTCTCTTCTCAGGAAGATATTCTACAGTCTAGGTGTTATTGTTTTCCAATGCTTTTAGCTCATCATTCATTGCTTCACACCATAAGGGATCCTTGGCTGCCTGCTCAAAGGATTGGGGTTCACATACAGAAGCAATTTTACAAGAATAAGCTTTGTAGTTACTGGATACTTGATTGAAATTGCAGAATTTTTGAAATAGATGAGGAGAAGTACCTTTGATGTTGCAGGCATTGTGAGATTGTAAATGAGTAGGTAAGCCTGTAAAGTCTTTAAACTTTGCTGGTATAGTTTTATTCCTAATAGGCCTAGGATTTATAGGAATATTAATGTTAGGTTCAGAGGGACACTGAGTAGGTTCAGGAGTATTGTTGGGAGGCTCAGATGGAGCAATTTCTTCAGGGCTAGGCATATTCAAGTCATCATTATCAATGGTAATAGGAATATCAATAATGGGAAATAACCTGTGATTGGTAGATTTAGTTTGATTATTGAGTTTGAAAGGGAAAACATTTTCACAAAAAACAACATCTCTACTGAAGAAAGTCCTGTGAGTGGTGAGGTTGTAGCACTTGTAGGCTCTTTTAGTGACAGCATAGCCAAGAAAGATGCATTTTTGAGATCTAGGTTGGAATTTATCTCTGTTAGCAGCCAGAGTGGAGGCATAGCACAAGCAGCCAAGTGTTTTAAGATGATTGTAATTAGGAGGGATGCCATGTAAAGCTTCAAAAGGGGTTTTAAATTTTAAAACAGAATTAGGAAGCCTATTGATAAGGTAAGTGGCAGTGAGAAGGCAATCTCCCCAAAACTGTATAGGAAGATTGGCTTGGAATTTGAGAGCTCTGGCAAGTTCCAACAAATGTCTATGTTTCCTCTCAGCTCTACCATTTTGCTGAGGGGTTTCAGTGCAAGAACTTTGATGGATAATGCTAAGAGTGCCAAGAAGAGCATTCATACAAGAGTTAAAGAACTCAGTTCCATTGTCATATTTTATTTCTTTAACAATTTTATTAAATTGAGTGTTGATCATGGTAAGAAAAATTTTCATGACCTGACAGACACTGGCTTTAGTTTTAAGGAGAATGGTCCAAGTGGCCCTGGTGTTGTCATCAACAATAGTAAGAAATGAATTACAGCCATCAAGAGTGAGGTGCTTATTAGGCCCCAGACAGCACAATGAAGAAGATCAAAGGGGGGGAGAGCTATGGTAGTTACTTAGGTAGAAAGGTTGTCTAGTTTTTCTAGATAGGTGGCAGATATCACAGTTGAATTCTTTATAATCTTTAAAGTTTAAAGAGCATAAAGAATCAATGTGTTTCATAGATTGCAATGGTAAATACCCAAGTCTTTTATGCCATAAGAATACAGAATCAACAACAGAAGAACTAGTGTAGCATTCATTATTAACAAACTGAGAAGAAACATTTTTAGGAATGCAGCAAGTAGAATTAGCAGTGTTGATATTATTCATATTGTTCTTTACATGAGAAAGGCAAGGTTCAAATTTATATAGGCCTTCAGCAAGTTTACCAATCATCTTGGTGATTTTCTTGGCAGGGTCCTGAACATAGCAAATATTGGAAGAAAAAATAAGGTTACATTCATTATCATATGTAAACTTACTTCCATATAGAAGGTTGAATTTAAATTTAGGAACATAAAAAACATTGTATAAGATGATGTCATTGGATAATTTAACAGTTCCTTTGCAGGTGATTTTAGAGCACTTTCCATTGGGTAGTTGAATAGAAGATTGAATGGCAACATGGGTTAAAGAGAATGTTGAGGGATGGGAAGCACCTGTATCTATAATCCAGTCATTGTCATTGGTTTTATAGTTAGCCAAGCAAGAAGGATTGAAAGATTTATATATAGTGGAAAGATTACCTGTCATGTGGACATCACTATTGTCAAGAGGAGAATTAGTTTCAATACAGCTTGCCTTAGGTGTGATCATAGAAAGGATTTGAGCAACTTGTTCATTAGTGAATTGACCACTGTGGTTATTGAAGTTGTCTCTTGAGGGCACACAATTTCCAGATGCAGTAGTTTTTCCTTTCCCTTTGTTCTTTGGCATGCGAGAAAGATCAGGTTTGTTGCCATGTTGAGGATGCCATTCAGGATAGCCATTGAGGAAGAAACACTTTTCTTTAGGAAGAGAGTCTCCATGGCAAAAGTCACAGAAAAACTTACCTCTGGAAACATTGCCATTATACTGAACATTCTTCCCAGATTTGTTGAGTCTGCCTCCCCTATTATAATTGTTGTTCCCAGTTTTGCCAAGCAAGGCTGTAGAAAGGTTAGGTTGACTTGGGGAGGTACCACACTATCTTTGGCCCTCTTCTTGAATGAGCATAGACACTGTTTTGGATAAGGAGGGAAGGGGGACCATTCTTAATATTTGGCCTCTTACATCAGTGTAAGAGTCAGATAAACCCATAAGGAATTGAGTAATCTTATAGGCATGGTCATATTCCTCACAAAGCTTAGAAGCACCACAGACACAATCACAGATACAGTTAGGAAGGGGAGGGAGATTCTGTAATTCATCCCATAGGCCACGGAACTTGGTGAAATAGGCATTAATAAATAGAGTTTCTTGAGTGCAAAGAGCAATGGTCTTCCTAATTTGATAGAGTTTTGGTATGTCATTTTGGGAATACCTGGTGATCAAATCTTCCCACATTTCATAGGAGGTGGGAAAGTATACTATACTTTGGCAAATTTCAGGAGTAACTGAGTTAAGAATCCAAGAAATTACCATAGAATTGCATTTGTTCCATGCATTGGCATATTTAGATTCAGATTCTGGTTTCTTGAAAAAACCATTAATCATGCCAAGTTTGTTCTTGGCTGATAGGGCAATGGTGATTGCAAGCTTCCATTGGGTGAAGTTACAATCAGTAAGAGGATCAGAGACAAGGTTCATCCTTGAATGATCGTGAGGATGAAGAAAGAGAGGATGACCAGAGGGTAATTGGAAAGTAGAATCAGTGAAGTCATAAAATTCAGAAGTGGAAGTTTGAGTGGTGGTTTTGGTAGATTTAGTAGGGGATGTTGTATGAGACATGATAGAAGAATAGGAAAAGGGCAAGAAGGAGAAGGAAAACACTTACAGACAAGGTAGAGTCGAGGAAATTCAGAGAATCAATGGGAAGCCTGAAAGAGTCATTAGCAGGGATGATGCTGATCAACGAAGAACCAGGAATGCAGGCTCTGATACCATGATAAAACTTCAACAAAAGCACAGATAGAAGAAAGAGAAATTTATTATTTTATTGATTTCATGTATTGTTGAGATAAATTACACCCTCTGAGAGGAAAGTCTAACAATATATATATGTCAAAAAAAAAAAAAAAAAAGGAATCCTAACGGCTAACATAACAAAGGAGAACAAATTATAAGATTGACATAAAAGAAACTAACTGCCTACCAAACACAGCCAAACTAATACAACTTGACACCCGACACCCTTACAGTTTGTGAAAGATAGGAATGACTTATTGATCCTTGCATTTTTTTCTTGCCTTGATTATTCTTCTTGTCTTTAACACTACGCAAATAGTTCATTATACTATTTTGAGATATTTCACTTTCAAAAATTATGTTTATAATTTTTATAACATTTCATCTTTACTCTCCATTTGTATTGTAATCATCAATATATCTCTTTAATAATTAAAATTTTCAAATAGAGACTCTTTAGGTGGAACAAATGAAATATTATACCCCGTTTAGTGTTTACAATGATTTTTGGACGTGCCATGACATTTTTCTTAAATCAATGAAAAGGAGCACTCGTCTTAAACATGAAAGTTTTTATTATACACTAGTACATTTATTCGTGCCGATGACACGACGCAAGTTTGAGAATTTATCAATAAATGAAACAGATAATATGGAAATGAATTAATATTTACTTATAATTTGTAGGAGTTGGATATATATATACTACACAACGAAAATGGGAGAAAATCCAAATACGTAACAAAATAAAACATTTTACTTCAATATTTATTTCATAAGAAAACCAAGAAATAAATATTTTGATTGTAACTATAGTTAAAAATCGAAAAAATAATTTATTGTTTTCTCAATAACGAAAACTCGGTCTTCTTCTTCTGAGGGTTCTTGTTTAACAATAATGGTTGGTTTGGAAACATAAGATGCAATAACTTTGTTCATTATTTCCACTTACACATGAGACAAAGAAAATTCAAACACATTCAGCTAACCAAATTTTTGCTTCATCTACAAAACTCAAATCCTCCCACATATTATCATACAAAATTTAATAGGGAAACGAAGATGCATTTGATAAAAATTAATCAACCCTAAAAGCTAAAAATATGAATTAATCAATGGAAACCAATAGACATGCCCCAACAAATGAAACCACAACAATAAGAAGATGTGCAACATTCTATAAAAATAAACTTGTGCCCGTGCCGTGCCGATGGCACGGTGCTAATATGAGCGTGATCAATGTATGAATCGAGCATGATGCAAATAAATTAATATATCCTTGAGATTTTGTAGGGGTCGTATTAATGTGAATTACACAACAACGTTAACATCCCGAAAACTAAAAAAATAACACATTTTATTGGCTGTAAAAGTTTATAACTCATCTTAAAAGAAAGTTTATCGCATCTTAAAGAGTATAATTAAGCATCCAAAAGCATTCTCTCTCTATCTCTCTCTTTCTCTCACACACCAACCCAACACTTGTTAATTGAAATAAACTTAAAAATGAAAATCTCCACAAACAAAAACTACAAAATAAATTGAATAAGACAAAGTGAAGTAACAAAATACTATTTTGAAATCGAAATCACAAATATTTCAGACTAATAAGGGAAGCTAAGCACAACTTTTTAAAAAATAAAGAAATTAAAATACAAATATTCAAAATGACAAAAGTTGATTACAAAACTTACAAACAAATTTTTTTCGGACAAAAATTAAACTGATTCAGTTAATTACGATATCAATCAAAAAGAAAAAAATAAAATACAAATATTTAAAATTACAAACTTACGAATAATTTTTTTAAAAAATAAATCTAAGTAAGACATAAATTAAATTTGGATTCAGTTAATTATGATAGCAATCAATTAAGAAACTACAATAAATGTCATTTTATTATTAATGAATTTAAAAAAAATTGACTTTCAAACGGGGCCTCTTTGCCCGGAACGGAGGGATTAATTAATAATTTGTATACGAAATTACGGGATGAACAAAAAAAAAATAGGCCGGACAAAAATTAAATTGATTAAGTTAATTACGATAACAGTTAAAAAGAAAAAAACAAATATTTCAAATTACAAAACTTACGATTATTTTTTTATTTTTTTATTTGTATACGAAATTGCGGGCAAAAAAAATTAAATTGATTAAGTTAATTACGATAACAATTAAAAAGATCAGTTATGCACGTTAACAGAGAAGAAACTGAATAATTACATCCATAATATATCAATACGACAATAACTGTAAAACAATAAATCTCAGTAAAACAATAACGGTAAAACTGTAAAACCATAAAACAATAACTGTAAAACCGTAAAATAATAATTGTAAAACCGTATGAGTCTGTTTAGTCTATCATTTGGTTCCTAAATGTGCGAGAAACGTGATCGAAATTTCACTCAGATTTGCGTGTTCCCTTGATTTATTGGAGAAGATGTTAACCAAATTAAGTTAAAAGCTTTACCCAGATTTACGTGTTCCCTTGATTTTATTGGAGAAGATGTTAGCCAAATTAAGTTTAAAATGTACTCTCTTTAGTATGTGTGGTTAATATTGGGGCCATAGGTGGCCCTTCAAGATGGCAGTAGATGGCAAAGCTTTGGGATATGCATCAAAATTCAAAACACATGTCTTCAACTTAATCCTTTACCCACTGGCAATTATAAAACATTTTTGATGTAAGCGATATTTGATTGTTGGGATGTAACATATTCTGAAAGCTCGTGATGATAGAGAGAAGAAAAGAGAGATAAATGAATCAAAAGAGGAAGAAGAAGAGGCTCCAAAGGCGAACGGAGGAGTTGGATGAGAAACCTTCGCTCACACAAGAAGAAGATCACAGTGCGACGACCCGACCCCAATCTCTATACGAGCCTCGGGTCGAGCGTCGAACAAACATATAAAATAACAAAATACGTGCAAAGTCCCCACTAATAATAGGCGATTAAAATCACCTGATAAAACATAGTCACTCATGTGATTAATATAAACACCACAACCAACCAACTAGTGTAATATAATACACATGCACGAAGTTAAACTCCGGCATCAAAAGATAGTACAAGACCAGTAACGTCAAAGTACCAAAAGTAGAGCTTATATAACTCTACATAACAACTCCTCACACTATACAAATACAAACTCCTATGGAGCTGCAAAACAAAAGACAACTTGTTGTACACGAGTGCCTCACCGGCCTCACCTCGAACTCCTTGCCTGGTTGGGATCTAAGGAAAACAAATAAAGGGAACGGGGTGAGTGATAACTCAGTAAGTTACTATATGCAACTACATGGCATGCTGCTATGCACATGTTATAAACACATATGTAAATCAAGTATATTTGTATATATACTTGCACACATCACTTTGATCATGTTATAACGCACATTGACTTAGCGTAATTAAACACATCATTAGGATATACAACTGTAGGCGAGCTTTCCGTCTCGGCTTGTATCTTAAATACCATAGTTGTGTTGCTGCTGCTGTACACACACTGATATATGTCTGATCACACGTTGAATCATGTCTGAACCCAATAGTATCCAAAACCAATGACCTTGGGACTTAACCAGGAGTCTCATTACCTCGAAGTTTTACCCAAGAGTCTAGCCTCTGTTTGTCATGCGAATTGCTCTAACAAGGCTACATCCTTGTCACGGCCAATAACAAGGGAGATACCCATGCAACGACCCGTAGCGATCACGAGATTTAACTCTAATAAAGACTACTGTCGTCCCATTGTCGACTCAACCACATATACCAACTGGACTCAATACAATGTACAAGTAGTTGTTTACTTGTAATAAACACAATCGTCGAGTACCAAAGTAGGGGAACTCAACACACATAACAAGCATGCTTATTTGCCTGTAAATAAACACTTAAACATTTATTTGCTTACACAAAACTACCAAGGTATGTAATATTTTACATATAATAAACTACACCAAAGTATTCCCTATTATCGTAGGAATCGAGCACGTCACTCGTTATATTTTATTGTCCATAAATCGACTCCGTAGAGTCATTCATTTATTATTTATAAATTCCGGGCATCACTGCGATTTGCAGGATTCGTCCCAACACAATCTCACCAATAATTAATTCGGCCCAATTAATAATCACAAGCATTTAAATACACATATCAATTCAAATATTCAATAATTAATAACGAGAGTATTTTTACTCTAAATTCAATACAAATCACGTGGGGGTAGCCCACAGTTCATGTATGTCAATTCTACAAACAAAGGGAAGGGGATAGTAACTTACCTCTATCGAAAAATATCGATGAAAACACAAAATATTCGGGTGTAAATGTAGCCCTCAACACATAGAACATCCATACGGAGTTGGAATTAAAAACGGATAATTAAATCTTCCGCAAATCAAGCTTGAAGCTCGAACCCTCAAAACTTTCTCAAGTATGGCGAACGGATGAAGGATGAGAGAAGATTGAGCTCATTACTGCTGAATTGTTGTTTTAAAAGAGTGAATGGGTGATATGGGTCCCACCAAGGAAAAGTCAAACAAACCAAAAGGTTAAATGCTGAAAACAATTCCAATTTTTAGACAACTTTAAAAATATGTCTAGACTGATATACAAGTCTAAGAATTACACAAAAGGTATGGTTAGAAAGCCCTCGAAGTCTAGTTTCTAAGGCACCAAATGGATCCAAATTTCGAGTTTTCTACACAAAGTTATGACCAATTTACTACAGACATGTCATGGCCTACGGGAATACACGAGTTAAACTAAAAATCAAACACGAGCGTGTGCTGACGTACACACGACCAATCTAAAACAATTATAAGTTAATCCTCGGGGTCCCCTAGTCATCCAGGGCCGAACCTAGGGTTAAAACGATACAATTCGGGTCAACATAGCCGAAAATATATATTTCATAACTTTAACGTGTCATTTATATTTCAATATTATAAATCATATCTAACATAACCAAAGTTCAATATGAACTTTAAATACGTCACACATTAAGCCCAACATATCTTGAGTTAAAATGGACTTTCATAAGGCAATTACACAAGTCCACAACCTAAAACACATAAATAATACAAAACATATAAATAACACAATCAGACTCCAAACGTGCTATTGCACAAATCCAACTCACGATATAACCAAATTCTCACTAGAACTCAAAACTTAAGTCAAAATACTACTCTCTCCGTCCCTAAATTATCGTCCTCTTTTCCTTTTTCGTCTGTCCCAAAATAATTGTCCAGTTTGAAACTTTCCTTTTTAGAACGTCACTTTTACCACTTTATCCTTACTTTTTCACTATACTTTAATTATGAGTCACATACACATGGGCTTTAAAGGAAACTACACATTAAACCAATATAAATAATCAAGTCAATTGTTTTTTCTTAAACTGTGCGCCGGGTCAACCAGGACGATTATTTAGGGACGGAGGGAGCATTTGACTAACATGCTAGCATTGCAAGTTTAACATTAATCAATTTGTGATTAACAAATAAATGTCATAATAAATGCAAGGAAATTCTCGGGCGCTACACGCAGAGTTCGACATCGGAATTTGAGTGCTTGAGTGGAATCGGGGTGGGTCACAAAGGAGAGAGAGAGAGGGAGGGGGGCGGAGAACGGGGTTTAGGGTCACAAAATCGTAGAGGCGAAATAAGGGTGATCGAATAGGAGAGAAACCACCCTTCACGCGTGTGCAAATGGAAACTAACTGTGGCCGTAGGATTTCAGTAAAACAATAAATCTCAGCCACTTTTTATCTCAAGTCAATTGAACACATATTTATGGAGCTGTAATATAATATAGATGCATCAAAATTCAAAACACATGTCTTCAATTTAATCCCTTACCCACTGGCAGCTATAAAACATTTTTGATGTAAGCGATATTTGATTGTTGGGATGTAACATACTCTGAAAGCTCGCGATAATAGAGAGAGGAAAAGAGAGAGAAAGGAATCGAAAGAGGAAGAAGAAGAGGCTCCAAAGGCAAACGAAGGAGTTGGATGAGAAACCTTCGTTCACACAAGAAGAAGATCGCAGAGTCCGACACCGGAATCTAGGCGCTTGAGTGGAATCGGGGTGGGTCACAAGAGAGAGAGAGAGAGAGAGAGAGAGAGAGAGAGGAGGCGGAGAATGGGGTTTAGGGTCACAAAGTGGTAAAGGCGAAATGAGGGTGATCAAATAAGAGAAAAACCACTCTTTACGCGATGAAAATTAACTGTAGCTGTAGGATTTAAGTAAAACAATAAATTTCAGCCACTTTTTATCTTGAGTCAATTACACAAGTATTTATGGAGCTGTATTATAATATAGTTTTTTATTAAATAGTTCAACGGTTATTGAGTTTTACTCTCTCAAAACTCAACATATTAATTAGCAATAAGTTGGATCAAAGGAACCATCCTACAAAAAAAAAAAAAAAAGTCCTGATTTATTTTTGATGGATTATTGGTTTAGTGGGTTGCTGGGATGGAGGGCACCCCCTGTTTGCTTTATTAAAAAAATAAATAGGTGAGCTGGATGAAGTGGAGAGAGTATACAGTGATACCCACTCCACCCCCACCCACAACATCCCACTCGAACACCGAAAACGATTCACACATACAAAAACAGGAAGACCCACCACCCCCTTCCCACAAGGGCCACAACTCGTATAACTGTCAATTACATTTGCAGCTACATATATAAATCGGGTGGGGTGGGGTGGGGGCGGAATTTAATTGAAAGCTCCTTTGCTATAGAATTTATTACGTGAATCCAGACCAAATTCATATCATGTCGCAAGCTCGAGTCTACACAGACATCAATGTTCACCGCCCGAGAGAATACTGGGATTACGAGTCCCTCGCCGTACAATGGGGGTATTATTACTACACTGTCATACTCTTAACCCTGATTATTTACCTGTTAATTTCATATACGTTTTATGCTTTTATTCATTCCTTGTTCGTTTTGTTAGTTTAAGTTATTGTTATTGAGCAAGGAGCTCGAATCAAATGAAATATTGCATGAAATAGGCGCACATTTGTTGTTTTTTCAGGACTTAATTTCAGGGGCCAGCAAAATTATTGTTGTATTATCTATTTATATCGAGGTTAAATGATGTTATATTCATATGCTCGTGTAATAATTAGGCACTGGTGTCGGTTCTTGATTTTCTGAACTAGTGCTTTAGATTGAGAAATTTGGAGTGGGAGGGTTGCTGCAGGCATCCAATTAATGATTTCAATTTTTAATGGAAAAGAAATTTTAACCAGAGAGGAAGTCTCGCTTTCCTATCGCCAAGGTACTTGAGCTTCAGATACAATGGCTAATGAACATTGCACATGATACTTGGTAACATGCAACCTGCTTAGGATGTGAGGCATGAGCAAGGAACAAGTAAACAGACCTTCAAAATTAAATACAATAATAAATTTTTAATAATTAAAAGGTAAACCTTTCAGAATGTACCCATTCACTTACTTGTAATAAATCACTAAACACACTCCCATCATGGTGTGCAGTTGCTCCAGTGATGGAATCTGCTACTGAGATATGAGCAGCTAACCTTGATGGTTTTCTTTTCTTTTGAATCTCTTGTAAAGTCCTACTCAGATAAGTATTCTTCCCCAATTTTTCATCAATCTGAAGAACTAAAGTTGCTACTTGCTTGGACAGTTTGATTCCAGTTGATTTCCTCATCTATGTACTTGTTCGGATGCCAACATCAATATGTGACGTGATTGAGTAATGCATGGTATTTTTTTGGCTAGTTTGGCCTCCATCCTCCACATAGTTTGCATGTCATTCCCCAACGATTTTGTTTGGAGGAGGTCATTAAGGGTAGAAAATTACATCATAGTATATGAATTTGGTTTCAAATGGGGCCAAAAATATAAAATAGTGCAATTTTGTCCTAAGAAAAAAGGGGTCAAAAGTGATAAAAGCGATTGCTTTTAGTGGTAAAAAGTCTCTTTTTTTGAAATGTGAAGGTAGTAAAATGTTCATGTCTCAAAGACTCAAACCTAAAGAGGGCCAAGCAACCTCTTTTCTTTAGCTTCTATGTGACCTCGCCACTGCCTAAACCGATGGTCAGCCATGTGTATGATTGTTTGGGATTACAGTTAAAGTTGATTAGTGTACCGTTTGTTTCCTTAAACATAACTCTTAGGCTTCCTTGGTTTGGTGGAGAAAGCTAGAAAGTGAAATTAATACTGATTATTAAGTTTGGTGGGATAGAAAGTCCTAGAAAGTGTGGGAAAGTATTTTCCCATAACTCCCTATTTTCCAAAAAGCATTTGTTTTTTTTTCCTCACAAAAAACGCATGAAGACTTATCTTTCCCATGAAAGTTATTCCTATGTTTAGGTTCCCACCTTGCCTATTTCTCCAGACTCATTTTTTATACGAAATAAATAACTCCCGGAAGACTATCACCAATTCATTGCTTTTTTTTTTTTTGATAGTGTGACCCTTTGTTGGTATGAGGACTAGAACCAAAGACCTCAAGGTTGAGTGCCATTGTGATCTCTCCCACCTCTTGGGGTCACCACCAATTCATTGCTGTCTATGAATGTCATCTTAATGCATAATTTTGTAAGTTAGAAATTAACAAATAAATAAATTATTGGACATTTTTCATTGCTCATGGTAGACTCATTGGGCATTGGGTAATAAATAATTATAGTTATCTAGCTTGTCGAAATTCCAAACCATAAACTGTCAGAGCATTTTAGGATAAATCTCTCTCAAATGACAGGTTGTATGTTTCTAAATATTTTATTTGGAAATACTTGTGCCATCCAAACTTATGCAAAAAAGTTTATTTTCTTTTAATTTTCTCTTCCTTCACTTCACTTTCTACTATTTTGTCTTTCTACTGTTACTTTCATTCTAACCAAACAAAGCGTAATGGGGGATTGATGCGGCAATGACAAATTAAGCATGAGCATAGTTGCTGTTCTATATGAAGACTCCAGAGGTCTTAGAACGCTGATGAAGTCTCTCTCTGGAAGTTTCTTCACTCTTCAAAACTTGACTACTGAAAATCAGAATCTTAAAGTTATATAAAGGCACCTGCACATCTTTGAAATTCCTGAAGAAATCAGAAATTTCTCTAGCGGATTTGTGCTTGTTTTGATGCTTGGAAGGATAACAAATCTAAAACAACTGTTCAAGCGGAGAAAGTTCATGCCAACTTCTAATGCTTTTACTCTAATTCCGCCTTTGAGGTGCTGTCTATATTTCTTTCATGTTTTTGTGCCTTAGTGACCAAGATGATTATGAGGTTGTTCGGAAAGTTGGAAGGGGAAAATACAGTGAAGTCTTCGAAGGTATAAACATCACCAGCAATGAGAGGTGCATCATAAAGATCCTTAAACCTGTCAAAAAAAAGAAGGTGATTGATTCAAGTCCTTTGTTGTTGTTGACCAGTCACCTACTATCTTTGTATAATTCCTGATGCACCAGTCTTTCTGTGCTTAAGTCTTTTGATCCAATATTCTGCCATCTCAAAATCTAGGATTATAGGATGCTTCTCATCTATGTCATATACACCAAGAACAGGTGTGTTGGTAAACTCCATTAGCTGTCTATTTTTATGCCTATTTTATGTTGTATATCAATAATTAATTGAACTGATTCGCACAATCTACTTTTGATGTTCACAGACATTATTGCTTGGCTCTGATTATTATAATGTTGATTTTGTTAATAATTTTACCATATCTTAGTTTGGGCTAGGGCATACTTCTAGTGTACAAAGGACGCATCACCTGTTTTGATGCCTTTTGGTATATAATTTGTACTTATCAAAAATAAAATAAAATAAATTGAATTGTACATGAGATGTTGGAACGAAAATTATCAATGATGCCATCCCCCCATATTAGTTCCTTGATTGGATATGCTGCCTTTTTACATTAAATATTCAAACCACAATTTTGTACATGTAAAAGAAACTATTGAAAGTGTTTGATGTTTCTAACTGCACACTAGCTCTTTTCCGCAGAATTCTATTTGTATCTATGAGATCGAGTATGGAATTCTGTTTACTCACTTTAAATTGAGTAAGAATTTTTCAGGAACTACCAAAATTCCTTCTTCCTCCTCTCTCTGTGACTCTGTCTCTCTTCAAACACAGCACCGGCCACACCCAAGTCCTACATCCTCCACATCCATTGACTACCATCGCCGCCCAACTAAATCAAACAAGATATCTATTTCCCCAATCTTATTTCCCATCTGTGACTCTGTCTCCCTCACTGTTGGTGCCATCAATGGCAGTATCTCCACCAACGCCACGAAGACGAAAGAGGAAGTAAACACCTATCGCAGTGACCACCACACTCAGATCTACTATTGATTGCTCCGGCGTGAAGCCCACCCGCATGGACACCCACGAGATGAGCAGAGAATGAGCTGGTGGCTAAGAGTCCTAAGCAGTGTTCTAGACTCACCTCACTTGCGCTCTATTGCCTTCTCGTCCTTCGTCAACCGCACTATTGGAGCACCAAATAATAGTGCTTCGGTTGTGATGCAGTGATGCACCGTCAGCGACGTCTCCAATAGTTGGTGCTGTCTCCATCTGCTTTTAGGTCTGATGCGTGTATTTGGTAACTTGGAAAAGAAATCCTAGATCAAATCGAGCTCCAATTACCAACAATAATTCGATTGAATAGATGACTAAACGCAAAATATCCAAAATGATTGCAATTTGCAGATTGAAACTTTCAAACCCTAAGAAAGAGATCGGGTATCGTCTCTCTACTCGTGTGATGCTTCTCCCTATATTCAAGTAATCGTAGATGTAATAATTTTAAATATAAATGGAAATATTATTGCCATATTGAAGAAACATGTATTGTTAGAGGTAACTTTGGGATTTACTAAAATTTCTCCTGTTTCTTCAATATGATTTCAATACATATTTTTTCAATTGGGTAATGGTAATACCATTTTTATTTAATCATCCCAAAGGAGATAGACGTGTAATTCAACTCAGTTTGTTCAAATATCCAACTGAACTACTTGACTCAAGCCTACTCGTATACCTTGGTCGAGTCAAGTTTGGGAGAGGTTTCAAGTTCACGTGGAGAACTGGGTATATCTGTGGACCTTGCGAAACCCAAACCCGAATAACTTGAGTATTTTTGTAATTTATGTGTATGTATACATACATATATATGAATATTATGAAAAATTACAAAATCAGACTATATGTTATATTTTTTATTATGATTCATTTAAAGGTTTGAGAAGTTGATCATGCCTTAATTTTGAAAGAAAATGATTGAAAAGGATAAACATCTAAAAAATCATCTTCTTAAAAATCAATAAGATCAAAGTTTTGATGGGTTATCAAAAGAAGATTGAATTGAGACCACGGGTGGGATCCAAAAGAGAGACCGTGGGGGACCTTGAGGAGATTGAGAGAGGGTGACAGAAGTCGGGGTATTGATCAAGAGAAGGAGATGGAGGCCAGAGGTGTTGATTGAAAGATGACCATATTGGAAGTCCTGAGCTAGTGTCTGCCGCTCTGAATGGTTTGGGTCTGGAGGAGATGGAGAGGGGTGGGTGAGAACGGATGGCTCTAGGGTTTTTCCTTCTTTGCACTTTTATTTTGAGTAAAGATAATGTATATATGGGATTGGTTTTGGGCTTACATGTTAGCCATGAGAAAAGCTATCATCTCAATCATCTAAATTGTTTTTCATATGAGCTAGATTTTACAAGTTGGTTTGAACTTTGAAGTTAGTACAAAAACCTTATATTTGATATTTCAGAATTTGACTCGGTTTGATTAAATACTTAAGTTGAGTTTGAGTAATTCATGAAGCTTCCGTAAGGTCACCTATGTCAAACTTGGCATGCTTTTTGCAAACCCGACTCGACTCGGCGACTAGCTGACTCAATTAAAAATTAAAATACTTGACTGGAGTTTGAAAAAATTCGACTTGATTCGATTCGTTCACAGCCCTAATAGGAGTTATGCTGTCTTTAGTGTTTCTTTACTTTTGAATTGATAATACAGCAATTTTAAGAGTACATTGTCCCTAGAAGTGAATTAATATATAATGTTATTGATTCTATAATACAAATTTCCACCAAGTGGCTGTGCGTCTCATTCAACTAGTTGTGTTGAACAATTTTGTGTCAGAAAGCTGTTTGAAAGTGACATGTTTCTTTTAGGGCTTAAAGGTTTCCCCCACAGAGGTGCACACAGGTGATTTTTTTTTGTCTGCACCTCTTTATTTTGTATTTTACTTGTGCAGATAAAGAGGGAGATCAAGATACTTCAGAATCTTTGTGGAGGCCCAAATATTGTGAAACTGCTGGATATTGTCAGAGATCAGCATTCAAAAACTCCTAGCCTGGTTTTTGAACTCGTTAACAGTACAGATTTCAAAGTCTTGTACCCCACATTGACTGATTATGACATACGCTACTACATCTATGAGCTTCTCAAGGTATTCTTTTTATAGGCTTTTTATTTTTTGATTAGCAAGTATAGCCTCTTGGCATGAGATTGGAACCAAGAACCTCGAGGTCTTTTTTATATATTTCGTGCACTTTGGCTACATATGGTCGATTCCTTACCCATGTGACAGTACATCCCCTGGTGGAGCCATGGAGGTGGTTGGAGTCTTGATTTGTTATGGTCTCTGTCTTTCTCTCTCTTTAAGAATGTGTATCCCCTCCATGGCGTTTCACTTGTTCATTATGTCTTCTTATATTCTAACTTATCAAAAAAATGTATCTGGATGTTGTCATGATTTCATGCCACTCTACAAAGAAGTAACTTCTTGACATTCCCCTAGAAAGTATAGGTTCAAGATTCTAATGTAGGTGATACACAAGTCTAGTTTGTCCACACAGGAGTTTAAGGAGAAAGTAGTTCGCAAGGCAATGCATCAATAGAGCAAGCACGTACGGAGAGAAGATGTATGCTAGTTGAGAGATACTCCCTCCGTTTCGAGAGTCCACCATACTATGTTGGGATGTTTCACATTAAGAGTCCACTTTCAAAAAATTATATTTATCATTTCTATAACATTTAAACTTTACCCTCTACATTTCATATTAACATATTGATTATGCTCAAGCATTATTGTAATTATGGGCAACTTTAATGTTAGTCATATATATCCCTTAATAATTAGACTTTTCAAACATGGACTCTTTGGGTGGAGCGGGGAGTATGTGGTAGGTAATGATCAGGTGGGAAAGGGTGTTACCCATGCTTTGTTCAATTTTATGGTCTTGCTAAAATGAAGGCAGATAAGACTGCTGGATGGCTGTGCCTTTATATTTATGGTGATGTATGTGGATAAACTGATTTGATAGTTTTCATGTTTTTTTTCATGGAAGTAGAGTTTGCCTTTGGCATTGAACAGGGTGTTTACTTTCCTAAGGGGGGAGGAGGGGATTAGTTTTAAAATTGAGTAGGGTTTCTATCGGGATATTTTTGCATAGCCTCGTGTAGAGCGATGATTCCATTAGATTCACTCTTTGCTGGAGACAGATACGAGTGCTCCAAGTGAAGGGAAATTCGGTTTTAGCCTTTTAGGCGTTGAGCAGGGGGTTTTCTACAAATCGTTAAGTTCATACGGATGGTTTCATTAAACTCATTGCGTGAAATTTTGACTGACTTGTGTTTACAAATTTAAGAAGCAGCATTTTTAGCTTAGAGAGC
The DNA here is from genome assembly GCA_013146195.2 of Codonopsis lanceolata. Lineage (NCBI taxonomy): Eukaryota > Viridiplantae > Streptophyta > Magnoliopsida > Asterales > Campanulaceae > Codonopsis > Codonopsis lanceolata. Next base: position 49,769,236 of record CM028378.1, on the reverse strand, counting down.
TCTTCTGTTTGAAAGTTGTCCATTTTTTAGTGTCACATCATCGGGCATGGATTGTTTGATGCTCTTTGATTTGATTTGTTAATCATTACAAAAGAGAGCGAGAGAGAGGCTATGTTTTTATTCTTGTAAATTTGTAGTGCAATGTCTTGAATTGCAAATGGTGCA
>CM028378.1:49483850-49768971 GCA_013146195.2 Codonopsis lanceolata | reverse complement strand
TTCATTTACCTTAAACTCTTGTTTCCGGAGAGACTGGAGATCACAAATCGCACTATGTGGAAATACCTCCCCAATAAATAAGGACCGGTCCACCGACCTCAATTTACGGGAAACAAGCGCAAGCTGGAATCAAACAGAGGACTTTTGATCTACCTTAAATTCTTTCCTCAAAATCATTTTATCATGCCACGCTTTTGCTCGCTCTTTGTAAGACAAATTATTTTCATACGCTTTCTCCGGATTTCATCCAGTTTATTCAATTGCAGCTGCCTCACCGACCAGCCTAAGTTCATATTGAATTTTTTATTGCCCAAAAGGCTTTGTGGCTCAATTCAACAGTGTGACAAGGCTTCCCTAAACACTAATCGTATGGGACATACCAATAGGTGTCTTGTGTCGCATTGATAAGTTTCCACAAAGCATCTTCTAAGACTCCAATCTTTCCTATTCCTTACGGCCTTTCGAGGATAGACTTGATTTCTATCGAAACCGCCTCGGCCATTAGTTTCGGGGATGATAGGCGGAGACCTTATAGTGATGTTATATTTTTGACTAAGGCCTCAACCAACCTATTGCAAAATGAGTTCCCTATCATCGATCAAGGCCCTCAGCATCCCAAAACCTAGACACAACATTGCTCGAGGAAATTCACCACCTTAGCATCATCAGCAAGGTGGGATTTCGCTTCAACCCATTTGGAAACGTAGTCCACTGCAAGTAAGATGTACACAAAACTAAAAGAAGTAGGAACGGATCCACAAAGTCAATTCCCCAAACATCAAAAAACCTCGCACTATTACGATGTTTGTGGCATCTCATTGCGCGCCCTATATTTCCAACACGCCGACACCGGTCCAAGCATTCTACAAAAGGCTACGTATCCATAAATAGTTTTGGCCAAAGAAGCCACTGTTCAACACTTTCTAGCGGTTTGCTGGACCAAAATGACCAATTACACGCATACATTGACGTAACTTAAGAATAGAGGCCATCTCATTTTCCGGACACAACGATTTAATAACTTGGTCACAGCGAATGCTTCCACAAGTGGTTCTGTCCCACACATAGTACTTGGCCTCACCGCGGATTTTGTCTGCTTAGATTTAGAAAAAACTTGGGGAATTTTATTAGAGACCAAAAGTTCACCAAATCCCAGATACCAAGGCAACACGCCCTTAATCGCCCACAAAGCCTCATCAGAAACTCGTCCCCATAATAGAGCTTGCTTATGAGGTGTGCTATCCTCTCTCACCAACGACTCAAGTGGTCGGAGCCACCTACATTTTCGGCTCCTTTCTTATCCCCGATTTCTAAGTTAAACTCATCTAACGGTAAGGACCCACCGAATGAGTCTCTTGCTTTTGCCTCTTTCTTCGACATTAAATACCTAAGAGCAAAGCGGATGATCGGTGTACACAATGATTTTGGTCCCAAGCAAATAGGACCTAAACTTTTCTAGAGCAAAACCACCGCTAACATCTCTTTTTTCTGTAGTGGAGTAGTTTCGTTGTGCCTCATTCAAAGTCATAGACGCATAATAAATCACATGAGAGGCACGATCCACTTTTTGACCCAAACCGCCTCAAGGCATAATCACTGCATCACACATGATCTCAAAAGGAGAGACCAATTGGGGCTTGAATAATAGGAGTTGAAGTCAACCGATCCTTCAACTCATCAAATGCTTTCTTGCAATTATCATCAAATGTGAAATCCACCTCTTTTTGCAACAAGGTGCATAGAGGCGATGCAATTTTTGAAAAATCTTTAATGAAGCGACGGTAGAACCCCGCATGACCAAGGAACGACCGCACTTCACGCACATTTGTAGGGTAAGGAAGTGTGGAAATAACATCAATTTTTGCTTTATCCACTTCAATACCCTTTTTCGAAACCACATGTCCCAACACAATGCCCTGCTCAACCATGAAATGACATTTTTCAAAATTTAACACCAAATTCGTTTCAACACATCGGTCAAGCACTAAAGCAAGGTGAGCAAGACATTGGTCGAACGAGTCACCATGGACAGTGAAGTCATCCATGAAAACTTCCATAAAATTTTCCACAAAATCGGAGAAGATGCTCATCATACACCTTTGAAAAGTCGCAGGTGCATTGCATAAACCAAAGGGCATCCTCCGATAGGCAAAGGTGCCGAAGGGGCAAGTAAAAGTAGTTTTCTCCTGGTCTTCCGGTGCAATTGGTATTTGAAAATACCCGGAATACCCATCAAGAAAACAATAATACTCCCTTCCGGCAAGCCTTTCCAACATCTGATCAATAAAGGGGAGGGGGAAGTGATCTTTTCTAGTTACCTCATTTAGTCGCCGAAGATCGATACAGACACGCCATCCCGTTTGCTCCCGGGTTGGCACCAACTCGCCCTTGTGATTGATGACGACGGTGATCCCACCCCGCTTGGCTACACATTGAGTAGGGCTCACCCACTCACTGTCTGATATGGCATATATGATCCCCATCTGTAGCAACTTCAAAACTTCTTTCTTCACCACCTCCATCATAGGTGGGTTCAACCTCTCGCGGTGCGTGCAGACGCTTAGCACCCTCTTCTAACGAAATCCGGTGTGTGCATACGAGAAGGACTATGCCCTTGATGTCGGCAATAGTCCATCCAATACGCTCTTTCCGCCTCCCGGGATCACATCCACTAATCTCTTCTCTTGCTCCTCCGTCCGAACACTAGAGATCACCATTGTTGTCTTCCCTTCACCTGAGAAAGCATATTTCAAATTCTCGGGAAGAGGTTTCAATTCAAGCACATGCGCCTTCTCAGCCAGATGGCGGTTTCTCAGGTGGCACCTCCAACGGTAATTTACCAAATCCCGATGGTGAGACATACATAGCACTCTCAGAGAGGCTCATCACCGCCTCCTTCATCTCATCGGAAATTTCAAACTCCAACCCGGTGTATCCCAACGCATTCTCCAATGCAGACTTCATGTCATCATCTCTTACACACACCTCAAACACCTCTTGGGCTATAGGCTCCACGACATCAATGAAGTTCACCGAGTGCACATCCTTAGGGTACTTCATGGCATCAAAGATATTAAACTCCATTTGTTGCCCATCAAACTCCATGGTCATTGACCCATTAGTAACATCCAACAGTGCGGCGTCGACATGAAAGGTCTCCCTAACGGAATGGGAGCCTTAGGATGCGTATCCATCTCCAAGACATAAAAGTGCGGGAAAGATGAGCTTCCCAACCGGACTAGAACATCCTCAATCACCTTAAGTGCAGCATTAGATGCGTCGGCAAATTTGGATAACCACCGAGTATCTGTAGAGGTCCCGACTTTAGGGTCTCAAACAGCGTAAGGCATGGCGTTGATTGAAGCCCCAAGTCAAGCATAGCCATGTGCTCCGAATTATCCCCTAGCGACAGGAATCACGATACATGGATCACTACACTTTTTCGGCATCCTCTTACGATGGCTGCGACACGTGTTCACTAATCTTTACCTTCTTCGACTCGCTCCCGATTCCCTTCATGAGTGCACAATTCTTTCAGCTTCGCATACCTTGGGACGAGGCTAGAAGATCAAGAAAGCGGAATGTTTACCTCAAGCCGCTTGAAGGTGTCAAAAATAGCCTTATCGACCTCAGGCCTTGTCTCCTTAAAGCATGGAAGCGGGGAGGCTGGCTCATGAGCAGAAAAGCGGTGCGGTGCTCTTCTCCTTTTCGAGGAATCGCACCTCGGGTGTAACTCTCTCGACCACTAACTTTCGGGCTCCTCTTCAACAACCACTTCTTCTAGCTTTTTCCCCTTTGCCAAAGTCATTGCGACATTAGGCTTTGGATTCGGTTCCGTTCTAGATGGGAACTTTCCGAATCCTTAGCCTCCATTCTCCCAATGCATCTGCGGTGACCCATGTTTCTCCAAATTCTTGATGCTCGATTTAGTCTCTGTTGGGCTATTTGGAAATTTCCATTCATGGTAGTCATGCTTTCTGCGCTAGTGATCGGACCAGGTCCTCGTAGGCTTGTCCACATTGTTGTTCTTCTTTGTCAGCAGGTGCTCATCTTGATTATATTGATTTCCTGGCTGCGACCTCTTTGAAACCCTTGCGTGATTATTGAGCAATTTTGCTGAACCCTTGTTGTCCAGGGTGGACCATACACGAGGTTCGGATGAACATTATTGGCATTATTGTAATTGTCTTTGTGGTGGCCTCTGCCCTGGCGATTGAAACCTATAGCATTGACATCGCCACATTATCGTAGAAGAGTAGGACAAGAGTCGGTCGGGTGGGTCACATCGGCACATATACCGCATGGATGAGGTTGTTGACCCAAAACCAATGTCTTTAACAAACTCTTAACATCGCCATTTCGGTCTTCAAATCACTCGTTGAATCACTCGATCTGTTTGTGACTTGTCTAGCAGCTAGACCTCCTCCCATGAGTCCTTGTGCTTTTAGCTAGCTCTTCAATCAAGCTGCTCTGCATCCAGGTAGTTTTGTTGAGAATACTACCTCCACAAAGAATCCACCCACCTTTTGTCTTGCTCGGTCAATCCCCCATAGAAATAAACAATGATGCTCATCATCAAAGCCATCTACGGACAACCTGCGAGCTTATAGAACTGTTGTGGTAATCGTAAAGTGATTCATCGGCCCATTGCTCCATGTTCTTGATATCCTCTTCATGACATTGATTTGATGGAAAGAACTCATCAAGAATACCTCCTTCAACTCTTGCCAAGAGGTAATCTTTGTTGGGTGGCAAGTGATAGTACCACATATTCGCGTTAGTCTTGAGTAAAGGAAAGCAGCCCATTATGCTTGCTCGAGAGCAATGCGGTGGCTTCATGCTTTGCAAATCTGCACAAGCGAGCTATGTCTTGATTTGGATTTTCCCAGTATCCCATTAAAATGGGGCAAGCGGTTCAACAATCGGCTTCACTCAAAAGTTACCCAGCCGGTAAATCGGGAAATAACGCGCTATGCGGTTGCTCATTCCGATTAGGAGCAATCCTTTGCCTCAATGTCCGAGGTGGAGGATTGTTATAGCCCTGCCATTACCCCATTGTTCACAACCTCGGGACCATTATTGGGGTTCAAGTTATTGCCTCTTCCATTACCCCCATTGTTCACAACCTCCGGGCCGTCATCAGCTCACCGTTATTATTATTCATCGCTTTCACGCTTTACAAATTTCTCCTATGCCCGAAATATCGTCATTTACTCGAACAAAGGGACTAACAACTTGATTAGCGTAAGCAGTATGGACCATAAAAGGTTCCACACCACGGGACGACAATAATAAGAAGAGATTAAGGAGTAGAGTAAGAGCACACAAATAGAACCGGTTCCTCGGCAGCGGCGCCAAAATTTGAGTGCGAGCTAAAGTCGCACGCCTACAAATTAATTACCAAGACAAGACTTCGGCTACGTAACCGCAGCTAGGACAAGTCCAGGGTCGATCCACTGAAGAACGGTTATTCGGTTGCACAATTGTCACTTGACAAGGTTGGGGGTCTGATTTGTGATTAATTAACTACCTAAGACAGAAATTAAAACTAAGTTGTAAACAATTAAGGACTAGCACTTGATTTGTCTCCATCCCCCTTATCAATCCAATATCATCGGTATAATTTCTCTCTCTTTCTCCTATTCACTTGATCCGAGATGTATTTCAATCCCTATTTCTTCCTTAATGATGGTTATAGCGGTGACACACTCACTTATTTCCCTAATCAAGTATCTAAACCTAATCGACACAGCCTAGGTTCACAATAACGATTGATAAAACTTTGAGAAATTAAGATCAAGGAATTCTCTATTCTTTGCAAATAGAATGAAAACTAGTTTTACTCCTTTTTCAATTTACCATGACACATGCATAAATCTCAAAGATGCTACTTGTGTAAAATCATAATCTGACACAGACTTAAGATTAAACTAGCATTAAATCAATTGCAAGGGAAAAAAAAGAGTGATCAAATCTCAAAACCCTAAGAATCAATCTAACAATTCAAACAAGTAAAACTATGAATAGGGATTCAGAAGTAAAGAAATTAATACCTCAATTGAATTAAAACAAACGGTTCAGGATTCAAATCCAAAGCAATGTAATTAAGCTTCCATGCAAAAAGCTGAAATCTCTAGAGAAAATTCGTAGGAGAAGAAGATCCTAATTATGAAGTCAAAACAAGTATATATACTTGTTCCCCCAAAACCTAATCCTAAACTAAAAAGGAAAATCTTAAAAGAAAAAGGAAAGAGAATATTTAATAAAAAGTAGTCAAATCCTCCTACCATCTATTACCAAAAATAAATAATTTCCAAATCTTTATCTTTCACTTTGACCCCTGAACCTCAAACTTTTCTCTTTTGATTCTCGAACTCTTTGCTTTTGAAATCGATCCTTGAACTTTCAGCTTTTGACGTATTGGTCCCTCGCACTTCGATACTCGCAATTTTATCTTCCACAATAATAAACTTTTTGTGGACATCACAAAATACTCACAATAAGTCTCAAAATTACAAAAGTTACCCAAAAACTTACCAAATCATAAACTACTCAAAATTACATCAACTAAACTAAAATACATTAAAATAATAATAAAAATGTCTAGAAAATTAAGGAATTACATATCATAAAATCCACCACATCACAATCACTACAGTCAGTATCTCAGGAGACAAGTACACACTTGTAGTAGTTGACGACTACTCTAGGTTTACCTGGATCGAAACAATGACTTCGAAAGATGAGATATATGATCTAGTCACCGCTCTTTTAGGAAGACTTCAAACCCAAAAAGCTTGAAGATATTAGTAACATAAGATCGACAATGGCATGAATTCAAGAACAACGGTAGAAAGATATTGTGATGACCACGGATCGGCCACAACTTCTACTGCCGAACTCCTCAACAAAATGGTGTAGCCGAGCGGAAGAACGAACACCGATTGAAGCAGCGGCAAGAACTATGATGGCGAAGCAAAACTTCCAAAGTACTTGGCGTAGAAATCAACTCGCATGTTTTACCTGCAATGCATCCCCAGTAAAAAGTTTCATAACAAAACTCCATATGAAATATGGAGAGGAAGATATAAAGACAACACCGACCCTGAAAATAGAAGGGACCTTGAGTCGTGCACCCAAAGGGAAAAAGAAACCTGTGCTGAGTTTGCGGTCAGGTGGGAAAGAAAGTTGGCTCAGACCTTTGACAGACCTGATCCGGCCGAGTCATGCAGAATATTCATCAAAAACCTCCAGCCCATATGCCTGGAACACATGCGGTATCTCCCCTACACCAATTTTAAAGAAATAGTGGAGATAGGAGCCCGTATTGATGAAGATATACGAACGGGGCAATTACAAGTCAATACGCCGCCTCTTTCGTTACTCTAAAGGAAAGACAGCCTACCCACACCAAAGACCCAAATGGTCAATATGGTAGGGAATGCATCAGCCACTTTTCCTACCCAAAGTTATAGCACTGTTGCATGGTCTTATGGAGCAGACAGGTCTGTCAACACAGTCGGAGGGAATAATGGCCCAAACAGAAGTTTCAGAAATCAAAACCGACATTATGATGAACTACAAGCCTCCCAGTCTATGATCCTGCAGGGGCTAGTGGCACAAGGAGTGTTAAAGCCTATGGAAAATTATAAGCCACCAAACCCCCTGCCCAGGACTTGGAATCATGCCCAAGATTGAATATCATCGCAAAGTGGTCACCTCACCGATAAATGTTATATGCTCAGAGATGCTATCCAGGATCTTATAAATGATAAGGTTATTGAAAAGCCTCCTCCCAGACCAAATATAGTCAATAACCCTCTACCTCAAATTAACATGATTGAGGTTGATGAAAATTTTTGTGTACCCGAGTTCGAAACAAATAAACACCCATTACCATATATCCTTGTTCCTTTCTTTCCATCCCCATCTATAAAAGAGCCTAGCTGCAATATGCTCTCTTGGGACACTATCCTGGGTAGCCAAAGTACTTGCAATATTGAAAAAGCCACTTGGGTCGGTGGGGATGTTAGCCACCTTACCCGATCTGGCCGAGCCTACCAACCAAACCTGGAAAGAGGTGATCACTCTGACAAGGACCAAGCAACAGCTTCCTGGGCATGATAGGCAGAAGCACTGATTATGAGAAGCTCCCTGCTGAGTTTGAGTCTATTTCTAATAAACCTCTGCAGAGCTAGTATACTACGACCGGCCCGCTTTTGACGCCCACAGATCTGGTGGACCACTTCTGATATATTATCCCTATTTCTTTCCCTAGCTTTACGGATTGGTCACCTACCTATCCGCTCCATAAAATTGAGGATCTCAAACCTCAGGTCCTCAATAATGTAATAAACCCTGTACGGTTCGCTTTTAATGATAATCTAAATGTCTTTGCTTATTTCTTAGTTGCACCTACATTAAAAGACGCATTAAATAATTATGATGATGAGTCATTTAATGAAAAGGACCCAAAAGATAAAAATTATTTGCTTGAGCTTGTAAAGTCAGTTGAGCACCAGGAACAGCACCATTTACCAGCAGCAACTGAAGACTTGTCCATCATCAATCTGGGGCTGGACAATGAAATAAAAGAAATCAAAATCGGCAGCTACCTGCAAGGCTTTGAAAGGGTAGCACTCACTGATCTCCTCAAAGAGTTCGTGGACATATTCGCATCGGTCCTATGGAGATATGTCGGGGCTAGATCTAGCCATAGTCGAACACCGGATCCCCATATATCCAGATGCTCGGCCAATCAAGCAAAAGCTCCGCCGGATTAATCCAGAATGGTCACTACAAGTTAAAAAACAAATCATGAAACAGCTGCACGTCAATTTCATTCGGGTAGTAAAATACCCGATCTAGCTGTCCAATATAGTGACTGTTCTCAAGCCCACCAGGAAGGTCCGGATCTGCGTAGACTTTCGCAACCTCAACAAGGCCTCGCCCAAAGATGACTTCTCTCTACCCAATATCAATATTGTGGTAGACGCCGTTGCTGCTCATGAAATCAGATCCTTCGTCGATGGCATGCTGGGCTATAGTCAAATCAAAATGGCAGCAAAGGACCAAGAAAATACCTCATTCACCACCCCTTGGGGACCTACTGCTATCATGTCATGCCGTCTGGGCTAATAAAAAAAATACTGGGGCTACTTATCAAAAGGCTGCCACCACTCTCTTCCACGATGTGCCGTATATTGTCAAAGAGATCCGGTCAGGAGGTGCCATACTCCTCACAAACCAGGAAAAAGAAGACCTTGTTCAGCCCTCCAATCTCAACGAGTTTAAAAGGTACTATGCTTGAGCCACCCTATCTGGCAAGTGCTTCCCTCTCCAGCTCGCTAGGCTGAAAACCCGAAAAGGCGGCTGTAAGACCCCGATTCCCGATTAGCTTGAATTGCGTGCAATGCTCGCATTTCTTCTTTGGTTAATCGCTTGTTTAGTTCGTGAGAGAGTCTAGATGTGTATGAGAGATCACATTAAGACCAAAATGCTATTAAGATATGCCATATAGTTGTGGACTTGCTAAAGTCACAAGTCGTAACTCGACGATAGTCGAAATGCGACGCGATTGAGAGTTTACTCGGGTTTTGTGTTCCTGACCTCGATTTGGTCCTAGATCTTTACATGATGATTAAATAACATGTTTACATGCATTAGACTTCTTATTGGATGTATTCTTTAAGTCTCATGAAGTTTTGACGCTTCGAGGATAGCAATTCTCCTTATCGCGTAGTTCGAGATTGAGCCGAGTGATCGTCTCGCCCTTTGGGAGTCCTTTTCTCCTATCTGTTGTTCATCATCTGAGAGGCATTCAGGTCTATTTTGTAGCCCTTTGAAGTGTTAATAACCATGGGTAGTTGCCCGTCGGTTTGTGGTTTCATTCGACGTTTTGTTATAGAGATGTTGCGCCTTGCGTCGGTTTCGTATCGGGTTGTTTCGGGAGTTGTTGTGAGGGTTCTGGACCTACTTTGAGGGTGGTTTGAGACTTGTTTTGTTTATCCAAGTGTTTGAGGTCCTTTAGGGTTGAATTATAGGCCGTTTCGAAGCTTTAAGGGTTGCGGTTGCATGCGGGAAAGACCGGACACGAGAAAGGAAGCAACAAAAGCCGGGAAGAGGAAGCCAGGGACCATGCGCTCGCATGGCCTGGTATGATGCGACCGCATCACCTCCAGATCCCTGTTACGGGATTTTTGATGTATTTTGGTAAGTTGTCTATCCTATCCCCACCCAAACCCAACCTAACCCACTCCTAAACCCTCCTAACTACCTTAAGTCATATCCTAAGCATCTAATTGAGATTGGGAGGTGGATTAGAGGGGTTAATTAAAGAGAAACAACTTAATCAATCTAAACTACACCCACTTACTTCCCAACCCTTATAAGCCACAAACACTTGTCTTAAGCCTCCCATATTCAGCCACCACTCCACAAAAACGTGGGAGACTTCTATGAGAGCTTGAGAGAAGAGTTCTAGGGTTCTTGAGAGCCCAACCCTTGGAATCCATAGCTAGGAGCCTCCATTTCACAATCCACTCCATAGAATTGAAGAGGAGAGTGAGGAGAACAAGACCCACCAATGGGAATTTCGAATTGGAAGCTTGAAGGGGCTGAATCAAGGTAAGTTACTACCCCTATTTCTCTTTCTTTTGGCCCCATTGACCCTAGGGAAAACAACCTTGGTGCTATGTGAGGTCAATGGGTGCAATTTTAGGGCTTGATTAGAGATGCCATGAACCCTAGGTTTCTAATTGATGAATTATCTTGGATGAACCTATGTGAGACCTAGATTTATATGAGATTCATATGTAAAGTAGCCTATGTGGCTATGTATCCTTGCTATATGATTTATTTCATGTTTATGAGCATGATTGGTGAAGATACTTGGAAGGAGATTTTGCCCAAATGATGATTTGGCTTGTTGGACATGGTTGTAAGCTTGATTATTATGTTATACATGTATAGTGGAGTATATTAATCCATGTTGTGTGATTTGTTCATGTTTGGTAGGCATGATTGGTGAGGTGACCTAAATGGGTTTATGCACAAAAATGTGAAATTGCCCTGTGTTGCCTTGTTAAGTGTTTTGTTGGGATTATGTGGGTTTAATGAACTTGGGAATATGGTGATTGATGTTAGTTATGAACATGGGGAGGGTATTGTAGCCCAAGCTTCTATGCCCTAATTTTTGGAAAGTGTACATTAGACTCAACGGAGTCATTATAAGTTTGATAACGTGCTTAACGAACTTGGGTTAAAATCCTACAACGATTGGATTTCGTTTGATTAATGTTGTGAAATGCATAGTCTCCAAACTTTAAATGGAATTATGATTATGATGAACTTTATGGATTTTTAGGCTTGGGAATCAAGCCCGAATGAATATTGAGATTTTGTTGTTCACTTAAATGAAATATTAAAGTGTGGATTTATAAAACACATAAAGAAGAAAATGTAGTATTAAGACTCAACGGAGTCGTTATAAGGCCAATAAAATGATAATGAGCATTGGGTTGAAACCCTACAATGTTTGGGTCTTGTTTGGTTATGATTGTGCACACCGGGTTTTGGGTTTGTGTCCAATTGAGACATTCATGTTATGGAGACTTATTAGAAATATGTTTTGAGCATGCTTGTTAGAGCATGGACATTTGAGACCAACGTATGGTCACGTGTATAATTAAGAGAAGATTAAGAAATAATTCTCTCCCTAAGGATTTTGGTTACGTGCATATAAAAACATTTGTGAGAAAGTGACTACGGAGTAGTCATGTTGTTCTTGAGCATGGAATTGGCGATGTCGATCATGTATGACGATTAGGACTATGATTGAGTCCGGTGTACTTAAAATAAAGACTAAAATAATAAGTCTTGAATTGTGGATATTTTGAGACTAACGTAGTAGTCCTTAGTTTGATTTGAGTTGAGGATTATGGTAGACCTCACATTATGTTTTATTAAGCTTGTATGCTATACTTGACTTGGTTGATGACTTGAGGAATAATGAGTACCTCAATATGTAGTTTTTGAACTAAACTTGTAAGTTAGTTAAACACATTGGTTATATGCAAATATATGCATTGTTCATGATACTTGGTAGAGCATTATGTCCTACTTGATTATATGCAAATATGTGCATGAATTATGGGATTTCGTGGAGCCTTATGCCCTACTTGTTCTTATGCAAATATATGCATGGTTTATGAGATTTCGTAGATCATTATGTCCTACGTGGTTATATGCAATCATGTGCATAGTTTATGAGTTGTTGTAGAGCATTATGTCCTACATGATTTAATGAGCCCGATAATAATGAACTTGGTCTCATTTGTGACGACCCGACCCGGATCCCAAGACGAAATCCCAAGGTCGTGCCGCCAAGAATACAAATAACAATACACAAGTAGCAAATAATGGGTAGGGCCATAACGGCGATACACGACAACTCAAAACACATGCGGAAGCAAATGAAATAAAAGCAAGTGGCGCCCGAGCTAACAAGCTCAAACTAAAACAACCAAAGAGATGATTAATCTCTCGGTCCAAAAATTCGACTCGCGTCGCAACATTGGGCACGTAGAACAAACTCCTGTTATGCAATTCAATATATAGCATAAAATAAACCAAGTCATCGGCGGCTACGGGGAACCCAACATTACACTAAGTCTAAGACTCTAGTCTAACAACTCAACGGCTAAAAACATGCCGGAGTACAAACATAATATTTAACTAGCAATTTAACATGCTAACATAATCACCAATTAACCAAGCGCGACCAAAACCAGTCGGCTACCAACAACATGAGTACTAACATTTATAAGTACTAACAACCGAGAAAACATATGGAGATATAACCATAAATAAACATCCAGCACGACTTCTACTTGTCGGCTACCAAAAGAATAAGCTAAACAACATAATTACAAATAACACAATTCACATTTAGGTTGCTACCCCAACATGAAGTTTACATAACTTCATCTTTCCCAACGACCTCACCAAAAACAAATAAACTATCTAAGTAGCAACCTTGCCAGAAATAATACTTCATCAACGCAATCTTCTTGATTTACTTGGATCCGCACGCTCGGCTCGGATCTAGGAAAACAACCAACAAATAAACGTAAGTCACAAAGACTTAGTAAGTTACTAACCGTAACTTCCTATCATGGCATAATGCTCAATCATAAATTACATCATGCTATCGTCATGAAATAACTTTATATAAAATCATGTTATGGCATCCATGCTCAACATTAATAAAACATGTTATCATTGTAGTATAACATCTCACTAAAATCCATGTCAAGACAATTATATGCTTAACGATCATAATTCTTGTTATTGATATAACATAGCCTTCCGATGGGTTACATGTCAAGGCATATAAACTTAACAACAATAATTCCTGCTTTTAACATAATGCCATATCCGAATAATATTCATGATAAAGCATATTAACATAACAACGGTAATTCATGTTATTGTTATAACATAGCCTTCCCATAATATTCATGTCAAGGCATATAAACTTAACAATAATGATCTATACCTTTGGCATAAAACCACATTCCAATAATACTCATGTGATAGCATACATGCTTAACAACATTAATCAATATGTTATCTATTAAGTATAACATGTAAGAAACCAAAACAAACATCATATCATATCCAATTCACCAAGCACGTTATTCACTTAAGCACTTGTGAAACAATTCATGTATAAGGGATATGATACCATTACCCAAATTCCTCCGCGCGTGTCGCTCCTGCAAAAACACGTGCAAAACCTTTATGTGCCCTCGATATCCCTCTCGTAGATATCGACGTCCCCGAGACAGTCTCCGCTCGAGTTCCATAGTTATCAAAGTCATGTGTATTACTACAACTAAGATAAACTACTTCCCCACCGTGGCCATCGATGGAGGGTGTGTGCCCAAGACGGCGATACATCGCGATCACGAATCCCATAATTCGTGAAGGCGATGTATCGTCCCACCAAAACTCAACCACCGACGCCTTTGGACTTAAAACCCAAGCACAAGTAATATATACTCATATGCTCAAAACAAGTAGGTAAACACTCTACTATCAAACTAGTCATGCAATTCATCCACAACTAGCATAAACATCATAACCGAGAATCATATAAGCTCATAATCAAGTGTGCTTCACACACTTCAAAACTTCTTGGAGGCTCGACCTCCATGAATTCTACCCAAAATTCCGTAGGACTTAAAATTATAGTTCCTAGGATTCATACTAACCCAAAGGTTAACTCCGTTGAGTTCAATCTAAGTTTTCCGAAAATTCAAGGATTAGAAGCTTAGGCTTCATCAACCCCCTATGTTCATAACTATCGCCCAAAACCACAATCCCAATGTTCAATATACTCATATAAACCCAACAAACTAATTAACAATGCAACTTAGAATAATTTAGCCATCTTGTGCATAATATCATCCAAGTCATCATACCAATCATAACATTCAATTCATGATTAAAATTCACCACATGGTTCAATATGTTCTATTAAGCTTGTAAAACATATTAATCAAGCTAACATCATTAGATTGCAAGCTAAAACCAAATTAGGGCAAATCACCCTCCAAGCATCTCAACCAAACCAATTTCAATACTCATGGATAATCAACACAACTAAGTTCAATAAACTCCACTAAACATGTATAACATGCTAATTAGGCTTACCATCATCTTTAACAAGCCAAATACAATTTGGGGAAAATCCCCTTCCAAGTATCTTTGTCATTCAAGCTCAATACACATAATCAATTCATATAGCAAAGTTTAGTATACTCTATTAAGCATATAAAACATATTAATCAAGCTCACATCATCCATTTGCAAGCTAAAACAAAATTAGGGCAAGGCACCCTCCAAGAATCTCAACCAAACCAACATCAATCTTCATGAAAAATCAACATAATCAAGTTCAATAGGCAATTTAGAACATGAATTTCACATAGACATGGTCTCACATAGGCCAATCAAGCTCTAACATAAACTTGAAATCCTAGGGTTCATACATTTCTAGAAACCCTAACAATGGCTTCCATTGACCCAAATAGCACACATGGTTGGTTCCCTAGGGTCAATGGAGCCTAAAAAGAAGGAGAAGAAAGGTAGAAACTTACCAAAGCTTAGCCCTAACAATGGTGAAAATTCGTGCCCTAGAGATGATGTTTCTCCTCAACTCTTTCTTCAACCTTGAAGATGAAATGGGGAAGAAGAAGACTCCATTAATGGCCTCCAAGCTCAGCCCTTCAAGACCCACGAATCTCCTCTTCAAGCTCTCTCTCAAGCCCCTTGAGTGCTCCAAATTGCAAGAAGAGAGAAGAGGGAAGTCACACTTGGCCGAATGAAGAGGAATGCGGCGGTTTCATGGGTTTATATATGGGGATTAACTCACTAATTACCCCACTAATCAACTCCTAAATCTCCTAATAGATGTTAGGATTAGTTTAGGTTAAGTAATTGGGTCAAGGTGTGGCTTAAAAATAGGTTAATTGGTCAAACAATTCGGACAGCACACAACAGGAACCAAAATCCCGACTTTCTGGAATCAGACCCCTTGCGGTCGCTTGGCATTATGGTGATGCGACCGCATCAAGGCAATTTCAGCAATTAGGGTTTTCTGCTTTCCTTGCTCGATCCCGGCCTCTCCCGCGTGCGTTCTCGAGTCCTTCCAAACCAAAAATGGTCTACAATTCAACCTTAATGTCCTCCAATCTATAACCAAAGGAATCAAGTCTCAAAACTCATCAAAACAGGGCCAAGAACTCAGGCAGAACTCGCCCGAACGACGACCGGAAAAGTGAAACTAAAAAGGGTTTTCGCTAGAATCCAACTAGCAACCAAACCGTCGATGCAACTAGCATATAACAAACATCCAAGGCATGTAAATGATGTTTTGAATGCCTTCTAACAAATAACCATGAAGTTACAACATAAAACATAAACCCGAGATTCAAAGCATCTCGCGAAAGAAAAGTGCATACATGCATCTCAAACGACGTCAACGATCATGCTATTGACTCTAAACATATACGGGAGCTAAATGAACATGTTTATGATGATTATCAATGTATGAATCCATGCATAACACAATCAAGCAACATTTTAGGGTTTTACATCATTGGTTTATGCAAGTAAATATCTACTTGATCGTTTTAGTTTAAGTCCAGCTGGCGGGTTTGGTTGTTGTGTCGGCAATGGGACGATTCATAGTCTTTGGAAACAATCGCTATGAATCGTTGCATTGGGTCCTTTTTCTCCTCACTATTTGGCCAATAGTGGGATGTGGTCTCGGGATAGAGCCATCTAGCCTACTTTCGAGCTCCCATTTCTCATCCGAAGACTGGATGAATGCAACGAGTACTCATTAAAGGAAAACTGATGAGTTGTGATTATTTGGGGACGAAACCCCAGGGTATGGTTGGTTGGGTATTGAACCCGGATTTTGGTTTGAAGATGGATCCCATGGTAAGTTTTGTTGGGTGTTGGACCCGGAGTTGGTTGTAACAGTTCGATTTACGTTTCTTGTTACACATGTTTATTTATGAGCATTTATATGAAAAACATTATGCTATGTGGCTTATGTGGGATTATGTGCTTGATAATTAAGTGCATGTTTATTTTTGGTATACTAGTATGATACCATGATACTTATATGTTCATGCATTATGCCATGCCATGACATAATATGCCATGAAGTTGCATTTAGTAACTTACTGGGTCATTATGACTCACTCCGTGTGGTTGTTTTTCCCTAGTATGTGCAGCGATCCCGTTAGTACGCGCGGCGGCTTCGGATAGCAATTTCTAGCAGGTGGTCTTCCGAGCAATAAGCTTGGAGTTAATATTATTATTTTTAATAATTAATTGTGAGACTCGGATGTAAAGTTATGTAGACTTTACTTGGGTAGATTATGTTAGTATGTTATTGTTATTTATTTGGGAGCCGGTTGTGTAGCCGAGCTTTTGTATCTTTAGAAATTATTCCCGTTGTCATTTCGAGCATGTGTGGCTCGTTTATTCTAGTTTTGGTATTATTGTTGTTCCTTCCTCCGACAGTTTAAGTCGTTAGATCTTGGTTGGTGATTTAGCATTGATATTATATTGTTATAGTTGTATTGTCCCTCCGGCATGTTGTAGCCGTTGAGTGGTGTTTATCATATTGGGATTTTGTTAGTTGCGGCCTTGGTTGCCGATGGTTTGTTGCGCGTGTCTAATGTTGCGTCACGTGCGTCGAATTTTTGGACCGAGAGATTTACTATCTCTTTGGTTGTTTATATTTAGGAGCTTGTTAGCTCGGGTCCCATTTTGGTTTTGCTTCATGATTTTAGTTTTTATTATCCGTATCGCCGTTATGGCTTTGTCTTCTGTCTTGAGCTTGTTAGCTCGTCTTTTGACTTCGCACCATTATACTTAGCGGTGCTTATGCGTCTCATAGCTTGTCACGATGGCGACCTTGGGATCTCGTCTTGGGATCAGATCGAGTCGCCACTAGGCAAAAATTAGAGCAAATTATAAATTATAAAAAAAAGGATAAATAAGGGCTCGCTAGGCTGAAAACCCGAAAGGGCGGCCTAGGCAAAAATTAGAGCAGAATAAAAAAAAAAAAATATATATATATATATATATATATATATATATATATATATATATATATATATATATAAAAATGAGAAATAAGGGCTCGCTAGGTTGAAAACCCGAAAGAGCAGCCTAGGCAAAAGTTAGAGCAAAATAAAAAATATATATCAGGAGAAAAAGGGGATGGAAAGCACTCTCGAAACCTCGGCATCCTACCTCCAGTCTTCAGCACGCAAGGGGGTTCGACTGACAAAAGAAAAAGAAGAAAGACCACGACAGGAAGCTCGCAATAAAACTTAGGAATATTTGCTAAAGAAATTTAGGTTATACATTGATTGCATGTACATATCTATCTATTGCCTATATCCCCTTGTTTCCCGAAACTATCCCTCTTTGTAGCCTAAGCCCCAAGGTGGTCCATCAATGTGTCCGTAGGAACCCATATACTTCTTACGCAAGGCACGAGAAAAGGCTCGGCCTCATCAGAATGAGAAGCACCAGAAGTGTCCCCGTCCTATTCATTATCCGCACTGCCGTTGTCCTAAAACAGCCTGACGACTTGGGTTCTGACCGTTCACTGCTGCTCTGTCTGATTGCGAAGAAAAATACAGGGGCTATGAGAATAGCCTTATGCCAAATGTAGCCCTGCAACAATTATATGGCCGAAGCGGAGGAGGAGGTGCCTTTTCCTCTCCCGCATATCATGAATAAAAAATGAAAAAAAGGGAAGCCGCTCGAGCCCGAAGGTATATTCCTTCAAAATCCGTTTCTGAGATACGGCGTGCCATTACCCATTAGATATCGGTATAGCTTTGCTTTGCGCGTGCGTTTTGAGTTTACATTTTTTTTAAATTTATTTTACATCATATAAAACTATATTGCATTGTAAATGTTTGTACAGGTTTTAACCAAAAACAAAACAAAAACAAAACAAAAAAGAAAAAAAAGAAGAAGAAGATTATATGTATTGTTTTGCATCTAAATAAACGTTTTTGCATTCTAGGCATCATAAAAGTGTGTTTTGCATTTTAAAGAAATGTACTACATTTTGCATTATTGCATGCATGATAAAATAAAGAATGTCCATGCATAATGATAATAAGCATCCTATAATTGTTCTGCATCACATTTGCATCAAATAAAGTAGTACATGCATCCAGCATTTGCATTTATTATCCAATAAGCTGCATTAGGCGCGCGTTAAAAAGAAAACAAAATGCCACCAATCATGAAAATAAATATCCCTATGAAATTTACTATGTCCCTGCAGCATAAGCATGCATGAAAAATAAATTTGAGGGTATGAAATATATCTGTTTTGTCACATATTCATCCGAAAAATGTGCCCGAAAATGTGTTCAGGAAAAAATTGAATTGTATTCCGAAAAGTCCGTTTCGTGAACACATAGCATGCAAAAATATGTTTTAGCCTAGAACATGCATCATAGAGCTCAAATTGCATTTATAGTATAAATCATGCATATTAGGGTCAAATTGTGACCACTAGTTCAATCATGCATCGCAAAAATAAATTGCATAAATTTCATGCATTATTATCTAATTGCATCATTTAGGCATAAATAGGACATGCATAAGCATTATTAATAAAGTAAGAAATGCTTCAAAAGTGCCAAACAGTGTCAAAATCTAGCAGATCTGAAGTATATCCAGGCAGAATAAATAAAAGAGGAAAAAAAGAAAATTAAGGATAAAGAAAGTGAAAAAGAAAAAAAAAGAGAATAAACAGATAATAAGCATGCAAATAAAGAAAAATGGCGAGCATGCAGAATAAAGAAGAAAAAAAGCAAAAAATCAGGAGAGGCGAAAATGCATGTACAAGAAAAGAAAAGGAAAAATTTATAAGTGCATGCAACAAAAGGAAATGCGGCGGCAGAAGAAAAAAATTTCGGCTGAAGCTAGAAAATGGAGCGAAAAGGAAATAGCAGCAAAGAAAAGATGATTTCAACTGGAACCAAAAGATGCGGAAGCAAGAAAAGGAAATTTCTAACCAAGGTTAGAAAGAGCAGTAAAGTAAAATGCAGCAGCATCAAGAAAGATTTTTCAGCTAAAGCCGAAAGTATAGCGGAACAGGGAAAACAATTTTCCAGCAAAGGCTGGAACTGTGACAAAAGAAGAATCCCCGAAAGTACGCAAAAGCAAAGAAAGAACAACAGAAGCAAAGAAGAAGCAAAGAAAGCAATAGCAACAGCAATTTGCCGCATGGGCACCGCAAGGGTAAGAAAAGGAAGGTATTTTCCTTTTTTCAGTGCATTTGTATAATGTTTGGAAAGCTTTCTTTTAAGGGGCATGCAACCCCGGATCAGAGGGAAAGGCTTTGTCCTCCAGCGAAGGCTGAGTTCCTGAGGAGACATTGAATTCCAGACATCAATCGCTGTGTTGGAAAACTTTCTTTTAAGGGGCATGCAACCCCGGATCAGAGAGAAAGGTCTTGTCCTCCGACGAAGGCCGAGTTCCTGAGGAGACAATTCATGTCAGCGAACTAACCACGATTGGTCCGATTCCTTGGCTAAGGATACGAGGCGCCTATCTCAGACGCGACCATCACAACACATTATATTTACCTTTGCAAAGACTCATTTAATAAAGCTTTGCCGCACTTGCTCATTTAGCATTGTCGCACTTGCACCGCAACACTTGCACCGCAAACATTTGGTCCCCGGCCGAATGAACTACGCCTCTGGCCCGATTCCTTGTATAAGGATACGTAGGCAGCCTATTTCGGTAAGCACGACCGTTGCACGAATGATAGTTTAGGTTTTGACCGAACTACGTTTGGTCTGATTCCTTTTATTAAGGGATACGTAGGCAGCCTACATCAGTAGATCCGACCATCAGAGCACTTAATTTGCATATCTGCTTAAAAATTGCGATAACCTGCTATAACTGACTAAAAAAGTCTAGGATATGGAGGTTTGGTTCACATTATATACTGTTGCATTATAACCGCAACCTGTTGTATCTCTCCCATCGTATTGATTGAACGAAATTGGAGAGTCTATTTCTTATCAACGATGTTCATCTACTCAGTAAGCTGCGGGTTACCCGTAGACTCCATCGTTGAGGGGGCTCTCAGACACCCCAATTTCATACCCAGTTTGTGACATGAGATAAAATATCAAGATCTGTTAAAACATTAACAAATGTCAAGTTGCTGTGGTTGAAAAAAATGACAAAGAAGATGCGCAAAACAGTGAATCGGGTTAAAATAAAATGCAAAAATAAAAGAACAAAAGCCTAACTTGGCGCCACCCACACTCAAAGTGGGAGTGGAGCCAAGTTTCAATGTGGGTGGACCCAAGAACATGTGTGGGTGGCGCCTAGAACATGTGTGGGTGGCACCAGGAACTGCTACAGTTTGCCGTAATATATCATTTCTTCCGCGGATTATACAAGACACTGAAGCAACGAAGAGGAAAATTTATTCCCCGATGAGTCCTCATCCCCAGCTTTAAATAGAGACTTCTGGCCGACCTTCAAGACAATTTTCTCTCTCAACTCTCTTCTCGTTACACCGAGAGAACGAAGACAAGTGAGTGATCCACCCAAAGCCTCAAAACCCTGCCAAACCTCCTCCAAACACAAATCCAACCGGTTAAAGTGATCCCTAGCCCTTTAGTTAGGTATCCACCATATTTCTGTGGCGACCCGACCCGGATCCCAAGACGAGACCCCGAGGTCGTGCCGCTTCCAAAAAGGCACATAACAAAAACAAATAGCAAATAGTGGGTAAGGCCATAACGGCGATACGCCAAAAACTTTAACACATGCGGAAGCGTATTATAATTAAACAGTGGCGCCCGAGCTAACAAGCTCAAACTAACACAACCTTAGAGATAATGAATCTCTTGGTCCAAAAATAAAATGTTGTGACGCAACAATAGGCACGTATAACAATTTATAGCAATTATATACCAAGTCATCGGCGACGTTATGGCCGAACCCAACATTAAACTAAGTCTACAACTCTAGTCTAACATGCTTAACGGCTAAAAACATGCCGGATAACAAACATAATAAACTAACCAATACATGGTTAAAACAACTAAAGCATGAGCATCATAATTACATAAGGCACGACTAACACATGTCGGCTCTCAAAAGATTAAGTACTAATTAACATAAGTACTAATAATCAAACACACAAAGTCTTGCTACCCCACTCCACCGATGTCCCACTCTTCCTCCAACATTTATCCTCCGTGTGCCCCATCTTCGAACAATGGGAGCATACCACCATCATGCTACGATCTCCCGACTCTGTAGAAGCGCCTCTACCACGACCGATTCCTTGCCGCCATTCATGATTAAATTTACCATTTCCTTTCCTCGCGATCATTGTGCCCATGATAATTCCCTCGATTACCCGATCCATTACCTCGCCCGAAGACTGCCTAGCCGTGAAGAAAAACCCGAATTACCCATGGCACGATGCTCCTCGATGTCCTCTCAATCGCATAGGCTCTATCAACCGCCTTCCTATAATCCACGAACCGATGAGATAACAAGTGTCTCCTATACTCCGTCTTCAAGCCCTTCACAAACTTCTGCATTCTCTTGGCCTCATCTGGAATCAAATGAGTGCAGTAGCGTGCTAGCTCCGTGAACCTCACTGAATACTGCGATATAGACATACCTCCCTGCACTAGGTCAAGAAACTCCTTCTCCCTTCTCTCCCGAACAACCTCCGGCACATATGAAGCTCTAAATTCCCTAACAAAGTTAGGCCATGTGTGGGGAATTCTCAGCATGTCCCAACTCTCCCTTAGCACCTGCCACCAGCCGCGCCCTCTAGCTTAAACACTGCTAGTACCACCTTCTACTCATCATCACACCTCAACGGTGCAAATATCTTCTCTAGGTGCTCGATCCACAACTCGGCCTTCGAAGCATCAGGTTCTCCATCGAACTGTCTTGGTTTTAGCTTTATGAACTTCTCAAGCATCGAATCCCCGTGGTGTCTCGCATCCCTGCAGGTACTCAACGTGGCCCGTGGTCTGGCGGTGGTTCAGCCCTACCAAAGACCCTTTGATTCATCTCGTTCATCATCGTAAGCATACCCCTATACATGGTAGCCATAGCTTCGAACTGCTCCTCCGGCGTCCGAAGTGGAGGAACCTCAGGCTGGCGGTTCTCATTAGTCTCTACCACCATTTGTGCCTCTATCGGCACCTCTACCCAAGCACTACCTCGGTGCTAGTACCAGCTCTAGTTTCAACCATTTTAACCTACAAGAACACTCTTCGTTAAGATAGAACTATCACACAAAACCAACCCCCTAAGCCAAGGAACCTATCCCGGCGAATAGCTAACTTATAAACATAAGCTCTGATACCAACTGTGGCGACCCGACCCGGATCCCAAGACGAGACCCCGAGGTCGTGCCGCTTCCAAAAAGGCACATAACAAAAACAAATAGCAAATAGTGGGTAAGGCCATAACGGCGATACGCCAAAAAACTTTAACACATGCGGAAGCGTATTATAATTAAACAGTGGCGCCCGAGCTAACAAGCTCAAACTAACACAACCTTAGAGATAATGAATCTCTTGGTCCAAAAATAAAATCTTGTGACGCAACAATAGGCACGTATAACAATTTATAGCAATTATATACCAAGTCATCGGCGACGTTATGGCCGGAACCCAACATTAAACTAAGTCTACAACTCTAGTCTAACATGCTTAACGGCTAAAAACATGTCGGATAACAAACATAATAAACTAACCAATACATGGTTAAAACAACAAAAGCATGAGCATCATAATTACATAAGGCACGACTAACACATGTCGGCTCTCAAAAGATTAAGTACTAATTAACATAAGTACTAATAATCAAACACACAAAGTCTTGCTACCCCACATAAAGTTTATATAACTTTATGTTCCCATCGTCCTTGCCAAAAGAAAAGGTACTAAAATTACAAGGTAGCAACCTCGTCAAAGCTTCACCAACGCAACTGGATAATTACTTCGAACCGCTCGCTCGGCTCGGATCTAGGGAAAACAATCAAAACAAATAGGAGTAAGTCATAAAGACTTAGCAAGTTACTAACATAACTTCCTGTCATGGCATCATGCTTAACAATAATAATTCATGCTATTGGCATAATATACATTTCATAAATAATCATGTCAAGATATCCATACTTAACAATTTCGAGTATCATGTTATTAACAAGTATAACATTTCATTAATTCATTCAACCATCATTTCATATCATATCATATTCACGTAGCACATTATTCACATATAGCACTCGTGAGTCAATTCATACAAAAGGGATATGATACCGTTACCCTTTTTTCCGCCGTGTTGCTCCTGCAAAAACACGTGCAAAACCTTTATGTGTCCTCGATATCCCTTTCGTGGATATCGACGTCCCCGAGACATTTCCCCGCTCGAGTTCCGATAGTTATCAAAGTCATGTTTCCATACTACAACTAAGATCAACTACTTCCCTACCGTGGCCATCGATAGAGGGGTGTGTGCAACCCGGCGCGGCGATCCATCAAAATCACGAATCCCACAATTCGTGAAGATGATACATCGTCCCGCCAACGACTCAACAAACCGACT
The DNA here is from genome assembly GCA_013146195.2 of Codonopsis lanceolata. Taxonomy (NCBI): domain Eukaryota; kingdom Viridiplantae; phylum Streptophyta; class Magnoliopsida; order Asterales; family Campanulaceae; genus Codonopsis; species Codonopsis lanceolata. Next base: position 49,744,746 of record CM028378.1, on the reverse strand, counting down.
CCAGCTGGACTCAAACTTCAAGCACACGTAATTCATATTCATATGCTCAAATAAGTAGGCATGTACTCTACAATCATCTAGTCATGCTTTTAATTCACAACTAGCACATAATCACATTAGAGATAAAGTCAAGACTCTAATCATCAAGTGTTCTTCACACACTTTAAAATGCTTGGAGGCTTAACCTCCATTAATACTACCCCAAAATTCGTAGGACTTAGGCATATCACTCCTTAATGTCATACTAACCCAATGGTCAACTCCGTTGAGTCATAATCAATCTTTCAAAAATTAGGGTATAGAAGCCATTGGCCTCAATACTCTCCTATGTCCATACTAACGTAATTAAATAGGTTACTAAGGTCATTAAACCCATAAAACCCCAATCAAACAATTAAGTATGAAGCATATAATCAAAGTCACAAACTAGGCATATATATTCATTCTTGTCATTTCATCAAATATGAGTCTAACCATTTTATCAAGTATGCTCCCAACACTTAAACAAACAAGATAGCATAATTCATCATATATTTCTATACATGAATATCATCATAATCATACTTTACAACATGTTCATCCAACCAAAATTTCATCATCTAGCATATAGTGAAACATGGCATCTCTACAAGCCTAACCATTTCATCAAACATGCTCCCAACACTTAAACAACAAGATAGGGTGATTTATCATACATTACCACACATAAATAACATCATAAACATGGTTTATAATCTGTTCATAATCTGATCATACAACCAAAAATGCAACATTTAGCATATACGAGAACATAGCATCTCTACAAGCCTAACCATTTCATCAAACATGCTCCCAACACTTAAACAACAAGGTAGAATGATTTATCATACATTACTACACATAAATGATATCATAATAAGGGTTTATAATCTGTTCATAATCTGTTCATACAACCGAAAATGCAACATTTAGCATATACGAGAACATAGCATCTCTACAAGCCTAACCATTTCATCAAACATGCTCCCAACACTTAAACAACAAGATGGAATGATTTATCATACATTATCACACCTAATTAACATCATAAATATGGTTTATAATCTGATTATAATCTGTTCATCCAACCAAAAATGCATCATTTAGCATATACGAGAACATGACATCTCTACAAAGTCCTATGTGCTCTCATTGACCTCATATAGCAAGATTGTTTTCCCTAGGGTCAATGAGGCTAAAATAAATAGAAAGAGATGTTGTAACTCACCTTAAATAAGCCCTACAAGATGTACAAAACGTCCATGCAAAGGTGGCTATGTGTTCTCCTTGCCCTCCTCTTCTCTTCTATGGTTGGGTTTTGGAAATGGCTTCCTCAAGACTTGGCCACCATTGTTGATCACCCAAGAACCTTCAAGAAACTCTCTATAACTTGCATGAAATGTTCAGCCACTAATTTGGAAGAGGATGACTGATTAGGATGACTTAGTGGAGGTATTTGGTCACTCTATAGCTGAAGTGGGGTGGGAGGAAGTGTCCAATGCATGTTTGTGCATGTTGGATGTCTTTCTTTGCCAAGTGTTGTACATGCACTTAAAACTCTCAAAACTTGTCAAGCGTGCAAGGGAGGATAGGTAGGACGAACTAGGGTGGTTAAGGGTGGGTTAGGTTGGGTTTGGGTAGGGTTAGGTTGGCCAAATTGGTGAGTTAGCAGAAAATTCCCGAAATCTGGAAATAGGGCAATGCGGTCGCATGGTCTTGGACCCATGCGAGCGCTTCAAGCTGGTTTTCACAATGTTTTCATTTTGCTCCCTTGCAAGTTCTAGGTCTCTCCCCCTTGCACCCTCAAGTCCTCCAATGCACGAAATGGTCTAGAATTCAACCTTAAAGGACTACAAAACATAACCAAATCAATCCATGATCAAACCCCACTCAAACAAGGCTAAGAACTTAGGAAAAACACTCCCGAATGACAACCGAAAAGGTCAAACGAAGAAGGGTTAACCCTAGAATCGAACTAGCAACCAAACCGACGATGCAACTAGCATTCAACCAACATCTAAAGCGTGTTAATGATGTTAAGAATGGTCTCTAACATTAATCCATGTGTTTACAACATAAATCACAAACCCGAGTTTCAAAGCATCTCGTAAAGGAAAGGTGCATACGAGCATCTCAAACGACGTCAATGAACATGCTATCGACTTTAAACATGTGAGTGAGCTAAGTTAACATACTAATGATGATTATGAAAGTATGAACTCATGAAATAAACAAGCAAGCAATGATTCAGGGTTTTACATTCTCCCCTACTAAAAGGAATTTAGTCCCTAAATTCTTACCGTGATCTTCAAACAAATGAGGGTACTTCTCACGCATCTCCAACTCGGTCTCCCAAGTCGCTTCCTCGATCTCATGATTCTTCCAAAGAACCTTAACCAATGGAATTGTCTTGTTCCTCAATACTTGCTCCTTGGTGTCGAGAATCTTCACCGGTTGCTCAACATACAACAAATCAGGCTGAAATGAAATCTCCTCGTACGCAAGAACATGCGAATCATCCTTAAGATACTTCCGAAGCATAGATACGTGAAACACATTATGAATGTCCGACAATGATGGCGGTAAAGCCACCCTATAAGCCAAACTCCCAACTCGCTCCAAAATCTCAAAAGGTCCAACGAACCTCGTTGATAGCTTTCCTTTCTTCCCAAATCTCTTAGTACCCCTTCTCGGCGATACTTTAAGAAACACATAATCTCCAACTTGGAATTCCAAATCTCTCCTTCGATTATCCGCATAACTCTTCTGTCGACTCTGAGCCGTTGTGAGGTTCCCGGGGTGCGACCCGCGCCCCGCGCGCCCTTGGATAGGGGTGCGCGTACGTGCGGATGCGGGACACCACTGCTCTCGTTCCACCCTCCCTTGTTTAGGGGAAGACGAAATCAAAAGTGCGAGAGGAGTGCTGTCTATATTAGCACGTTGGAATGTGCCTCGGTTGCCCTGAGTGGATTTTGTATCCAATATGGGAACTGATGGTTTTCCATATCAGGTTATCCCTTGTTTAGGGATAACAGGATATGGGAATGCATTACCCTTCCATTCCCATTCTCCCCTTTTCTTTTCAGGGAAAAAAGAGAAGTGCAAGAAAGGATATTGCGATGCCCCCACTATGGATTTATTGAAAATAGCCTTATGGCCCATTCAGATCACTATGGGAGCTATGCGTTTCCCGCATCAAGTTATCCCTTGTTTAGGGGATACCAGGATATGGGAATGCATCACCCCTCCATTCCCGTATCTCCCTTTTGGGGAGAACAGGAAAGTGCAAAGAGGGAATGTTGCGAGGCCCCACTGGATCTGAAAGTTTTAGAGTCGCCATCTTTATTTTAAGGCAAAAATAAATAAAAACCGAAAAAAAACCGAGAGATTTTAAAAGGCGGGTTCGGAGGCTAAGTTACGAGTTGGGAAGGTGCTAGGCACCCAACTCGCCCTTTCGGTCTCGAAAATGGTTTTTGGCTGAAGTATGCTTATTGTCACATTTATTTAGCAAATAAATAAGGTATTATAATGACAAGGGAAATTTAAACAAATACATTCGTGGCCACATTATTTACGGGCTCGCAGCTGTCTCCTTCCAATAATTACAAACATATTTAAGAATATTTGGCCATTATAACGACTCTTTTACATAGTATTTCCTATTCTAATCCGGGCAGCACAACAGCTTATATGGGCTACATTGTGCCGAATTTAAATAACAACTTTTGAAGATAAATGAAAGGCAGAAAATACAAAATAAATAAAACGGCGCTCTTAAAGGTATTACCTTTTAGAGCGTGCGGTGCTACGTCGCCGGGGAGAGGGAGTCTTTTGTTGTTGTTGTTGTGTGTTGTTGCTTTGATTTGGGCGGAGTGACGGCTTATATGTGGTAGTTTTGGTTTGTTTGGTTGGGCAGAGTGACGGCTTAGTTTTTGTGGTTTTGGCCTTTTTGGTTGGGCGGAATAACGGCTTAGTTAGGGTGTTTTTCAACTCGTTACTCGGGCAGAGTAACGGCTTACTTTGGGATTTTTGGGTCGGGGAAATGAGGTGGATACCTAAAAACTAGGCTAGGGATTACTTATAACTGGTGGATATTTATTTTGGCGGAGTTTGGACAGGGTTTGGAGACTTTAGGGGGTTCCACTCACCTATCTCGAACCTCTCGTACTAATATTGACGGAAGAACGAAGCAGAGCTTCGTTGCGATTAAAAATCGCGGAGGAAAATGAGCAGCGAAAATGGGGAGCCGGGGCCTCTTATTTATAGTGGGAGGCAGGGACTCGTTGGCATTTGGAAGTTTGTTCAGCCTGCTTCAATGAGTTGTACCGCGAGCATCAAGAGTGGTACCATTTCATTCTCTGAGAGAGCTACATGAAGTGGCATGGTGCGGCCAAGGAGACCCTTGGTGCGGCACCAAGGGTCCTTGGTGCGGCACCATGCTGCCTTCCAAGTTTCAAAATTTTGCACTTTCCCCCCTGCAGTTCACTGTTCATGCATCCTACTTTTCCTTTTGCATTTTCGATCCTGTAACTTGACATTTGTTAATGTTTCAACAGTTCTTGATATTTTATGTCATGTCACATATCAGGGGTACGAAATTGGGGTGTCTACAGCCGAAGCAATCTATCCCGAATCAACTTCACGCTCTCGGCCGACTGCTGCACAATCTCCAAACCCCATAGCTTCGCTTCTTCAACTTCATCCCAACAAATAGGAGATCTACACTTCCGTCCATAAAGTGCCTGATACGGTGCCATCCCAATACTCGATTGGTAATTGTTGTTGTATGCAAACTCCGCCAATGGAAGGTGTGAATCCCAACTTCCCTTAAAGTCCACCGTACAAGCACGTAACATATCCTCAAGTATCCGTATCGTTCTCTGACCGGTGCTGCGAGGGTGAAAAGATGTACTGAAATTCAACTTAGTCCCCATGGCTTCCCGCAAAGCCTGCCAAAACCTCGAAGTAAATCTCGGATCCCTGTCTGAAACAATGCTAACCGGAACCCCGTGCAATCTAACAATCTCCTGCACATACAATGCCGCCAACTGACTCAAGGAATAAGCCATCGCAATCGGTATAAAATGAGTTGACTTCGTTAACCGATCTACAACAACCCAAACGGCATCAAACCCTCTACGCGTACGTGGAAACCCCGAAACAAAATCCATCGTAACGTGCTCCCACTTCCACTCCGGAATATCTAACGGTTGCAACAATCCTGCGGGCCTTTGATGTTCTGCCTTCACCTGTTGACAAGTCAAACATCTCGACACATAATCCGCAATTTGGCGCTTCATGCCATTCCACTAAAACTGCTTCTTCAAATCCCTATACATCTTCGTACTCCCCGGATGGATAGTATATCTTGCCTTGTGAGCTTCATCCAACACAAGTCGCTTCACATCCTTAACTGAAGGAACACAGACTCTCCCCTTGAAAGTCAAAATCCCATCTTGATTCATAGCAAACTCCGGCGTCTCATTCTTACTCAAGCCATCAATGATCTTCACTAATCCTGGATCCTTCCTTTGAGTTTCCTTAATCCTTTTCAATAAAACTGGAATAGCCCGGACACTAGCAAACAACACACCATGATTAACCTCACTAGGACTCCAATCACGGACATCCTCCAACATCTTCCATTCCCGAATCATCAAACACGACAAATGAACTTTCCTACTCAAGGCGTCGGCAACCACGTTCGCCTTCCCCGGATGATAAAGTATCGTACAATCATGAAGATGGGAACGTCACCAGAAACAAAGCTAGATCGGTTGCTCAAGGCTACCGACATGAAGAAGGAATTGACTTCGATGAAACATTTGCTCCTGTTGCAAGATTAGAAGTAATCAGACTTTTCTAGCCTATGCTTCGTTCATGGACTTCAAAGTTTATCAGATGGATGTGAAGAGTGCCTTTCTGAATGGTGATCTTCAAGAAATGGTATACGTTGAACAACCTCCAGGTTTTGTCATTCAAGACAAACAGGATCATGTCTACCGACTCAAGAAAGCACTCTATGGCCTAAAACAAGCTCCTAGAGCTTGGTATGAAACTCTATCCAAATTCTTAATTGAACAAGGATTCGTGAGAGGAAGAATAGACACAACTCTGTTCATCCTCAAGCACAAAGGTCATTCTCTTCTGGTACAAATCTATGTGGACGACATCATCTTTGGATCGACAAACCAAAGCATGTGCAAAAGATTCGAGAAGCTGATGCAAAGCAAGTTCGAGATGAGTATGATGGGAGAACTTACCTATTTTCTAGGACTGCAGATTCAACAGACTTCCGACGGAATCTTCATCAGCCAAACCAAATATGCAAAGGAACTCATCAAGAAATTTGGTCTTGATTCAGCAAAAGGATTTGAGACTCCAATGTCTACCGACTGCCATCTTGATAGAGATGAGAAGGGAAAGCAAGAGAACATGACTAAGTACCGAGGAATCATAGGTTCACTTCTTTACCTTATTGCCAATAGACCTGATATTATGTTTGCTGTTTGTGTTTGTGCAAGATTTCAGACAGATCCAAAGGAATCACATTTGCTTGCTGCCAAACGTATCATCAGATATGTTTCAACGACTACAAATCTAGGTATCTGGTATTCCAAACGCAACAACTTCGATCTAGTTGGATACTCAGATGTAGATTATGCAGCCTGCAAAGTGAGCAGAAGAAGCACCAATGGGACTTGTCAATTTCTTGGAAATAGACTTGTCTCATGGTCATGCAAGAAACAAGGATCGGTTGCAAACTCCACCACAGAGGCATAATATATTGCTGCCAGCAGCTGTTGCTCTCAGCTATTATGGATGAAGCAACAACTAGTGGACTACAACATCAAGACTGCAAATTGTCCAATTATGTGTGACAACACCTCAGCAATTTCAGTCTCCAAGAATCCAGTGATGCACTCGAAGACAAAGTACATTGATATCCATTATCACTTCCTCAAAGATCATGTGGAGAAAGGTAACATCAGTCTGGAATACGTTCCAACTGAACATCAATTGGCTGACATTCTCACAAAGCCACTGGATGCAACCAGGTTTGCTTATTTAAGGAGAAATCTTGGTATGATTGACCCTACTGCTTAAACTCAATATCTTAAAGTTTTTCTTTCATACCGGTAGACTTAGATTTATACTTACCGGAAGACTTCATTTACCCTCTATCGGAAGACTTAAAGGTCAGTATCTCAACTTAGTCTATTTTAGCGAAAAAGGTTTCTAAACGAAAAGGGGGGTCAAGAATAAAATCTTTCTACTTAGAAAATATCATAAGTTCCAGCTTTTGCGCTAAATTTTTTCTTTAAATAGACCTTGAACCGCCCTTTCCAAAAACTTTATGAAAACCCTTTTGTCCAAATATTTCTCTCTCTACTCAAACCCTCTCTCTCTCTCTCTCTCTCTCTCTGCAACTGATTCCATTATTTCCAAATTATTCTTGTTTCTTCTTCTCTACAGCAACAATGGTATGCTCCTCATTACTCTCTGACTCGCTATTCAATTTTCATTTAGTATGTCATCTTTTAAGCTACTTGTTATGGAATCCGAAAGGACACTTTCGTGTATCTAACAGTAATCGCCATTGTTGTTCTTCAAAACCTAGAAACTAACAGTCTTCTTTATGCCTTGAGTACTCATTTCTTTTAGAAATCATATGTCAATGTTTCTATGGTTCATTTTCCCAAAACATTCAAGGGTTTCAAAAAATTTCGTCGAAAATTTCCAATAATTTCAGAAAAATTGAAATCTTTGCTTGTTTATTATGTGTGGTAAAAAGCCCTAATTTCTGAAATGTGTTCTTGCAGGTTAAACCCTCTTCAAAATCTAAACGTGACAGCAGGAAGGAGTTTGACCTTGAAAAAGTCATCCCACCAGGTCTGGACGTCAATTTACCTGGGTACCCTCCATTTCCTGCCGCTCACGACGTCATAGTCCCTCTAGACCCAAAACTGTACATACTCGGCATGTGCATAGATCTCAAATCCATTTGCACGATTGCCGCCGGAGTCAAAGCCTGCGAAGATATGAACGCTTCGGGGATTTTACCACTCTTCTGCCTTGATGACGAAGACTACAGCATCCTCATGGTTGAAGAATTCTACCAACGAATGGTAGTCAGAAATCAAATTGCACTGCGAGGATGGATTCGAGGTCGACCCGTCTCCATCACTGCCAAAACAATTTCCACTATTATTGGCATACATTTTGGTGGTGAACTAGAATCATCAACTGCTGAGGCTAACCAAGCCTGGGAAGCAATGAGGGGAGTTGATACTCCAAGGGAACCTCAAGGCAAGATGTTGAGGAACCTCTTCCCGCTGGACGTCTATTGCTCAAGCCATCTGATTGACAAGGGCCTGCTATTCAAAAGCGGGGCCTACGATATGTTCACTACACAACAGTTGAACCTCACTAGTGTTTTCTTCCTATAGACTCACCTCAATTACGGCACTATTGTGTTCAATGAGCTGAAGCAGTGCGTTGAGAAAGTAAAGAACAACCCCAACAGCAAACGGCCTTTTGTCAGGCTAATCAACGTTCTTCTACGAGACACAGAGAAAATCAACACTTCCATTAAGGAAGATGGACTTATTTTGGTGGAAAAGGATAAACAGCTGACCTCCTCGTTCTTCAACAAATACACTGAATATGAAAACAAGCGACGGTAGCAAAAAGGACTTCCACCTATCTCTCTTGAAAAGGTTGCTAAGCCGACGCCTATAGTCGTTACGCGCTTCAACATGGATGCATATGAAGCTGCTAGCAAGAGCTTCAAAAAGGCGTCTGACAAATTCAATGATCAAATAGCTCAAACCCTTCACCAACAAGCAAAGGATTTGGCTGACGAATCAGAGCAGCTGTTGAAATCCAAACAAACAGCCAAGGCCAAAAAGGCACAGGCGGCAGAAGACGAAACTGAGAAACGTCAAGCCAAATGGATCAGGCAAGAGGCGAAAGACAGGACAAGTTGCTGCTTCTGCGGTAAGCCTTCATCTCCTCCACCATCTTCTCCAGCTCAACCAACCTTCTCTACCCAACCTTCTCCTAAAAACAGACGACAACCTTCACCTTCACCTTCACCAAAACCAAAACGTAGGCGATTACGTAAAACCTTTCAAACCCCGCCACCTGCAGACACTCAAGATTCTGCCGATGATGCAGCTGAGCCCCCTATTCAGTTGTTAAGGAAGAAAAAAAAGTCTGCCTCTAATCAACCCTCTACCGCCAACCAACCCTCTACCGCCGACCAACCCTCTACCGACGACCAACCCCCTACCGCTCAACCAACCTCTATCGACAACCCAAACCAACCCATACCTACTGAGTCATCTACCCAGAGGACTTCACCCCCTCTGGAGGAGTCCATCCCTCAGGAGGAGCCACAAGGACAGGAGGAGCTTACCAGAACTCCTACACCTCCTCCCTCCCCTTTCAACTATTCCCTAAACCCATCTACCCCTTCTTCACCCCATCGAACCCAAACCAGTCCATCTACACAATCTAAACCAACCCAACCCTTTCCTAGGAAACCATTAGACTCTGCTGCCTCCAAGTTTCTCTTTGAACTTTCATCGATAGCAGATCTATTCCCCCAAGCCCAACCACAACCAAACCTCCTCAAACCCAAATCCCTTTTCTATCCTGCCCCCTCTTTTTGGTTCTCTACCGACCCCTTACCAGAATCATCAATCGTCAGTGACAACTCCGACACTGACATTGAGATAGATTCCCCTCCAAAACCTCCCTCCCCAAAAAAAACCGACTCCTTTACCCATACTTTCCCCTCCCGTGACTCGACCTCTTCCGACTCAGTCACTTCACCTCTCCAACAGCCCTTCCGGCCCATGTTCTCTGCTGAAGCCACCTCTTCTGTCGGCCTTGATCATATTCACATTGGCCTGGACACTTCTACCTCTCAACCGGCCAATGCTGAAATCTTGTCTCGCCTGGACGCCATTTACGACAGCTAGAACCGGCGAGCATCTCCCGCTTGCCATGCGTCAAGGCTAATGATAGAAATGCTGCTCTTCTTAGGGAATTCCAAGATGACGTATGGACACGCTTTGGACAGATGAAGCACGAGTTTACGGATGTTAAGATTAACGTTGAAGCTCAATGCTCTGAATGCGCCCGGCTCTGCTCATCTCTTTTCTACGAGTTATTCCACGCCATCACTCTCCATCTCGACCACAACCGCCCGCCTGTTCTCGAGCTCAACAACATTGCTCGCGACTCCGCTCATGATGTTATGAATGCTCGGCGAGATCGGGATCTGGCCATCACGGAGGAGAAACAAATGAAGTCTATCAACCAGATGCTTTTGGAAGAGAACAGCCGTCTTCGTGAAGAGCTGGACTACCGTTCTCGATCCACTAGACCTCCCACTTCTGCCGATGATGAATACATATGAAGAGCCGAAGAGCTTGAGCGACAGAGAAAGAAGCAGCAGACAAAGGCAAAGGGAAAAGACCTTGGTAAATCTATATCTTTTCTTCCCTTAACCTTTGTATCTATCTTAATTTTTGTAAACTCTGTAATATTAAACTTCTCGTTTTTAATACAGAAGATTAATTGACTTTCAAAAATGTCTATTGTTTAAAATTCTTGTTATTTCAATTCATACCTGCTTAGAATTTAAACACTCAGTTTAAATCCACATTTGAACTGTTTACTACTAATCTGTGTGATGTTCTCTCTTATCTCTTCTATTTTGTAAGCACCTAGATTAGATTTTACATCTGAGGGGTTCTCCTATTTGATAGAGGCATGTCTACCGTTATAAAATTAAAAATACTTTTAGACATGCTATTATCTATCATATAGTTTTTTATAGCCCTCATTTGTAAGTAATGATGACCAGATATAAATAGGAGGAGATTGTTGATTCTCATTTATATCTAGATTTATATCTGCTCATACATTACATTAGTTTTATACATTAGTGGATAATTGGGCTGCGTATCAATTAGCATGGCAACTGTGTATAGAACTTTGCCAAAGAATAGTTTGTTTTATAGGCTTCACAAGTTCAGTGGAAGACTTCAGTTGTGCTTCACCGGAAGACCTGCAAACAGCAACCAGCGGCAGACCTTGTCTGCACATGGTCAAGCATGACGTGTCCAGTCAAACAAGTCTTAGTGGATTAATTAAATTTATCCTTATCAGTTTAAATTTAAATTGAGACATTCCCTGGCTTCTCAGACACGCCTAAAACAGCTTTCAGCGGGGAAGACTTTCGCGATGCGAGCAGTGGCGAGCAAGTGAGCAGGCGTCACCTACGATGCGTACCAACTCTTGCATCGACATCCGGATTGCTCTCCTACCGTCTGCAAAGTCTGCGCACCTACTCTCTCGCTCGATAACGGTGAAGCGAAACCATCAAGACAGCTCCATGCATTTAATGCATTCAACCTAATAGAGATGTTACACTTCGTCTTCCCAACGGATCTCCAGAATGCTCCAGCTATATATACCTACATTAAAGATTGAAGATAGACACACTTGACGAAATGCTCTGAAAATCTTCGACAACTCAAAGTCTTTATACTCAGTGCATTCAAAATCTTAAACTGATCAAGAAGTCCTCGACAACAACAAGAAGACCTGCATCAACATTTATCTTTCAGGCTTCTTGTTGTTATCCTTCATAACTATTCTTCTGCATGAATTAAATATCTTGTTTACCCAGATATTTAATTCCCAAACCCCCCCAAACACAAGTCAATATTTTTGTACACGATCCATTGGGTATATTCCTTGTAATAGAACTAATGGAAAACATAGTGCATTTTTAAATCCAAGGTTGACTGCCTTGATGGTGGACGTAGCACTCTTTATAGTGTGAACCATCCCAAATACTTGTGTTCTTCCTTTACTACTTGTTTACTCTTGAACTGTTTACTATTTCCTTTACCTATATCCTCAACTGCAGACTTGAGTATTCAGTCAAGTCTACCGGTAGTCCTTAATCGGCAGACTTGAACCTGTTTCCTTGCAAGACTTCCGCTACTTCAATCTTCCCAATAGATTGCAAATGCTTATCAAAGGAACTTACTTAAAAAGTTTTTAAGTGTCTAATAAGCTATTCAACCCCCCCCCCTTCTAGCTTATTATTATGCTCTTTGGGACTCACACCATGCCATGACATGATATGCCATACAGTTGCATTTAGTAACTTACTGGGTCATTATGACTCACTCCGTGTGGTTGTTTTCCTTAGTGTGTGCAGTGATCCCGTTAGTATGCGCGGCGACTTCGGATAGTGATTTCTAGCAGGTGGTCTTCCGGGCAATAAGCTTGGAGTTATTATTATTGTTGTTATCTATTTGTGAGACACGAATGTAAAGTTATGTAGACTTTACTTGGGTAGATTGTATTAGTATATTATGGTCTTGTATTTGGGAGTCGGCTAGTATAGTCGAGTTGTTGTATCTTTTAGAAGTTATTTCCGTTATCTTTTCGAGCAAGTGTGGCTCGTTTATTCTAGTATTGTGCTATTGTTGTTCTAGCTCCGACGGCTTTAATCGTGAGACCTTGGTTGATGGTTTAGCATTCGGTATAATATTATTGTAGTTGAATTGTCCCTCCGGCATGTGATAGCCGATGAGTGGTTGTTTATCAGGTTGGGATTTTTGTTGGTTTGCCGGCCTTTGGTTGCCGATGGTTTGTTGCCCGTGCGCAATGTTGTGTCACGCGCGTCGTAGAATTGTCGAGAGATAGTTGTCTCTCAGCCTTGCATTCCTTGGTTTAGGATTTAAGGCTTTGGTCCCACTTATGATTTGCTTTCGCAAGTTTTAATTTTTTGTTATTTCGTATCGCCGTTATGGCTTCACTTTCCTGTTTCGAGCATGTTGGCTCATCTTTTGACTTGTACCATTATGCTTAGCAGATGCTTGTCGTCTCTTAGCTTGTCTTGACGGAACGACCTTGGGATTTCGTATAAAAATTCGGGTCGGGTCGTCACAAGAAACTTTACATAGAGAGTCTAGGTTGATGTATTTTGTAATTTATCTTTGTATAAATTCAGATGTTCTTCCAAATGATTTATCATTCAATCTTTACCTCTCTATGAGCTTTCATAAATAGATTTATTCTTTGAAAAGTTATTCTCTAACGATTTCCTAAATCTACATTTGGAAGAAGGATAAAGTGTGCTATTGTTCTGATCATATATTCGTGTACAACCACTTAAGACTTCTCTAAATCTAAGCCTTACTATTTTCGCTGCTTAAACTCTTTCAAACAGACTTTTGATTTACTGGCAGTTCACCAGCAGAGTTCATTACACGGCTAAGAGCAAGTATGTTGTTATGTATTACCAGCAGACATGCTCACTGTGCTAACTGCCTATACCATTAAAACCTATACTTCAAATGTAAAATAATAAAAGTTTTTAATTGGTATCATAGGCTATTCACCGCCTCCTCTAGCCTATTTGAGCATCATTGTGGACCAACAATTGGTATCAGAACCAAGCTCTCTAAGCTATATGCCAGGTCTAACCACCTGAGAGTTTGATCCTCGATTGCTCACTCCAAATGCATGCCAAAAGAAAATTTTTATTTCAAAACTCTTTTGACAAGGATCTCATGAGAAATATTTTTGAAAACATGTTCACCTTGAAAAAGTATTTTGTTTTCAAAAATCAATTGAGTTAGACAATTCATATGGTGATTCCTTGCTTAAATATGAGAAATTTATTCATATGACAGAAGTACACTTCAATTGACACTCTGTTTACTTTGTTTTCCTTAGATCCGAGCCGAGCTAGTGATTTGAAGGAATCCGTCGAGACTACGATAGTGCGCGTGGTTCTTTTGTGGAGGTTGCTACTAATTATATTTTGTAACCTTTGTTTTGGAAAGGACGAATGGGAAGTAAAGTTGTATAAACTTCACTATGGGTAGTAAGATTTGTGGTTATTGATTTGGTACTTGTACTTGTTATGCTACTTAGTCGTTTTAGAGCCGACAACTGTTAGTCAAGCCATGCTTATTTAATTACATTATTTCCATCCATATCGAGTTTGTTTATATTGTTGGATATGTTGTACTCTGGCATGTTTTGCCTTAGAGTGTGTAGACTAGAGTTGTAGACTTAATTTAATGTTGGGTTCCGGTTGTAACGTCACCGATGATTTGGATTTATTATTGTATATAAAATTGTAACAAGTGGTTTTATTGTACGTGCCTAATGTTGCGTCACGTACTTTGAAATTTTGGGTCGAGAGATTTACTATCTCTTAGGTTGTTTTGTATTTCGGAGCTTGTTAGCTCGGGTGCCATTACTTTATTTGCTTCCGCATTTGTTTAGTTGTTGGCGTATCGCTATTATAGCTTTACCCTTTGCTTATTATTTGTGTGTTTTGACGGAACAACCTTGGGATCTCGTATTGGTGTCCGGGTCAGGTCGTCACAGAACTCAATTGAACAAACTAAGATGAAAGCTATGCAACGATCGTCCTAAACACATAACCATCTCCAAAACAATTCTAACACGTTCTAGATCTTGTCTAGAAAGTGAACAACAATGAAACCAAAATTGAATGATGGCCTTGCGTGTTTGTGGAAAGGTTTGGGAACGTAGTTTAGCGATCGTCCCATGGTATGTATTAAGAATATGACTTGTTAGAGTCTTTATTAAAGTACGATAGTGCAAGGTGGTGTTTGAGGGTGGAGTTATGATCCCAGGTTAATTATGAGAGATTTGGGAATGTGGTTAGATAACCGTTCCATTGATATTGTCGAGACTGTACCCCTTGGACACTCGGTTATTAAAGACTAAATACTAGTCTCGAACTATAATTAATGCCATTAATGGGATAGGCTTAAGTTGGTTGGGTTTTGACGGTCGGACTTTAGACGTCATCTCATTTTTATTAAGAAGGTATTATGGGACTTAGGTCGGGAACGACCTGAGTATGAATTATTGGGTTTGGACTCAAATGAGTCAATTAAGGATTTGTTTAACCCGTGAGTAAGAAGCGTTTAAATCCTACAGAATTTGAGACGGGTTGGTCTCGGTTGTGTTGACCCGTGAGGTCATGTTGTGTGTGTGATCAAATGACACCTAGACTTGATAAGTCTTTGAGAATGAATATGTTTTGGGAAGCTTAACTAATCTAGTAAGCCATTTAGTTGAACTTTGAGAGTTCAGGATTATGTTGACTTGGAATAAGTAACTCACGAGAATTATGTGGTGGGTGTGCACGTTAGGTCACGGATTATTAGTAGACTACTTTAGAGTCCTTATAAAATGGGCACTTGAGAGTTGACTAGTAATAGTCATGTCACGCTTTTGAGAGTGGGTGTGAGTGTATTGATGTATACACTATGAGAGAAGGACTAATAAAAGTCTTGTTTTGGGATTTATCGTGAGGGTAGTTAGTAGTCTTGACGGGTTTCCATTGAGGGCCTTTGAAGACCTTAATGAGTAATTGTTTTAGACTAAATACATAGTTTGGTATGTGGTCTTGGGTCAAGTGTAAATACAGCCTCGGTAGGAATTTACCTTGGGGATTCATGAGGACCTCATCAATTAAGTATTGTTAGACTTGTGGTAGTCTTGGTTTATGGTTTGAGGTTAAGTAATTACGACCTTGGTATGCTTATTTTGGGGATTATTGTAGACCTCAATGAATAATAATTGTTTTTAGACTAAATAACTAGTCTTGATATATGGATAAAGGTAAGAACTAATTAATCACCTTGGTATATGTGAGTATTTATTCATGACAAAGATATGCATGATTGTTATATTATAGTAGAGTGTGAAACCTACTTTGCTTTGATTGATTGGGAACTCAATCGAGAATTGTGAAGTTTATGTTTGAGAACCTTTAAGAACTCAACATGTATATGGTTGTTATACTAAATAACTAGTCTTGCTATGTGTGTTATACTTGCAAAATACATGCATGTATGTGATATTAATTACCTTTCTATATGTGTTAGGTAAATTGTTTAAGTAGGAATACTAACTTCCTTGGTTTGGACAAGGTGATCGGATATTGGAGCCTTGTTGAGTTTTGGTTTTGATAAGGTAATCGGATATAGGGGCTTTATCGGGTTTTGTAGTGTGGTTACTCAATATTAGGACGACACATCATCTTCACGAGTTATGAGACTTGTGATTGCTGTGGGTCGTCGTATTAGAGACTAAGGGTCTCACACGCCTCCACTGCGGCCGCGGTGGGGAAGTAGATGTCCATTGTTTATAGAATGAAAGCATGACCTTGGCAGCTATGGTACTTGAGAGATGTCTCAAGGCCGACGATACCAGAGAATCGATGTCGGGAACACATGTGATTGTGCACGTGATTTGCAGGAGCAGTGCGTCAGAAGCTGATCAAGGAAGCATGTCTTGATGCAATGGGTTTGTTAAAAATTAGAGAAGTAAACTCTAATTTATATTGTGGTTTATATGCGTGTTTATGAATATCATATTATGCATGAATGATTTGAAAAGGGAAAGAAAATATTATATTGTTGTTTTATGCATCTACGTGAATATCAGTGGATTGATGTAAGTTTTGGTAAGAGGAAATGAAAAAGACTATTTTTGTGAAGTATCAGAAATATTATGATACATGTTCACGGTTATATTATAGTAATATGATGCCATGATTATTTAATAATTATGCATATTATCATGTGATTTGTAGTAGCGTATTGGGTCATTACGACTCACTTCGTACTTTGTTTTAGTTGCAGTTACTCGTTAGTCGCGTAGAGACAGAGTAGATTGAGACTGTAGCAGTGCGCAGCTGGTCGATAGATGGTGTTGAGATCGTGTGTTCGTGCTAGTAGCAGCCGACTCTTGTGAGTAGTAGCTTGTGAAGTCTCATTTCTTTATAGCATCGTTATTTCATATTTTATAGGATGCTATTCTTGTGAGGTTGACTTTATGTAAAGTTATATAGACATTATAGTCGGGTAGAATATTTGGGTATGTGTTAGTTGTATTTTGTAGCCGACATGTATCATCAAGCTTCTATATTTTTAGTTTATAGTATTTATTCAGCTGTCTCCCGGGCATGCAGTAGCCACGGGGTATTTGGTTTTAGTTGTTGTTGTTGTGGTTGTCTCTTGCTTGTTTAGTCGTTGAAGATTTCCTTTATATATCAAGTTGGGTTCTTGTTGTTTCGCCGGTGTTGTGTTGCCAATGGTTTGTTGCCCATGCACATTGTTGTGTCACATGGTTCGATTTTTTGGGTCGAGAGATTTACCATTACTTTGGTTGTGTTTAGCTTTGAGCTTGATAGCTCGGGCGTGTTATTATTATTTCGCTTCCACAGTTTTGAATTTGTTGTTCTGTCTTGCCGTTACGGCTTTACTTCCTTGTTAGAGCTTGTGTAGCTCGACTGTTTGACTTGTGCCAACAAGCTTACCGGGTACTTGTCGGTTGTTTAGCTTCTTTTAGAGGCCAACCTTGGGATTTTGTGTTGGGGTCCGAGTCGGGTCTCTACGGTAGCAAACCAGTGTGCTCCAAGATTTGATATTCATCTTCTTCAATGAAAGTTTATAGACCCTATCATTCAATTAAGGAGAGTCGAGATCACACGAGATTGCTCAATTGAGAGACTTTTTTTTATGCTTTGATGGGTGTAAGTAAACTATTGAATTTGATACCTTCAATCCTTTTGTTGATTTTGAATGAAAAGATTTATAACAAAGAATAAGAAAGGAAGAAAGATAGAACTTCAATATAACCTATTGTTTTGCTTTCACCTTATTAGTCTTTTAGGTCGACGCTCAGGTCAAATCCAAAGCCCTCTAGAAGTAGCAACACTCAAAATAAAGAATAGTGAGGATTACGGCTAAAAAATTCTCAATGATATTACGGCCGTAAAAGTTATAACAAAATGTGGAAGTAGATACTCCCTCCGTCCCTAAATAATCGTCATAGTTGATCCGGCGCACAGTTTATAAAAAAACAATTGACTTGATTATTTATATTGGTTTAATATGTAGTTTCCTTTAATGTCCATGTGTATGTGGCCCATAATTAAAGTAGAGTGAAAAAGTAAGGGTAAAGTGGTAAAAGTGATGTTATAAAAAGGAAAGTTTCAAAGTTGACAATTATTTTGGGACGGACGAAAAAGAAAAGGAGGGCGATAATTTATGGACGGATGGAGTATTATTTTCTCTGTGATTAAACAATATCTTAATTATGAGTTCATTTACTTAAGTAAGGATACTTTGATCATTATGAGAATCTATCACACAATATTAACTTGTAAGTAACAGAGAAGAGTTTTTAGTATTAAGATTTTAAATTTGGGACTTTTTGGATATCAAAAAAATTTTGAAATTTTTTTTATATGAAAGTTTTTTATTAGGACTTTTAAATATTTTTTTGTAAAATGCATGATGAAACAAACTATAATTCCAAGGAAGATGGCTCAATTAGCAAAGAGGTTTTGATGAATATCTTAATATTGAATAAATCTATAAGAAATGCCTTCTTTTAAGTTTAGGAATTTTTTTTAATGGAAAATAAAATCACATTCTTTCTTTCTTTTTTAGTTAAGGAGTAATAATAAGTTAGTACTCTCCCGTTCCTAAATTATCGTTCTTTTTTCCTTTTTCGTCTGTTCCAAAATAATTATCCACTTTGAAACTTATCTTTTTAGAACATCACTTTTATTATTTTACTCTTACTTTTTCACCATATTTTAATTATGGGTCACATACATAAACTTTAAAAAAAACTACATATTAAACAAATATAAATAATCAAGTTAATTATTTTTTATTAATCTATGTATCGAATCAACTAGAACGATAATTTAGGGACGGATAGAGTAATAACTATTCCCTTATCCAAAATAAACTCTTTTGGAAAGTAAAATAGGATGCATCCTAGAAGCTATCGCTTTGGACTTTGTTGCAGTTCCTTTTTTAGAGGCACGTTCGGACGCTGCCAGGCCGCACTCATTCGAGGTTCGTCAATTAATGGGATTTGAAGTCATATCCATTATCCAATTTATTAAGAAATTATCAGATTTAAATCAGATTGGATTATCTTTCGAATTTTCGAAAGCTTAATTGATATTCTAAATTTTTGGATTCGATTGGATTCTAATTTTATTCGTCCCTAATTAAAGTGCTGAATAAAATTAATATTAAGATATATTTGTTTAATCAAAAGTTGAATAAAATTAAAAATTCATGTTTTTATCTTACACAAACATGAATAATAATGTTAGTAAGATTTTAGAATTGGTCGAAAAATTTATATTTAGTAAAATTAATAATGATTAATGACTAAAAACATATTATTAGTTATTTTTTATGTATAATATTAATATACTAGATCTTCATGCTTATGCCTATAGCACGATATCAGTATATCTGATTTCGTCAATTAAAATGACAGTGTCTAAATAAAAGATGTGATTTAAAAAAATATTACAGCTAAGGGTACATTTTTTAAGTGATAATTGAGGGATTAATATTTTATAAGGGTGACTGTTCAGAAGATTAATTAGTGACTTTGTAATATAAAGATAAAACATAGGGAGAAGAAAAAATGGTGACTACTCATAATATTAATTGTAGGGGGTGACTTGTAATAGGAAAAGAAAAAAATGGGGAGTTAAAAATAGTTAACTACTCACATATGTGAATGTGATGGTAAATCTCAGCCGTTAAATGTTTTAAGTGAATTTAATCACAACCTCTAAATAACCCTAGTCAATTACCTAACTGTATCATATAGATTTTTAATTATACGAAAAGTCAAACACAAGGAGCTGATTGGTCGGATCCAACCCTACGTGCACCTAAGCGCGTGAGGAAAGAATTGTAGCAGAAGCTTCAAGTATAAGGAAACTTAGAAGAGGAGGTTATCCAAATAAATGACAGTCGTTGGATGATAGTAGAAAAAAATATTTGAGTATAAAAGGAGATCCAAACTTAATTCTAATAGTATAAGGAAACCCAGAAGAGAAGGTTACCCAGAAAAATGACAGCCGTAGAATGATAGTAAAAAAAATTAAATTCTGACCTCAATAACCCTAGTCAATTACCTAGCTTCTTTATAATATAATTTTTTTTTATATCGAATCGAATCGAGTTGTTAACATATCGAAACACTTAATTCATATCTGATTTGTTAAACTTTTAAATTTTCAGATTCAAATTAAAATCGAATAATTTGATTTACAAACTAAATCTATATCTTAAAAATAACATCAGATTCAGATCAAAATCGGAGCTTAACCCATCCCCGACCACAAAACTGGAGTTTGTTAATTATGTCTGTCACCTCTGTTGAAACGGACACGTGGTGAAAACTGAACTGGAAGCTACTTGGAACGAGTGGGTCCCTTAACAGGTGGTCGTATTTTGTGAGGGAAAACACGGAAAACCACGGTACACGTTAATGCACACAAGTAATTCCTCCCACCAATCAACTTATCCTGTCTTAATACGCAAACGACGCGGTTAAATTAACCTAACCATGGTAAATAGTGGGAAAATTAAACAATTACAGCGTTCCCATTTCCATATTCACTCACCGTCCCTCCCTCTTGGAAAGAGAGTATTTCCAAAAGTAGAAAGAGTGTAATAAATGCATAAAAGTTCGTATTGATTCTTACAAAAAGTATTCATTTCTTGTACACTATTAATCTAAAAAGAATTTACGCAAGCATTTAAAAATGCATTAATAATAAATTTAATTAATTACAAAAGTCAAATGATACTCCCTTCATCACCAAATTATTGTTCAGTCTTTTTTCTTTTTCATCTGTTTTAAAATAATTATCTTGTTTAAAATTTTATTTTTTAAGACAACACTTTTATTATTTTATCTTTACTTTTCCATCACACTATCAAACTAATATTAATAATTCAATCAAATATATTTTTTTAAAACTGTGCATCAAGTCCATCAAAATGGTAATTTAGTGACGGAGGGAGTATATATTTAGATGTTATATTAATTTTTATTTAATGTGATTTTTAAATCTAATGAAAATATACTATTGCATCTTGGATTCATGTCGATCATTGGTCCATCAGATTGTTTGAAATAAAAAGTAAAAACTCAATCAATTAAACATTAAAAGTTTTTTTTTTTTGCTTGAAAGCTTCAAGGTATATATCACCCTCTCCATTTTACCTAAAGAGTCTATATTTTAAATATCTAACTCTTAAGGTGTATATAATTAGTATTAGAGTTAGTTATACTATAATAATATTTGATTATAATAAATATATTAGCCCTCGTTTGGTGTAGCATTTTAAAAATGTAGTATTTTTAAAACGCAACGTTTTTAAAACGCTATTTTCAAAAATAGAGTAGTTATAAACGCATCATATTTTTAAAACGTTACAAATTGGAGCATTTTAAAACGCTGCACATTTTAAAAACGCTGTATTAAAATAATTTTAAAGAGAAAACATTGTGTTTTTAGCCTGCGTTTTGATCAAAACGTGATGCACTTGGAACCACAAATCTGTCCATGTCTATTTTGGACAGCCCCTTGGCTGAAACAACCTCACCAAAACAGCCCCAAAACCCGCTTCTACTCTCCTAAAATCTGATTGTTTTTCTTGGAATTTTTCCTTACAATAATAACCCAATTCCTAACCTTGTTTATAGAATTAACACAAGGAATAAACTACCCAACCCTTGAATAAACAACCTTCAATACCCGCATGTTTAACGTGTGTGAGGATTGCCCAAAAACCCCACCCTATTCGAGCAACACAGCTCGCACACAAGCTACCCAACTCCTCCTTTTGAAACACGCCTAACCTGCCTACTTCTTCTTGGCCGAAAGTTCCAAGGACAATCAAATAGCTACGTCCTTTGTGATGCTTAAGGCTGCCATAAAAGCGAAAAAATAAAAAGAAAAAACTCGTTCTTTACACAATGATTTCACACAAAAAATAATCTGCTTTATTTCATGAATTAAAGTACCTTATAAAGACTTACAAAAATATCCTAATTATAATAAGAAAAGAACTCCTAAACTTGGAGGAAAAGAAATCATAAACTAGTTACCAAATAAAAGACTTCCTAGCTACTAAAACAATAAAAAGGAAACTAAATTATTTAGGAAATAAAATAACCAACAATTAATAGCAAATTTTGTTTCCTAAGTTAACCAATCCTTGTGTTACAACTTACAAGGACTATGGATGCCACCCCCCCCCCCTCTTCCAAGCAAAATCGTGACAACCACCTTGCATGCAATGCCATGCAAGTCCTTCCAAGCCCGTGCCACCTTTCCACGAGCCCACTACAACCCACTCTTCGAGCCACTTCTTGTTGTGACCCTTACGAGCCTTTCTTCCCAAATAACCATCCCATTGCATGCGTGGATTGCACCCTTCCTTTGTAGTCTTGGCTTGTTGGTCTTCTAGCCCCTTTACCACTCTTACTTTATACACAAAACATGATTCTTTTGGACCAAGAGTGACCAGCCCGTATGCCCCCCTTGGAACCCTACTACCTCTGATATCAAAATGGGAAAGGTGATGTTAAAATATTATGGAGATTGCAAACATGATTTTTTTTTTGAAAATAGAATCTTCAAGTGAAATATTTCAAAATGTATAATGGACTCTTTACACTTAATGAATAGAGTATTTAATATGAGTATGTTAATTACTACCATTGGATATAGTGATTTGATTTTATTTTTTTAATTTGGGACTTATCTCACATTAGTCCTAATAACTTTCTCTTTTAACTCTACCAATTTTACTTTAGTCATTATAAAGAGAAGTAAAGTTAATTGCTACATGTATAAAATGATATAACATCCTATGTATTATTTATTTGACATCTTATGACTCTGTTGGGCGTTACAAAGTGACGTCAACTAAGCAAGGTTCTAAATATCGTTAGGCGGCCGCTAGGCGGCACACTAGTGCCTAGCGCCTAGGGGACTAGTCGGGGCGTAATCGGGGCCTAGGCGAGGCCTAGAATTAAGACATAATTACCATTTTTTGATAATTTACATCAAACACATTGAATATAAATTTAATTTTTTTTATATTTGTCATTTTATCAAACACTTGTCTATATTTGTAAAATGAACAAAAATATACAAACCTACCATTAATCTCAATTCTCAACAACCTCAAATCAATAAACAAGCCAAGTTTATAACTAAAAACAAAAAATATATTACTCTAGTTCGCCCCCCATCACCTCCCTCTCTGCTTCACCATTACCACTTCCCCTTCCTTCTCCAGTTCGCCCCCTCTTCATTCTCCGGTCACCGCATACCACAAAATCAAAGCTACAAAAATAAATTAAGGTCGGCGAGTGGTCGATTAGGCGGCGACTAAGAAAGTCGCGGCGGTAAAGAGGGGTCTAGCGCCTAGGCGGGGAGTTTTAGAACACTGCAACTAAGATGACTTGCAAGATGATGCACCATCTTATGAACAAAATTAGATGCTTATTATGGGGCTTTAGTATTGCTTTAATTGTAAAATCTCAAAATCAAGTCATTAAATCGACCTAATGTATAAATCTTTCATTTATGTTTGTCGTTGGATCAAACAAGATTAGAGCATCACAATGCTAATGTCGATATGCAAAAAATTAGATGATACCTAAGATATATATCTTTTTCGAAAAAAAAAACTTCTTCAATACAACTTTAGATAAAGAGTGTGAATATGACGTGTCACCTAAATATTTCACATTGAAGATAACAATATTAATTTTTCACATTGTACTTGAGAATGTTGATACATTCTAGCTAGTTAACATTTTTCGTTTTAAAAACTCTTTCTATTAGTTGTTACAGCTTTTTTAATTTTTTAATTTTTTGTCAAATTTCTTTTTAGTGATGAGATGCATGTCACATAAGATAAAATTCACATTTGCATTGGAAAAAATCCATTTTGATGGAACGTGAATGCGAGAGAAAAATTACTTCATATGATTGAAAGCGTTAATTATCCACAACTACGTATGATGAAATCCACAGTTGCATTTGTGATGCTCTTATATATCATTCATAAGTTTTTACTATATATGAAAAATTACTCATTTATAAAGATATTAATAATTTTAAAATTAAATTTTACTACGTCTCGTTTTTTTGTTTTTATCTCTTTCTATTTATCTTTTATATTTGAAAATTCTAGTTATTAAAATAAAATATTTTATATTATAATTCATTTATTTATTGTATTTTAAGAATCTAGTAATGGAGGCTAGTCATCAAATACCATATTTTTTTTTACTGTATTTCCTACAATAGAAAGAAGAGATAAACGTGCGAATACTCTCTCTCTCTCTCTCCTTTATCCTCTCTTTTTCCTCAAATCCCTTTTCCATTTCTCTCTCTTTCTGCAAGAAGAGCAGTCACGCAGTTCTGAGACGACTTTTCGCATGGCGGCGACTTAGACCCTCCAAGTGAGTTCATCATTTCCTCAACTTTTTCCCCTTTCCGCCCATCCTTTCAATTCACGATCATTTTTTTAAAAAAAATTTATGAATTTTTTCTGTCGGGTTTTGTAAACTTGATTTTAGCGCGATCCATGTATGACTTGTTCGTTTTGTTTAATTTATTGTTCTTTTCAATTGCTTTCTGTTTACCCTTTTGGTGATACTCGATCTTTTGTATTTGGTTCTATATTTGTAAATGGTATTTACGATGAGATGCGAATTTTTTGTTGATTTGTAAGCGATATAGATAGTTTGGATAGCGAGTTTTCTGCGTTATTTCGGGTTTTGGATCTGATAAATACCCGTGTGACTAGTCTAATGGGTTTTACAGTCCGATATGCCGGAGCAGAACTGATGGATCTGGTTGTCATCCGGCGAAAGTTGTTTTTAGGAATTTTGTGAAATATTTCTTGGTTGTTATGGATCTATTGTTAGAAATTATGGAATGAATTTCATGGTATACCAGTATTTATTTTGAATTCCAACACGTTGGTGAGATATTTTGATTTGAAACCGAGGTTTCGGAACATAGTTTGCAGGTTCTAACAGTTTATTTTGTATGATCTTCTGTTCTTGTTAGATTATACAGATAATATTGTGAGATGAAGGGGAAATGTGTTGAAAAGGCAGTTACTCGATTCATGAAGTCTGGGAAAACGGGACCGTATCTACTGTTGGTGTTCTTGAAGATTGTTTTCAAAGTTGTGGTTTGAACCAAAAAAATAAATAAATAATAATAATAATAAATAAATAATAATAATAAATAAATAAATAGCTTACCTTTTTTTATGCGAAACAAAAATTGGTAGGTTTATTATTTCCAGTTTTGCTGTTAATCTTATGAGTAATGTAATTTTGTAACAGAAGGTTCGTGTTTGTTTAGCGTATTAAGGATATTTCTCTGGTTTCTTTTGGTTTTGTTGCTAATCTTGTAAAAGTTTTGAATTTCTCTAAATCTGATGATTGTGTTTTGCGCACGTTTTCATTTATCTCAGGGGAGTATCAGATCCGGTCCAGATTTCTGGATTTGGCATAATCATTTCTCATTGCGATTAGAGTTGTTCTGGAAACATATTGGAGATTGGTTGCGTAAAGAGGGGAGCAAAATCATATTGGACTCAGTTGGATCAATTTCAATACATTACTTCGGTTGGTTTGAGCTGAAGATGGGTATTTTTGAAGAAATGGGTTTCTGCGGTAATCTTGATTTCCTCTCGGCTCCACCCTGCGAAGGAGAGGTAGCACCTGAAACTGAACCGGAGGCAACTGTGGAGGAGGATTATAGTGATGAAGAGATGGATGTTGATGAGCTAGAGCGGAGGATGTGGAGAGACAGAATGCTTTTGAGGCGCTTAAAAGAACAGAATAAAGGAAAGGAAGGAGTTGACAGTGCCAAGCAACGTCAATCGCAAGAGCAAGCACGTAGAAAGAAGATGTCCCGGGCACAAGATGGTATCCTCAAATACATGCTAAAAATGATGGAAGTTTGTAAAGCTCAGGGATTTGTGTATGGCATCATCCCTGAGAAAGGGAAGCCTGTTAGTGGAGCCTCTGACAATCTTCGTGCATGGTGGAAGGAGAAAGTACGGTTTGATCGGAATGGCCCTGCTGCAATAGCCAAGTACCTGGCAGATCATTCAGTCCCTGGGAAGAGTGAGGACTGCTGTACGGTGGCCTCCACGCCTCACACATTGCAAGAGCTTCAGGACACCACTCTTGGCTCACTTTTGTCAGCTCTGATGCAGCATTGTGACCCACCGCAGAGACGATTTCCTCTAGAGAAGGGTGTTGCACCACCATGGTGGCCTACTGGAGATGAAGAATGGTGGCCTCAGTTGGGTCTGCCCAAAGAGCAAGGCCCGCCTCCGTATAAGAAGCCTCATGATTTGAAGAAGGCCTGGAAGGTGAGTGTTTTAACGGCTGTGATCAAACACATGTCTCCAGACATAGCCAAAATCCGGAAGCTTGTACGGCAATCCAAATGCTTGCAGGATAAGATGACAGCCAAAGAAAGTGCTACCTGGCTTGCTATTATTAACCAGGAGGAGGCTCTGTCCCGAAAGCTCTATCCAGACAGTTGTCCTCCTATATCATTGGCTGGTGGAAGTGGGTCTTATCTCATTAGCGATACTAGTGACTATGATGTGGAAGGCGCGGAAGATGACCGAAACGTTGAAGTTGAGGAGTGCAAGCCTCGTGATGTTAGTCTCTATAGCTTGGGGATCGGGGGTGCTATTGATAGGCTTGTGGTGCCACCATTGGCCCAAGTGAAGGGAGAGCTTGTTGATTCCAACTCAGATTTCATCCAGAAGAGAAAGCAATCGTCTGACGAGCAGCAGCAGCATATGATGATGGATCAGAAGATATATACATGTGAGTATACACAGTGTCCTTATAACGATACACGTGTAGGGTTTCAGGACAGGTCTTCAAGGAACAATCACCAGATGAATTGTCCCTTCCGAAGCTCTTCTCAGGGGCTTGGTTTGTCGAACTTCCAAATTAACAATGAGAAAGCAGCTCTATTCCCTATGCCTTTTGCTCAAGCCAAGCTTACTGCTCCCCCAGTGAACCAGGCTCCTCCTTACAGTGTTTCAAGACTTGGGCTACCAGAAGATGGGCAAAGAATGATCTCTGATCTAATGTCATTCTATGATACTAATGTTCAACAGAACCAAGGTGGTATGAACTCTGGGAATCTTGATGTTCATTTAGGGGATCAAAATCTGCTGCCGCAGCAGCACAAGCTTCAGATTCAGATACTGGATGATGACTTCTTTGGACAGGGTGTGTCAATGGGAGGCAACAACTTATCTGCTGATGCTAACATCCCCATACCTTCCAATCATTCCGCTACCTTCCCATCAACAGATTTCCAATTTGATCACTGTAAACCATATGATTCTGCTTTCGTTACCACCCCTAATGACAATACCCTGGACTTCAGATTTGGTTCACCTTTCAATATAGGAGCAGTTGAATATCCTATGGATCCACACCCAAAGCAAGACGTATCCATGTGGTACCTTTGATCTCCGGAGAAACAACAGGTTTGTTCCCAGGTGTCAGTTGGGGGGGACTCATGACCCTGATCCAGTGAATGTAAAAAAAGGTTGTTATGTCTCTGACGGAGACCATTGCTGCCTCAACTCCCTTTCAGCTCAAGTAGGTGAATCTTCTTGTTTAGTATAGTCATCATATTATAATGCTTAGTATATCTTTCTAGATGTCACTCGAGACTTCTATGGATCTTGGGTTTTTTATTCTTCAATTGTCTTGTCAATTTAGGTGCGTCTAGATTGCTTCTCAGAACAGTGTTCAAGTGGGGGTCGTATACAGGGGAAGGACCCAACCCCCATACTTTGACCTACTGGTTTTGACGGCATTCATCTGTTCTGCAGTCATTTGATAGTGGCTTGTATCTATTCTCTGTCATTAATATATATATATATATATATATATATATATATATATATATATATATATATATACATATATATATATATATATATATACACAGTTTAGTCATGTTTGTCTTTGTGGTCGGTTTGATTGTTGAAATAAGTTTGGTTATCAGGTAAAAAAGTCTATGATCGTTGTCGCCGCAGCTTTGATTTTGAAGTTCTTGTGGATGTTGGTTTTAATCTTCTTTAGTTTACCAGAAACCTTTTGAGTGATAAATTGGTGAACAAAATACGATCATCTGTTGATGTTTGGACTTGGCATAAGTTCTTTCTATATGTTGATGGGTTCTTTTGTGGGAAAAAATCAAGCCGGTTTCACTTTGATAGATTATTGACCGTTTTAGTTTAAAATATATGAGTGTTCTAAAAGTTGTTAGGGCAGTCGGGAGACAGCGCGACAACGTTTAAGCGTATAGGTGGACCCTAGATTTAAAGCATAATTATAATAAATTTTAATTTTTTTAAATATAATCTAATTAACACATATTTAAAACTTTTCGTGTACTAATATTTTCTTTGTTTCTAAATTATTGTCATGTTTTTTTTTCGTCTGTTCCAAAATAATTGTTTTGTTTTAATTTTTTTTTCAAGATAATGTTTTTATCATTTTATTTTTACTTTTTTATTCTATTTTAATTATGGGTCATGTAATTATGAGATTTAAAATAAATTATATATCTAATTAATATTAATAATTCAGTTAAATGTGTTTTTTTTCAACTGTGTGTTAAGTCCTTCAAGACGATAATTTAAGGTAGGAAGGAATAATAAATATCACATACTAATCTAAAAACATTAAAATTATAATCATTGTAATTAACAAAATTAAAAATATAAAACTAACTATTCAATCTTGGGATAGGAATACCAAAAAGAAAATAGAGTCCGGTTATCACATAATGTTAATTTGGATAAGAACAAGGAACGGAAATAAAAAGAAAACAAACCTAAAGGTATTAATATGAAAATAAGGATGAATTAAAGAGTCCATCTTTTTATCCTTAGTGGGTTAGATCACACAGCACGGTGAGAGAATAAAATAATTCCTACGGAAAAAATAACTGTCTTTTTTGAGAATTTGAGATAATCGTGGACACCCTCCCTCTCGCGCTCTCTCTCTCTCTCTGTGGTTAGATCTCATCCCTCGCTGTCGCCTTCATCGCAGCCGTCGTCCTTTCTTCTCTTTCCTTCCTTGTCCCTACATCTCTCGGCCCTATTCATTCTCTCTTCCTTGGACGACTAGGCAACGATTTTCTTGTAGACGATTTTTTTCGGTGATTTGAAAGAAGTGGCATTGGAGAGGCGTCTAACATCTAGACGGTCTCTTAGAGCGACTTTTAGAACATTGGATAATATTATACAACGGCTTAAGTTTACATCGATTCATTGCGATGCAAACATTTGATAAGATGATGCATTGTTTGATATCACATATGCATACATTTGTTATCGCGATGCATCAAAAGTACATTAACGATTGAAAATCCACCAAAGTGTGTATCGGCGTTCAATTTTCTCTCTTTTGTTGTATATTTTGCCACGGGTGTGCTAGAGTAATTTTTGAGAGAACATGCAATAAATAATTTCCTAAACATCCTTGTGATTGATTGGTGGAGAAATTTCAATGTTCGAGACATGTGGTATTTTGGGACTTAAAAAAAACATACCTTAATATCGTGTATGTTTAGTCTCTATAAAGGCTTTTTGTTGAAAAAAAACATACCTTAAATGGCGGTTTGGGGTTTTGAGTTGAATTTTTAGTTTTAGATTTTTGTTATATAATGATTAAAAAAATTGAGAAAAATAGAGAGAAACTGGGGGAATCAAAGAGAAAAAACGTGAAAAACTAAACACCAAAGCTCTATAACCTTACAAAGACAACGGACCAAAATATTTATATTCATGCATTATCGATCGATTCTTCTCCATTCTTATATGCTTCGGGTGCTACGTATGAGCATTAAACACTACACACCTATTAAGAAACTACAGATTGACGAGTATACTTTTATTCGATACTCTTATTTCTCGTATTGGGTTGTTGGAAAATTATACTCTTATTCGATACTCTTATTTCTGGTATTGGGTTGTTGGAAAATTAAATCAAGACAATATACTTATAGGGAGAATTATGCACACAATGTTAAGATGACTGAACGTTGAGACTTGAGAAGAGAGAAGAGCATATTAGGAAATTTATGTATTTAAAACTTAAAATGATACTTATTTTGGAAAAAAAATAATAAATTAATGACATTTATTTTGGATGAAAAAGTAGTACTCCTATTTGGTAGTTGTTTGATGAGAAAATTGCGAGTGGTATACTTAGTTGGATTTTCAACCACTTTTGTATCTTTTTTTTTTTTTTCGAATCCTTAAAGGTTCATTTTTAAGGCATCATTTAATGATGATATCGTATTTATTATCGTAATGCATTGATTTAAAATTATGATACAAAAATTTGAATTTTAGCAGTTTGAAAAACTAACAAAGTGATCTGTTAGAATTTTTCCCATGTTTAATCGAACTTTTGGCATGAAGATTATCCATACATGTTTTGGCGGTCATTTCATGTTCAAATTGTCGTCATCTTGGTTCTTGCAATCTTAATAGAGATACTACAATTATGTGATAAAACTTTGATACTTGTTTCGTTTATCATTTAGGTTGATTTGATTTGATGTATGATTTAAAAAAATATTTTTGATTGAATTATTAATTTTAGAATAGTGTGTGGCTTTCTTTAAAACCAATGAATATGTGGTTCAAAATTGATGTGGCAAAATGCACAGTTTGAGCCGTCCTTGAAATGGGTAGGATATATGGGCTTTGGATCGTCTTTCCTGAGCCTGTTAAGAACACAAGAACACCTGAGTGGAAGTGCAAGGCAGGGCCTCGCGAAACCCCTCCGGCGTGAGAGTAAGTCTCGTGCTTAAGTTTGAAAGCAATTTGACAGAATAACGAGGCTCAAGAAAGTGTGTGTACCTTGTTGATGATTATGGAGAGGTATTTATAGGCCTCCGGTGGTGCTTGAATCCGTCTAGGATTCAGTTTCCATAACGGCCGAATAAATCAAGGAGAGAATCCCTTGATTGTAGGCGTGATAGGCGGCTGGCGCGTAGATGTAGGAGTAGATAAGGCAAGTATTCCGCCTAAACATGGAAACCTTTGACTTGCCCTGGAGAGCAAGCTGCCAGCGTCACATGTTTGATGTGTGCCCGAGCGAGCAGGGCTCTGCCCGGCTATTCCATTTGCATTGATCCTTGAACTTGTTGCAGGCCTGAGGATCGGCCCCTGGTCGGGCAGGCAAGGCCGGTGCTCGACCAGGTTTGGGCAAAGTAAGTCTGATTCCTTTGCTAAACATGTATAATTTCCGATCATGGTCCCTGGTCGGACAGGCAAGGCCTTTGCCCGCCCAGGCTTGAATGAGAATTATGCTGCTCGGTGCTCGCTGGTTCTATCATTTTGCTCGCTGGGCTGTGGGCCCCGTAAGCATTGTGCTCGTGATTGGCACGTGATGCTAACTCGTGCATTGCTCGTGACCCGGTTTGGGCCGGGTATATCAGTGGCCCCTAGCTTCCTGTCTGGCGGGCATTCATGCTCGGAGCGGGGAGCGTTCAAATTTGATATTCGCGCGGGCTTCAACACTTGTGAATTCTCAAGAAGACAAAGAAATCATCGGGGAAAACTTGAAGCGTATCAAGGAAGCTTCTTGTTAAAGGCGTGTCACGTGGATGAAAAGGGCGCGTGAGCCGTCAGAAGTTAAGGTGATTGGACATGGCACGGAGTACGAAGGGTTGCATTTATTGCGTCGCGATGATGGGCCGCCCATTCTAGGCGCCGCTTCGGGCTCTGAGCTTTCCCTCGCAATTGCCCAGAAACCTGTCTATAAAAGGCACATTCGACTCCTTCTCTTCCTTTTACCGTCTTCAAAGCTGTGAGTTTTTAGAGAGAGAAAGTTTTGAACGAGCTTCAGTCGCTGTTGCCGTTATATCTTTCCCCAGATTCCGGTAGAGTTTCTTCCTTGCCTCCGATATCTATTCATCTCTCGACGTTTGCAGTGCTCACGCCGGCCCAAATCAGTGCTAACGCCGGCTCCAATCGTCTTCCTTTGATTGCTTCATTGGAGACTCACTGTTCCAAAAATAACAGTAAGTTCTCAACCTCCCTTTATTTGTGTTTTCTGGTTTTTGGTGGTTCTATGGTTCTCTCTTCATCTCCACGTGTCCCTGTTAGGGTTTAAGAGGGTAAGACCGCCCTTAGGTAGAGATCGAGGAATAGAAACCATGATCTTGCTCGCTAGGCGGGCAAGGCCTCTTGTAGTTGACCTAGACTTAGGATTTCTTTCCCCGTTGCTTTGACTGTTACCCGGGTAGAACTCTGATAGCCATTTTCCTCGATCTCTTTGTAGATGTCTGACGTGTCCGAGAACGACCGCGAGGCTTTCAGCTATGGCGGAAAGAATGACTCGCTAAGCAGCGAGAAGTCTCCCTCAATTAGTGTAGAGCGTGAGGAGGGAGCCAGGTCCGTGGCCGGGCCAACGGTTCGAAGGCGGGTAGTGGACCCCGTGGTCGACATAGTCGACTCCTCTAGCGAGGAAGATTCGGGCGAGAAGAGCGTGACCGGTGGCTTCACTGTCGGGCAAGGCCTCGAGCAGCAAACAGCTCCTGCTGGAAATTCAGCCGGGCGAGTAGAATCTGAGCAAATAGATTTGGCCGGAGATGCCTTCGAGGCCGACGAGGCGGACAACTTGCCGCTTGCTCGGCGCTTCAAGAAAACTGGCCGCTCTCAGGTGGAAGCGGCCCTTTGAAATGAAACAACTGGCCAGGATAGAGTTCCTATTGCCCGCTTCTTAACCAGGGTAGGTGGCCCTCAAGTAGTGGTTCCCGTTGAGGAAATAGTCGAGGAAGAAGAAGAAGAGGAAGAGGAGCCCGATTGGTACGTCAACGCGGATGAAAGCCGATATGCTGCTCACTGGGCCACTCTGGATACGGCGGATAAGGTGACAGCGTGGCTCGCTTCCCTTGGTGTCGACCCTGCTTATTATCGGGCCAACAAAATGGATGTTCCTGCCCGGGTCAACCTCTCCCGCGAGCAGGGGAATGAGTTATTATTCTTCGCCGACTTCTTCCGCGTCGGGCTACGTCTCCCGCTAGAGCCCTTCTTGGTAGATTTCCTATATGAGACCAAGGCCGTCCCCTGCGACCTGATGTTAAATACTGTCCGCGCGATCACGGCTTTCACAGCTGTTAGACATGATTTTGACATGTACTTGGAAGTTATTTATCTTTGCGCCGAGTACAGGAGGGAGGATCGGAGTGAGGGCAAACTCCAATTTCTTAAGGCTATTGTCCGATGTCCCCGGGAAGGTGGATTCTTGGGACAGGAGGGTCTGTTTATTTTGGCCGTTTATGCAGCCAACGAGATAAAGATCCCCAAGGCCTCCAAATAAGATTTTAGCTCGGAGAGACTGCTCGTTTGGCTGCATTGAAGGCCGCCGTGGGTGTGATAGAGGAGAACGAGAGCGTCGGCCAACAATTTCTTCTTGACTGGAAGGAGGCTGTGCGTAATCCGTTATCTCGGGTTTGGGGTGATGCGAAAGCAGGTCCCCGAGGTGGAGCCCCTTCTGATTCATGTGCCCGAGAATCCTCACCCTTATTGGGATGACTGCCATGGGCGAATGTTTAAGCACGAGTGCGTTGAGTGCCAACGGCTAGGACCGGGCGGCAACTGCCGATCAGTTTATGAAGACCACGACGGTTATCTGCCGATCTTTAATAATTTTTGTTTTGCTAATACTCTTTCCGAACTCATCCTAATCTCGTTTTGCTTTGTCTTGTCTCAGGAATGAAGAATTTGGGCGTGTTGAGAAGCAAGAAAGAAGTCGGGCGGTGACCTAAAGGTCAACCAGCCAGTCGAGCTGCCCAAGGTACCATTTTGCTCACCGGCCAAGAGAGCCCCGGACTTGGGCCGGGCCGCAAGTCCGGCCAAGAAGGCTGTGGTGGCCAAGGTTGTTGCCGCCGCCCAGAAAAAGACTGGGCCAAAAGACACTTTTGTGGTCGCTGTTGATGACGTTGCCGAGCCGCCTACTGCCAACATCCCTGTGGTGCCTGCCGCCAAGGATGCTAAGGCGAAAGGCAAGAGGAAGAAGAGCTCCAACCCTCCTCCTGTTCGTGAAGTTCGCCACCGAGGGTCGAGCCCTGATCCTATTCCTTCGCCCCCTCGGGCCGCAACTTGAGGCGGTGGCTTCCGATGCCCTCTACTACCGCCGCCGGCTCTAGTGAAGGAGATTTCTGGAGATGCCCCATTACTGGGGGGCATCGATCTTTATGCCCGCGGGAGCCCGGGAGGCCTGGTGGGCAAGGGCGTTATAGAAAGGGCCCTACACGATGATCTTGCCCGAGATCGTGATACGGCTGGCCACGTTTTGGTTGGAAACGTGGGACTCTGCTTGAGCGAGGTAAAGTAGTTGACCGCAGTTTACCTCTTTTTCTTTTCATGTTTCTGACTCATTTTCTCTGCTCGCAGATTGCTTCCACATGTACCAATCTCTACGACAGGTATAACGAGGAGAAGGCAGCTCGCAAGAAAGCAGAGGCTGATAACCGGGCCGGTGAGAGCCTGGTGAAAGAAAAGGTCGAGCAGGTGGCTCACTTGGCCGATGAACTGGAAGCACAAACTGCGGCGACCAAGAAGAAAGAAGCTGAAATGTTCGAACGTAATCTGAAGTTGGTCGCCCAGAACAGTGACTTAACTGCTGCAAAGACAGAGTTGGTCGGCCAGGTGAAGAAGAACCAGGCTGCCCTGGAGAAGAGTCAGAGCGAGCTAGCCGCGGTCATCAAGCAGAGGGATCTCTTGCAGGCAGAGAGAAGTTCCCTTAGGATGCAATCCGTGAAGGATGGGAAAACCGTTGAGGAGCTAATGCGGAAACTGAAGGAAGCCGAAAAGTCTGCAGTGGAGGATTACAAAAAATCCAAGGCTTTTGAGAACGCTATGGATGCGGCCATCCTCCCTTACTTTGCTCACGGTACCCACCACATACTGAGAATGCTCGCCGGCCATGGCGGAGTGGGAATGAAGACAATGGCAGAATGGGCCGTGCTCGACCCTTATGCCGAGGTTGCTCGTCCTTTCCACTCGCTGGTTCCTTATACTCTAGATGAACTGGCCACCATGGCGGATGGCGATACTGAAGCCGGGAGGGCGCCCTGGGTTCCCCCGCCTGTGGACGAAGTAAATGTCTGCTCGCTGATTGAAGCCTTGGAGTCTGAAGACGAGGTTTTGAAAGATACCGAGCAGATTGAAGCAGAGTCTCAGGCTAAGGCGGCTGAAGATGAGGCTGCCCGTAGAGAGCTGAACCTCCAATACCAATTGCAATATCAAAGTGGCGCCAAAGAGCTTCCACCTCCTCCTCCGCCTGAACAAACTTAAGATTTTATCTGGCCTGCGCGCCATTTTCTTAGGATTTCTTTGTTACTTCAAATTCATTCAGCTATAATGGAATCCTCTTTTTGTTGACAGATGTTTATATGCTTTCCTTATATGTTTTTGATTTAGCTGCTTGTTTGCTCGATAATTGTTTCCTTATTTGCTTGCTCGACCTGCCATACGTTAATACAAGTACCGGTGCCCTCTAGAAAACATATCGAGCATCAAATGTACAAACATCTTTAACCAAGTATAAGGACTCGAAATTGTCAACTTAAAAATAACAAGATTAATGAAACAAGCTTATTCTTTAAGTTAAAATGTTATCCGAACAAACTCCGAGTGCGGTTGCTAGTATATCTTTTGGGTATAGAGATATTCGGTTAACAGTGTTGCTCGGTCACTGTAGGAATCCGAGGTAGTCAACCGCTATCTTGTAGGCATGGCCTCTATCGCCCTGGGCGAGCATCCTAATATGTGAACCTGGGCATGGCCGCATCTCACCCACAGAGAGGATAAGTCCACTGATACTAGGGAGCTTTAGAATTGTTGACCGGGCATGGCCCCTATCTGCTCGCTGGGCGAGCAGAGTTTAGCCAAACAAGTCCAAACAATTGCAGATTGACAATTAACTGATTAATTTGAAAATTCTGAACTGGAAAATTTGACAACAACTTGCCTTTTATTGATAGATGATCAATGACCCTCAACAGGACTGAGGTCTTGCCCATTTGTTTCTTTGACTTAGGGGTAGTATTTTTTGAGGTGGGCTGGATGCCAAGGATGCTTCAGGTCTCTCCCCTCTGGAGTTTGAAGAGTGTAAGTGCCTTTTCTTATTATCCCAGTAACCCGGAAAGGACCTTCCCAATTAGGAGACAGCTTCCCCTATTCTGCCCGATGACCGGTTACCTCAATTTTTCTGAGTACTAGGTCCCCAATAGAGAAGGCTCTGCCTCGAACTCTTTTGTCATGGTGAGCTTTTGCCCTCTGTTTGTAGTTGACCATTCTGAGTCGTGCATCCAACCTCCTTTCTTCCAGCAGGTCTAAGTCTATGGCCCGGGCAAGTTGATTGTTTTGCTCGTTGTAATGTGAGACCCGGTAGCTAGGCAAGGCCATTTCCACCGGGATCATAGCTTCTGACCCGTAGGTGAGTGCGAATGGAGTTTCCCCGGTTGGTCCTCGGATAGTGGTTCTGACCGCCCACAGAGCCGATTGTAATTCTTCTGCCCATTTTCCTGCTCGCCCTTCAAGGTTTCTTTTGAGCGCATACAAACTTGTTTGTTCCTCTTGGCACCAAACGAGCACATTCCCAGAACTTGTCCGAGAACCGAGTGCCATGGTCCGAGATGATTGCTCGAGGAAGCAAATCGCACCATACTTGATCATGTACAAATTTGATGATATTTGCCTCCGAAATTTTGGCCGTGGGTTTTGCCTCAATCCATTTCGTGAAGAAGTAGTCTATGGTGACAACGGCAGTATTTGTACTTGTATTGTGCCGGGAATGGGCCGATCGATCGATTCCCCACATGTCGAAGGGCCAGCCGCTACGGGGTTTTGTGGATGGAAGCCTTGGTATGTCCGCATATCTCTGGCATTTGTCACATTCGCGAACATACTTTTCCGCGTCCTTTCTAAGGGTAATCCAATAATATCCCCGCCGCTTCTCGCTAAAGCTCTTGTGCCCGGTGGCCGCCACACTCCCTTCGTGTACCTCATAGAGAACGCCTTCTGTTAGCTGCGGGGTACACAAACGCAACGAAGCATAGGTCTCGACCTTTGATCGCTTGTATAAAATGCCCCCACTACCGAGTAACGAGCAAGCTTGGCTTCTGATGTTGTGGCTTTAACCTTGTCTCGCAAAACTCCTCGCTCGATGTAGTCCTTGTAATCATCGATCCGGCTTGCGGCTCGATATCCATGATAACCTGGCTGTCGGGGTTTCGATATGCTCGATCATCACCGAGGGATTTAGTAATGCCAGATTTTCCTCAGCGATCTTGGACAAGTAGTCTGCTCGCATGTTGTCTGCTCGATCAATCCTGATTATTTCCCAAAACTTGAAATTTTTCAAGATTTCCTTGACTAGCTCGCAAGATGCTTAACCTGTGGTAGGGTGGTGCACCATATATTCCCCCTGGACTTGGTTCACAACTAGTTGTGAATCCGAGTACACTGTGACCCTTCTACGCCCATGTTTGTTGCGAGCTCGAGCCCAGCGATCATTGCCTCATACTCGGCAACGTTGTTGGAGGTGAAATTTGAACCGAAGAGCTAGCTCAAACTCGTGGATTTCGCTCGGGAGCTATGAGAAGGATGCCGCTCCGCCTCCCGACTTTGCTCGCCGCCCCATCCACGTAAAGATCCCAACAAGAGGGTCGGTCGAGGTTGTGGCAATTGTTTTGCTCTGCTCGCCTCAACGCTTGGTCTCGCGGATCTTCGTGTTGGGTGAAGCTTGTTTCGACCAAAAATCGGCTAATGCTTGAGCTTTGATCGCTCGTGCTGGGCAAGTAATCTATGTGGAACTCGTGAGCTCGATTGACCTGAGCGATGCACTGATGTGTCGTTTGTGCAGACTTTTGCAGTTGGTGCATCTGTGTATACTATGATTACATGTGCAGAAAAATAAGCCCTTAATTTTCGGGCAGCTATGACAAGCGAGTAAGCTAATTTTTCTACATTAAAATAACGACCCTCAACAGGACTGAGGGCCTTGGATACATAGTACACATGCTTTTGAACATCTAATTCCTCCCTAACTAAAACAAGCCACGGCCCGGTCCGTGGTCGCTAGATACACAAATAAAGGCTCACCGGCACGGGCTACCGAGGAGAGGTGGTTTGCCAAGGTATTCCCTGAGCCGCCGAGGGCCTTGGCACGTTGCATTCCACTCGAAACCCTTGTTGCCGCAGAACCTTGAAGAAAGGGAGGCATTTTTCACCGACCGAGATGAAGCGGCTAAGGCAATGACCCTGCCATTCAACTGCTGAATATGTTTGATGCAGTAAGGCTGCTCCATGTCGAGTAGGGCTTGTATCTTCTCCGGGTTGGCCTCTATACCGCGCTGGTTGACCATGAACCCCAGAAACTTCCCTGCTCGGACCCCGAAAGCGCATTTGCTCGGATTCAGCTTCATGTTGTGCTTGCGCAGATTGGCAAACGTCTCCGCCAAGTCAAGAGTATGGTCGCGGCCTTTTGTTTTGATGACCATGTCATCTATGTAGGCCTCCATGTTTCTCGCCGATCCGAGAGCCGAAAACCTTGTTGACCATACGGTAAGTGGCTCCATTTTCACCGAAGGGCATCATTTTGTAACAATAAAGACCGCCCGCCTCGAAGGTCTTCGCCTTGTCTTGCTCATTCATTTTGACTGGTGATACCCCGAGTACGCACGCCCAGAAGCCGAGCATTTCGAACCCGGCTATAGAGTCGAAGACATCTATGTGGGCAACGGATAGCAATCTTTTCTGCAAGCTTTGTTTAGGGTGAAGTCCACGCACATCCGCCATTTGTCATTGGCCTTCTTGACCATTACCACATTAGCCAAAGCCCTCGGGTATTGAATCTCCTCAATGATGTCTCCGCCTTTAGGAGCTCTCGACCTCTGCTTTGATTGCTGCATTCTTCTGCGAATATTGCCTCGACGCCGTTGACGGGGGCGTGGTCAACATTGAGGTCGTGGCGACAATGTTCTCACCGATACCCTCATGTCTTCAACTGTCAGCGAACACATCCAGTCGTTTTCAAACTTCAATCAATCCTTCCCGAAGCCAGAGGCATGGCCTTCCCGATTTTGATTTTTGCTCTGGGTAGGTCGGATTGATAATGACCTCTTCCACCGCCTCCGATCAATATCGGGCTCGTCCCTGACTTGCAAGGTGTCCATCTCAATGTCTTGTGACTTGGGGCGCTTCTCCTATAGAAAGCCTCGGGGCCGAGCTTGCTGAAGACTCTATCGAGCTTGCTCGGGAGGCTCTATCTCCATGGGCTCAGCCGCTTCATGTGTCTCCCCGAGCTCGATGTTATTGATGGAAGTTGACGCTGGGGTAGGTTCAGCGGAAGCTATTGCATTCTGATCGGGAAGGTCCACAATCGGTTTTTGGACTGCATCTGTCTGATCGGGAATGTCCACAATCAGTTTCTGTTTCTTCCTCTGAGTTTCCCGGACATACTCCCACATTGCTCGGGGCTTGTTGAGGATCCCCACTCCATTTTCAATGTATAAAACTTGGCTTTCTGGGTGGGGAATGGAGGTGACCATCTCGAATTTGGCCATTCTTTGAGCACCTAAAATGCAGTTGTATGCCGATTTTAGGTCGATCACCAAGAATGTGATCATCTCAATCCGCGTTTGGGCTCCATCACCCATGAATACCTCCAACTCGATCGTGCCTTTAACCCCCACCTGGTGATTGGTGAAGCCTTCAAGCTTTCCCAAATACGGCTTGAGCATGGTGTCCTGAAACTCCAATCCTCAAGGGAGTAGTACACATGATGTCCCTACATGCTCCCGTATCTAGCAAAACTACGTGAACCCGCCGGCTTGTTGACTAGGCAAGAAATAACCAGAGGTCGCTGATGCCAATGGAGTGCTCGCCAACTCATTGCGAGAAAAACATATGCTCGCCTCCCGCCATTGTATTCTTGAGCGTTGACCGCCCTAGATAAGGAATATATATGCTTCCCGAGCTGTGTGTTGGACGGGAGCTCCTCCTGAATCATGTTTATCACCCCCCGAATCTGAGGGGCCTGGCCACCTCTTCCTCTTGGGGGTCTTCCTTGATCATTGTTGGCGTTGTTTCCTTCGCCCTGATCCTTTTTGAAGCGGTCTAGCTTGCCCGCATTGATCAGCTTTTGAATTTCTCTCTTCAACACATTACAATTCTCAGTGGTGTGGCCAGTGCCGTGGTGGTATTCACAGTACTTTGTGTTGTCCCGAGTATAAGCGAGCTCAGGGTCGAGAGGATAAGGGATAGGCAGAGCATCTCCCACCTGGAGCATGATCTCTTCCCGCGTAGTGTTTAACGGGGTAAACCGAGCTTCTAAACCTTTGCAGGGGTTGGAGGTTTTCCTCCTATCTCTGCTCGAGCGGTTGTTGCCCTCCGGGCTCTGGTCAGCTGGCGTGGCCGAGCTGCCTTGAGCCTTGTCCTTATGCTTGGCCTTGTCGGCCTTGACACTTTCGGTTGAGCAGAAGAGGTGCGAGCTTGCCAATAGTTCTGCCTTGGAGGCTCCCGGGGTCATTGCTAACATAGTCTTCAGTGGCCCTGCCCTCATGTTGTTGAGATAACAAAAGGTAATCTCAGGTCACCGGTCGCGATCACTGCTCGAGCATCTCCTCGAACCTTTTCAAGTAACTGCTGTATGATTCATTATCCCCCTGCTTGATCTTGGCAAGGTCAAACCGGTTCTTGGGGGTGGGGCCTGCATTGCCGAATTCCTCCAAGAATTTTTCTCGGAGCACCGCCCAGCTCCCAATGGATCCCCGGGGAATTCTGCCCAACCAGGCCTGCGCCTTTCCCTGGAGAGCTCCCTCGAATGCCCGCATTTTCAGGGCCTCCACGTCGGTGACCATCCGGATTTGTGCCTCAAATGATCTAAGCCAATCGCTTGCCCGAGTCTTCCCAAAGTATTTGTCGAACTGTGGGAAGATGACCCCTTGTGCAGACGGTGCATTTTCAATTTCGGGGTGAAGGGGCCTCCCGGCAGTGGGCTTGCCACGGCTAGACTTGCCATTTGCTTTGCCATGTCCCTTTTCATGGCCTCCATCTTTTCGGACAACCGCTTTCTCCACGTCCTGTCGGTCTTGAAGAGTGGGCGGGGGTCAGGTGGTCGCCGCGTACGTGCGGGCAGAAGGTGGGCTCACATGAGGATCCGACCTCCTGTGTGATGCGGGCTTTGTATTTTGGCCGCTGCGCTTCTGCCTCTGCGCATTCACGGGATCTACGGCGACCATGGCTCTCCTCTCGAACACGATGTTCCCGTCGGTGGTGATGCCCGTGTGAGTGATTTTGGCGGCTGTATCTACTTTCTGGTCATGCTTCGCTTTTTCGCTTCCACTCTATTAGATGGCACATGAACAACGGAGGGAGCGGGCGCCTCTCTGGCGGCGATGGTTGCTGTTGCTAACGGTGGCATGGTGTTTGCTACCCTTTCCCGCCATTGCAATAGAAAGAAATTGAAAGTTTTTACCGGAAAAAATGAGAGAGAAGCGTTAGAACTTCGTTTCCCGGCAACGGAACCAAACTAATGTGGCAAAATGCACAGCTTGGGCCGTCCTTAAGATGGGTTGGATATCTGGGCTTTGGATCGTCTTCCCTGAGCCTGTTAAGAACACAAAAAACACCTGAGTGGAAATGCAAGGCAGGGCCTCGCGAAACCCCTCCGGCGTGAGAGTAAGTCTCGTGCTTAAGTTTGAAAGCAATTTGACAGAGTAACGAGGCTCAAGAAAGTGTGTGTACCTTGTTGATGATTTTGGAGAGGTATTTATAGGCCTCCGGTGGTGTTTGAATCCGTCTAGGATTCAGTTTCCATAACGCCTTAATAAATCAATGAGAGAATCCCTTGATTTTAGGCGTGATAGGCAGCTGGCCGCGTTGATGTAGGAGTAGATAAAGCAAGTATTCCGTCTAAACATGGAAACCTTTAACTTGCCTTGGAGAGCAAGCTGCCAGCGTCATATGTCTGATGTATGCCCGGACGAGCAGGGCTCTGCCCGGCTATTCCATTTGCAGTGATCCTTGAACTTGTTGTAGGTCTGAGGATCGGCCCCTGGTCGGGCAGGCAAGGCCGGTGCTCGACCAGGTTTGGGCAAGGTAAGTCTGATTCCTTTGCTAAGCATGTATGATTCCCGATCATGGTCCCTGGTCGGACAGGCAAGACCTTTGCCCGCCCAGGTTTGAATGAGAGTTATGCTGCTCGGTGCTCGATGGTTCTATCATTTTGCTCGCTGGGCTGTGGGCCCCGTAGGCATTGTGCTCGTGATTGGCACGTGATGCTAACTCGTGCATTGCTCGTGACACGGTTTGGGCCGGGTATATCATCATATTATTATTGGGTTTGTGTATCTTGCATTTATTTTTATTCTATTAAAAAAAGTTAAATTATGTCACTTCAACACATTATGTTGTTACGGACCTTACGCTAAATTTTAGATCAATACAAAAATATGAGTAAAACACGTATAATCGATAGTATTGCTCAAAAAGAAAATGAAGAAGAAACATAAGAACAGAGAATAATGCTTTTATTGGCTGTTGGCCAAAATGAAGTATTTGCGAGGAGCAATTGAGGGTAGAAAGTCGATAAAAATTGTTCAAAATTAAACAATTAATGTGAGACAATTTACATACTAGGGTTGGGGCTTGAGAGGGTAATTTAGAGAGAGCAAAGACTTGTGCAGGACGGAAGGAGCCCTATTTAAGAATTCGTAGGTTAATAAGTAAATATATTAATAAATGTCATAATAATTGGTTGGCTAAGTTGGTTAGAGTGGATGATTTAAGGTTTAATATTAATATGAGGTGATTAATGGTTTAAAACCTTTTAGCATTATTTCGTTTTTATGCTCATTAATGAGAAGTTTCTCTATTTGTTCCGATGCCTCTGTACTTTTAATGTTTGTCGCCAAAATTCTTATATTTTTCCCACCTTGCAGTTTAATCATTTGTCAGCTCCGTTAGCCATCCGTTAACATCAATTGCCTTGAGATACTTGACGGATCCTAACGGACTTTGACAAAATGCTAAATGACACATTTAAAGCCAAACGTGACACATTGAAAACACAAAAGTGACACATTTTAATGTTAAAAGTGACACTATAAAAGGAAATTTATTATAATTCTCATTAAAATACAAAGTAACACTCTTAATACTAAAAAGTAACACTCTTAATACTAAAAAGTAACACACTTAATACTAAAAAGTGACACATTTAATTTTAATACTAAAAAGCGTCACTTAAAAACTAACGGTGATTGTCAAAAGTGACACATTTAATACTAAAACGCAACAGTTTCAATGCTAAAAAGTAACACTTTTAAGATCAATAACGACGATTTTTAGTTATAAGGTAAAATGACACTTGTAGGGTCAAAAGTAAAACATTTAATGCTAAAAAATGACACTTTTAATGTTACAAAGTAACACTTTAATGTCAAACGTA
Organism: Codonopsis lanceolata; assembly: GCA_013146195.2. Taxonomy (NCBI): domain Eukaryota; kingdom Viridiplantae; phylum Streptophyta; class Magnoliopsida; order Asterales; family Campanulaceae; genus Codonopsis; species Codonopsis lanceolata. The sequence continues at coordinate 49,701,231 of CM028378.1, read as the reverse complement.
ATGATTTTCATTTCTAAAAAATGAGATACTTTTCAAAGTGAAAGTAACACATTTAAGACTCAAAGTGACATATTAAGCCCAAAAGGTAACACTTTTTAGGGAAAAATTATAATTTTCATTAAAAATGTAAAGTGACACTTCTAAGGCTAAAAGTGACACATTTTATACTACAAAATGACATTGTTAATAGGAAAAAGTGACACTCTGCATATATAAACATGAGGGGTGGCGCTGTAATTTTCAAAAACTAAGGGGTTACATTGAGATTTCTGAATTTTGTCTCATTTAACTTGGATAGATCCGTCTTACGGATACCGTCTTACAGGAGACCACCTCTTTAGAGAGAGGCTAATCACACCCTAATTTCCTATCTTTACATCCCACCTAACTACCCTTTTTTACCCTTATCTTTTGTCTCAATTTCCAAATCATCTTACACTGGTTGAACTCCAATGAGAGTTTTCATCTCATGGTGGCTGAGCTCCAATGGGGGTGTTTATCTCATGGTGACCGAACGTCACAAAATGAGAGTGTTCATGGTGGCCGAACGCACAAAATAAGAGTGTTCACCTCAGGCGAAACTCTAATGGGGGTGTTCATCTCATGGTGATCAAATGCACAAAATAAGAGTGTTCACCTCATGGTGACCGAACTCCAATGTGAGTGTTTATCCCATGGTGGTCGAACTCCAATAGGGGTGTTCATCCCATGACAGCCAATGCCACAAAGTTTATGCATCACTCCATAGCTAAATAGTCGATAAGGGTAATGTGGTTCCGCCATCATTAGATGAACAATCTCATTTGATGTTCAATCATCATGAGATAAACACACTTTATATTGTTTTGACTCTAAATTTATTGTCAACCTAATGTTCTTAAAAAGATAAATACAAGAGAGAAAAAATAGTAAGTGGGGAAAAATGATATAAAAATTATAAAAAATATGCATATAATAAAAAAATTAGGCTCCGTTTGTTTCACGGAAAATGACTTATGGAAAACGTTTTCCTCATTTTCTGGTGTTTGGTAACCTTAGGAAAATGCAGTCAACGTAAAAGCTTTTCCGAATCAACGGAAAATGAAGCCTTTTTTCCGAAAAATGACTTACGGATTTATTTTTCGTAAGTCATTTTCCAAAAGTTCGAGCACCCTTCCGCCCCTTTCCACAATTACAAATATTTATATACACGCACAATATTTCACTCAACAAATAAATTGTTTAAAAATATAAATAGAGTTTGTGCACACTATTTATAAATTATAATTTTAATAAATACTCACTACGTCCTAAAATTAGTATCAACTATATTTTTAGGGACATCTCAAACATTGTTCATTTTCTTTTTTAAAACGTTTTTTTAATATAAATTATCAATTTTTTATTTATATTTGTGAGATTGAAAAAAGATAGAACTTATTGATTTGACATGACTAATGATAAATTAATATTACTAATGAAAAATTTTACTTAAAAAGCTCAACACTATCGATTCATATATTGTTTTCCATAGCATTTTTCATACGTTTACCAAATACCCAAAAATATTTTTCGACATATTTTCAAAAGATTTATCAAACACTTAAAAACGAAATCATTTTATTTTCCGAAAATCATTTTTTAAAAATTATTTTCCGTGAAAAAAAAGGAACTTAGATCTTAGTGTACTATTTTTTTAACTATCGCAAATGGGAAATTCGAATCAAAACCTAAAATGAAGCCCGATGTACATGGGGTGTATCGCAGTAGACCAGCGCTTTTCTGAAGCGCATGGAAGTTAGTAGTGCGGCTTTCGTTTTCCAATTTCCGCCCCCAATTAACGCAAATACCAGTTCTCTCCGCTCATCTCCTCCTCCTCCTCCTCTCCACCATGTCTACGACGGAGCAGCCTCTGAAGAAGCGAAAGCTATACGAGCCACAATCAGAGCCACCACAACAACCGCCACCGCCGCTTTCACAACCACCGCATGAAACTGTTGCAGCTCCACCCCTATCCCAGGAAGAAATTCTCCGACGGCGTAGAAACAAAGAAGAGATTCGAAATTTGCACGAGAGTTACAAGAGGATCAAGTTTTGCGTCTCCCAGAAGAATGCCAGGCTCATGCCTGACCTAGAACAAGCTTATCTCTCACTCATCACTGCTTCCAGAGGTTAACATACCTTTGAACTCATTCTCACTCTTTAATCTTGTATACTGGAATTGGAATCTGGTTTGTTTCGTTATCACTATATGATTCGAGTGATGCTATTATACCTTTAGAAGAGTTTAATCTAATTTTTTATTTGTTTCTGTTATCAAATTTTGGAAATTTTGTATCTTCATCTATATAGGTCAGTAACTTTTAGGAGAATAAGTTTTAACAAATTAATTTTTAAAAATGATATGCCAAAAATAATGACCAAGCATGGTGTGACTAAAAAAAATTCAGAAAAGTGAAATTTATAAAGGAAAGCTAAAAATATCGAAAACCATTTTGAGAACCCAAAACTAACAGGCCCGAGTCTTATGGTGTTAGCTTTGTGCAAAGTTGTGAGTTAATACTCTAACTTGGGTTCAGGAATGTATGTAAATATATCAATTGTCTTGATTGTTGACATATCATATTATTGTGACTTGAGTAGCTAAGAGCAAATCAAATACGGAGTATAACTCTTTTAAAAGCACTAGGCATACTCCTTCATAGCATCGCCCTTGGTACTTGTACGTGTTTCAGCCCCTCCTACAAGTCAAAATCATTGTTACAACAAGGTAATGAGTGAGGCTAATCACACCCCAATTTCTTATCTCTACACCCCATTACTCTTTGCACCCCAATACTTTCTCACATCTCTCTCTACACCCCACCTAACTACCTATTGTCTCAATTTCCAAATCATCTTACACCGGCCAAACTCTAATGGGAGTGTTCATCTCATGGTGGCCGAACTCCAATTGGGGGTGTTCATCTCATGGTGATCGAATGCCACAAAATGGAAGTGTTCATCTCATGGTCACCGAACTCCAATGGGAGTGTTCATCTCATGGTGGCCGAGCTCCAATGGGGGTGTTCATCTCATGGTGGTCGAACGCCACAAATGGGAGTGTTCATCTCATGGTGGCCGAACAACAATGGGGGTGTTCATTTCATGGTTGCTGAACGTCACAAAGTGTGTTCATCGCACCATAGCTGAACAACTGATAAGGGTATTAGGTATTTGTACACGATGGCATTTCTGTAATAGTTTTAGTAGAAGGGTTTATTAGGTCTTTTTACTCGATGACATTTATGTAATATTTTTAAGTGGGGTGTAGAGATAGGAAATTGGGGTGTGGTTAGCTCCACTCCAAGGTAATTATGTCAAATACGGAGGATAACTCTTTGTATGTCTCTAGAAGGCACGTGGAAGCAAGATAACATTCTTTCAGAATCATTGTCGATACTTGATACACCTCTTTCGCGTGTTACACCCCTGCCTAAGGTTCATATGCACCTTTTTGAGTTATTCAGGTAGATTGGAAGGAGCTTACTCGAGCACTTGTTAGTTTAGCATAAATAATTCATGCAATTTGAGAACTAACACTCCATCATATATTATTTGCAATTTTCAATATGTGAACTTCCCATTTTTCTTGCTTGTTATTATTGTCGATAGTGTACTCGTTTTGAGTCATTATCATAGCTATATTCTTTCTTTTGATAATTTTAGAGTTTCCCCATTATCTCTTGTATCTTTTGGACGATCTTTCTGGCTGATTCCCTTCTTTTTTTAAAGTATTTTTTTGACATAAAAGATTTGTTTTGTGCCATTAATCTGCTTATAAGAAAATCTATGCAGTATTTACACACCTAATACAGATAAGAAACACTTGTATACTTCCGAAAATACTTCTGACATAACATCAAGCTGGGTTTCATAAAATAAAAGAATAGTTTTACTGGTGGAGTAATAACCAAACACGGAGACAAGTTTTAACTGATAGATCGGCCTCATAGGCACAAACTGAAATCAGTTCCATTGGTAGCTTGAATCTTCTGCTGAAAGGGTTTCCTAATGTCATTACTTATAAAAAAAAAAGGGTTTCCTAATGTCATTTGGTAGATGCTAAACGGTTTTAAGTATCTTATACGTTAGGAAAAGTCTTACCTTTACTTAATACCGTCAATGCTGCTGACAGTGCAGGTTGTACAGGTGTACAACGTGTTGTAGCTGATCTCATCCCCAAATATGCATCATATTGTCCAACGGCTCTTGAAGCTGCCGCAAAGGTTGCTATCAATATGCATAATTGGAGCATGGCAGTAATAAATAGGGAAGAAGATGTTGATGGTGTAGCCTTTCAGACTGCTAAAGCCTGTATATTTGGTCTTGCTGATATCTGTCATACCGCTTCATCAGAGGCACCGACATCATCTGTTATTCAAGGCATCTGTTCTGCAGTTTTTCTAAATGTGCTTAGCTTCTTCATTTCCTCGTTTGATGGGCAGGATATTTTTCAGATTGTTGACAAGGATATATTAAAGATGCAAGATTCACCGGAATTTTTCTTGGAATTGAAGCAAAAGTTTTCAGATGAAGATGGATCTGTGTCATTGAAATTAACAAAGTTTCGTGCATTAAGTCTGCTTTGGATTTTCTTTTGCTGTCCTAGGAATTCACTTACCGCTTGTTTTGAGCTCTTCAATTCCACTTCAAAGGAGGGATGTGGTAGCGGAGGACATTATTTTCTTAGTCAGGTGACAAACAGACTTGATGCCAGCAATGTGGATGATCATTTGGATAGTCATAGCAACAGATGCACATCCTCTACTGGTTGCATGGAAAGCAGCAGCAAACTCAAGGAGGTTAATGGTGATGAGCTAGTTTCACATGACAACCATGTGCCAAAAGATGCATCTCCTGTTTCCAGGAACTGTTTGTTGGGACTGGTAATACTTGAATTGCTCTCATTTTAATGTTTTATACTGATGTTAGTTGGTCATTGCTCTTGGTAGCAGTGATGTTGGATCATATCCGTATGGACTTATAGGTTATTGATTGTTGATATGTGTAATCTTCTGTTTTGCTTCCATGTTAGTATCATTGTTCTGGCTCCAGTTTCAACTCAAGTTACTCAACATAGCCTTTTCATAACTCCTCAGGGTCAGCTACCTTTAAAGCCATTTGCTTTGGTAGCATTACCTTTCTGATTTTTCATTTTCCTTGCTTGCACACTTATGTTTTTGTTGTGTTCTTGCAAGACAATCTTAGGTGATTTTCTTCTTCTTGATTGAACAATATTAGGTGATTTTCTCTAGTTTATCTCCCTTTTGATCTCCTTAACCATCTCATGAATATGTTCCTTTCTTCTTCCATCATTATAATTTTACCTCATGTCAATCGTACTTGTTTTTAGTTTGAACTTTGTTGTAATTTTCGTATCAATGGCCCCTGATCTATTTGATGCTTGCTTGTTGAAAGTCGCTTTGTCTCCCAGATTAGGATATTTAATTAGTTACTTTCATTTACTTTTATCTCTAACATAGATTTCGGGAGCATAGAATTCAGGCCGTGGAATTGGAGCTGGAGCGCAGATAGTTCAAAATTTAAGCTAATTTTGCTCAATTTCTAATTCTAAGCCATGAAATTTCATCAGAATAGTCATATTGTTTTAACCATTCAGTTGGGACAGAATCATTGGACTTTGCAAATGTTTTTTCTTAAAATATTGCACTGATTCATTGAATGGTACACGTCCTTACTCCACGGCTCTTGCATGGCAGTGTTTGTGTCTGTTAAACTTCCAATTCCGTAATTTCATGATGTTCCTCTTTTAAACTTCCAATTCTGTAAGAATGTGTATGCGTGGGCAACTGGTCATGCATATCTTTAAGTGTTGCATCCTGACATATGGTTACACAAGCAATGGTTAGGCAGTGGGTAGATGGGTGCTACTTGCACCAAAATATGTCCTTATTCATATCTGTTAGATTCTAACTATCTAATGCTGATCAAATTTGAAGTAACAACCCAGATATGAGGCTGCAAGTCTATGATATTGCATGAACACGATGATAGCCATTGGATGCATCTCTGGCTCATCCCATTCGTTTTCATTGGTAATACCTCAGTTGGCAGATACTATCGTGATGCAGCACTTTTAAAATGCTTGTGTCTGACAGCATACCATTTGGCTCAACTACTTCTGATCCGTTGTTCATTTGTATTCCTCTCATTTTATTTTATAGCCGTTGTGTCACCAGTAATTAATAAGAATGCTTAAGCAATACGGTGAACTTGTTACTCATTGTAGAATTGCCAATGATCTTTTCACTTGTCCTTTGGTCTTTCTTGAGTGATCAAAACAGCGTGTAGGATCTGCTATAGATTGAGCATTGCCATTTAGCACCGAGTATTAGGTGTTTGAGGACCACAAATGTCTTGAAACTGTGTTTTTGGGGTTGCGGGGCTTTTGCTAGACTCATCTGTTCAAACTGAAAAATAATAAATGAGGATAAGGACATCAAAAATATATGTATCATCCAAGTAAACTGAAAAATAGAATATAATATTGGACGATTGGCTCCATTATGTAGTTAAAGGATTAATCTACATCTTGTCACTAACTAACCATTACAGCCAGTGAGATTTTTATTTACCAAGATTTTGAACAGCTATTGGCATGAAAAAGGCAAACTCTTTTACTTGATACATTATGCAAAATGAATATTGAACTGTTTATCTTTTCCATCTGATTTGGAGGCATGCATTACAATTTGAGCCCATGTATTAGTTTCATGGGTTCCCACTGATGATGTTATCAATCGAGGCTTCCTTTTTTGCAGGTTCTTGGCAAAGATCAATCCTTGAGACGATGGATGTTTGTAAGGTATAAGAAGTTATGTAAATCATCCTCCCCTCAAGTTGTGTCAGAAATCACCTCTGCTCTAGAGAGAGTATTTGAATCTTTCACAAAACAGGTTGAGGCAGAAGACAGTTCAACAGAGAGCGATGAGGATGATCCTAATCCATCCAAATATATTAGTAGACAGTATTTGGTTCCTCGGATCTCTAATAAACACAAAACTTCTTCTGAAGCTTCTGGGAGAGATGGATCATATCATGATGTTGTGGCTGAAAAATTTTCAGGTCAACATCTGGAACATCGTAGCTCAATTGGGTCACTTGAAACTGATGTCCGCTCGAATACTAGCTCTAATATTGATAGTGGAGGTCCAAGATCCAATGATTTCGACTCTGGAGATCATGGAGATTTTTCTCGTGCTAGGTCTTCCACGCCAAGGGAACTGTTGAACAATCAGATATTGTCCCCTATGACAAGAAAACCATTTGAATTAAGAAGTAATTCATTTGAAGGTAGAAGCCATTTTGTCCCTATAGAGAAAAACCATGTTACAAAGTTGGATGGCTTACCTACCTTGAGTTCTTCTGGTGGAGGGGTAAATGCTTTTGAATCTCCTAGACATCGTTTGTGTGCACCATATCCTATGAAAAGTCCTGTAATTTGGTACTCTGATGGGGACCTAGCAGCTATGGATATATTTTCTGCTTCCAGACAGCTTTGGTTGGGTTCTTTAGGCCCTGATGCATCAGAGGCTCTTGTCAGGTTTCAATTTGAAAAGTTTGGTCCAATAGATAAATTTCTATACTTTCCATTCAAAGGTTTTGCATTGATCGAGTACAAAGAGATTATGGATGCGTTAAAGGCAAGGGAGGTTATGCGGGGTCGTTCCCCTTGGGGTGCCTGCCTCCACATAAAATTCTTGGATGTAGGATTAGGTACGAAGGGAGATATGAATGGTGTTGCTGTTGGCTCCAGCAGTCATCTATATGTTGGAAATGTACTAAGCCAAGGGGCCAAGGATGAGATACGGCATGAACTGACAAAAGTACTTTACAAGGGCCCTCTCATGATAAATGATCTTACAAGTGACGGTGCTTTATTAATGGAATTTGAGACTCCCGAACAAGCGGCCACAGCAATGGCACATCTTCGACAATGTCGGAAGGACAAAAATCTTCAGCCTTCAAATGTTGGTCAAGCAAATTTCATGATGTCTGCTGAGAGAGCAAGGCATGGGTCTACTTCTATGCATATTGATTTGAGAAACAACAATTCTGTAAATAGTATTGTTAATTCACCTCATTCTCAGCTCGAGTTCAGGTATATGATTCTAATTTTTCGTTCTTATTCCCCCTTTCTGTGTTTATCTAATAATCGGGTAAATATCCTTTCATATTCTCACTTACTTTCTTTTTTACTTCTACTTTATTGTCTTCTGTCTTTGTGAGTATGCTTGTATTTCCTTTTTTTGGTATGAGAATAAATGACTTATAAGTTCTGTTGTTGTAGATGGTTCTCCCCACACTTTTAGTTGGTTCAACGCGTCTGTGCCACTCACCGCTAATCATAGAGAAAATTGAACTTGGGCAACTAAACTATGCTAACTTGTTTGAGAGAACGTGTCATATAGAGATATCATGATTGTTTATAAGGGCCTCAGCGTGCCATTGAAGTATTAAACTGTTTAATGCACTTTATTGTTTCATCACTATTACTCCCTCCGTCCCAAAATTATTGTCCTGCCTTCCTTTTTCGTTCCTCCCAAAATAATTGTCTTGTTTGAAACTTTCCTTTTTAGAACAACACTTTTACCACTTTACCTTTACTTTTTCATCCTACTTCAATTATGTTGCTATTGCTCCAATTTTTACTGATAAATATCTTGCACTTGCTACATTTGTTGCATTTGGCAGATTATTTGTGTTTCGACTTGCTTGAATTCCTGTATTTGAACTTCTGCCATCATTCTTAACTGACGACAGAGTAGGTCATCTTATCACATGTGTCTCACCAATCTCATAATCACATAATTGAGATAATATTTTTTACATTCTTGAACAGTCATCCTGGAAACCACCATATCCCTCCTCTCATTGCTAAACCCGTGGGCAACACTATGGAGCTTACATCACCAAGAGTTAATTCGGTAAATCAACGGACTCCTATGCAAGGTGGGCATGCTTTTCAGTCGAAGTGGATGGCTTTTGGTAGTTCTGGAATACCAGAAGCTGGGGCAAGAAATTATGATGCTAACATTGCAGTGGACTCTTCGCAAGGAGGTGATATTCTATCAATGAGAATATGAATCAGATTACTTTCTGAAGGTGTATTATGCTCATTGGGGTCTATTGATGAATTTCAGGTGGTCATGTTGTCTCTGCTGCTCCAGAACAAATGTGGACGTTTGGGAAACCTGAAATTGAACAACATTCTGCATCAGGGAGCATTTCATGCATACCTGCACCAACACAGGGACATAATATTGCACCACCACAGCTGCTACAAGCATCTCCGTTTATGCGGCCCATCTATTATCCTCCACACAATGCCTGGGATGCACGCGGCTTTAGTCATCAAATGCCTATGAGTCCAATTCCTCCTGGTGTTATACCCAGCCATCTTCATAATCATGTTGTTGCACCTCCATTTTTACCTGCATCTGTGACTCCACTTGCACGAATGCAAGGAAGCTCGATGCCTCAATTTGATCAGATGTTTTCTCTGCCTGTACCCCCACCTCAGTCAGACTTGGGACCCCAATTACCTCAGCAGCCTGACTTGCCCCCTCCATTGCCTTCATCTCCACCTCCTTTGCCCGAGGCTCAGCCACCTCTGGTTCCCCCTCCACCACCTAGTTCTCCTCCTCCCCCCCATCCCGTTGAGCCTTCCAGTACAGAAAGTTCTCGACATAATCTGCCTTATCAGTGGCAGGGTACTTTGAGCAAAAGCGGGGTTCATTACTGTACAATTTATGCACATAGACTGCATTCAGATATTTGCAAATACTCAAATGCCATTTCAGAGCCTGCAGAGTAATGACCTGATCATCATTTAATTTCTTTTCCTAAAATTGAACCTAAGGAGACTAGTTTCTGATCCTTTCCATAATTGATGCTTGCAGATGGCCTACCAAATTAGATATGACAAAAAGGACTGATTTTAGACATGTGAAGTCAACGTTTTCTAGTACACCACCTCATAAAGTGAGTCACTGAACACCTTCATACATTGTGATACTCACATGAAGACTGTGTATTAGCTTCTGTGCTTACCCTTATTTTTGATACCTATTGCTTTGAATTATTAACTTTCTTGAGATCTGCGTATGGCTCTAAGATTTGCCTGAATATTAGGTGCTCTTTGATTGTATACATAGGCTGCGCCACCTGTTTTGGTGCGTATTTATTTTATAATTACTCTTATAAAAAAAAAAGATTTACCTGAATATTAGAGCTGGTTGCCATCTAAATCTTGTGCCAGAATTGTGGTATCCTTTTAATTACCAAAATGCAGTAAGTGGGTACCTTGACAAAACTGCAAAAATTAATCAGATATCTTTTCTTACATAACTGTTTTACCACAAAAGGTTATGAATATAATTTATTTATTTTCATAAATCCACATTACACTGATGCCAACTGAATTATTTTGTGACTGTTGAGATGAAATTAAAGTATTATTAAGTAAAATATAGCCTAAACTAATAAAACAACTCAATAACTAATAATTATAAGCGTGAAAGCAACAAGAATAAATGATTAAGAAGGCAAGAAGAAAGAGACTAAAGAAGAGAAAGCTACCCTCACAATGGATCGTGAATAAGCTCAAAGTCAATCTCAATTCAATAAAAACTCTAAAAACCCTTTGCCAATCTAGCCTTAAACTTTTCATCAGTTCCATCAGGTCTTAATTTCTTCTTAAAGATCCATTTGCACCCATCGTAGTACAGTGGTACACCCAGGAGGGAGTTCGACCCAACCAATACTGGCAAATAATCCTTCCACAAGCTCACTCATGTCCATCCCAACCAAAAGAATGGAATTACAATCACAGATTCTTATTTATTGTCTAAGACTATTCTTCCAGTTCTAAGGAAGTAAGGAGTAGGCTAATACTACTAGCTAAGAAGTAAAAAAAATACCATTAACTTATAAAGCAACTTAATAGCTGATAATGCTAAGGCTAATGTTTACCATGGACACTTCCATTGGGACCTAAAGAGAGTTCTTGGCTTGCATATGCTCCTTAGGCTTTGCCAGGGGCGTCCAAGTTGTGTGTAGTTGTCTAACTACTCACGATCCGGGCCATCCGACATCAAATTCTTGTCTGTTGATCTTTTATGCATCAATTGTTTCTATCTTTTATATTTTCTCCTTATTAGTTGCAACTTCATCTGTACCAAAGTTTTGTCTTATCTTTGTTGGTGCTTTACTCAGTTTCCTATTGTGATTAGCTCCATCTTTTTTGAGGCATTCCTGCAGATTTACTGCTGAGTGAATAATGTAATGTTAGATGTGCTTATTAATTTTTGGGTTTTGAGCTGCATAAACATGACACTAAATATGATGATACGCTTTCCTGAGTACAGTTTGTTCAAGTGATCTGTCTTGGTTCTTGACATCTGCACTGCTCTAGTATATGTGTATCCAAGGAATCTTTAATTGATGTTATTTTATACCACCTCGGCAGTCTCTAATAGAATAGCTTTGGAAGTGGATAGGCTAATGGTGGGATTGGGCATTCTCCATTCCACCCTGCCCCGCACCTGCAGATAGAGGAAGTATTTGTCATATAAAACAGATAGTTCATTTCCTCAAATGTGCCTTCGCTTTGTAAGAGTGCTTTAGTACTTCACTTATCAAAAAAGAGTGCTTTAGTACTCTATTTATATGATCTCCATGTGCCATGGAGTCCAAGCTACCTTTTGAATTGGTCTTTTGAGAGTGTCTGTGAAAGCTAGAAAAAATTTCCCTCTGGATAGGAAGAATCAAGGACTCACTAGATTATTTTACACCCTAAAGATCTTTCTAAGCCTACTGAATATGCCTTTTCCTAGGGCAAGTGATTGACCAAATATAAAGATCTGCAAGTATATATACATATTTTTAAGAGGTAAGTGTGACCCCTTGTTGGTTTGGGGATTGGAAGTGACAATTGTATTATTATTACCATTGCTGGTCCATACAGTTAGGACTGTCTGTCGGCATATTACTGTACCACACCAATTGAGCTAGTATTATTCTTCTATAGATTTATAGCTAGTATATAATTGAGATTTGAAATTATTGAACTGTATCCATCAACTGGTATGCTAGAAAGTGTTCTTACTTTGATTCCTATTCTCAGCTTTTCGAATTTCTTAAACATCTGCTGTGCAAATATCACGTGTAAAATTCTACACTTAACTTGCAACTGCCATGTAACAATTCCATAATTTGTGCATATTTATATGCACATATTACTGTAAAAGATCCTTAAGGTTACAGTCCATGTTACTCTTTTAGCAAGAATTGAGAGGTTTATCATATTTCTCAATATGCTGAATTTATATGGCTTGAGAATAATGCTATCGTGATTTTGCCTTTGATGCAGAGAGAGGTATGCCAGCTGCTACCATCTTCCGTGGGTGACCATAAAGGCGTAAGTTATCCTGGCCATGTATAAATATGTATTTCTTTGGGGTGTTTCTGTGACTCACTAGTACATGACTCTTCTCGTATGCAGGATTGATCTTTTTCTTGGTTTTTAAATTTGAGAAATCTATAATTGACAATAGTAAAAATTCTGGCTCCTCTTGCAGTATCATTAGCTTTATCACAAATAATCTTATTCAAAATTCTTAAGTTTCTTAAAAATTGCTTCAACTAGTTTTGGTCGCACCAAGATTTTCAGATTCATTATTGCCAGACGTTCATTATGCTCAAATCTAATCAAACTCCTTTAATATTCTTTGAATAAATATCCATTTACGTCCTTGTGCTTTGGTGTAATCTTTGATTGGATACACATGCCTTCTACCTCCACTCGGCCTTGTGCTTTGGTGTAGTCTAGGCTTTTCAATGAACTACCTTAAAAAGAAATCTCCCCTTCCTGTCTTTACCTCAATAAGCCAGTTGGAACTATTAGTTAACTCCAAGGAGCGCAGTTCCTGGATGTCTTAATAGCCTGCTTGGAAAGTGGTCCGCCTGCCTTAGAAATTACCAAAAAGATCAACGAAAGCCAGTTCTAGTTAGTCTTGCAGGATTTTGACTAAGTTGTCCTTTTTTGGGATTATGTCCGATCTTTGCCTTATCATTTATTCCCTTTTATCAATCTGATCAAGAAACTTCTTGAACTTGTTCAGGCAAGTGACTCACAACTACTCATATCTGTGCATGTGCATGTGGCTGAGTGCTTAGTGGAAAAACCTTTAAAAGGTTTTTTTTTTCCACAATTTTCTGTGTGCCACATCAGCTTCCACATCAAAAGCAAAAAACTCATCTCTTCACAAACCTTTCTCCACAATGGTGAAACTATTTTACAACTTTTGAATGGGCTCTACCATACACATCATTATTTCACTTCATTTAACTTCTTTTTTTCCTACATGAACCACTTTTCCCCTATGAACTACTCTTTTCCTATGAACCTTCCACAATGGTAAGCTTTTTGATGATCCGGATCATACTCCTAAAAAACTTCGAAATACCTTAACATTGGAGGTGCCCTTGTGTACATACACTGTGTATGATACAAATACATGTGTATAATTGATGGATTCAAAAAATTTAAATGTGTATTCGACAATCCACCAATGAGCAAGATGCTAGACTCTCATCATTCATAATCTTAATTATATATTGTAAGGCATTATTACACAACGTGTGCACACAGATCATGGGTTTTGCTAACACTTGTCTTAGGGTACACTCTAACATGTACTGAAGTGGTAATGGCCTTCACCCAGTGGCATTGGAAGTTGTGAGATTGGTGAAGTAAATGGAAAATGTTCCATATTAAGTAGGATACATATCAGCTTTTTGCCTAATTTTATGGACCTTGGTTCTGTATGCATGTCATATTTTAATAATTTCATCTTCCATCTTTATATCAAACTAGTTTTATCCCGTGCGTTTAAACGCACGGACAAATATATTTTTATTTAAATTAAATTCAAGTAAAACCAAAAAGAAACACAATTAAAAGAATAGAGAAAAAATAATTTTGGAAGATGCTAATCTAGAAATTAAAAGCCTTTTCAAACGGCTACACATTCGTTATCTATAAAAAAAACTGCTACACGTGTTTAAGTATATGTGTGTTTTAAGTTTATTTTTTTATTCACTACTTATGCTAATTTAACAAAGAAACATTTATGTGCATTCAAGTTTTAATATTTAACTACTTAAAAAGCAATATAAATTGTCAAAATCGGAAGCATGGTGAAGGTAAGAGGGAGAGAGTCAAGATCTGGCTCAAATTGATGAGAGAGGAAAATGGAGGTTATTTGAGAAATTAGAGAGAGAAAAAGTTGGATGTAGGGGAGAGGAAATCAAAGGGTTTTGTTTAAGACTTCTATTTTCAAAGTTGGGTTCTCGGTTCACAAAGCTTAGGATGGAATGATTCAGGTTACAAATTCCAATGAGCTATTTAATTTTTCTATCATTTAATTATAAAATTTATTAAATATTTGTTGTAAATTGGATTCTATTTTAGGAAAGTATTTTTTACGGGATTTTACTATATTTAGACTACCCTGGTTTTATATATATTTAGATTATGTCATAGATGATTGAACCAAAGTATAGATGTTTCACCGTATTAGGTCAACACGTGTTCAAGGAGGATAGACTGTTTATTGTGTTATCAACACCCCAATAAACATTTTTTTATAAGTACCCCCCCCCCGCCTCAATAAACCTTGACAACTTCTTGTGCAGTTTCAGGATTTCATATCATACTTGAAGCAGAGGGAGTGTGCGGGTGTCATAAAAATCCCAGCTGTGAAATCTGTGTGGGCAAGGCTTCTCTTCATTCTTCCCTATTCGCATGACATATGTTCTACTCTCTCTATTGGTCCTAATCAATCAGATTGTCTGATTGCTCTAATTTTGCCTAAAGAAACAAATTTTGAATGGGTATGATCGCCAGAAAAGTATAGGGGAAAGCGATGGTGGGTTCTTCATGTCAAGTCAGCTCTACCAGCTTCCACAGATATTTTTACCAAGTTGGAGAAAAGATAGAAGCTATGCTTCTGTGAACTGACAGATGAGTGCCATTGGATACAAATGGCAATTTTTACTGTTTGTTTACATCCTGTCTTTCATATGTAGAACCTGTATTAGTAAAAAATAACAAATCCTTTGCGGTTAGGGAAAAAGAAAACAAGTTTCAATATAGGAGTTTGGTGATTGGCAGTTGACTAGTTTGTCAATAGTGGTATGTGAATGTGTTTGTTCTTTAATGTTTATAGTGAGCATGTATGGTTAATAATATTAATGAGTATCATCGAGGTCTCCCAGTTGCACTTTTTTTTTTTTTTTTTTTGCGCCTGAAGTATGATAAAACATTTCTTTGCAATGCTACCATATAGCTTGTGCATGTCTGCCTGTATTACGATGTTTGTGTACCTTGATAACGTATGCACAATGGCTAAATATATGATACGTATACCATATATGATATCATATTGCATAGAAAATTGTTTGGATACAAACATTTTACAAATTTTTCATATAAATATAAGTATCAAACATGTGATGGGTTAAAAGATGACATCGCACGTTATGTGATTATTTAACCAATCACACACTTGCCATCTAGATTTGAACGAAAAAGTTGTAAAAAAAGGAGATGATTGCAAAAAAAAAAAAACCCTCACTTATTTCACGTTTTGCAAAATTAAGCACATGTTTTGATTTTCACTCTATTAAGCCTCCATCTTTTTTTTTTTTTTTTGCAATTAAAACTTTCCTTTAAGAAGGGGTTAGTTTTGTTAACGGAAAGTTGAGGTGGCATCCACTGTGGCAACTGTCAGCCAACCTGGCAAAGACAGGAGGACGTGTCAATATCCCGCCTAATGCCTTACATAACAAACCTTGTATAATTTCGTGAGAGGACTTGCCAATAGCTCGCCTAATGCATTGCATAACAAACCTTGTACAATTTCGATATTTCAAAAAAACAAAATTGATTGCTAAAGAATTGAAAATATGATAAAAATCTATAAACTCTATTTTAAATAAAAAAATAATTGATAGATTTAATTTTTATTATCATTTTCTTGTAAGCAAATATGATAAAAATATAAAATTTAATAAATACTTTTTTTCTATTTTCTTCTCTCATTATTCTTGATATTATTTCACGTGAAGGAAAATATGAAATAACAATATTTCTTTGTTACAATAATATCATAAAAATCTATTTATTCGTAAGTTATTTAGATAAACTACTTTGGATATATATATATATATATATATATATATATATATATATATATATATATATATTTCAAAAGTAATCCATTTTATGGGGAAGATAGTATTTTTACAAGTGAATCATAGCAAGAAAAATAAAACCAAAAAATGAGTTAGAAAACACTAAATATTAGTAATAATGCTTCTAAAAAGTTGACACGACTTATTTAGAGAGTTGAGTATATTTGATAATTGGGTAGCTATTTTTAGGTGGTGAAACCATGAAATAAATACATGTACTCTTAATAAGAAGTAAGAAGTTGATATATTTTGATATGATATTGACAAGATATAAAAGTGTTTCTAAGAGTTCAGTGATCTATTTGTTAAGTTTGGCAACTTGTAGGCAAGTTTGGAAGTTTGAAAAACTGTTTGGATACTTCAGGGGGTCAAAGTGGCAAGTCAGCGTAATTGGAGAAACTTGGATGCAACCTTCTATGAAGCTTGTGGCCGCAAGGGTCTACAGGCTTGCGACCGCAAGGTGCCCAGGAAAGCTGCCCTTTTTTGGTTTTACTGTTTTACTGTTTGTGTATTTTTAGGGTTTTAGTTTCCTTTTATTTGAGTTTCTTGTTCCTAAAGTTTTGGTTTAAGAGTTTCCTTTTATTTAGTTTTATTTTCCTACAAAAATTAGGTTTTATTTTGTAAGCCTATATAAAGACATTATTAAACATTGTTTGTTTGGGGTAGAATTTTGATTAATAAAATTGAGTTGATTTTCTGGTTAGAAAATTGTGTTCTTATTTGAGTGTCCTGGATTGGAAGCTCGGATTATAAACATCATGGATTCGTTATTTATAATTGAATTCGACTTATCAGTTGGAGAATCATCCCAATTGTGGCGTCATTCACAATTCCAAGGTTCGCATCATCTCGAAGGCGTTGGGTCGCGGAGTCATTCATCCTAAAACCTTTTTAGAAGATCTTGAGTCCTTTCATCATTTGGTATAAGAGCAATCCTAGTTACGGTAATTTCATTATATCTTAAATTTTGCGTATTATCGTTCTAGTTGTTAAACCCTAATTTTCGTTAGGGTTCGTGTTCGTATATAAAAAAAAAGTAAAAAAATCGGTTACTGTTCACGGGTACTGTTCACGCCTTATAAAAAAAAATTGTTCTTGTGATTTTATTATCCTTTTAGTTATCGTGAACTTGGATCATCAATCCGTGTTTAATCGTGTTGTTTTTCAATTTTTGAAATCCTAATTGTTCTAGGATTGGTTATTTATAAAAAAAATTTAAAAAAATTATGACTTTAAGTGCATACACGCAAGGGAGTGAATCACCAAAATAATCATCATGTCCGAACTTCCTAAACCATTGGCTATTGATGATTGGACGGAGTTTTTTTGAGAGATAATGGGTAGTGAGTTCGTGATTGAGGCATTGAGAAGGATTGAAGAAAGATATGACATCATTACTCATGTGCCTTCAACATTAAAACTGTCTTTTATAAATACCACAAAGTTGCAAATGAGCTTGAGTGAATGGGAGATTGAAAATGACAGAATTGAAAAAGAGAAAATTGAAAAAGAAAATATTGAGAGAGAAAGGATTGAGAAAGAGAAAATCGAGAAGGAGGAGGAAGAGCGAGAAAGGGTGGAGAAAGAAGAAACTGACGAAAAATTAATAATGGTTCGAGAAAACTTGAAGCTATCACAAGTATACGAAGACTCGTTTGATTTTCCAGCTTCAATTTTGTCTTGTTCTTGGTTAATCAAACGGATGATCGATGACTACTTCTTCTTAACTCAATGGGCGGATTGGATGGATCTTGTCTCATGGGCAGATCATCGGGTTCCATGTTCGGATTTGAGGACAAATCATTTTCAAGAGGAGGAGTATGATATGATATTGACAAGCCATAAAAGTGTTTCTAAGAGTTCATGGATCTATTTGTTAAGTTTGGCAACTTGTAGGCAATTTTGGAAGCTTGGAAAACTGTTTGGATACTTCAGGGGGTCAAAGTGGCAAGTCAGCGCAATTGGAGAAACTTGGACACAACCTTCTGTGAAGCTTGCGGCCGCAAGGGTCTACAAGCTTGTGACCGCAAGGTGCCCAGAAAAGATGCCCTTTTTTTGGTTTTACTGTTTTACTGTTTGGGTATTTTTAGGGTTTTAGTTTCCTTTTATTTGAGTTTCTTGTTCCTAAAGTTTAGGTTTAAGAGTTTCCTTTTATTTAGTTTTCTTTTCCTACAAGAATTATGTTTTATTTTGTAAGCCTATATAAATGCATTATTAAACATTGTTTGGGGTAGAATTTTGATTAATAAAATTGAGTTGATTTTCTGGTTAGAAAATTGTGTTCTTATTTGAGTGTCCTGGATTGGAAGCTCTGATTATAAACATCGTGGATTCGTTATTTAAAATTGAATTCGACTTATCAGTTGGAGAATCATCACAATTGTGGCGTCATTCACAATTCCAAGGTTCGCATTATCTCGAAGGCGTTGGGTCGCGGAGTCATTCATCCTAAAACTTTTCTAAGAGATATAGGGTCCTTTCATCATATTTATTTCACTTCGCTGCCATAAATAATAATAATAATAATAATAATAATAATAATAATAATAATAATAATAATAATAATAATAATAATAATAATGAATTACTTATCCATTATACTCATTAATGATTATAAAAATTAATCATTGTCATGACCCTTTAATTACATTTTTTGATAAGGAAGTATTTTCCTTAAGAAGATTAAATAATGAATATTTTATTTTCACTACAAATTTTACTTATTCATTATACTCATTAATGATTACAAAAGTTAATCATTGTCATGCCACAATTACCCTTCAATTACCTTGTTTGATAATGAAGTATTTTCCTAAAGAAGATTAAATTTGGTTACTTTACTTTTGAACTTATAATTATTTGTTTTTGTTTTTCTTATCTTTTCAAATAAACTATGTTTGTGAAAACTAAATAAAATTAAATCTGTCAATTATATTTTTATGTAATATCTTCAAAAAGAAAATCAAGGCAAATTGCATTTAATGTAAAAAAAAGTTAAAATTATATTTTGTACTTTGTAATTTAATATTTAAAATAAATCCATTATTTTTAATTTAAATATATCTATCACTTTTTATTTAAATTTGAGAGACTAAATGTAACACCCCAAGCCCGAAAGTCTGGTCTACTACATGTAGCACACACACTGGCCCATAAAGTACGCAGCACCTTGGGTCATCAGACTCACTACAAGCCGACCCAATAATCCATGGATGATATTAGTGCTCAAAGGTAATATGTGGTCACCTTATAAATCGAACACAATTCCCACACCTATCTGATGTGGGATGGGGTATAACAGTAAATTTTCGAGTTTTTAGATTTTTATCATAATTATTAATTCTTAGACTGCCAATTTTTTTATAAAAAATTTGAAATTGTAGAATGTTTGTTATACAATGCATTAGGTGGGAAATTGATACTTCCTCCCGCCATCACCACATCATCTACCATCGTGGATGCCACCTTAGCCTTCCGTTAGTGAAACTAACATTTTCTTAACAAAATGTTTTAATTGCAAAAAACAAAATAGGTGGAAATTTAATAGAGTGAAAATAAAACAAGTAGTTAATTTTACAAAACGTGAAATCAGCCAGTTTTTTTTTTTTTTTTGGCACTTATCTCTACATAAAAGCTATATATCTACGAGTACTATATTGCATATGATGGTTATCTGTGGTGGCACCACACAGTCATCCTTGTACTCCAGTTTTTCGTTTTTCTAGATAGTGAACTACTCCAGTTAACAATGAATGTTAAAATTTTAGATAAAAAGTGTTATGCTGAAAGCACTTCACTGTTATATTTTTCCAAATATTTGCATTTTATGTTGTGTTCGTTTCTTCTAGTCTCCCTATTGCTAAGTGGCTAAGTTTGATAAGCCATCAAAACCCCAAAATGGAAAACTAAAAGTGCATCATCACATGATCAAAGAAACGTGAGTTAGGATTGAGAGTTACACAGTTGGATGATGGTTATTTTCTATAAGAAAGATAGATTTACTTTGTTGAATTTCTTTGTGTCATCTCACCCTGAACACTCGAAAGTACACTCGGAGGCTGGAGATGATGGTTCGTTGGACTATTATGGTCCCTAAAAAGAAGTGAGTGGTGGGTTGTATCTGACTTACTTTGTCGGAGATACCTTCAGATCAATTTTTATGTTAGATGGTGGCAATCTATTGTGTTGTGGGTTCCCCTTATCCCTCTAGCTTCTTGTCTCGGCAGTAACTTATGGTGACCACAATGATCTTGTAGTTAGTTTGGGTAGTCGAGGCTCCCCCCTAACTTGTTTTTTGAGTTGTTCTTCGTGATGCTCTTCAAAAGTAAGTTTTTGAGGCAACGATTTCTCTAAAGCAACTAGTTTCTGGAGAAGGTGCTTTTTTTTTTTGCCGGTTACTAGTGATTTTCATGATTTGGTGTAGTGTGGCTATAGTCGTATAAAACTGTCAACAAGGACAAATTCAATAATCGAAACACATTTTTATTAAGAAAAATACTAACTACAATGATCTTGTTTTTATTTCAATTAACCTACATACATTAAACCATAACAATTTTTAAAATGTTGACATTACCATGCTCCACTAAAGCTATTTATTCAATATATCTTTACTAGTAACTAACAACTTTTCTTTTTTTCATTTTGTTAGCAATGGAAGAGTTAAAAGTTAGTGTTTAATACAGGTGCATCCGTATATGAATTAGGTTTAAATATCAATTTGGTCACCTTACTTTCGGCAATAATTCATTAAGCTAACTCTATTAAATTTTTCGTCAAAAAAGTCATTTTACTTAACAATTGTAATCACGTTCATCATTCCGTTAGTCTACAGGTAACGACAGTGTAATTTTTTGATGATAACCCGAAAGTGCCCTTATTTTCGCATGCAAGGCACGTTGCAAGCACGATCGAGCTCATTACTCTCACCATGTCTGATGATCGAGCTCAAAGAAAGATTATTACTTAAAGAAACTTAAAAAAAGCTGTGTCGGTTGCACCGGATCAAAATCCTTTGAATGGTGTAATTGTCAATAATGCGTTATTTGATCGGAATTCTATAAAACCCCGCCGTCCATTCGCGTTACGGTAAGTTTAGGTCTCCTTTTCGTGTGAACATGGAAGGAGATCTGCATGAGGATTTTGATTTTAATGATACAGTTCTTAAATTCATAAACGAGATGCTTATGGAAGAAAATATATAGGAGAAGAATGGTATGTTTCGATTCCGGCCCCAAGCAATCCCAGATCCGACGAATCATCTCCTTTCCAGCCGCGCTCTCCAAACCCAGTCGCCATACCCGACGAAGCCCCTTCATCTTCTCCGGCGATTCTCCATGGCCGCCATCCGTCTCCTCCTGTTTCTTTTCCAGTCAGGTCTCGCCCATCACCTCCTCTCTCCTCCGGCCAAATCGCTCCTGAACATACCCACTCGCCATACCGCCTCGCTGCATTGACCAGCGATTCGGCCCCAAGCAATCCTGCATCCGGCGAATCATCTCCTTTCCAGCCGCGCTATCCAAACCCAGCCGCCAAACCCGGCGAAGCCCCTTCATCTTCTCCGACGATTCTCCATGGCCGCCATCCGTCTCCTCCTGTTTCTTTTCCAGTCAGTTCTCGCCCATCCGTCTCCTTTCTTTTGTATCATTTGACTTTTGGAGAGAGTTTGTGTGTGTGTGAGAGAGAGAGAGAGAGAGGAGAAAGATTACATTTGATCGGAATTCTTTATTTGATCGGAATTCTTTATTTTTATTAAGGGGCATTTTGGTCTTTTTAAAGATTTCCATCCAACATAACGGACAAAAATAACTCGAGTGACCTTATTGAATGTCGAAGTCAAGTAGAGTGATCAAATTGAGGAAAAAAATTGTAGAGTGAGCTTAATGACTTTTGGCCAAAAGTAGGGTGACCAAATTGATATTTAAACCTATGAATTAATATAGTATATTGGAATTTATTACAATAAATCAAAGTGGTGCAGTAGAAGCGTGGTGGGCCCATAACCCACAGATCCAAGGATCAAAACCTGGCTCTAATGAAGAATAGATTCAAAATCTTATCTTTATTTTTGGCAAAATAAAAGTTAAGTGTGTAATACAGGTGCATCTCCTATATGAATTAATATAATGTATTGGAATACAATTCAACAAATCAGAGTGGCGCAGCGGAAGCGTGGTGGGCCCATAACCCACAGGTCCCAGGATCGAAACCTGGCTCTGATATAGAGTAGCTTCCAAATGCCATATTTTTATTTTTGGCAAAATCTAGAACAGACGGCGTCGTTGCCTTCCGATTCATGATGATTTTTCAAAACTTTCTCCTCACGTAGTAATTACTGTAGTTAATAGAGATCGATTTCATGCCTCTGTATCCAAGTGTGGGTCTCGATCATCACTATCTTACACTCTCTTCTTTCTTCTCCGGCAGCTCCTAGCACTCATTCGTAGCTTCTCTCTCACACACTGAATTATATACAAAGAAGTATTTTTTGTAATGTCGAACAACAGATACTCCCAAAACAACAGGCAGAATGAAAACAAGGGTTTCCCCAAACTCCAACAAAAGTTCGTCCCAAAGAAGCCGAATTACATCCCCAGAGAATCCCCCACCCCTACCCTCTCTAACTCTCTCCGACAATCCACTTCTCAACAATCCGTTTCCGGTCCCGCCTCGTCTAGTAGGCTGCAAATGGGGGATAACGGTGATTGGGTTCCTAGTAAACTTCAAAGCGGTAATTTTGTAAATTATTTGCCACAAGACGAGGCAGTTGCTGTAGGTCTGAGCGTTAATGAAGGAGGATTGGATTCGGTGGAGTCTCAGCGAGTTGTTGATCTGTTGAACAGACAATTGTCTAGATTGCTCAAGTTGAACCCTAGAGACTTCTGGAGAGAAGGTATATATTTTTATATTTAAATTTCCAAGTTTTGAAAATTTTTCTTTAATTGTTGCTGTTGTATATTTTTAATAATTTCTTTTACGCAATGATTTTGTTAACTGATGCTGAAGTTGGTTCAAGCAATTGGGTAAGGTAGCTTGCTACATATATGCAATTCAATTATATTATTGGGGGTGAATCTTTGTTATGTTAGAATACTCCCTCACTCTACTTCAAAAAGAGTCTAGTTTTCAAAGTTTAGGTTTCAATTCTAATGAGTTTCTAACGTCATCCCTCATTATGAAATAAACAAGGTGTACAGAAAAAAAATGTCTGTTACAATGCTTGCTTCCAAGGGTAGTTATGTACCTCTCAAAATATTTTCACTTTTCAAATGAGGGTTCTATGAGGGGAATAGAGAGAGGAGTAACTACCTATTTATACCTTATTATTGTTATATGTAGCGTAGTCGTGTGAATCCATATCTTCTTGTCATTCAGTTTCTCCTTAAAAGATTCAGCAAGTTTGTCACCGGCTAATGTATGGGTGGGCTTATGTTTGCACTTGGGTATAGCCTCTGTTTGATTGAAACTATTGGAGCTAAAGACCTGAAAATGGGTTAAATTTTAGGACTCTTTCATGTTAAGACCATAGCTATAAATTTTGTACTGTAGTGGTGCGTATTGGCTGACACACACCGTTTCAGCCAAATCAGTGCAAAACAGATTACGTACTGTCTCAGTCAAAATTTTAGTTTGAACCGGTCCGTACCAGCTAAACTTCATGTTTTGGATGAAACATAACAAATTTTTGAAATTGAACAATATTAAATGGTTAGTTGCAAACATAAATTAAAGGATGAGTGTTGAATGAAAAGTGGAAATTATGAAGCTATTTTTGGCTGTTATCGATCAATTGTTCTAATGTTTCTGATTTTTTAAAATTCAGATTGTTGTTTAATGAATTTTGTGGACTATATTTAAATGCTGTTCTTGACTGCATTATGTTCAGGATGCCTTTTTAAAGTTGTAATAACGTTTGGTGACTGGTTAAATACTTAAATGTTGTTCTTGACTAGTATTATGTTCGTTGTTTTTAGAAGTGTTGTTTTATGAATTTTGATATAGACTTGTTTTTGTTTAGATCAAATACAAATGTATTATTTTTAGAGTTTTTAATTGGAGAATTTAAGAAAAGTAAAAATTTACAGAGTGTTGTCAACTTATTCCAAGAGATTATAAATTATTAGAAAAGTATTACCCAAGGAAGTGTGGCAAACCCGGTTCCGCACCTGTAACGGTACGCTCTATTCCAAGAACCAAACCGGTGTGCAGGCTGGTAAAATATAGAAGAGCCAGTACTTTGCTCAACGGTAAGATACTGTTAAGTTACGTCTCACTAAGCCACCTGGTAAATTTATCCTTATTGCTTATAACAGCTTTATGGGAGTATACGAATATCTTTAATCTTGTATTGCAAAGACATTACTTATTATGGCTTCACATTCTCACTATTATTTCTCTTCTTCCATTCTTTTCAGTTGCTACCGATTCTTCACTTCATGCTTTCTTGGAAAGCTTCCTAAAGTTTAGAAGTCGATGGTATGACTTCCCATATCGTGGTGCCAAGGGAATAGTTGCAGGGGTCATCGTTGGTGAGTTTGAGCTGAGCCGGCGTGTTTTTATGGTATTGTATCGCATGTACGTATAACATTAACTTTTTTACTTTTCCTTTTCATCAAAGCATGATCTATTATGATATACTTACTCAGGATTTTCTTTCTTTGAAGATCTTCGAATCGGGATCCCGGTGCTAAGGCTGCTGATAGCCTCAGTCCTAACAATCATGCAGGTGTGTTTACTCCTTTTTAATTTTTTATTATTAACTCATGCGGTCCACTGAAACATAACACTGCTGTGGTAAAATAGTAAAATCATAAATATATATGTATTTTTCTGCCATTCTTACATCATATATGGCCTTACTTTAATCAATAGATACAAGCTGTATGCTATGGAATATGCTTCTAAAGTTTTTGATATAGATTCAAATTTGCCCCTCCATTTAAGAATATCGCTTCTTATAATTAGATGCTATGAAGGGAACTACTCTATTTATCCCTTCCTGCAGCTGTGCCGTTTGGATGGTGTTCTCTTTTCTTAGTGGTCTTTGCCTTATCGAATGTCTTGAAAAGGGTTATGTTTGAAGCTACAATTCTTGAAGATAAGCTTTAATAGTAATAAGTGAAATTACCGAGGAAAAAAATTGCTGGTGTGCTGAGTGTCCACACCTGGGTTCAATGTTTCGTCCGGGTTGCTGAAATTTCGTTGACCGTGTTCAGATTTCGAGGGTAATGATCCGCAACGAAACACTGAGTCAAAAGATTAGGGTTCCAATCTAACTCACTGAAACTAGGCAAATTTCGGTCAACTCAGCCAACCATCGAATTGACTCAGAAAAATCTAACAAAGAGGCGTGTCGACCCTTACCTGGTCATTGCCAATCAGAACGAACTTCATCCCCTCCTGCAGCCACGTGCTATGGCATCACTTTAGTACTCTGCAAAACTTGCTCACCCCCCATGTCCATCGCACTCTCTCGATGTGCATAGGCCGTGCGGCTATGTCTCAGCAAATGGCCTAGTAATGGACTATAAAGTCAGTAATACCCTTGTACTTCTCATGGGCCTTTTGATTGTCAGCCCTTCCTTTGTTTTCAAAATTTTCCATAAGGAAATTAAATATCCAACTATCTTTACCTAGTTTTTCTTGTTTTTGTTCAATTTCTCTTCTTTTGTTTTTCCTAACTTCTAGTAATATATTTTTGTTGTTTAGTTACTTTTTTATTACATAAAGAGTATCAAAAAATTTAAGAAAATAAAAATCGTAAAACAGTGGAATGACCGTAGTCAGAGATGTTCATAGGGCTGAGGCCTATAGGGCCGACCCTGAAACATTTAAGGGTTAGGTTTGAAAAATCTCAAAAAGCAAAATGGTCTAGGCAGCGGCCTTTACATGCTAGCCCAATGGCCGTAGAGATGTTAAATTGGGTTGGCCCTAACCCTATAGGACCGCGGGTTAAACGGGCCACTCAAATCACAACCCTGACCCTAACCCTGTAGGGTACGGTTTAACATGTTCAGCCCTATTAACACATGATGCCTTATTTAAATCAAAAAATCGAAATTAAGTAACAAACATATTGACGGACAAGTAAACGATTAACAATACGAATTAAAAACATGAAATCGAGTTTTCTTTTGAGAAAGTATTTTCTTCAACATCATTATCCTCTTCATCTACAATAATAAAATAACATAAAATAAATGTTGGTAAGAAGTTAATACAATCAAATATTTTAATCAAATAGTAAAATATAACCCGTTTAGCACAGAACTTAAACGGGTTACATTTTCCCGACCTTAATCCTTTCCGATTCCCGATTAGCAGGTCAACCATGTGGTTCTCGACCCTTTTAACATATCTAATTATGTATCCAAAAATCTCATTTTGACCAATTTTGGAAACTTATGTCTTAGAACTGTACTTACGACCATGTTTGAGTTTGACTTTCATCAAATACACATACATCATTACAAAGCTAACAGGGGATAGACATTGGTTTACCAAATGAAATGATGATATATATTACGCATTTGAATTTAAAACAAACAAGTCAGGATGGTTGAATGGTGTAAGGGGTCATCTATAAGTTCCTATCCTCTTGAGAGGTTGTGGGTTCGAATCTCAATTATAACATTTTGAACCCTCATTTTAGAGAAAAGCTTCCAGCCCGCGGGCCAGCCCTAGAACCCGCCAGTAAAACCCAGTTTGACTGTGACCCTATAGGGTCAGCCCGTTTAGCCTGTTTATTAAACGGGTTGGATTTTCCCAACCCTAACCCTTTCATGTTTCCGGTTAATAGGGTCGACCCTACGGTTTACGGCCTTTTTAACATCTCTACCAGTGGGCTTCCGGACTGTCCCACGGACTGGGTGCCTTATCGATAAATTAATCATCGACTTGATTCCTGTTCTTGCCGCTATCATTGCCAACTCTTTCTTCGGTTGCTTCTCTGTCATTTAGATCTCTTCTTTCATTTCCTTGTTGGTAATATATACCTCCCTCTACCGCATAAGTAGATATGTTAATCGGGTTGACGCTAGCCCTATTAGCCCCGAATTTAATAGGGTCATCTTTTCTCAACCCTAACCCTTTCTGGTTTCGGTTTAACTTCGTCGACCTGCGGTCTTCATCTTTTCTCAACCCGAACTCTAGTTAGATATGTTAATTGGGTTGACCCTAGCCGTATAGGGTTGTAACCCTACAGCGCTAACCCTAACCCTGAATTTAATAGGGTTACCTTTTCTCGACCCTAACCCTTTTTTTGATAAGTAGGATATATATTAAAAACAATGCCAAAAAGGAGGCGCAACCATGGACACGGGATGTATACAAAACCGCACTACTCAAGACTGATACTATTAACAAAGTCCACAAAAGAATGATTTAAAAAATCTGCCTCGCCCGCCTCATAACACCAGTAAGATAGCGCAACAGCTGATCCTTTAATTGGTCCATTATCCTTTCTACACTATCAAAAGCCCTGCTATTTCTCTCGCACCAAATAGTCCACCATAAACCAAGAGGGATTGCCTCCCAAACGGAATTTTTCCTCCTGCGATTAGATAAAGGCCAACACAAAAGAAGCGCCTTCACGGATCTAGGCATCACCCACTGAATATTGAACAACGTGAACACCAAGTTCCAGAGATTCGTGGCAACTTTACAAGTGTAGAAGAAGATGATTCATGCTCTCGCTACTGTCACTACACATATAGTACCAATTGACATAGATCTTGCCCTTCCGCCTAAGATTATCTCCGGTAAGAATGGCCTCAAGACAGGCCTCCCACGCAAAAAACTTCACTCGGGCAGGGGCAAGAGACTTCCAAATAGGCTTCCATGAGAAGAGAGAAACCCTATTCCCCGTGATCATTGAATAATAAGACTTGACAGAAAAAACTTTATCTTTCGAAGAACCCCACACAGCCATGCCTTCTCTGCTGGTATCTACTTGGAGGGAATATAAGCGAGCTAAAAATAACATACTAGATTCCAACTCCCAGTCTTGAAAATTCCTTCGAAACACAGGATTCTAAACCATGTTACCATTATTCACCTGAAGCACTGAGCTTACCATAATATCTTTATCTATAGCCAGATTAAATAAATACGGGAAAAGCCTCCAAAGCTCCACCTCCCCACACCAAACATCTTTCCAAAATTTGATTTTTGAACCATTGCCTAGATCGAACGAAATATTTCTATCAAACATCCCCCTCCCTTTACAAATCCCTTTCCAAACTCCGGAACCAAAAGAACTATTTATTATATTCGGGAACCATGCATGCTCTCCCTCCCCATATTTGCCAGCCACAACTCTCCTCCACAAAGCATTATGCTTAAAATTTTCAGCCCTAAGCCTCCTTCCTTAATACTGGTGCACACTGACGCCCACTTAACGAGATGGTATTTACACTCTTCTCCTTGCCCTTCCCAAAGGAAATCCCTCTCCAACTTTTCTATCCTCTTACGAACCGTGCCGGGCATCACAAACACCGATGAAAAGTAAGTTGGAATACCTGACAGAGAGTTCTTCACCAAAGTTAACCTACCAGCTTTAGACAACAATTGTTTCTTCCACCCCGCCAAGCGCCGATCGACTCTCTCAACCACAGGATTCCACATAGCCTTATCCTTATAAGGAGCTCCAATCGGCAAACCTAGATAGGACGAAGGGAGCTTCGCGTATGTGCACCCGAAAACCAAAGCCAAATGCTTAACATCAGCCACTGTCCCCACTGGGAGAATAACGCTCTTTGCAATATTGACTCTTAAACCCGACACCATCTGAAAGAAAGAGAGGATCAAGCGGAGATACCCCAACTGTTCAATCTCAGCGTCACAAAAGATAAGCGTGTCATCCGCAAAAAGAAGATGAGAAACCAATACTTCCGTTCCCCAGAGCGACCCACACTTAAACCCACTTATGAAACCCCCCGCCACTGCTCTATCTAAAAGTCTGCTCAGTGCCTCCATTACCAAAAAAAAAAAAAGGAGAAAGAGGTTCTCCCTGGCGCAGGCCCCTGGAACTCGGAAAAAAACCCGCAGGTTCCCCATTAATCAGTACTGAAAAACGGATTGTAGAAATACAAAACTGAATCCACTCAATCCATTTTTCGCTGAACCCCATCCTTTCTAATAAATACAGCAGAAAATCTCAATTCACATTATCATACGCCTTCTCTATATCAAGTTTGCACAAAAGGCCCGGAACACCACTCCTCAATCTAGCATCTACGACTTCATTAGCTTTAAAGGAAGTAATCTGTTTACCCCCTACAAACGCGTGTTGAGAATCTGAAATCAACTTCCCCAAAATCTGCCTTAATCTCAAAGAAAGGGCCTTGGCTAACAATTTATAGAAACTGCCAACCAAACTGACTGTAGTCCCCCACATTAGTCACTCCCACTTTCTTCGGAATTAAGGTAATGAATGTAGCATTAAAACTTTTCTCAAAACATTTCTTCACATGAAAATATTTCAAAACCTCCATAACATCAACTTTCACCACCTCCCAGCACTGTTGACAGAAAGCCATTGTAAACCCATCTGGACCGGAGCTTTATCCCTGCACATGCTACGCAACGCAGCCACCACCTCCTCTTCAGAGAAAGGAGCCTCCAACATACTTCTGTCATCATCTCCCAGAACATTAAACGTGAATCCGTCCAATTTCAGCCTCCAAATCCCCTCATCTGCATAAAGACTTGCATAAAAATCTGCTATACCCTCCTTAATGTCCTGCTGATCCTCCAACAGAATACCATCAATTGAAATATTTCTGATATAATCCACTCTCTTATGCATGCTCGCCATCTTGTGAAAAAAATTGGTGTTTCTATCCCCTTCTTTAAGCCATTGAACTCTAGATTTCTGCCTCCAAGAAATCTCTTCCTTAGTCAGCAAAGACTCTGCCTCACTTCTCAAAACACTTCGCTTCGCCTCTTCCATCTCAATTAATCCACCCCCCAAACCTACCTTCTCATCCAAAATTCTCACCTCTTCCATCACTTGCTTAATCTTAATATCTATCCTCCCGAACACCTCTTTATTCCAAGTTTTAAGGTCTTGAGCAATTTTAACTTTTGAGCAAGAATATAGTCAGAATTCCCACTGATCATATAAGAACACCACTTAGAATGCACCCAATCCAAAAAGCCCGTCTCACGCAGCCGCATGTTCTCAAATCTGAACGGAGCTTTACCTTTCTTCAAACCACCACTCTCCAACAGTAAAGGCGAATGATTTGACACGACTCTAGGGAGACAACACTGGGAAGAACCCCTACAACCAACGTCCCAATCGGCGGAAAGGAGAAACCTATCAATTCTGGAAAATTGTTGCCTATCTCCATGTCTGAACCAAGTGAAATTACCTCCCGATAACTGTAAGTCTACTAAACCCAAATCGTTAATGAACTCATTAAAATCAGTCATTGCTCACGTGACCCCACTTGAACCTGACCGCTCGCGAGGATGCCTAACCACATTAAAATCTCCTCCAATGCACCAAGGAGCGTCCCATCTGTCTCTAACAGTCCTTAATTCCTCCCACAACAACTGCCTCAGATTATCAGCACAAGGCCCATAAATCCCCGAAAAAATCCATCTATGATCCGTCTCCGCCGATTGCAGTAAACACGAAACTGAATATGTGCCCTTTACCACATCAAGCTTAGAGACTACCCTCCTATCCCACATAACCAAAATACCACCAGCAGCTCCATTAGCCCCAACAAAAGTCCAGTCGAACCATCTTCCACCCCCTACGCTATTACTCTTCTGTCAATAGAGGTCATTTTCATTTCTTGAAGGCAGACTAAATGAGGCTTCCACCTCCTAAGAACTGCCTTAATACTCTGTCGCTTCCGCAAACTATTAAATACCCCACACATTACACGAAATAATTCGAAGATCCATGAGAAACAATTAATTAATAAGATCGTTTCCTTCTGCCGTCCCTTGCTACCCTCCCTGACTTATACAATTTCTGGACCACAACTGCTTCAATTCCCGCTTACCCCTGACTTTCGGTTTGGCACTTAGAGCAGCTCTGTTGCCTTTGGAAGATCTCCACTGTTTTTCGATGACCATAAGAAGATCCATAATTTTATCTTCGAACCCTGCACAAGATACACCCAGATATCTGCCAAGACCCTTAGCCCTTCTCCTCGCCCAAAGGGAAAGATCCTTGTAATTCATGCACTCGGAACATTCCTTCTTTGCACCAAGGCCTTCGGGAAGAATAACCGAAATAGGAGTGCATTTTAAAGGCTCCTTTGAGACTGACTACTGACCTGAATCCTGCGAACACAAATCAAGGTGGTTTCCCTTCCCATACGACTGCCCTACAGCTGAATCCCCCTTATAATGTCCCCCATGCCTAGGCGCGACCCTTTTGGACCCCTCTGGACCACTCCTTTCTTCCGACATCTCCGTCGACACCTTCGAAGCGAAGATTGGCGATGATTCGACGCCACAAAAGCGTCGACCCTCCCCCTCGAGCTGCCTGGACTGTCTGGAAAACAGCCCTCTGACGTCTCTTTAGATTCGTCGGACAACTTGTTCACTGTTGATCTCCTCCTTTCTTCTTGGATTCGATCTTGACTCCGTTCAAAGTCAACTTGTACTTCTAATCCCTCCACAAACTCTGAAGAATCGGACCCTCTATTTACCCCCACCGAAACCTCTTCAATGGTCGGCCCACTATCACCACCCACTTTCTGGCCCAAAGTCTCAGTGTTAAACATCTGGACTAACCCTCCAGCAAAATCTTCATCTTCTAGAGGTCCACAAGATGGCCCATAAGATACCCCACTACTATTGGGCTGATTTTGCTTTGGTTTTGCTATCCAAAAAACGGCGTCGTCTCCCTCTTTGCGTTTGCATTTTAAATTCGATTGAACCCCAACCCTTTCTGATTACAGTTTAATCAAGTTATATCTACATATATATTGCACACACACACACACACACATATATATATATATATTTATATTATTTACTTATGGTTTAATGATAAAATTAATCATCGACTTTAGTTTAGAGCTAATTTTTTTCTATCAATTTTTTTCAAAATGTTTCATAACGACTAACCTATTTTCGACAATACGATTTAAATAAAACCTAGTGTTGGTCTCTATTAAAAGTTTGTGAGGAGGCTGATGCAAAAATTATTTTTAACCACTCAATAGTTATGTTTTTGAACGGATATCAATGGTTCGGATGTATTACTTAAGTGTATATGTTGATTATGAATTACCGGATCTCTCCATTTCATATAAATAGTATGTTACTCTCTTTATCAAAAAATAAAATAAAATTATGCTTACAATCTGTTGTTTGCGGATGATACTTTGGTGTTTTGCGAGGCTGATAGTGATCAATTAGTGAAGCGCCCCGACCCCCAATCTCTATACGAGCCTCGGGTCGAGTGCTTAATATACACATAAACACCTGCAATTCTGCAAACCCCTACTAATTACGGACTAAACAAAACCTACGAAATAAAACATAATCACTCTTCTATAAATAATATAAACACCATAGCTTCTGAAAAGCCGGAAAAACAAAAGTCAACCAGCTATTACCCGTGAACTAAACATAATGGCTCCAGGCGAAGCAACTTGTGAAATATAATACACCAGTAACAATCAAAACCCAAAATATAGTCTATATAACTCTATGCATCCCCGTCCACACTACTACACAAAACAAGCTTTCTAGAAGCTACAACTCAAAACAACCTGCTAGGTCTTGCGTGTCTCGCCGATCATATGAGAACCCCCGATTACGCCGGATCAAATTCGTGGATAAACTGCACACTAAATTAAACAAACATGGGGTGAGTGATAACTCAGTAAGTTACTACATGCAACTACATGGCATGCTGTTATGCACATTTAAACATCATATCAGTCTACATATACTTGCACACATCACGATGATCATGTTATAATGCACATTGACCCAACGTAATTAAACACATAAACCAGGTTATACAACTCCAGGAGAGCTCTTTTTGTCTTGTCATGCCTTTCAATTACCATAGCTGTGTTGAATCATGACCGAACCCAATAGTATCCAGAAACAGTATCCACGTCTGAACCCAATAGTATCCAGAACCAATGACCTTGGGACTTAACTAGGAGTCTCATTATCCCGAGTTTTACCCAAGAGTCTAACCTTCTGTCTGTCATGCGAATTGCTCTAACAAAGGTTACATCCTTGTTACGACCAATAACAAGGGAGAGACCCAAGCAACGACCCGTAGCGATCACGAGATTTAACTCTCGTAAAGAATACTGTCGTGTCGTCCCATTGTCGACACAACCACAAATGCAGCTGGACTGGATACGATACACAAGTAGATGTTTACTTTTAATAAACACAATTGTTGAGTTTCAAGAACGGGAACCCAACACACATACCAAGCATGAATGTTTGCTTGTAAATAAACACAATTGTTGAGTTCCAAGTACGGGAGCTCAGCACATATATCAAGCATGAATGTTTGCTCGTATATAAATACCAAGCATTGATTTGCTTAAAACAAACACTATAGCCAAATCATTTCAACGATAACGAATGTAACGTTTGCAAGCACTAAACGTTAAACAACACAAGAGTAGAGAGTAGGTCACCGGTCTTACCACAAACACCCACTACAGAAGACAAGTCTGTAAATACTAGACTCTCTTATGACAATCTCAAGCTGATCACTGAAACTATGTTATTCATAAAACTAACCACACATTACCTTAGGATCGTAAATATGTCCGTAGCTACTACTGGACACCAATATCAACACCGGGTAGTCCTCTAGTCCTACCACCTAGACCAAAAGATAATTGCTGAGTCCGCAAATACTGGACATCATACTCAATCACCAACATAGGTCAATAGTACCTATTACATCATAAAATACTACGCGACTACTAGCGAGTATTTGAACACTAGTCTTATAACATACAATGTTGTCACTAGCTATCTATGAGTATTAAACACTAGATATCCCAAGAGTAGGTCAATGACTCTACTACACACAATACACCAACTTGCTGCCAATGATAATCTATATCATCCATAAACTAATATTTTAATTCATAACTATCATGTACCCTAATGATGTACATATGATGATGAGAGCAGGCTTTCGATCCCGTTACTCATAACACTGCCAAACAATACTTACGAGCACCTTAAATCTTTATATAAATCTAGTAGCTTATCCACGATTAACCTAATCACGGTTAACCACTCCACCAATACTAAACCCAAGCTTACAAGTCCTGGGTCCCAAATCAATCATAGGGGCAAACCATTGATGCCTACTACCCAGCAAAATACCATGCACAATTTACAGGTATTAGATCCACACAATACTTGCAATTACAACATCTAGGTAATCTGCTATAACTGTTTTAGACTGAAACATAGCCACTTTTCTAATAAGCGCATGAATCAATTACTCAATTCAGATAACTTAGTTACCTTAAATACTGACTCTGTTAAGTCACAAACCCAAAAGCTATTGGCTATTAAATAGCTGCAATATCCATCCATTGACATATTAGTTATTTATACTCATAACTAGTAAGAATCTACATGCCATTCACTATAGACATACATACATCTATTAATTGTTACAACTTCACATAATTGAATTTTAGATACTATTTTTATATCTTATAGCATCTACTAAATCCTCAATTCACTGCTAATTATTCCCTAAAACGTAATAAGTTCAGCTTATGAATAATATTAAAATACTTTAATTCTCTGTCATAAACCAACATCATAGGAGTTAGTTACATTACTCTATATAATTTATTTCACCCAATTTGACTTCATAGAGTTGATTATTCAACGAATCAAATCCCAAAGCACTTATAATTACAACTCCATAATTTTCGGGTCATAATTGTCATTTTACTGTATCACCTTATTTCATTCTTATAGACTATTCTATCGATTAAACATATTAACTGGTTAATAGTGTCTAGGATAATAGATGGGTCGACTGGGTTTGTTTAAAGGCCTCGGGTACAGCGGGTGGCATTCTTGTTATGTGGGATCGAAGTTTTGTCTAGAAGGTAGAAGCGACTATCGATGTTCACTCTGTTTCTTGTGTTCTGAAGTTCGAGGAGACCAACAAAAATTGGCTATTTTTTGGCGTTTACGGCATAGTTACGAAAGGCGAGCGCCTCTTCGCTTGAGGCGAGAGGCGAGGCGAGGGGGTTACGCCCCTTGCATGCGGCGAGGCTGGCGTCGCCTTTCTCGCCTTTGAGGCGAGGCGAGAAAAGGCGAGCAAAGGCGTACATTCTAGAAAAACCCTTAAAATATGACATACTTTTCACCTTTTTAGGGTTTTAATTTTTAACATGAGCCTATTAACCCCGACCGTGATGTAGTGGATGATGATGGGGTTGATTCGGGTCTTGAGCGAGGATGTTTGATGTGTTGCTAGTTGCTACTTGTTTCGTGACTTTATTAGAAGTTTTACTTAATATGTAATTTCATCTTTTGCTATTAAATTGTAGGTTCGGATGTTGAGCAAGTTTTTTTGGATGTTGCCTTGTTATTATTATATGTGAATTTTAACTTAATTTCATATATTATTTTCATTTATAAATGCTTTGGATTATGTTACAATAAAATTAATCTATATACATATATATATATATATATATATATATATATATATATATATATATATATATATATATATATATATATATGTACACTATTTTTTCTTAATTTCTCGCCTTGTTCTCCTTTCGGTCGCCCGCCTCTCGCCTCGCCTTTCCCCTCGAAAATGGACATCTCGCCCGCCCCTCGCCTTCCGCCTTTAATAACTATGGTTTACGGTCCCTCTTCAGTAGTGGAGAGAAGGAACTTATGGGAAGAATTAGTAGCAGCTAGGAGGAGGTGGAATATTCCGTGGTGCATAGGGGGTGATTTTAATGTTGTCAGCTTTCCTCGCGGCGGTCGGGGAACTAGCGCTTTCACGTCTGCGATGGACCAGAGTTTAATGATTTCCTCAATACAACGAGGATTAGTAGACACGCCTGCGGGAGGGAGAATTCACATGGTTCGAAATGGAGGTAGACATCGGTTCTTTAGGATCGACGGGTTCCTCGTATCCAGATTGGGGAGATAGTTTTTGCGTATCTAGACAATCTTGCCTTCCCAGAATAGTGTCGGACCATGTTCCATTACTTCTTGAAAGTGGTGAAGTGATTAACGGGAAAAGTCCGTTCGGGTTTGAGAATATGTGGCTTAAGAGCGAGGATTTATGGAGTGGGTTAAAGCAAGATGGAAGTCGTATTTTGTTGAGGGGATCCGAGGTTTCATAGTGGCGAAGCTGCAGCGAGGGACTTAAAAACATGGAGCAGAGAAGTTTTCGGAAGGGTAGACCTTAAAATCAAAGATTTGGAAGAGAAGATAAGGAGTATAGATGAAATCTTGGGGGAGAAGAGAGTCATGAGGTCGAAGTAAGTCGTAGAGAGGAAATCATTGTAGAGCTGGAACATCTTCTTAAAAGTGAGGAGATTAGTTGGAGGCAAAAATCCTGTATTCAGTGGCTAAGGGAGGGAGATAGAAATACTAAATTCTTTCAACGTATGGC
The DNA here is from genome assembly GCA_013146195.2 of Codonopsis lanceolata. Lineage (NCBI taxonomy): Eukaryota > Viridiplantae > Streptophyta > Magnoliopsida > Asterales > Campanulaceae > Codonopsis > Codonopsis lanceolata. The sequence continues at coordinate 49,664,300 of CM028378.1, read as the reverse complement.
GAGTGTTCATTATATAGCAAACCAGATCCATAAGGTCACCATAGATGGTACAACTTTGCAAGATCCTGTAGAGGTAAAGAAAGGCATTGTGGAGTTCTATCGAGAATGCATGAGGGCAAAGTGAATGGAGAGCTGATTTGGGCGGTGTCGGCTTCAATCTCTAAGCTCAGAAGCGGATGGTTTGGAGCAGGCTTTTCGGAGGAGGAAGTAGTGGCGGTTTTGCGTAGCTTGAGTGGAGATAAAGCTCCGAGCCGGATGGTTTCTCCATGGCCTTTTTCGGCATTCTTTGGGAAGTAGTGAAAACGACATTATGAAGGTTTTGAATCATTTCCACGATAACTTTCGGTTTGAGAAGAGCTGAACTCTACTTCATTGTGTTGATTCCTAAGAAAAAAGGAGCCGGTGGCGTCGAGGACTTGAGCCTATCGGTCTAGTTGGCGGGGTGTACAAGCTCATCTCCAAGGTGATGTCTCAGAGATTGAGGAAGGTGTTGGGCAAGATCATCTCCGATTCCCAGCATGCTTTTGTCGTGGAGAGGCAAATTCTCGATGCATCTTTGATTGCCAATGAAATTGTGGATGCTAGATTAAAAAGTGGCGTTCAGGGATTCTATGCAATTTGGATATAGAAAAGGCATATGATCATGTAAATTGGGGTTTTTGTTACACCTTATGGAAAGGATGGGTTTCGGTTTCAAGTGGAGGAGATGGATCCGGTTTTGCATATCTTCGGCGGTTCTCGGTGTTGGTCAATGGAGATTCCGCGAGTTTTTCGAGCTCGGCGGTTTGAGACAAGAAGATCCCCTCTCCCCTTTTTTGTTCATCATAGTCATGGAGGCCCTTAGCAAACTTCTGGAGAAAGCTGCTTTGGGAGGCTACATCAGTGGGTTCAAAGTGGGTGGGGAAAGTTCTACGGAGACTTTGGTGTCTCATCTCCTCTTTGCAGACAACACTCTAGTTTTTTGCGGTGCGGAGCAGATCCCAGCCCAGGCTATCTTAGGATGGTCTTTGCTTTTCTTTCGGCGGCTTACGGGTTGCGCATTAATATTTCCAATAGTGATATCATGCCAGTGGGCGATGTTCAGGATGTTAACGCTTTGGCTTATTTTTTCGGATGCAAGGTTGTCTATCTTCCGTCTGTGTACCTTGGTTTGCCTATTGGAGCCACGTATAAGGACAAGAATGTATGGAACTCAGTGGTTGCTAGATTCAAACGTTGTTTGGCGGGTTGGAAGCAGTATTTGTCGAAAGGGGGGAGATTGGTGTTGGTGAAAAATACTCTCTCGAATTTGCCTACGTATTTTTTGTCACTCTTCGTAATCCCAACTTCGGTTCATAATAGATTAGAGAAGCTGGAAAGGGATTTTTTGTGGGATGGTTGGTCGTTAGTGCGGAAATTTCACCTTGTTAATTGGGACATAGTTTGCTCTGATTTGGGGAAAAGGGGTTTAGGAGTGAAAAATCTCAAATTGTTTAATGAAGCCCTGCTTGGGAAGTGGTTGTGGAGATATTTGGTAGATAAGGGGGTCTTATGGAGGAAAGTGGTGGAGAGTAAATATGGCTTAGGGAATCATTTGTGGTTTCCAACAGAGGTCTCTGAAGCTTTTGGGGAAGGAGTATGGAAAGGTATTAGTAAAGGTTGGAATGCTTTTGGTAGGAATATTTCATTCGAGATTGGGTCGGGGGCGAAGGTGGAATTTTGGAAAGACTTATGGTGTGGAGACGAGGTGTTATCCAGATCATTTCTAGAGCTCTTCTCCTTGTCTAGGGAAAGGAATACTTTGATCAACTCGGTGCTCTCTTTAGAGGGAGGTCGAGTATCCTGGAACCCGGCGTTTAGAAGAAATTTTTAGGATTGGGAGATGGATTCGGTGACTAGATTCTTTGAGCTCCTTTACGCTCAAAAAGTTAGTGGCGAGTCTGATAGGGTGGTTTAGAGCGGGTCGAAGGACAGCAAATTCTCAGTGAAAGGTTATTATGCCAAACTGTCAAATAGAGATCGGTCATCTTTTCCATGGAAGTCGGTGTGGAAGACGGTAGCTCCAAGTCGCGTAGCCTTTTTTGCTTGGGAAGTGGCGAACGAGGCTATTCTAATCGGGGATAACCCGAGGAAAAGAGGGATGATATATGTTAACCGATGCTTCTTGTGCAAGGAGAGTGTAAATCACTTGGTTTTGCACTGCCCGGTGGTTGGGGAATTGTGGAACCTTTTGTTCCGCTTGTTCAAATTGGAGTGGGTACTCCCGGAGGCCTCCAAAGATTTGCTGTGGAGCTGGAGGTATTTTTGGCGTAGGAAGGAAAGAAATCTTCTGTGGGAAGTTGCTCCGTTGGGGGTGTGGTGGACAATATGGAAGGAAAGAAATCGGAGAGCTTTTGATAACGAGGAAGGATCTATTTCAAATTTGAAGAGTGCTCTGCTCATCTCCAGTTTGTGTGGTGTGCAGGGCACTTACATTCTCCCCCGTCTTCCTCTTTTGTAGATTTTGTGCAGAACTTTCCTTTACGATAGTTAGTCTTTTGTCTTTTTTCTTTACGATATTTACCTTTATCAAAAAAAAAATACCAGCTACGAACACATATACCAATTACCAGCTCAAAACAATTAACAAGTAGTATATTTTTTACCCGTTAACTAATATATTACCACAGAAACATCCTATATAACACATATTATTGCATACACACGCAAACAAGGGGATTAGTAACTTACCTCCTCTGAAAAATATCGGTGGAAACACAAAATATTCAGGTACAAATGTAGCCCTCAAAGCGTACAATATCCTTGCTGAGTTGGAATTAAAAACGGGTAAAGATTCAATAGCAAATCGAGCCGAAATGTCAAAACCCTCGAAATATCTCAATCTCTCATGAAGAGAGCATGGCTGACCTTTTTGGGGGAGAAAGAGAGATGATATTACGGCCGAACTATTAATTTGGAGGTAAATGGGCCCAATAGCCCAACAGTCCGAATACTGTCCTATAATTTCAGTCAACTTAAAAAACGTGTCAAGGCTAATCTACAAGTCGAAAAATTACAAATAAGGTATGGCTAGAAATTCCTTGAAGTCTAGTTTCTAACGCACCAAATGGATCTCAATTCCGAGTTTTCTACACAAAACTACGACCAATTTACTACAGGCTGTTTCTGGCATGCAGGAATATGCGGTCTGAACCAAAAATCGAACTCAAGCTCGTGCAAAAATACACAAAACTCATGCCAAAACAATTCTAAGTTAATCCTAAAGGTCCCCTAGTCATCCATGACTGAACCAAGGGTCAACTTAGCCGAAAATAAATATTTTTTAGCTTAACGTGTCATTTTCTATTCCACGGTGGTTATAAACCATAACCAACAAAACCAAAGTCCCAATATGAACTTTAAACACATTACACATCAAGCCCAATATATTTTGAGCCCAATTGAACTTTCACAAGGCAATTACCCAAGTCTACAACACAAAACACATTAATCATAAAACGTAGCACATAATTATTAATGTTAATACACCCTAATGCACAATTAATTAAATATGCAATTCCTGGGCGTTACAATTAGGGTATCTTCGCTTAGCACCCTTATTTTTCCAAGGGGGCATCATGGCTGAAAGTTAACATTAATAAAAGTGAGTTGTATGCTGTGGGTGGCGTGGATGATATTGATGAGCTTGCGAGTTTTCTGGGGTGTAAGGTGGGCACTTTTCCAAACTCCTATTTGGGCCTTCCATTAGGGGCTCCATCTAACAGCAGAGAAATTTGGAATCCAGAGAGGTTTGAACGTAGATTGCAGGATGGAAGAAACAGTACTTGTCAAAGGGGGGTAGGTTGACTCATTAAAAAAAACTCTTTCCAGCTTTTCTACTTATTTTATGTCTCTCTTTGGCTTGCCGGTTGCAGTGGCAAAAAGGATAGAAAAACTGGAAAGAGATTTTTTGTGGGAGGGTCAATCGGAAGAGAGAAAATTCCATCTGATAGGGCTTGGGGTCAAGAATCTTAGGGTTTTTAATATAGTTCTTATGGGGAAATGACTTTGGCGATATTTTGGTGAGAAAGAATCCCTTTGGAGAAAGGTAGTGGTAGGATAATTTGGGGATGACAGCCATAGGTGGCTCCCAAATGTGATTCACTCTTCTTATGGCGTGGGAGTCTGGAAAGGCATTAGGAAACGATGGGAAGTGCTGAAGAGATTTATATCCTTTTACATTGGTAAGGGGGACTCGGTCAGCTTTTGGAATGATAAGTGGTGTGGAGAGAGAGAGTTGCAGAGAGCCTGCTCTGTACAACTTAGCACTGTTTTGCACTTCGCTGGGGACACTGTGGTATGGACTCCCTCTTTTAGAAGGAATGCACAAGATTAAGAAGTTGACATTGTGGGTCAATTTTTTGAGTTGCTGTATCAACAAAAGGTGAACAGGAATGCTGAAGATTCTGTGGTATGGGCTGGAGATGAGTGTAGAAAATTCTCTGTCAAGTCCTTCTATCACTAAAGCTCCTTCTAGGGTGGGCTTTTTTCTATGGGAAGCTGCAAATGAAGCCATCCTTATGGGAGACAATTTGAGGAGAAGAAGGATGATATATGTGAATAGGTGTTTCATGTGCAAAAGGGAGGAAGAGACTGGGAATCACCTTCTGCTCCACTGCCCAATGGCAAAGGAAATTTGGAATTTTGTTCTCTGCTTATTTCAGGTGGCCTGGGTGAATCCTCTTTCTATTAAAGAGATGTTGATGAGTTGGGCTTTCTTCGAACGTAAGAGAAACCTTGCAATTTTTGGATGGCCGCACCGGCAGAAATTTGCTGTACTATTTGGAGAGAACGTAATTTTGGGGCGTTTGATAATATAGAGAGGAGCTGCGAGACTCTTAAAGATCAAATCAGCTTTTTGGTGCCACGATGTGGTCTTGCAGGGGATAAGCGCCTTCGTAGAGCTTGTGGATAATAGTTTTGCAGGATTGTAGGAGTTCCTTTTCCTACTACCTCTGTAAATAGGACGCGTCACCTCTTTTGGCGCCCTTTCTTTATATATACTCTTGTCAATTTTTTTTAAATAATATTTCAACTTTACCCTCTACATTCTTATAAGCATCTTGGCTATGTTCAAGAAATTTTGTTTGTTTTTTTTTGGATTGCGTTGATTACTTGATTTCAAATTTTAGATTACTATGCACATTAGTTTTTGGTTTTTTAGGTTTGACCTGTTAGTGTCCTGTTTAAACAGATACCGTCGGGTCAGGTTTGCAATTCTAGCACCCCGTTTAAACTGGCCCATAACCGCCAGGGCTTGCCGATTAACATCTCTAGATGTAGTTTTAAATTTTTTCAGTAACAATGTCTATCACTACAGCAATGTTACCAAGAGTAGATGATGTTTTCTGCAAATCGAATTGCTTCATTCTGTACCATTTGATATTTAAAAATTATTTGTAATTTTTTAAAAAATATTTTCGTCCTCTAAGTAGCATTTTGTTTCTTACTGCCTGAAACCAAATCTGAATTCGATAAAAAAAAGAGCGTCGAAGTCCAAAACCGTGAACCATGGTCCACACACAAAAAGGAAAAGGCTATCCTTGATTTGGGAGAGATGGCAACGGCACTCCGGCAAAGACCTTGAGGTCTTTGGTTCCAATCCCATACTAACAAGGGGTCACACTTACCTATCAAAATAATAATAAAATAATATATATATATATATATATATATAATTTGTCTTAACTGTCCTATTGTAACCCTCTCATAGTCGACCTATTTAATTGAAGTATTTATCTTGTATTAAAATAGTCTAATTACGTTAACTTTGAATTTGATGATCACTAATAATTTTAACGCACAGGTGTTCATTAATTATGTATGTAGTCATATTGCAGGAAAAGAAGTTACTCGACTTGCCTAAGCTGTTAGATATATGTGCCATATATAGTCATGAGAATGAGGACCTAACACGATTAATGGTAAGCATTTATATAAGTAAATTAGCTATTATTCAGTCATTTGTTGACATTACTCACTGCATTGTACCTTGATTATAACTGTTAACAGCTGGTTAATCAGATTACAAAGTCATACTTGGCTCTGTTATCAGTTATCGTTTTTCCTCGTCTTGTCTCGTGCCAGTTATGGTGGATCAAGCCAAGTTAAACTTTTTTTGATTAGTCAAGAATGTGCAGCCAATTGCGTTAGGTCACCCAGGACTACATTGTTATGAGTTAGCATGAATAATATCACAAGGTTTTTTGTCACTGGACAAGCATAGGAGAGCACTGTCTCGTGTGCACCTTAATCTGCTGATAGAGCGGTGCTCTGCAAGAAGTCCCACTGGAAAGTCCTGTTCTTCGGAAAAAAATAAACGTACTTCAACTCACATGCTTGTATCAAGCAATCATCTCCCAAGCCACATTTGCTAACAGTTTTAAATGAGGTTTCTTTTAAAAAATAATAAAAAGAAGAACTAACATTCAAACTGAAACCAATCACTCATGAAATGGACATTTTTTTTCTCCATATCTTACAATAACGTCAAACTCGGCGGGACAACAATTCTGTTGCCAAAATTATCTCCACCTCAACCCAACTTCTTTTTTCCCTGAACTTTATCTCACCAAGTCCATTTATTGCTATTTACTCCATAGGCATGTCTTATAGTATCAACTCTCTCTGATCTTATGTTATATTGGCTCCTTTGTTGGATTTATGTTTCTTGTGGTTAATAAATTGTGTATTAGATCTGCAATTATTCGAGTGCATATATTTCTTACATTTCACTATCACCTGAACCATTATTCATCCTTCTTGACTCTTTCTTTGTGATCCGTGCATCTTATGTCTATTCTATGCACTAGATCCATGTGCATACGTCCTAACACTGCTTTGAAAACTGGAGTTTCACCCCCCGAGTTGCAGCCTAAGTTAACAAAAATGAATCTAGTGGTGCCAATGCCAACCCTCTGATATTGAGGATGGTGCTAGACTACTAGTCTGGGAATCTGATATTGAGGATGATGTTAGACTACTAGTCTGGGAATCTGATATTGAGGATGATGTTAGACTACTAGTCTGGGAAACCATGCCTCTACTTTGACAGTTGCCAGCCAGCCAATATAGATATAGTCGTAAAGAGCTTGACATGCCTTTAATTGGTCTACCAATAATTATACGTTATTTATTTCTTAGTGTCTAATTAATAGTGATATACAACGAACTGAAACCTTTTTTCGGACTGCAACCAATATTCATAGCTTGCCATTGAGTGCTGAAATGTTGTGTTCACGGGTTGCACTTGGTTGCTTGATGCGGAGTCATTGCTTGCATAATACCTCCATAAGTCCATTTATCCCTATTTTAGCTTTGTTATAAGCACATTAAAGAATTTGATTTCGCTCACTAATTTACTTTTTAATTTGTACAACTGTTGTGCTCATTTCGAAAATATGTATTTAATCAAGTTTATCTGTAGTTGGTCACTTGGAGGTGCCACTATCTACTACTCCCTCCGTCCCTAAATAATCGTCCTAGTTGACCCGGCGCACAGTTTAAGAAAAAACAATTGACTTGATTATTTATATTGGTTTAATGTGTAGTTTCCTTTAAAATCCATGTGTATGTGACCCATAATTAAAGTAAAGTGAAAAAGTAAGGGTAAAGTGGTAAAAGTGATGTTCTAAAAAGGTAAGTTTCAAACTGGACAATTATTTTGGGACGGACGAAAAAGGAAAGGAGGACGATAATTTAGGGACGGAGGGAGTATATCTATTTAAGTAATACTCCCTCCGTTCTGGATGAAGAGTCCATTATTCCATTTTTGAATGTTTCACTTAAAGAATCCACTTTCAAAAATTAAGGCATAAAAGTGTCATTTTATTACTAATGTGGTACTAAAAATGTCATTTTTTAAAAAAGTTTCAAACAGGGACTCTTTGTCCGGAACGGAGGGAGTATTATTTTCTCCCTTTTGTGCTTTTATGTTCCGACCTTTATATTGGACTTCTAAGTTACAACTTACAAAACGCAATTCTTAATAAATTGTTACAGACCTTAAAATGGATTACTTTATGATGCGTTTACTTTAAATAGATATATTTTATTTTTTAGCTCTCTCTCTCTCTCTCTCATATTTGTGTATATTTTACAGGTTGTAAATGCGATAAAGGCACAGCCCGGGATCCATGACAATTTCACCGCTATAATGTCTCATTTTCTAAACATTGTCAATACCATGTATCATCGCTGCATCACATCTTTAGAGGTAACTCTTTCTTTATCATCTATGTGTTTGAAAGATCTAAAGTCATCTATGCTATTGGTTTCACGATTTGGCCGTAAATTTTGAAAGGTGCCTTGTGCTGTATATGCTAGGTTTTAATGAAAGTTTCAAACATGTATGTAAAATTGTAAGTATTCATATACTGTAGATTTAGGTTCATAATCATAAAAAGTAGCTCTGAATTGGTGGAGACAGTCACACTCGACGAAGCCAGCTGTTGACTTGAGAATTTCTTTAGATGTTTGAGTTGAGCACAATTGTGGAAGTTAATAACTTATACTCCCTCCGTTTCCAATAAGTGTCCACTTATATTTGGTGGTTGTAGCAACTAACACATCAAAATAATACCTTATTCATACATATATACCACATATTGTCATCTGACTTCCAAAGATAGATGTTTTGAAAAATTATATTCATAATATTGTCTACAGGTGTTTCATTCACGTGTCTCAAAGTTTGTGCCACACTACCTCAAAATAAGTGGACACTTATCTAAGAACGAAGGGAATACTGCTTACTAAGCTACATGCGGATATTTGGGATTTTCCTTCAATTGGTGTTTACTGTAAATCAGAACAAATGAATATATAAGACTACTAGTAGGGATCCCAACTATTTAGCCAACTTTTCATTTCAATCTGAGAGGCCATGTGATCGGCTAGACATCATATCACTTAACCTGTTGGGGCATAGACTAACCAATTGCATGCTTGCCACGTAGATTAGAATGAAATAGTAGGTTCATATGCTGGGATCCTTATCATGCTCTGAGTACATAAACTTACAATTTAACCAGAGCATTATCTTGAAGTAAAATTAGATGCAGCAGATCAAGTATTCTCCTCTGCCATTGTCAACCTAAACTTTCTGTTCTTTCTCCAAGTCCCTACCTTGAAATTAAAGGTGCATACCTGCCTATTTATCTTAAATCATTTTTTGTTTCTCCTTTGGGACTAATGTTCAGGTTCTGTTATCATCTCGTAACCCTCCAGACAGTGGATCCAGTCAGCTTCATGCGGATTATTTGGAGGTGACTTGTCTGTTCATTTCTTGTGTAGCTAAGATGGAACAAGGTTTTTTTTCCTGTCTCCTGTCTTTTTGTTGTGCTGGATCATACTTTGCTGTCAAAAATAAATGAGATGAATGATACTTTGCAACTGAAGTGTTGAATTTTAACAGGAATTTATATATCTACATCAAACATAAGATTATTTCAAAAAGTCACCTGGTAAACCAAGTTTGGGGAATGGATAGAAATATGTTTCTGTTATTTAGTGGCCACCTTCAGGGACCTACTTTAGTTTTACAATAGGATTCCTTTCTAAGTGTTTTTCATTCTTAGCTATTATAGATGTGTAGGTGACATTTTCTACTTTTTTCTCTAGGTAATGGACTTTATAAATGATGCAATTGTATCAATGGACGCTTTTGTTAGTGCATACAAGCATGCAGCTGTCTTCTTTTCCTGCCCTGTGGAAACAAGGTATGAACTATGCTGCTACAATTTTCAATCTTGATACATCTTTTTCTAAATCCTTCACTTGAAATTTAGAGGTGCATGTCATTCTGAATGTTTGGTTAAGTGCTCCCTCTGTCCTTAAAAGGAGTCACTTGTGATAAGTCAAATTTTTTAATATTGTTCCTTTGCTTCTTTATATTTCCTCATGTTAGATAAATATCATATTTTATAGAAAGAAAAGGATTTAAAAAAATATGGTGATTTAAAGCTAAAATTTTAGAACGGCAACTATCTTTTTGGTAAAAACCCAAAATAGAAAGTACAACACCTTTTAGGATGGAGGTAGTATGAGTTATTTTGCAATTATTGAATAAATGAGAAATCCTATAGGATGATTTGAATCTTTTCTATACTGGGAGAGCGACACCATTCTTGAGTATATTATGCTATATAGACCCCCTTTCTAATTATACTCCTCCACCCCAATTTAAAAATACTTCAAAACACTGTGTACTCCCCATTTACCTATTTTGCCCTTTGCAATTTTGAAACCTACATGTTACACAAACCCCCCTCCCCTACCCACCCTTTCTACACAAACCACCCCCTCTCTACCCAACTCCCATCAAAACTGATAAACCCCCCTCTCTTACACACTACACAGCAAAACAAGAGAACAAAAATTTGAAGAGAAGAGAAAAGACTACCAAAAATCAAACCCATCTTCGTACAACCTATCACACGACCCATCTTCATCTTCTTTGCTTTGGTTATTTGGCAAAATGGAGAAACAAACCCACCTCATCATCTTCATTTTCTTTGGCAAAATGGAAAACATAGTGTTTGGTATTTTATTATAATGTAATTTGTATGTGAAGTGTTTGGGGTTGAGTTATGAATTAGGACATGGATTTTGTTGATTGTGAGTAGTTTTAGGCCAAAACATTGAAAAAAACGATGTGGATTTTGTTAGATTTTCGGCCCTGGTCCATGGAACAAATGCAAGATGTTAGGGCCAGGACCGATGGAATAGTTAGCAGTTGTTCCATCGGCTCTGGCGAACATCTTGCATTTGCTCCATCGGTTTCGGCCGAACATCTTACATTTGTTCCATCGGTTTCTGCCGAACAACTTGCATTTGTTCCATCGGCTTTGGCCGAACAATAACATTGACAATAAATTGGAACATTGCTCAAATGTTCGGTCGGAGCCAACCGAACATTTGAGTAATTTTCGGTTAATAGAGACCGAACAATACTCAAATGTTCGGTTGACCGAACATTTGAGCAATGTTCCTTTGATGGTGGACGAAGATTTCACGACGAAGAATTCATTTTTTTGAAAAAAACAAACCATGATTTATACAATTTTAAGCATAAAAATGGTTAGAAATACTTGTTTTGCTCCATGCTTGATTTTTTCACACGAAGATTGAAGGTTGTTGAAGGTTTGTGTGAAGAAAACTTTTGATAATTGCTCACAAATGCATGCAAATGAGTAGGGAAGAAGGGAATATATTTGTTGGAGGGTGGGGGGTTTAGTTAGAGGATTTGGGTTATATGAAAAAGTCAGGGGGTCTACTTAGAAACATAAAGGGTAGTATTGTCTTTTTGGTTGAGGGTATTTTTGTCATTAAGAAAAAATTAAAAATGGGGGTCAACTTAAAGGTTTTGGGGGTCTATATAGCGCCACCCAAAATATTATGATGTAATATGGGAACGTTGAAAGGTTTTACGACTCCATCTAAATCTCCTGCTTTTGCAGTTATGGAAACGAGGAATTGGTTAAAACCCTTGCAAAGTTGAATGATATGTTGCTGCCATCTTTGCAGCAAGGCTTCCGAATTATATTTGGAGCAGGAGATGGACATATGGACACTTTTCCAGACATGTTTTCTGTTGTTACTATCAGTCTAAAGATGTTATCATCTAGAATAGTCAACTTGTCTTGGAAGTTGTTGTACTTTTGCTACCTTAATGATGAAGTTTTTGAAGAGAACATCCCTTTTCCTGGTGCCATAAAAATACTCCCAGCCCAAGTGGAAGACCCTGTCATTAGGGCAGATATTTTGGTCCAGTCATTCAGAGAAATCAGTGTAGAATGTGCAACTGTTCAGGAGGGAAAGAGCAGGGGAACATTTCTCCAAACTGTTGATAGGAACCACCGGTTAATGAGCAGAATAGAGTTATTACAGAACAAAGGTATGCATCTTGTATATTACCTTAATGAATCTTAAGGTTGTTAGTTAACAAATCATTGCTGTGGATCTGAGGTTTGTTTACCAACAACCTTTAGCCCAAATCATTGGGACTAAGGGTGAGTAGAGTTGAGTTGAATATGAATGAAAGGGGGAAATTGCCTCATCTTTTACAGACAGTGTGGAAGAGCACATAACGTGGTAGAAAATGTTGTTCATGATTGTTCTGTTGTTTTTTTAGAGGTATGGCTCCTCTGTCCTTCCTGCTTGTAGGGTTCTGCTTGTCCCCATCGTTATTAATTTTTGTGTTTATAAGGAAGATGTATGAATTTTCAATATAAGGAAGATGTGGATGATGAAACATGTATGAATGTTTACAAGCTTTACACCACATAATGGCTAATGAGACCTCCTTCTCTGCTTGTACTCAGGAATTTCTATCTTGAGTTTGTCTTGTAGTAACTGATGCCGTATTTCTTTTTATTCCTGTGGGTAGGGTGGATTTTCCTGGATGATGAACAAATGCAGTTTCTATCGGGAATCATTGTGCATCCCAGAAGCAAGGAGATTTTAGATTTTCCAGTTATGACGAGCAACAAGTTGCAGATAGATGAAGACACTGCAATTATTGAGTCGAAAATTAGTCAAATAAAAGACTTATTTCCTGATTATGGTAAAGGCTTTCTCTCTGCATGTTTAGAAGTCTATAATCAGAACCCTGAGGAGGTGATTCAGAGGATCCTAGAGGGAACCCTTCATCAAGATTTGCTGTTACTGGACACTTCATTAGAGGTGGTCCCGCCCAAGTCCGCTTCATCTGTGAGCAGGAAAGACAAAGGGAAAGGGAAATTAATAGAACCTACATCTACTACAGCGCCCTCTACAAATATGGTATCTTTAGTAAGCAAGCTAGAGACCAATGGCCCACCATCTTTATCATCTTCTTCTGCTGGGAGATACGTCAGGAAATCTACAGGTGACTCTGCAGATTCCAATATTCTTGATAGTAGGAATGAAAACGATGTGACCAAGACTGCTGTCCTTGCATTACAGCTCGAATATGAAGATGAGTATGACGATTCTTTTGATGACCTTGGTCTAAGTGTTGGTGATTCAGGATTGGAAGACAGGGAGATAAATTCAAATGGGGAAAATTCATGGGAGTCAGGAAGTGGAAGTTCACCTTCAAATGCTTCTAGATGGGGTTCGCGGCAGAAGCCCCAATTTTTTGTCAAGGATGGTAAGAACTACAGTTATAAAGTTGCAGGTTCAGTGGCTGCTGCAAATTACAACGAAGCATCGATAGTTAATCATGCTCAGAAAGAGTTAATTCATGGCCTTGGACGTGGAGGTAATTTACCTTTAGGTGCAGTTAAGAAGTTAACTGAAGTGCAAGATAGTGAGAATGATATTACTGAGGTGGGAGGGAGAGGGAATTCCATGAGAGGAAGGAGGGGAGGGGGAAGACATAATCACAGAAAGGAGCAAGCCATGACCGAGTCAAATGAAAGAGAAAGTAACGAGCCTGATGTGGGAGGACGTGGGAATGCCATGAGAGGATGGGGTAGGGGGGGAAGAGGGGGGAGAAGCAATTACAGAAAGGATGAAGCGGTAAGCGAGCCAAGTGAAGGGGAAGATCACGAGGCTGATGCTGGAGGACAAGGGAATCCCGGGAACTTTAGAGGAAGGGGTAGGAGAGGAGGGGGTAGGAACAATTACAGAAAGGATCAAGCAATGAGAAAACACTTTTCTGGATTGAGTGGTTTCTAAGTGAACTGAATTGAACACAAACGATATTTCGTAAACACACATTGAGAGAAATCTAAATGAGCTGGTTCCATTTTGTATAGAACTGATGAGAAGCATACAGTTCATTTGTTTTGTTCGTGTAAGGTGGGTCAAGGTGCTACACTATCTTCTTACAAGAATGTCAGCCAGATTGCATCGTTACTAGAGTGAGCAGTATATCAATTGCTGGAGAAAAATGGAAAGAATTGGCATTTCCAGGGTAAGATGTTTTATTTACCTTTATTCTGAGATTACATACAGATGGAAACTTCTGTGGGTAAGATATTTTTTGATCTTTGTTCTATATATACTGAAATGTTTAAATGGTCAAACTTGTGTGGGAAACTAGTGCAGGGTTTTTTCATTTAGAGATGATGGTGTTGAAAAATGTATATTCAGAGATGTTTGCTATAAGCCTATAATCATAATCATACAAGTACCTAACAGTGGCCATCGCAAAAATTTTGACGTTTCAATGACCAAAAAGTGTGTTTTGCCTTGTAAGAATATAAATTTTAGAAACATGACAATGTTTATGAAACGGACGTAAATGAATAAAAAGACAATGATTTAGGAACGAAATAAGTAATAATAATAATATTTGAAAGCAATGTAAAATTAAATATGAAAAATTCTTCAATGATTCTGTGTTAATTACTTGGGTATGTCATTAGTAGGTGACGTGACTAGGTGTTGTGTCGCACTCGCACACAGTTAATCGAATGAGTTTTGTTAGATCTCGCCATCTCGGCTCGGTCTTAGGCTCTTAGCCCTTAGGCTTCTACTGTACAACCTACATTCGTACCCATTCACCTTCTTCTGCTTAAGTCTGGTTGCTTTACTTGGTCTCTACTCTCTTTACTACTCTATCCTGAAAATATAAAGAAGATCTCCGGCTAATCAAATTAATGGAATGAATTCCTTAAAGTAATAACAAAATTCCTAAATCTCTAAATGTAACACTATTTAAAAGGTAAAATTAATTCAGTAGAGATATCTAAGTATACTCCTAAGTCCTAAAACAATATTGAGATTCAAATTTTTGTATCAAAGTCGAATACATGGTTGAAGCGATCATGATGCACTGCCGCCGATGGCACAACAGATTGTTTTATAAGTATGATTTTATGTTTTATGGTTTTTTGACTTGGAATTAAAATGCATTTTCGTCCCAGAGATCTAGAATTGAGCTATCTATCTTGGATTGGATTGTTAATTTACCATGCGATATCATGTCTTAATAATAGAAACCGAATCAATAATGACATATAATTAAAATTATGTGAAGGAGTATAGTTCAAATGTGGAGAAGGGTAGTGAAGTAATTTTACCTTTTAAATGGTATTACGTTTAGGGATTTTGGTGTTACGTTAATGTATTATATACATATATTCAAACTGTATTGTTCATAGAAATGACTTTTGATAAACAATTTTCGTCTTCTAAAAAAAAACATTATTATTATGATAGAATATGACACACCTAACAATATTCCATGGAGGATTGAATTAAAGTTTGTTGGGATATTGTTTAGCATTTGGGTGTGGAAATGAAATGCAATATGGAAACAATAAAAATAGTCTCTTTTTTTTTTTTTTAAATCTGAGATTAAATAATAATTGAGGTGGTGAGGTATTATTTAATCCTTGATAAATGAGTTATCCGAGAATCTGGTTAATTTAACCGATACACAAAACTCTATCAAACATTGGATACGGATAAAATAGTGTTATCCGCCTTGTAATATATATGGAAAAATTCTGGCCGGTTCATTTTTTAAAGTTTCTAACCCCAAAAGCTCATCTTTTTTTTTTTCAACCGCAAAAGACCATTTTTCGATGGAGGAGATGGAAGAAGAGGTGGAGGACGTGGTCTTGTTCTTTATAATTTTTTATCGTGATTAAAAAATTAATGCACTAAAATTGATGAATCGCGGTTCAAAAATAGATTAGCAATTACACTATTGAACCGCGGTGTAAAAATTAATGCACTAAAATTGATGAATCGCAGTTCATAAATAGACTAGAAATTACATTATTGAACCGCAGTACAAAAATTAATGTACTAAAATTGATGAATCGCGGTACAAAAATAGACTAGCAGTTAAACTATTGAACCGCTGTGCAAAATTAATTCAATAAAAATTGATGAATCGCTGTGCAAAAAATAATGCGATAAAATTGATGAATCGTGATGTAAAAATAATGATCTCCGTAGCACGCCTACGGTTTATTAAGGATATCGTAATCATTTTGCTATCAAAAATAATTTTTTCCAATTAAAAATAAAAAAAAATATTTTAATAATTAAAAACTTTAAAAAGTGAACCGACCGTAATTATTTATAATATATACACCAATTATGTTATAGCCAAATAGAGAACGATAACTTACTTGAGCATGTCCGTCTGTTTGTGTTCGTTTTGTGCATTGATCTGCTCCTGGGTAACTTATTTAACTGGATTGGGCCTGTCTGCAATTTTACATCCGTCTGATTTGGGTTTCCAATGGTAGACAAACACTCAAAAGTCAAAACTCATTGGTCCAAAAGATTGGATCGTATTCCCAAAACAGATCAGAGAATACGATCTTAAGTTTAAAATTTAAAGTATTTGGGAAAAATTTTGACCGGTCCCTTTTTAAAAGTTTTAAATTCCAAAAGGTAATCTTTTTTTTTTTAGATTATAAAAATTATTAGGCGACACACTAGCGCCTAGTGCCTAGGGGACTAGTGGGCGTAATCGGGGTATAGAATAAAAGCATAATTAATATATTTTTTTGATAATTTACATCAAAGATCAAACGTATTGACTAATTTTTTTTTTTGTTTGTCATTTTATCAAACACTTGTTTATATTTGTAAAATGAACAAAAATATGCAAACCTACCATTAATCACAATTCTCAACAATCCCAAAGCAATAAACCAGCCATGTTTAGAACTAAAAAAAAAATTATTACTCCACCTATCTACTGCCCATACAACCCACAGTCTAACATATCCTCCCTAATCCCTTCTCATTCTAAATTCTGAGTCTCGAGACATCCCCTTTCTTCTTCATTTTGTTTTCTTCTTTCTTTTATCTATCTAGCAGACCGACAATCATTTTTTCTTCCTTTCTTTTTTTTTTCTTCCCTCTCTCTGTCCGGCAGACCGACTCTCCTCATTTTTTTCATCCTCCAACCTCTTTCCTCCTAGATCTAACCCTTTTATCTATCCCCTCTCTCATCCTACCGCATATTCACAAAATCAAACCCATTTTCTTTCTACCTCCCTCTCTGCCTCACCATTACCGCTTCTCCTTCATTCTCCAATTCGCCCCTCCTTCTTTCTCTGATCATCGCATGCCATAAAATCAAAGCTACAAAAATAAATTAAGGTCGGCGAGGTTTGGTGTAGGCGTCGACTTGATCGATTAGGCGGCGACTAAGAAAGTCGCGGCGGTAGAGAGGGGCCTAGGCGGAGCTAGGCGGGGAGTTTTAGAACACTGTTTTTGTTTTCAACCACAAAAGACTAGTTTTAGAAATATTGTTCCAAAAATGTTATCGTCTTCTTCAATAGCTCCGATAAGACACTTTGGATTCAAAAATCATGATTAGATCGTATTCCCAAAACACATTAGAAACACGTTTTTTGATTCATGAAATACGAAACTATAATGAATATGTGTTGGGTTGAAGAATTTTTCAGTTGAGATGAATGCAGAGAAAGAGGAGAAAGAAGAAGGCTTACGACGGAGGAGATGGAAGAAGCAGGTGGAGGACGTGGTCTGGTTCTTTATAATTTTGTATCACGGTTCAAAAATTAATGCACTAAATTGATGAATCGTGGTTTAAAAATAGACTAGCAATTATACTATTGAACCGCGGTGCAAAAATTAATGCACTAAAATTGATGAATCGCGGTTCAAAAATAGATTAGCAATTACATTATTGAACCGTGATGCAAAAATTAATGTATTAAAATTGATGAATCGTGATACAAAAATAGACTAGTAGTTACACTATTGAATTGCGGTGCAAAATTAATTCAATAAAAAATTGATGAATCGCGGTTCAAAAATAGACTAGCAGTTACACTATTGAACTGCGGTGCAAAAAATAATGTAATAAAATTTATGAATCGCGGTGCAAATATAATGACCTCCGTAGCGCGGCTACGGTTCATTAAGGGCATCGTAGACATTTTGCCATCAAAAGTGACTTTTTTTGGTTGAAAATAAAAAGGGTGTACTTTGGTGATTAAAAGTTTCAAAAAGTTGACTGACCCACAATTTTTTCTTGTATTTTTGGGTAAAATTCTGACCAATCACTTTTTCAAAATTTTAATCCCAAAAGTTCACTTTTTAAATTGCGAGCCGGTCTACTTTCAAAATTTTTTAATAGCTTTATTTTTTTCAACCGAAAAAAAGTCATTTTTGGTAGTAAAATGATTATGATACCCTTAATAAACAATATGCGCGCTACTGAAGTCATTATTTTTGCACTGCGCTACAATTAAACTATTGAACCCTGATGCAAAAATTAATGCAATGAAACTTATGAATCACAGTTCAAAAATAAACTAGGAAATTAAACTTTGAACCGCTGTGTAAATATTAATACAATGAAATTTATGAATCGCGGTGCAAAATTAATATAATGAAATTTATGAATCGTGGTGCAAAAATAGACTAGGAAATTAAACTTTGAACCGCGTTGTAAAAATAATGCAAGGAAATTTATGAATCGCGTGCAAAAATAAAGTAGGAAATTAAACTTCGAACCACGGTGTACAAATATTATCTAATTCATTTTTGAACCGCGATACAATAGCATAAAAACCAGTTTACGTCCTCCACATTCTTCTTCAATCTCCTCCGTCGAAGCCTTCTTCTTCCTCATCCTTTTCTACATTCGTCCCAACTGAAAATACCGTTCAACACAACACAGATCCATTATACTTTCGTATTTCATGAATAAAAAAACTTGTTTACCTTTCAGGCTGTTTCGTTGCGCACAATCACGAGTTTCGAATTCAAAGTGTGTTGCCGGAGCTATTGAAGAAGACAATAACATTTTTGGAACAATATTTCGAAAAGTGGTCTTTTGCGGTTGAGAAAAAAAGAACGGTCGACTTTTGGGGTTAAAAACTTAGAAAATGGACCGGCCAGAATTTTCCCCTTCTTTTTCTCAACCGCAAAAGACCACTTTTCGAAATATTCTTCTGAAAATGTCATTGTTTCCTTCAACAGATTCGGCAACACACTTTGGATTCGAAAATCATCATTGTTGTGCAATGAAACGAGTTTTCTGAATCATTAACTACGAAATGTTAATGAAAATGTGTTGAGTTTGAGGATTTTTATAGTAGGGACGAAGGCGAAAGAAAAGGAATAAGAAGGCTTACGACGGAGGATGAGGAAGAAGAAGACTGAGGACATGATATATTTCATTACGATTTTGAACCGCGGTGCAATTAGACTAGACAGTTAACTATTTTCAATTGCGGTACAAAAATATCGGATTTAATTGATAAATAGTGATGCAAATGGACTAGACAGTTAAATTATTGATTCGCGGTGCAAAAAATAATGCAATAAAACGGATAAATCGTAGTACAAACATTGATGAATCGCGGTACAATTAGTCATTTATACTATATAATTAAAATTTTGAATCGCGATACAAAAATTAATGCAATAAAATTGATTAACCGCGGTACAAACATTGATTAATCGCGATACAATTAAACTATACAATTACACTATTGAACCGTGGTGCAAAAATTAATGCAATAAAATTGATGAATCGCGGTGCAATTAAACTAGAAAATTAAACTATTGAACCGCAGTGCAAAAAATAATGCAATAAAATCGATGAACCGCGGTGCAAAAATAATGACATCCATAGCGAGCCTACGGTTCATTAAGGGTATCGTAGTCATTTTGTCACTAAAAATGACTTTTTTCCGATTGAAAAAAGAGATGTTACTTTAGCGATTAAAAACTTCAAAAAGTAGACTAACCCACAATTTTTCATTTGTTTTTCGATATTGTTGTTCTTAATTAAAGAGCGACCATTGTCCTCTATTTATTGAAAAATATTACCTCTAATTACGTATTGTATAATTTTAGAAATATATTTTACATGTGGTGTGTGAGGTACCCATTTAATATTTTAAAAGTACTAGCAAATAAGTATTTTACAATTTTCTAAAAATATTCTCTCTATTCCTAAATAATTATATTACTCCCTCCGTCCCTAAATTATCGTTCTCCTTTTCTTTTTCGTCCGTCCCAAAATAATTGTCCACTTTAAAACTTACCTTTTTAGAACATCACTTTTACCACTTTACCCTTACTTTTTCACTCTACTTTAATTATGGACCATATATACATGGACATTAAAGGAAACTACACATTAAACAAATATAAATAATCAAGTCAATTACTTTTTCTTAAACGATGCGCCGAGTCAACCCAGACGATTATTTAGGGACGGAGGGAGTACTTTAATTTTTTCGTCAGTTTCTAAGAAATTGTCTTGTTTCCCAACTTTTCTTTTTAGGAAAGCCATTTTACTATTATATATATACATTTTTTTAATAGTTTAAATATAAACCACATACACATTCTTTAAAGGAAACTACATATAAAACCAAAATTTATACTCTATCCGTCTCAAAATTATCGTCTGGGTTGATTTGACGCATGATTTAAGAAAACTTATTTGACTGAATTATTAATATAGGAATAGTTTGTGGTTTCCTTTAAAGCTCATGAACATGTGGCCCAAAAAGGAAATTTTCAAAGAAAACAATTATTTTAGAACGGACGAAAAAATGAAAGTAAGACAATAATTTTAGGACGAAAGAAATAATAAAGTTTTTCTTAATATGTGTTCCAATTCAAACATAACAATTATTCAATAACGAAGGGAGTATAAGAATATATGTCAAATTTTTATTTAAATATCGTACTGTTGGATTCAATAAGTCAAATTAAGACAATGTGTAAGGGTAAAATAGGCATGACCTATTTTGATTTTGTTTCTCCTTTTTGGTCATTAAGTTTAGGCATATCTGAAAACAAAATATTTCTAAAGATTTTTGATTTCTTGGTCCTAAAGTTTAGGTGCAGTTTTTGGAAACAAAATATTCATTATATTTTGGGTTTCTTGGTCCTAAATCTTAGGAGTTATTTTGGAAACAAAATCTATGCAAAAATCATTTCCTAATGTTGTCCCTTAAAGTCCTTGTCAATATGGTAAGAGAATCTAATAAATAAGGAAGTTAATTTGATTTCTAATTCTAATCATTTTCCATATTGGAATTTGTTTCCTTCTTTATGTGTAGGTCTCATTCACAATATAAATAAAGGGTTTGGGCAGCGGCGACACACGAACAGAGAGAGAACATAAAATTCGGATCATATTCAGAGAGTTTCAGAATTCTAGAATTGTGCAGAATTTGAATGTAGCTTCCAATGCAGCAACATCAGAAGCTACATTGAAAACTGTTGGAACTGTTTGTCTTCCTAGCTGTTCTAGGAAGCTTATTTTTTTCCCCACGTTTTCTGTACCTGTTTTTCTGTGGGTTTTTGCTCTCCAAGACTTGTTGTCTTGTGAGAGTATTTTGTTTGATGATTTCACAAAGTTTTTGTAAAATAATTCATATTATTTAGTGAAATCTTTTTGGCCATGAGGCTAGATCTACAATCATAGGCTTGTAGGTTGTTTGGTATCTGTTTGTGCTTGATTTGTGCGTCTGTTGTTAAGTCTTCCGCTGTTTTAATTTTTCTGTCCATTGTGACTTTCATTGTAGCTTCATCAAAAGCTACATTGGAAACTGTATTGGCTGTTTGGAGAATCCTAGCTACTTTGGTTCTTACGATTGGTATCAGAGCCTTCTCTTGACGTCACTAAGAGTTAATTCTGGTTGTAGCAATGATGGATTCTCAATATGAGAATTTTGTTTGTTCTAATACTTTGAGAAAGAAGGGTTTGTATAATGACTTTCGTTGTTTTAACTCTTCTGTCACTGAAGAAGGTGCAGAATCAGAATCAGAACTGATGGATGCTTATAAGGAGTTGTACAATGATTGGGAAAAGAGAGCTTGTCAAGTTAAGTTACTTGGAAAGACAAATGAAATACTAAAGAAAGTGAATGAAGATCAAAATGAGAGCATTGTTAGACCGAAGTGTTTGCTTAGCAAGAAGGATGCGGAGCTTGAAAATTTGAAAGAAGAACTTATCAAAGCTAATGAGACCGTGGCAAAATGGAGTTCAAGTCAACACAAAATGGATGATATGTTGAAGTCCGGGAATAATGGTAAGTCTGGTCTTGGATTCTTGCCAAAGACATTTGTTAAAAAAGGTGAAGGTACATCTTCTGAACCAAAACAGTTTATACAAAATTTTCAAGAACCAAATTTCTTTAAAAAACCAAAAACTAGAAAAAGAAATTTTATGTGTCATTACTGCCACAAACCTGGTCACATCCAACCTTTTTGTTACCTAAAAAAGACAATCTATAAGGAAGAGGTTAAACAAGCTTACCTAGTTCGTAACCAAGCGCAACACCAAATGCAGCATTAGCAAAAAATATTGAGAAACGTTTGGGTTCCTAAAAGACAATCAGACACTGTTCCTGCCCCAGAAGACACAGAATCTGCAAGTGCTGAAAATTCAGTGAATGAGTCTCAGGATATAGTTCAGGATGTAGCTCCAAATGTAGCTCCGGATGCAGCTGCATTAGAAGCTACATTGGTCAGAAACCTGTCAGATACAGAAACAGATCCTGAACAGCCAGAAACTTTGTCCAGTTTGACTGATCGCAGCCATGCTATTCCTAGCTGCATACAGAAAAATCATCTAATCTCTCAAGTGATAGGTAATATTCATGATGGTATATACACAAGGAGAAGAGGTAAGGTTGATTCTCACAAATTAGCATGCTTATCAAAATATTTTTGAGAGA
This sequence comes from Codonopsis lanceolata, assembly GCA_013146195.2. NCBI lineage: Eukaryota > Viridiplantae > Streptophyta > Magnoliopsida > Asterales > Campanulaceae > Codonopsis > Codonopsis lanceolata. The sequence goes on along the minus strand of CM028378.1, from coordinate 49,641,645 downwards.
AGTCTTGTTACTTTTAGTAGTTAGTTTTAGTAATTAGGTTAATTTAGTTTTTTTTTTAATCAGAAATTTTTTTTAGAGTCTATTTTGTTGTTTTTATTGCTTGCTTTTTAGATATGACTCTTCAACTTTTATGGATGCTCCAAATGATCAAAGATTATGGGTTACACATTGTTGTGTTAACCTTGTATTTTGATAACACCAATGCAATTTGTATAGCACAAAAATTCAGTTCAACATTCTAGAACAATACACATTGATATAAGACACCACTTTATTAAAGGCATGGTTGAATAAGGAATTGTTTGCATTGAACATATTGAGACTGAAAATCAATTTGCTGATCATATATTTGCCAAGAGTCTTGATTTTGAGAGATTTTCCAATCTTTGGAAATCTCTTGTGTTTTGTGTGCCATATGATTTTATACTTAGTTAAAAATAAATAAATAAAATAGGCATGTTGCATTTTGTGTTTAGAGGGCACTCTAGATCATTGACTCACATGTTTGTGCCTTTTGTTATTGCTTGGGAATTGCATTCAAAATCAATTTTTATGATTCTCTCTCTCTCTCTCCCAATTCTTGAGCATATTTGAACTCCACAAAGGAAATAGTTACCTTTAAAAAATTCAAGGGTTGTAGCACTTTATCTTGGTACTATGGAACTTAGGGTTTCATAGGTTGATCTTGAGAAAATTGGACACCCTTGAAAGAAAAAGTGTAAAAGCTACCTAACGGAAAAGAGCTATCTATGAACAAGGTTTGTGGCAATTCTCTTTTGGGACTATGAATCCTTGGATTTCATGGGTTAATCAAAAGCAAAATGGCTTCCCTTAGTAAATAATGTGAAAGGTTCCAAGTGGCATGTTTTTATAGCTTGAAATAAAGTAGAGCTATATTCCTAGGGAAATAAAGTACCTATGGATTTTTGTTACAAAAATTTATGATCTTGGGTGAGAAATCTGGTTGAGAAAAGAAAAAATTCAAAAATTACACAATTTTACTATTGATGAATGCTTCTCCCAATGCAGCTGCGTCAGGAACTACATCGCTTTGATCTGGTCTTTATCACTTGTGTGTGATTGCAATATTGCATTATTCTTTTGCCTAGCTTTTAGTTATCATGTTTTTAGTCATAAAATTTTAGGAGATGCATTGTTGGTAATGATATCAACTTGGTGAAATTTTGTCCTAAAATAAATTGTGCAAATCAATTTCCAAAAATCTCCATGTTAGAAATTTTTTTAGTGGTTGTCTAATTTTTTGTGGGGAACTAAGAGGTATTGAATCTGGATATGAGGTGTTCAGTTATTGCTAGGGGTGTGATCAAATCATGGTGAACACTTAATTGTGTTTTTCAAAATCTTGGATTTTTGAAAATTCCTAAAAGATTGTTTCCCCCTCTTCCTTTTTCGGTCAAATAGGGGGAGAGAGATCAAGTGTTTCTGGTGATGGTGATAAATCTCATAAACTATTTCATATTGTTTTGTATGCATGTGATTGCATCATTGATATATTTTGATTTGTGCTTAGTAAATGATTTCTGATTTTATACATTGCACAAATTCAGAGGGAGATGAGATTTTCTAACTAATGCATGTTAGATGGTTTGATTGATGTTGAATAAACACTTGTCATTTGATTTGACCAGAAAAGTTCAACAAAGGGGGAGATTGTAAGGGTAAATTAGGCATGACCTATTTTGGTTTTGTTTCTCCTTTCTAAGACATTAAGTTTAGGCATATTTGGAAAAACAAAATATTTCTAAAGATTTTTGGTTTCTTGGTCCTAAAGTATATGTGCAGTTTTTGGAAACAAAATATTCATTATATTTTGGGTTTCTTGGTCCTAAATCTTAGGAGTTATTTTGGAAACAAAATCTATGCAAAAATCATTTCCTAATGTCGTATCTTAAAGTCATTGTCAATATGGTAAGAGAATCTAGTAAATAAGGAAGTTGATTTGATTTCTAATTTTAATCATTTTCCATATTGGAGTTTGTTTCCTTCTTTATGTGTAAGTTTCCTTCACAATATAAATAAAGGACTTGGGCAGCAGCTGGACACACGAACAGAGAGAGAACAGAAAATTCAGATCATATTCAGAGAGTTTCAGAATTCTAGAATTGTGCAGAATTTGAATGTAGCTTCCAATGCAGCAACATCAAAAGCTACATTGAAAACTATTGGAACTGTTTGTCTTCCTAACTGTTCTAGGAAGCTTATTTTTTCTTCCGATTTTTCTTCCCACGTTTCCTGTAACTATTTTTCTGTGGGTTTTTGCTCTCCAAGACTTGTTGTCTTGTAAGAGTATTTTGTTTGGTGATTTCACAAAGTTTTTACAAAACAATTCATATTATTTAGTGAAATCTTTTTGGTCATGAAGCTAGATCTACAAGTATAGGCTTGTCGGTTATTTGGTATCTAGTTGTGCTTGATTTGTGCGTCTGTTGTTAAGTCTTCCCCTGTTTTAATTTTTCTGTCAATTGTGACTTCTATTGTAGCTTCATCAGAAACTACATTAGAAACTGCATTAATTGTTTGGAGAATCCTAACTACTTTTGTTTTTACACAATGAATTACGAACATAAGGACATCTCAAATGGTAATTAAGGTTCGTAGCAATTTTTTTAGGAGTATGATATGGATCATTAAAAACCTTACTAGTATGGAATATTCATGGGAAATGAGTTGTTCATCGAGGTAAAAAGTAATTAAATGAAGTGAGAGAATTAATAATTATATGTGATGGTAGAACCGATTAAAAAATTGTAAAATGAATTTAACTATTGTAGAGAAGAGTTGTAAATAAATGAATTTTTTGAATTTAATGTGAAAGTTGATGTAACATACAAAAAACTGTGTAAATAGTTTTAACCATTAAAGATGCTTTAAGTGTCTCTTATTGGTGTGTCATACCTCGTCACCGTAATGAGATGGCGATCCCATAAAATGGATTCATGGGTTTCACTGCATTTGCATATAATTTTTTTTGAAAGGCAATTTTAGGAATATTTTTGTTAATTAAAACTAGATAGTACTGGTAAAAACTTAAAACTAGTTGACCCCACCCCAAAACATAATTCAAAAGGAACCCTGTTCGAAATAATGGTGTTTCTTTTTTCTATGATAGATCGTGCGCCATTAAAAAAAAACTCGTTTACTGTCACAAATAATTAGTTTAATCGATGATGTGAAATTATTTATGGACAACAAATTATTGATCACAATTCACAAACATGCAATTCAAGATGAGCACCTGACAATCTTTATTTCTTTTTGTACAATTAATTCTTCATTATGTACGTATTCATGGATTCATCGAATCGCAAAATTATATAAGTTCCATGTATATATGTTGAACATTAGGCTAGCCACCTCATTTCATTAATTAATTCAATTGTACGTAAATAAACTCGATCATGAGTCATGACGATCGAATATCGAATTTTATAATTACATTAGGAATTACAAGTCAGCATATTCATTCCCTTTTTTCTTTCTTTTGTCTCAATATATTTGAGCAATTAATTAATATTTATATATCCCCAAAAAAATAGAAAATCCAAAGTGCTCTTCCAAATAATATCATTGAGCTGATGAAATCTTCTGGTAGAGTCCCATGTCCATGCCATTGTAAGCTATGGGAGCATACATCCACATATCATCAGAGCTCAGTAACTGCAAATTAAATGTATACAATTTAATTAATCAATATAATCTTTGGTTAAAGTTAAGTTTTAAGTAAATTATTTTTCATTATCTTAATTTTTACCTTAATTTGAAGCTGCAAAAATTTAACGTAATGGACTGCCTCTTCAAGCATTGTGCTAATGTCAACCTTTGTTCCGTTTGGTACAAGATTCTGAAGGATTCTCAGTCTCTCATTTATCCTCTCTCTTCTTTTCTGTAATATCAGAAACAAATAAAATTAGATGAAATGCATGTAGTTAAAAAAAAAAAAAAAAGTAATTTGGTAAAAGTATTTAATGCATACCCTTGCATAGAGGCTCTGGGGGTCAGTTGCAGCCCCTCTACTAGCTCTAGTTTTGCCATTCAAGTTGAGAGCTCCTCCATTCGATTCCTGAGAAGCATTGGAATTGGAATTGGAATTGGAATCATCCTCGGAGCAGTAAGAACTCGAACTCTGTCCATTTCCCCCGCCATTCTTATTATTAGTCTCTTCTCCCTCATTCCCATTTATATCAGCACCAGCAGCCTTCTGGTTCTTCTTTGATTGCGCGTTCTTCTTATTTTTCTGCACAAATATATAATTGGAGTACTCATGATTATTACTCTACTTCATAAACTAAATTCTTCAGTGAGTTAATTAAAACCGAAATTCCATATTTATCAACTTACATTATCTCTTGAAACCCGCTGTTTCTTCTTGGGATTCTTGTCAACCGGATCAATTTTGACAACCTCATCTTTGACTGCTTCGGGTAGTTCTGGCATTTCAAACTTCCTCTTGAGCTGCATTTCCCTTCCCGGATCAGCGATAGCCATGTGCTGACCATCCAAATCTTCCATTTTACCCTTCTCCTCGCCTTGTTTCAAGCACAAAATCTCTTCCATAACATCATCAGAAAAAACTTGGCTTAATAGGTTGTTACTATTATCGTCCATCGAACAAAAATCCATGGAAGATTGATCAGAATAATTAGTAGGCATAGCATGATGGTAGTTGTCATGGGTAGGAGTAGGGAGAGAAAGGTTAGTATTAGTACAGCTAGTACCACTGCTATTGCTAGTTTCTTGAGAAAAATAGTAGTTAAGGAATAAACCCTCATCAAACATGGGGGCGCTAGCATTGCTCGATTCGTAGTTAGGCCAAAAAGTTGATGGAGTCTCAATGTTGATCATGTTGTGATCGCGTTCGTTTGGAAGTAAGCCCTGGCTATGCAGTTCGAGAGCGAAATGTTGATCGGAGTACTCTTCTTCACTGGAGAACATTCTGCTCAAGTTATCCCATTCTTCATCAACAAAAACTGCAAGGGACTCCATTTCTTTTTCTTTTGTTTGGTAAAGAAAATGATCAAGGGTTTGATTGATTGTACTGTTGTATTTTCTCTTAGTATAGCACTGATGTAATACTGTAAGATAGAGAGGGTTTTGAATGATGTGTGCTTGGAAAGAAAGAAAAAAATGAAACATATATATACCCAAGGGTTTGGGAAGGGAATGCTAAGTAAGGATTGACTTGATTAGTATACTGAAATTCTTAATATATAACTAATGATTGATTCTTGGTAAGGGAATTCTTTGTAACTAGGGTGCGAGATCAAGAGTCCACTTGTGGGCCCAACTACCAGGCATAGTACAACTAAGAGTGGGTCCAGATTCATGCATTATGAATTATATAAAGCTCATTAAAGCTCATTATGTTTTACCAAAAATATATATATTTCGTTATTGAAAACTAGTTTTTTTAACTCATGCGCTAAATGCACGTCAATTAAATCGTATATAAACAAAATAAAAGGGATAAAAAATTTTAAAGGATAAAATAAGAATAATCGGTTTATTAACAATTACACATAAGCATATTACCAATCATTATATATTCTAAAAAAAATCTTTATACACAACATTTGTTATCTTATTAGTTGGTTTTTCATTTTCACCGCATATCAATATCTAGTTTTATTCAAAAAGAGACATACGGCTACTTGTAATTATTGACTTTGACACTTGTTGATTTTTATTATATATGATACCAACAATGGTAATTGTCTTCTTTGGAACATGAAAGACAGTCTTACAACAAATGGAGTTAATGACAATTTAGGATAAAAACCTTTTCTCCAACATTGCTTCCTTTCAAAAAATTTGTTTTAATAATATGATCCCCAAGATTTATGATGCTTAGTCTTGTTCTATTGCTCAACCCTGCAGCATGGTTAATATTTCTCAATATATAGCATTATTGGAACACCAATTTTAAGTGTCAATTCATGACCTAACAACCATGAACACTTTATACTATTCAAAAACTCGGAATGTCTTCGAACAAACTTGAATTTCTTCTGCCCTACAAATAAAATCTGAACTCAAATAAGTTCTTCATTTTGAATGATTACTTTTATTAAATTATATTTGTATTTTATGAATAAATAAATTTTTGGTAAGAAAATAAGCTAAAATAAAAAATAACTAAATTATTTTAGTAACCTCAGTTTAAATTGTTTTTGCTTTATTGACTCTGTAACTATTATTTTTATTCCATCAAATATTTTTATTTTACTAACATATTTTTGTTTTACTTTTTTTAAGAATTTTTTTAAAACTTTTGTTCCGTAAATTATTTTATTTTACTAACTTCCGCATTAAATTATTTTTGTTTTGTTGATTCTGTAATTTATATTTTTATAGTGGCTTGTTCCATAAATTATTTTTATTTTACTAACCTCTTATATTTTTGTTTTCTTGACTCCGGAACCATTATTTTTGTTTTAATTACTATTTTTTTGTTTAAAGGGAGAAAATTGTTTAAACATAATTAAAATAGAAGAGATGATGGTGATGATAGAGAAAGTATGGAGAATACATGAGAGGGAAAGAGAAATACAACCAGAAAAAAGAAGATATGAGAGAGAAAGAATGAAATGGTAATTCAAAAGTGAAAAATTCAAAAGTGTGATTTTGAAGAGAGAATTATATATTTAGCATTATATATATATAGATTAATATGCAATGCTACGTTGTATACGTTGTATACGAGCTAAGCTAAGCTCCAGCCATACTTGATACTTGAGCCAAATATTCACAAATATTCTAAAACGATTTAAAATATACATAATTTGCATAAATTTTGTGATTATAGAGCTTACATGGGCTTTTATATGCATTTAACTCAACATGAACCTAATACACATCAAGTTTAATTGTGATATGATTAAGCTAGTCAAATTATAATATGAGCATAATTTCGCTAAACAATCACTTTACGCGTTTCAATTTAGACTTTAAGAGTTTAATCTTGACTAAGATAATTAACAACTTTTTAAAGGACTCAAAACAAAATCCATGAATTGAGATCAAAACTGATGATGGAAGGATCTAACGGTCTTAAGTGATCCAATGATTAGATGGTGATGGAGTAACCTTGATTATTAGTTCGTTAATGAGGTTTGACATATAGTTAGGCAGGAAAGAGAGTGAAGAGAGAACTAGGAGGGGGATCGGAGGAAGATTTAAAAAACATGGTACTTTGGGTACTTTAGGAATATGGGAGAACGTGGGGGATGTTTAATTTAATTTAATTGTTTAGAGAATATTGAGGGAAATTGGGATAGGTTAAGAAAATATAAGATGAATGAATCCCTTAGGGCGGTCTCAGCACATCGTGGAGATGAGTCTGACATTCTTAAAACTAGACCCATATCCGACATAGTAACCGCACAGGGTGGTTCTTGTTCCCCCAAATACTATCACAGTTTTTTGAACGTGGTTTAGTTTGATTTTGATTTCATTTGACAAATTAAACTTCACTAGGTAGGTGAAGATACTCGTGAGATGAACATAACATGCCCGCATGAACCTTAATGTTCTGTGATGATTTTGTTTGTATAACTCATTTTCTTCTTATTTACACTAAATATTTACGCCTAATTTCGAATGCCCGCAAAGTTGAATATTGAAAATGTTAAAGAATAATATCTTTTCTTATTCTTGTTGATTTGTAATTAGTAATTAGTGGTAATTACCTTGTAGAGTTCTTTCCTTATTATGTTTCCTTTCTTATATATGTTTCTTGTTCCTTACTCCAAGTATAAACCCTAGTTGTAAATCTCCCTATAAATTGGTGATTAAATCAATGGAAAGACTATGTCATTATTCCTAAACTCTTATCAGTTTCTACATGGTATCAGAGCTCTGCTCCTAAAACCTTCTTCCTCTTCCTCTAGCCGCCGCCCTAACCACCCTCTACAATGGCTAACGGGAATCACTCTCTCACCGTCAAAAACCCTCTTGATCCCACTCAAACCTTCAACCTCATCAATATCTCCCACCACAACATCACCAAACTCACCTCTACCAATTACATAGCTTGGAAACTCCAAGTTGAGGCCACCCTCATTGGCTATGACCTCTACAAGATTGTAGACGGTTCACACCCATGCCCGCCTCCCACTATCCTCACAAAGGATACCCAAACATCCAAGGACGTCCCCATCCCAAACCCTCATTACCAACCTTGGATTCGCCAAGACAAACTCCTTTTTGGGGCTCTTGTTGGCTTCCTGTCTGCTCCCCTGGTTCCTTTGATCCAAGAGGCCGCCACTGCTCGTGAAGCCTGGGACATCCTGGCTCATACCTATGCTTGCCCAACTCGCGGTCACATTAAACAGATCAAAGATTATCTCAAGCGAGCAACCAAGGGAACTCAGTCGATCACCGACTACATGCAGTCTGTCAAAAGTCGGGCTGATGAACTCGCTGCTCTGAGCAAACCTCTTGACCACGAGGATCTCATTGAGACCATCCTCGGTGGTTTGGATGATGACTACCGCCACATCGTGGATGTGGTTGAAGGACGGGATACTCCCATATCGTTTGATGAGCTTCATGAAAAACTCATCAATCGCGAGCTACTTTTGAAGCAGTCTCAGCCTTCGTCCTTCTCGCACCCTACTTCGGCCAACCCTGGCTGCAGGGCAATAACTCGACAGCAATCCTCTCGCAAGCTCTCGGTATCAGCCGCCCTCGCAACCTCGGCCACCTTTCCAACCCTCGACATCTGCTCCTCGGCCACAGCGACCGTATCTGGTAAGTGTCAAACATGCCGCCAATAGGGCCACTCGGTTACTCGCTGCCCCAGCTTTCAATTGATCGCCACCACATCTCTGCCCGCTACTCCCAACTCGGCAAATGGCTCCAAGTGGCAACCACGGGCTCACCTTGCCACCACGGCAGACACGGGGACACCGAGCTGGCTACTCGATAGTGGTGCCTCTCATCATGTCACTAGCGACCTTGGCAATCTCTCGCTACACTCCAACTACACGGGCATGGATGACATGGTCATTGGTGATGGTACTGGGTTAACTATCTCCAAAACTGGTTTCTCCTCCCTTCATACACCCTCACACACTTTTTCCCTTCACAATGTTCTATTTATTCCTGACATGAAAAAGAATCTTATATCCATATCTCAATTTTGCATCTCTAATAAAACCTCTATTGAGTTCTTACCAACTTCTTTTCATGTGAAGGATCTGCTGACAGTGAGAATACTGTTGACCGGACAGTCTAAGGACGGTGTGTATGAATGGCCGACCACAGCCATCCCGCCCCATCCCTCTGCTTGTGTCAGCTCCAAACTCACTCATCAGGACTGACATCATCGTCTTGGCCATCCGTCTGGCCCCATCCAAAGTCAGATTCTATCTAGCCTAGGTTTAGCATTAGACACTGCTCGCACTCCCATTCATTGTAATGACTGCCTTTCTAATAAAAGTCATAAAATTCTTTTTAATCAAAATACTATTGTGTCTACTCTCCCTCTTCAAACTATTTATACTGATGTTTGGACCTCCCCCCTTCCCTCTATTGATGAGTTCAAATACTATGTGATCTTTGTTAATCACTATACACATTACATTTGGCTTTACCCGCTCAGACTCAAATCTGAGGTCGCCTCCATCTTTCCCAAGTTTAAAGCCTTAATGGAGAATTATTTTAAAACCACCATTGTCACCCTTTACTCGGACAATGGCGGCGAGTATATGGGGCTTGCTCAAGATTCTGGCTTGGCCGCCTACCTGTCCGCCCATGGCATCTCACACCTTACCTCGCCCCCTCACACCCCGGAACACAATGGGTTCTCGGAACGTCGCCATCGCCACATTATCGAGACCGGTCTCTCCCTTCTCTCTCGTGCTTCTCTTCCGCTGCCTTTCTGGTCGTTTGCTTTCCAAACCGCGACCTATCTCATAAATCGGCTCCCTACACCCACCCTTGCTCACCAGTCTCCCTACCATAAACTTTTTGGCTCTCTGCCCAACTACGCCAAGCTTCGTGCTTTTGGTTGTCTCTGCTACCCTTGGCTCCGTCCTTACTCCACCCACAAACTCGCTGCTCGCTCCACTCCGTGTGTCTTCCTTGGTTACTCGCTCACTCAGAGTGCCTATCTCTGCTATGATCCGAGCACCACCAAGCTGTACATATCGCGTCATGTTCGCTTTGTCGAGTCTACCTTTCCCATGTCCACCCCGGCCACCAGCCCTGCTCGCGCAGATACCTATGATAGTGTCTCTTGGCTCCCCCCTCATGAACTGCTCGGTCACTCATACACACCGTCGGCTGCTCGCTCCAGTGCCTCCCCGCCAGTTTCTCCTCGCACTAATCAGAATGTGGTTGATCTCAGCTCGCCCTTAACCCAGGCTGCTCCACCCTCCTCGGCTCAGATCCTTTGCCCAGGATGGTCCTTTCCCCACTTGCAGTGTTCCGTGCCCGACATCGTGCCCGCCGAACTGGTCATGTCCACGTGCGTGTCTGGCTGATCTGTCCATGTGCCCGCCGCCGCTCGGTCCTTCAACCATAGTTACTCCAAGAACAACATCTTCAAACCCATCAAGACAAGCCGAGTCTTTCGGCTCAATGGCGACAGTGAACCAACATGTGTCACTCGGGCTCGAAAGATGAAAAGTGGCGTCGAGCCATATCGAGGAGTTTGATGCGCTAGCAATGGTACTTGTCCCTTCGGCTTCGTAACTTATTGCTCGTAATATTGTTGGCTGTAAATGGATCTACCGCATCAAACGCCATGCTGATGGTACCATTGATCGCTACAAAGCTCGCCTTGTGGCCAAGGGATTTCACCAGCGACCAGGGGTTGACTATCATGAGACCTTCAGCCCGGTAGTCAAACCAACCACTGTTCGTCTTGTTTTCTCACTGGCTGTTTGTCAAGGATGGGATATTCGCCAATTGGATGTGAACAATGTCTTTCTTCAAGGCAATGCATGCGAGGAGGTTTTCATGGCTCAACCACACGGGTTCACGGACAAGGACAAACCTCATCATGTGTGTCGGCTTCACAAGGCTATCTATGGTCTCAAGTAGGCTCCCCGAGCATGGTATAACGAGCTTCGTCAGTTTCTTCTAGACTCCGGATTCACCAACTCGGTGGCTGACACTTCACTGTTCGTCCTTCGTACTGCGGGCACTATCATCTATCTCCTTGTGTATGTGGATGACATCATTGTCACTCAGAACCAACCCGCTGCAGTTCAGACTTTCATCTCTCTGCTCGCCAATCGCTTCTCTCTCAAGGACCTTGGTGATCTTCACTACTTTCTTGGGGTTGAAGTTGTCAAGCGCCCAAGTGGTCTTCTGCTTTCCCAAATTGGGTACATAGCTGATCTCCTTGCTCGCACCGGCATGACCGATGCTCGCCCAGTAGCTACGCCCCTTGCTACCTCGCCTATCTTGACTCTTCACACTGGCACTGCTCTCTCAGATTCGACAGAATTTCGAGCAATGGTCGGGAGTCTTCAATATCTGTCTCCCACTCAGCCTGATGTTGCCTTCGCTGTCAACAAACTCTCTTAGTTCATGCACAGGCCGACCACTGAGCACTGGATTGCGGTCAAGAGAGTTCTTCGGTATCTCTGTGGCTCTATCAATACAGGCATCCTTCTTCATCGCCAGTCTCCTCCTGCTCTCCATGCATTTACTGATGCCGACTGGGCTGGCAACAAGGATGACTACACATCCACGAGTGCCTACATTGTTTATCTTGGAAGCAACCCGATCTCTTGGAGCTCCAAGAAACAATGTAGCTCGCTCCTGAAGGCGAATCGGGCGTGGGCGCCCTGCGGTGAGGTCGATGGATTGTCTCTCTTCTTGGCGAACTCGGTCTCACCTCCTCAACCCAACCTATCATCTACTGTGACAATGTGGGCGCCACGAGTCTCTGCTCCAACCCGATTTTTCATACTCGCATGAAGCATGTGGCCCTGGACTTTCATTTTATTCGGCAACATGTTCAGGATGGGCTTCTGCGCGTTTGTCATGTCTCCTCGGCCGATCAACTGGCCGATGCCTTGACCAAGCCTCTTGCTCGCCAACGGTTTCATCTATTACTACACAAGATTGGTCTCTCCTCTCGGACGTCCATCTTACGGGGGCATATTAGAGAATAATATCTTTTCCTTATTCTTGTTGATTTGTAATTAGTAATTAGTGGTAATTACCTTGTATAGTTCTTTCCTTATTATGTTTCCTTTCTTGTATAAGTTTCTTGTTCCTTACTCCAAGTGTAAACTCTAGTTGTAAATCTCCCTATAAATTGGTAATTAAATCAATGAAAAGGACTATGCCATTATTCCTAAACTCTTATCAATTTCTACATAAAATAATAATAATAATGTATTAACGCTTTCAATACGCTGGATTACAAGATAATGGAGTACTACATATTACAAGAAAGAGATTTTCTAGTTAATTTAGATTGCACATCCCTATTTAAAAAAGGGCCCAATAATGGTATCGTACAACTAAGGAGTGTGTTTTGTTTAAGTTCGATTGATGTTATTGTAATATGTTCTATTCGTAAGCTCGTATTATAGAGGTTGCTGAGATAGTCTTCATGCCCTAATGAAAGAACCATAATTCTAGTCCTGAAATATCAGCTTCTAAAAGAAACATTTTATGCCCCTAATTAACATGGTAGTGATAATGGTTACACTGAAATTTCGTGATGCCCTTAGCATGGTAGTGATAATGGATACCCCGAAATTACGTGATGTTTGGGTACATGGCAAAGTTGATTGTGACAAAACGCCGTGAAAGTAGTGATAATCGTTACATTAAATTTTGTCATGTTTCGATGCAGGTCGAAGTTAAATATTACTACTAAACACCTCACCGTGATAGTATTGATAGTGGTTAAACTAAAATTTTGCCATTGTTAGATGTAAAATATGCAAAATCTTACTTATTTTTGGTTCAAAGAACGACCATCAATACCACTTGATCTGCACCTATGTCTCCAAATCGTGTTCTTCCTACAATATTTCAATGGAAAGATCATAGACTACTTCCAAGTATCTATACGTGGGATTGCAAGAAAATAATGCATATAGTTTAAAGAGTTTTCTAGTTAATTTGGATTGCATATCCTCTATTAAAAGACCCAATAATGTTGTACAACTAAGGAGAGTGTTTTCTTCAAGTTCATATAATATTGTTCAACATTTTAATTTAAACCCTTCACTAAAAAACCCACAAATTTGTATTATTTTTTTTAATAAAGAGAATCATTTGTGATTCCCCACTTAACCCCATAGTGACTCAAACTCATAACGTATTTAGTATAGGTGAAACGTTTTACCACTAGCACTTTTTGTCCACCAATTTTTCACACATCTCAACCCATATGTTCTATTTTTAAGCTTCTAATAATGAGGGTTGCTGACATAGATTTAGTTCTTCGTGCCCTAATAAAGAACCAACTTTTTGTTCCGCAACATTCCCTTGTAATAGAGCATGCCCTAAAGAAAGATCTATTTGTTGAAAAATGGGCGAGATATACACTAACAGAGAAAGCGGGGAAAAATATTACTCCATTAGTTTCTAAACAATCATTATGCTTTCTTTTTTCGTCTGTTTAAAATAATTATATTTTTTTAACTTTCTTTTAAAGAAAAATGTTTTTTTTTACCATTTTGTCATTTTAATTTTTACTCTTCAATTAGTGGGACACATTATATGATCCCTTAACTATTCAATTATTACAAATTTCAAAAAGGTTAGTAAGAGCATTAGAGCATCCACAATGGTGGATCTCTAAACTACTCTTCAAACACATCGTTTTTTGTTTCAATTACACTTTTTCAACACTCCAAAAAAGAATCCACTCCAACAATTACTCTCTATATTTCTCTAAAAACTTAAAATCTCTCAAATATCAACTAACAAATCTAATTACAAATATATTTTTCATCATTTTTATTTCTATTTTTCCACCACAATTTGATGAAATGTTTTATATTTTAAATTCATAAAATGTACTCCTTCCGTCCCGGACAAAGATTCCTCGTTTGAAAGTCAATTTTTTTTAAGAAAATGACACTTTTAATAGTTCATTAGTAATAAAATGACTATGTTATGCCTTAATTTTTGAAAGTAAACTATTTCAGTAAAACATCCAAAAGTGAAATAGTGGACTCTTTGCCCGGAATGAGGGAAGTAAATAAAATATGTATCTTTCTAGATCTATATTATTGATAAATAAAAATTTATGATGATGTAGTAACAAAAAGAATTCTTTTTTGGGATGTTTCAATTGCTTGCAACGAAAAAAAAAAACATCAAGAAAAAAAAAGTGATATACTCATTCTGTTTTGGGTAAAGAGTTCATTATTCAATTTTGAAATGTTTTAGTTAAAAAGTTCACTTTAAAAAATGAAGGCATAAAAATATCATTTTATTACTAATAGACTACTAAAAATGTCATTTTATTTATAAAAAAAATTGACTTTCAAACGGGAACTCTTTGCTCAGAATGAATGACGTAATTAATTTTTAATAAAATAAATTTTAACATGATGAAATATTAATTGGAAAATACTAGTAACCTTTTTTGTTTTTGGAGAGAGATAAATATTACTATTCAAGGTAAACAACTCTTCAAATTAAAAGAGTTATTTAGTTGATTTTAGAGATGGAGAGTTGGTTTGGACTCCCATTGTAGATTTAATTGGAGCTAAAAATCTCTAAAATGAGTTTTAGAGAGTTACGTAATTAGTATTGTTGTGGTTACTCTTATCATATTAAATATATAAATATTTAGAGCGTGTTTTCTGTGAGACCTTCTTACGGATTTTAATTTGTAAAACGAAGTCTCCAAATCTCACAACTTAACATACCAACACAGTGGATCAGGTCAGGGAGATCCGTTTTATAGAAAATATTCATTAGACGGTCTTTATTAAGCTTTTGTCAAATATTTATATTTGAGTCAATTATTTTTTGTTAAATGATATGTTGAATCAAATAAGACGATTATTTAGGAACGGAGAGAGTATTGTTTCACTACTTCATGTTGAACCAACCTATTTTGAAATAAATTTCACGAGATTATCTACAGTAGTTATATAAAGTTGTATCACTATATCTGGATTGGTATTTAAAAAAAAAGATTTGATACATAATTATTCGCTATAAAGATCATGTTAAAGCTATACGTGTTCAACCAAGATTAAAAAAAAAATACAACCATCATTCATTATGCAACATTCTTTTGACAGGAAAATTTATTTCCTTCAACTCAACATGTCTTCAAATTTTAATCCGTGAAATCCAGCCTTTAAAATAAAAATATTTTTACCCGCGAATTATGGTATTACCGTATTACATGCCAATTTTAATAGCTAAAACATACTAAGACAAAGAGTAAAGAAAAACAATCATAAGATATGATATCCTCGATCGGGAACCGCAGTATCTATCGGAAAGACAAAAGTTAGCTGTGAATCTTTGATAACTTGGTTTTTAAGATTAATAAGATCAAGAAAAAAGTTTAAATGAAACCCTAAAAATCTTTACATTAAGCTAGGGATTTGGATTACCTGAACTTAGTCATTTAAATTGCCAATTCACCCCTTCCCTCCCCCATAGATTCTGCCGTTTTTCCCGGGGCAATCCTACGTGTCCGATAGGGACTTGTTTGGACACATTAAAATAGTGGCGTAATGGGTTTTTATCTCATTTTAGAAAGTTCTTTAAGGCCATGAATTGGTATATACTGTCTATGGAGGTTGCACCGCCCATGGCACGATCTCCCTCTTCAGACTTCAATTTTGAAAATAAAATAAAATAAAATTTTACTTAAACTTAAAGCCCAAAAACCACATAAAAAAGAAAATAGAAGAGGGAGAGCTGGGAATAAAATCTACAAACTAAAACTCCCCACTAAAAAAAATTCAGATTTTGTTGACATTAAAATGGAAGCCGGCTTTGCACGACTAGGGCTAGGGTTTGTCCCGTGTGGGAGAAGATCTTCGAAAGCTGTCAGTTTGGCTTTGTAAAGTACTGTCAATTTTGAAGCATTGTACCTTTTGGGGATGAACAAGAGTTAGAGGTGACAGCTATTTTTGTCTCATCAAACTGCCAACAATTTTATGTTATTCTATTTTTTTATCAAATAATTAGCTCTCAATTAACCACCCATCATGAGCCACGTGAGGATACTTCCCCCCCCCCCTTGAGCCACGTGTCCCTCTTAGTCTTAGTAGTAGTAATTTTTTTTCCTCTTAAAACTAGGATTAGCATTTTTAATTCCAAAACTAGTTTTTAAAACATAGTAATTCAAATTATTAGGCCCTGATAATTAAGGGATAAGATTGTTACAATCATTTTAAGTCTTAACAATTATAAAGAAAAACAGAAGGGAAACGACACAGGTGTATGGGGAAAACAGATTCTAATACTTTTTTTTTTGACGTAGTCATCTAGTTGGTTCAAATGCTAGAGCCTAGAGGTACCTAATGTCATCCGATTAATTATAAACAACCATTTATTACTGTTCATGTAGTTAAGGTTTAAACACTTGAAATCCAACTACGTACAATCCAAAATCTCTATCCTCGCGCGAGATGTGACAAGTGTTGTAGGTTTAGCTAGAAATTACGCAACTTCAATGCTTGAGTGAAGAAAATGAATCGTAGATGAAAATCGAGACTTTCTAAATCCTTCAAGGAAAGTAAGTGTACTTGTATTTGTTACGAAAAATCAATGGCATCTTAATTGATACAAAGAAGACAATACATTTGCATGAATAGCTGGAGTAATTATCAAAAGCAATTTTGGAATCTAAAACTGTAATTAGGGTTTTTTGTAGATGATCACTGAATGAACACAAGCTCTGATGAAAAGAGCTTGCTAGTTTAACATTAATTGTAGATTTTATATATATACTGTGTGTGTTTTTGAATGATAACGAATATCATGCCTTGAATAGCATGCTTTTTAATGAAATTTGCAATGCCAAACAGTATTAATTCCTTCAATTACCCACTAGGTTTTCTTGTTGAACGATCCCATTATTCCAATTTCCAACTGGAGCAAAAAAAATGTTTTTTTTTTTTTTTTTGGTGCAAGAGCAATTCAAACTATAATTCTAGATTCTTTACTTTGCACATATTAATTAAGGAAATAATGTTGTTAGATTTAATAAGTCTTCTAATTATTATTTCTTTTTTCATTTCTTTGCTATTTTTATAGTGAACCGTTTGAAAAGAGAGATCTGTATGGCTTCTCTAATCACGTAAGAGTTGTAAAGTTTACAGACCCATAATCCTCAAGCTTCATTATCTAATATTAAAATAAATCCTAATGGCAATTAGATTAATGACACAAAAATGTCTTAAATTAGTTAAACTTATCATAATTAATCCATGTAGAAAGAATTTGCTAGTATATACTTTGAAAACACGTACAACTATTTTCTGTCCCCTCTCTTCAAGACAGCCAAGGGAGCCAAACTTAGGTACCCTATGAATTGTTCAATTTATTTCAAGTCGAACTTACCTATTAATGTTATCTTTTGTATCACACATCGAAACTATAATAATATTAAGGGTTGAGATAAAAATCTATTTCTCCTCCGACCTATTAGTTAAAAATAAATAAATAAAATCCATCGAAACTCGATCATGACAAAAGTAGTTTCTCATTGCTCATTTTAAGGAGTTGGGAGCCTGGAAAATGATAAGGATATGATCATAGGAGATTAAAACTTGATAAATCCAACCTTAGGCTATCCTTCAGTTGAATCTGGTGCATTCATATAATTTCCATGTACAAGAACCAAACGTATCTAATACAGTATTCAATTGAAATACAATCCTAGATTCTTGAAAGTAGAAAAAAGAAGTTGTTAATTAGATTAATGCAATAATATAAATTATGTTTAATTTCCCCTAATTTCATGGACAGTTTTAAATAATTAATAAGCTCTATATATGTCTTTCAAATTCACTTAAGAGGTGCAATTCAAGTTCAAAGACCCTGAAACGTCAAGCTAAGCATCATTATTAGTCTTTGATGATGATTACCTTAAATATTAATGCATGAAGCACGAATACCTTTAATTCATATCAAAATAATCCCCATAAAAAACTATTTCTAAAAAAAATTAAAAGAGCAATTAAAAAGCCATGATAGTATGACAGGAAGGGGGGTCGAAGCCTCACTAGGGAATAGGGATTTCTAATTCGGTACGCTATCACTCTCAGCAGCATTATTTAAAAAAAAACCTTAAAATAATAAAAAGTGCATTATGTAGAAACATTTAAAAATTATTAATCTCCCTAATATATATATATTAGTGAATGGATGATTACTTAACTAAGTTAATTAAGCTTATCATCACAATGATCGTAATTATTGAAACTTAGAAGTCCACGCATTCGAATTAGTAATGATAAAATTATTGTGTTGATGTTGATAAGCAATAAGGAGGTCAAACCAGTTTCAGTTAATCAATTGACACACATTGTTTCATCGGAGACCCTCTCTTAATTAATTATATACTCCATTGTGAACGGTATTTAGAAGTTTATGTAAACTAAAATTTCGTTATATCGTGTATAGGCTATGGGAAGATTTTTAAGAGAGCATGCATCTAACTATATGACTCGTAACACCATATATCATTCACTGTCAACAACTGTTAGACAAGAACTTAACGCGCAAATGACATTGTTTATTTGTTTGCTTACCTTTTCTATAAATTTCACCACTCTTAACCTTTATCATCAACCAAAACAAGATTTATGATCAAACCATTTAGGAGTCTTAATATGGTTCAAGGTTCTAAAATTAGTCAAACCTGTACAGTATCCATATATTCAGTTTTGTAATGAGAAAGTCTATCGTAACGTTTATTAGTTAGTTATTTTAATTTCTACTGGTAGCTAGGCCGTGATGACTGATGTGTCAAGGACAAAAGAAAGAAGAGAAAAGCATATGCTTCCATGTCAATCTCGGTTGACGACAAAAAGTTTACATTCGTTACATACTTGCATCTGAGATGCAGCTAGAAACTTGGACACTGTATGGCTAAATTAATTTGGGATTTGCCTTGAATTACATAAAAGAAGTTAACTAAGACATAGTACAGACCCTAATTGCAACTTGAACCTTTTCTAGAAGGCACTGTAACACTCTTTTTTGTCGGCAAAAATAATTAATTTTCTCATCGCATACATTATGCTCAGGTTCATCCCAGACTATACAATAATTTGTTTTAGGGTTAGTCAAGAATCTGGGGCCACCATTGTTGAACATTTCTTCCTCTTTAATTAATTTTTTTTTTCTTTCTGAAAAACAAATATTATCACCCCCCAAAGAAAATATTTTTGTTAATTTTGAGTTGGGGTGGGGTGGGTTGGTGCGGCTGTAGTAGTTGTGAATTGTCAATTGTGATGGTGACTGTTGCCAATGCTTGACTGGCGTGTGGTTTCTTAAAATTGTAGTAACAATAATGAGATATTTTTTCTATAAGATGGATGTTGGTGGATTGAACTGTGAGAGAGGGAGACTTTTTTTTACAAATTAGCATCCGTGAGACGATTACTCTTTTAAGGTTTCACATTTTCTGACGAGTCCCATGAAGAAACCCTACTTGTTCGTGAGGGTTTTTTCTTATTCAAAATCAAAACTGCTAACACTACTGGTATTATCTTGCCTAACGTATTTATACATCACTATGAATACAACCCAAACCAAGATATACAAAAAGGCAAAAAAAATTAAAAGGATGGGTAAAAAAATAAATAATAAACAAAATGGAGAGTGGTTAATAATGTTTTGGTCGGGGGTAAAAAGAAGGCGTTGGGAATGGGTTTGCGCGTTGCTCATGTATTGTGCCAATTACCACGTCAGTCGTCACTGTTGAAAATCTAAATATCTAATACGAGTAGTGTTTTTTTCGGTTTTCAACATCAACCTCCCCAGCCATGCTGCTGCTCGGTTACTGGTTAATTAGTCTGCATCACTTAGTACATGCACCTACCTATAACATACAAATAAAAACCAGGTTAAATATTTAATCACTCTAATGCAAACAAAAATAAAATAAAATAAAAAATAGGTCCAGGTTCTTGGGGTTGAATTGTTGAAACCTACGGATCATACCCTTTTAATTATATGCAGTATTGTTTTCGGGTTTGACATTCGTAGGTCAAACACATTTTATATAATTATTGGGATTGTAATCTACAAGTCAAAATATTTTTATATGGTTTTTAGTATCAACAAGTCAAACGCACTTACTTTATTCAAGTTAAGGACTCTACAAGTCAAACCCATTATTTTTATGCATTGCTATTGGCTATTGCTAGCCAAACTAAAGTCAAAGAAAAGGCACAAATGATCATATTAAGTTGGATTAATTGTCTTAACTTCAACATATATCTTGATCAAAGAAACAAGTGATGAGTGATGTTGCCGATACTCGATTCGGTATAGGCTAATAGGAATTAGGAAATGTGGATAAAAAGAATCTACACACACTAGCTCATTGTTTTAGCTAGAATTAGAAACAAGGATTAAGATATTGAAGCTTTAAAGAGATGCTATTATTGGTGCACTCATCCTTAGAGATATATATATACTTACTGAGAAATTAGACTCATGTGTTCTTTAGGAAAATGTTTTTCTTTTTATAATGCAGCTTGATTTGCATTGTAATCCTCACACACACACACACACACACAAGCTTTATATTGTCTGATAAATTCCCAATGTTAACAGCGACATTAATCTAGCATAGTTTAGGCCTAGCTATTTCTGATCTGTATAGTGTGGCCTATAAGGTTTTTACTTTTTAATTTTTATCCATTCCATCCTAACAGAATTAAATCTTGGTTGAGTAACCTAATTGGGCCTCTCCAAATATAGCAGCTTTTCCCAATGGCAAAAACACTAATGACATCATATTGATAGCCCAGTCCACCTTTCTCGATGTTAAAAAATTTATCTTGAAACAGGTGAAGAAAAACTAAGGTTTTTAACCAATTCGGATTTGCTTAATTTTTTTTGTGTGAGATGTCCTACAGGATGGCACGTCTAAGTCTAATGCTGAAAGTGGTTTCCAGTAACACTAGGTCTCTCAACTCTCACCACATCATTCTACTTCATATTAAGGGTATGTTTGGAAATTAGAATGAGACTTCAAAACCAATTCCGTCGTTTGGTAACACAATTAATTTTTAAATTATAATTGAGTTGTAATTCTAAATGTCTCAATTTTACAAAACTAAAAACAACTCACCTTCCCTTTTACCACCAACACCACCTAAGACCACCGCCACCGACCACCAACTCTGACCACCGTCAACAACCACCACCTCCGACCACCTCTCTATGCTATTTAGTATTAAAAATATAAAATTTGTATACTTTTATTACTAGCAAGACTTAACATTGACCATTCATAATAACTAATAACCATTACCATTAGACTAAACTAAATACTCGACATAATAATGAAATTTTATTATAACTATTTAGAATTACAATTTAATTATACATGCTATCTAAACCATAGAATTGCTATGATTTTAAAAACAAATTTCATATTATTTAAATTTCATAAAATTTAAATATTTATTGAATTTAAAATCAATGCATCCAAACAAACCCAAAAGATTTAGAAAGTTGATTTTTAAATTATTTTAATAGCACATGTACGTAATTATCCTTAACATTGAGTCGTGATGGTTAACAATGTGAATTTAGTAATCTCATTACAAAATAGAAACTCATTTTGAAATAAGGTTTTGACTTTATTTTGAAACCGAAGGAGTACTCCCTTTAAACAAGCAACAAAAAGATCAAAATTCATATTATTAATTAATCCAAAGAATATCTTTATTCTTTGTGGAGTGGGTTTGTATGGTTTATGCATATAGTTGTGAATTGTGATGCATAGTTGCCCATGTTTGATTGGTGCGCAAGTGAGACTATATTTTACAAATTATATATGATCTATAAAACGGTGTTATATGAGACCTACTCTATTTCAAGAAATGTACTGCAAAAAGATATGATCGAGTATTGAAAAGCCTTCACACTCTGGTCCAATTCTTTTGTACAACCACGAAAAACTTAAAATCAAGTGTAAAACTTTTATTGGACGCCAAATTACGAGGTTTATAGAAAAATATGGAGCAAAATTAACTTCCAATTCTAATATGTAATGTTATTTCCCTTACTCTCCCCTATCCTATATATTGAATAACCATACTTAATTATTTATATTTATATTATTCATACAAAAGTAAAAATGTGAAAAAGGACGTGACATGCGAAGAAGACATTTTAGAATGTTAAACAATAACTAATTAACATCTTTGATTGATTTTTATCACCAAACTCAAAACCTGCATAACTCGACAGAATATTCCGCCAATAGAACCCATTATTATTCTCCACCCCAAGAGGTTTTCAACCTTTAAGATTATTCCAAACAAATAAAATCTTACAAAGTCGAATCACGATAAGAGACTTCGAGCGTCATGTAATTGGTTATCAAGTTGAGCTTACAAGCACAAATAGCGGCTTGTCTCCTAATCGATCCCTGCCCTGAAATAAGGCAACAAAAACATAAAATGAAGAAACAGTACTCATTCTGCAACTACAAAATAGACATATGATCCACCTGCATGACATTTAGAGCAAGAAGCAGAGGTATAAGTCCATGTTTGCTACAGTTGGTATTGGATATCATGGAATGAAATCTGTAACGGTATAATAAAAGATGCCTGCAATATAACCCAGAACCAAACAAAAGACTTTGTATTCTTCTCCACTTCTCTCACTCTCACTCATCTGTCTTTCCCCTACCTCACCCATCACCAACCTAGACCCATATAAATTCTTAACGTGGGGACTTGTGCCATGTGTTCCTTTTGATTGGCTACATAAACCACTCAACACGAAACCTTGCAAGAAGCTCCTTAAATTTTAGACCCAGAATCGAGAAAATAGAACCTAAATTGTGAGAATCCGTTATAAAACAAGATCCGGTCAAAAATGCTACTGATCAAGGTTCAGAAGTATGTACAGAAATCTCTTCAGTGAGAACGTGTGTTAATCAACTTACATGTCCACAAATCTTTTGAAAAGAATAATTCAATAACTGAAAACGTTCAAGAAGTTTCGTACCCCTATTAACCTATATGCAATTGCCATGGAAATTATATCAAATTTAACATGATAAACAATTGTATTGATGTTTTTACCAATTAATCATTTCTGACTTGGTAAATGCCATCTCGCCAAACAGTTTCTTTGTCCTATGTTCTAAGAAATCTCATTGCGCTCTGCATTTAATTGGACAAATCGGTAATACGTCCATGCTTAGGATCCTATTTATAGTCGTTGCCATTAACATATTAATCTTTTGCAAACATTGAGTCACCAAGTATGCATCATATGCAAGTGAATTTATGTTAGAGCAGAACAGTAATCAGAACATAGCAGGTTTTTGTTCAAACTGGATTCTAGTATAGACATGAACCAGCAGGCAATATGATAACCGTACATAAAATGGAGCATAAATCAAAAGTGAATATAAAAACAAGTTTTAGATACAGATTGTCATTTGATATCAAGGCAATACCTTTAGTTCTGGCAATTCAATGACACAAGCACACTCAACCACCTGCACCTCAACACGCTCTGGAATAAAACGAACAAAATAAAAATGAAATACGAGAGAAAATGTTACTTGTGAGCACTGGCAAACTTCAATAACACAGACAATAAGCAGGTAGTAAAAAACAAGTACAACCAAGTATGCTTTCTTGAAAAGACTTGAAATTCAGTAACACCAATGTCCGTGAAGCAATCTTTCTATCCAAAGAATCATACCTCTCTCCACCAAAAGTTAGGGATAGAAGGAATAAGTCATCATAGACTTGAAACTTCTTGCAAATACAGGATGAAACCTGAACCCAGACTCTAAATCTCTCAAACATATATTGCTATGACCGAATGAATGTGATGAGACAAAAACTTTTAACCTTATGGACCATAATCAAAATGTCGATGACACAAGGTTCTGATTCACAGTAATGGTCTAGGAAGGGTCTAATGTATCAACCTTACTCCTGAAAGCAAATAGAGAGGTTTTTCCATGGTTTAAACTTTGAACTGAAGCCCCTGGTTCGATATGGAGGAACCTTATCATCGTGTCAAGGCTCACCCACATGATAAATCGGGTATATAAAGTTCAGGCTCATGCTTTTAAAGAATTTAGTTCTTCATTACGTTTTTGGTGCACTACTGCACTGATAGGCAATAGCATTGCCCCTTTCTTTATGTGAGGATTTCCTTCTTTTTTTTTGATAGGTAAGTGTGACCCATTGTTGGTATGGGGATTGGAACCAAGGACCTCAAGGTCATTCCCTGAGTGCCCTTGCCATCTTTATGTGAGGATTTCCTGGGGATTGCTTGTCATCATCCAAGAATATAGTCTTATGATAGAAACGATAACCGAAATGAAAGAATACGGGACAAATTTGATATGAAAAAAGTATCAGGATCAAGTTACACATTAACAAATTACCAAGTAGCCTGATAGCAGCACACAAGGTTCCCCCAGTTGCAATTAGATCATCTATTACTAGTGCACGTTCTCCAGGTTGTACAGCCCCTACGTGCATCTCCATAATGTCTGTTCCATACTCCAACGAGTACTCCTCCGAAATAACAGGTCCTGAGAGAATGATTAAGATCAATTATCTTTCATAAATTAAAACAAATGCTTCAGAGCTACAACTCAAGTAGAAGTAAGTCAACTTGGAGAAATTGAGCACAGCTAAATCCATAAATTAAACATATACATGAGGACAGAGGAACATTATGCCACTACCCAAAGAGCTTGAAAAAATTTCCAGGGACACAATAGGACACAGAGAGCTCAAAATTAATTAATCCATATCAGCAACTTGTTTGCCTTGGGAAGATGCATAATGATGATACCTCTGAATACAAATAAAAAGAGGATTGAATAAAAAAATTAATTTTAAAATACTAAATGTCAAAGAAATCATCATCTTTGACATAACCATCATCCGTTTTTCAAAACCTGATGATCCTTCGCTTTGGGATTTCTTGATTGAAATTTCCTTTACCAGATTGAGGGGGAAATCTATTTCTTCCTGAGAAGTTGCTGCCTGCATCCAATCTACCTTGGATTTGGCTTTCTCATACTCCCTTCGTGCCAAGAAAATAGTTCCTCTTTCCTTTTTGGTTTGTCCCAAAATAATAGTCTCATTTCTAAAGATAGCAATAATTTTAATGCAATTTGAAGAAGGCACAAAGTTACAATCGTTAAAAAGTTTGACTTGTCAAATGGGACTTTTGTTTTGAAAGGGATAAATAAAAATTGGCTAGTAGATGAAATTTGTGATTATGGAAAAAGTTTGATAGTTCAGTTGAAGATATGTAGTCAGTAAGGATTAATCACCACTTGACTTTGAAAATCCTTTCCAAAAATCCAGGGGAAGGGCCAGTGTTTGTAATGGTATAAAATTCTGAAGAGGATTGAAAAGAAATTTGGAAGTAATTGTTTTTTCTTAGTAGTTAGGAATTTTATCTTGAAAGTTAAAAGTCCTTGAACAGGGATTGGAAGTATCTGTGCAACAGGACCAAAGAATTTCCACCAATCTGAAAACCATAAGGGAAATGACCACTGGAGATTATTAGAGAACATAAAATATATTGTGTTGATAAAATTCGATAAAAGCATTATTACACATGATACCAGGCATATACATATATGTGTGTGTGTGTGATAATGGCATGGGAAGCTCGCATGGTGATGAGTGCAAAATGAATGTTACATCAAATCTTTGATAAGAATTAGGGTTCAGCAAGAAGCCACTAGTGTAGGACAGGAGGAAAAAGAAAAGAAAACAACCCAAAAAGAAAAGGGACCTTTCCACCAAAAGATAGAAGTTGACTGCTAACTGAAGTTACCTAGCAAGAGATTTGATCATCACCCTAGAAGATCGTTCATTAAAGTAAACCTCTAGTAAAGATGGTTGATTTCATTGAGAGTATTTATAAGGGAAATAAAAATGGCCTAACCGGCTTGCGGCATGTACTAATTAAAGAATGGCAATCCAAGAGACTCCTAGAGAAAAAAAAACTTAATAAACACATAGAGCAAAAGATGGTTGCAAAAGGCATACCAGGTAACTTCTTGGGTTTTCTCATGGGGACAAATTTTGCACCAATGGCCAATGCAATGGGAGGACCAAATATGAAACCTCTTGCTTCAACACCTGCATCATGTCAACCGTATCAGCACATCCTATGCTTAACTATAGTTGTCCAGCGCACCCACAAAATTTCAGTTGCAATCACCAACCTACTTACTACTTTAGACAACTTAAAGTTTTTAAATCAAGCTGGTGCTAGAGGTCTTCAAGCTCAGGGGATCACTGGACCTCAAACTGTGGGATAGATTCCAAACTGACTGTTGCTATACTAATTACCCAAGCCAGCTGGGTAACAGAGAAATATAAAGGCCAAAACATTTGTTGTAATTTACTTTACACATGTCATCGTTTACACGCTCAGTTATGAAGAGAACAAGATTTATAATGTTGGTTCATGAAATGCCGCAAATGAGTTTGAGTGCGCATTTCTCTAGAACCAAAGGCAAACAACATTGCTCATCAGAAGACAACACATTTGTCCGTTTCCATTTTTCATGTCGATGAACAAGGATAACATCTTGTGCATGCTATTCATAAAGATATTTCATCATGTAGCAAGGACTGCTATGCTCAACTGAAACTTGAAATGCTTAAAAGTCATAAGAGGATAAGTGGGAGGAAAAAAAACCAATCTGACTTTCTTTTTGGACTTTCCAGGAGAAAAAATCAGATTTAGAGAAATGCTTTACTGAAATTCAATCATTCAATTAAGTATGAATAATTATGTTTACATTACGTTGGCCTTTGGTTTGGAGCACTATTGATGGTGTTAATTTAGAGTTTCTTCAAACTTAAACGTTCATCTGTAAGGACTAAATTTTTGGGCAAAGGTGTACAACTTCGTTGCAAGTTACACATAGGATCGTGGCAAAGAGAAGAAGGTGCAGGGGGGGGGAGAGAATCGGGTTTACATAAGAGATGTGATTTCCCCAAAAATAATAAACTGAATTACCCTGGTAGTGCAGGCCCAAGGCTACAAATGTGAAGAGTAACAACCATGTAGTTCTGTCAAAGAACATCTCATTAAAATTCTAACTAGCTATTTCGTGTGGAATTTGAAATAGCTAATTAACTTCTAGTTCCTTCCCAATTTAGTTCACCACTAGCTACGAGATATTCATCTCAGAAACTCAAGTGAAGTACTTACTGCCAAGTCACCATCAAACATTAATACACATTTTCTTCCCCATCTTGGTCATTAAGATGCATCTTTTGCAAAGCATGCTCAATTTGAATATTCATAAATAACGTTTTAGTTTTAGACTAGCAATCTTTGGGAAGTATCATGAGAAGAGTGCCGTTACTTATTCCTAGTAATCAAACCAAGAAAATCCCCCATATCATTTTTTCCCAAAACTATCAAGACAGCAGATCAAAAGAGTACACCAACCTTTTTTGTGTTCAGTAAAAGCAGACTTAGAATTTAACTCTTCTACTAACAAAACAATTTGGTAACTCAACTAAAACCGTACCTACGATTTACAATTATACATTGCGAGTTTTCCCACTAGTGGCAATAATGCGAAGCTCGGAGACATCATTTAAATAATATAAGTATAGAAATGAGGTATAACTGTTGATGGCCATAATTCAAGTTTATGTAACAATAAAACGTCAAGGAGAGATCAATTACCTGCAACGACTGAGATATCTTTTCCTTTATACCTTTCAACAAACAAATCGATCGTGTCCTTGAACGCCCTCGGATCAAGCAGCAACGTCGTTATATCCTGAAACAAAATCCCTACACATATACATACTCACAAAACTCAGAACACAATACGCGTCATCAGTCCATCTCTCCTTGATAGATAGATAGATAGATAGATAGATAGATAGATAGATAGATAGATAGATAGATAGATAGATTCAGAAAATGTATGTATACCTGGTTTAGGGAAATCGGGGATGACGCGAATGGCGGACGAAATTCGGGCGATGCGGTCGTCTTGGACAACTTGATCATCAGACGCCATGGCTGAGCTTACTTGATATCTCTTTGATCGACGAGTAGGAGTCTGGCCAAAGTCGGCTGCGGCTGCTCCTCCCGTTGACGCCAATATCGATTGCGGTTTGCTAGCAAGCGTCGTGTTGGGTGATTTGAATATTGTGACCGAATCGACACTAGACAAGTATCTTTGAGGGCTTTTATTGACGTTATTAGCCTTCGAGATTTTGGGAAAGTGATTTCCAGCAAGCGTGCCCATGGCTTTGGCCTTTGGGTTTAAAAAGGAATTAGGGCAATGGGTAAAGTAACTAAATTGTATTTTTGGGATTTTTATTGTTGAGAGTACTTTGGTCATACGGTTCGGCCGTCGCATGCTCGCATTGTCTATACTCTATAGGAGTATCGCTTGTCTGAACATTTGGACCGTTAGATTTGGCGGGCCCGGCGGCTAAAAAGAATAAGAAAAAGCGTAAAAACAAATGTAAAAATTTATCTAAAACAGGTTTACTTATATTTTTTGTAATTTGTAAGATAAATTATCTTTATCCGACTCATCATTTGTATTAGTGAGTTGAACTATAAGAGAATAAATCTCAATCTTACGAATTAAAATTCGTAAAACGGTTTTACAAGAGACATATTCAAAACAAAATGCCACGTCTCCTGTAGAATGGTGTTATCGTTTTTAATTTGTAAGATAGAGGTATTGATCTTAAGGCTCCGTTTGTTTCACGGAAAATGATTTCTGGAAAACGTTTTCCTCATTTTCCGGTGTTTGGTAATATTATGAAAATGCAGTCAACGTAAAAGGTTTTCCGAGTCAACGGAAAATGAAAGCTTCTTTTCCAGAAAATGACTTACGGATTCATTTTCCGTAAGTCATTTTCCAAATGTTCGGGCACCCTTTGTCCCCTTTCACAATTGCACATATTTACTTACACACACAATATTTCACTCAACAAATAAATGGTTTAGAAATATAAATAAAGTTTGTGCACACTCTTTATAAATTATAATTTTAATAAATGTTTACTACGTTCTAAAATTAGTGTCAACTATATTATTTAGGGACATCCTAACTATTATCAATTTTCTATTTTAAAACATTCTTTTTTTCATATCAATTATCAAATTTTTTATTTGTAATTGTGAGATCAAAAAAAGATAGACATTGATTTGACACCATTAATGATAAATTGAGGGTTACTAAAGAAAAATTACTTAAAGTTCAACACTATTTTATATTCAATATATGCATTAATATTAGAATATGTTTTTTTATATTTATTCATATATAGTTTTCCGTAATATTTTCTAGGGACATCCTAAACATTGTCTATTTTCTATTTTAAAACGTTTTTTTCATATCAATTAGCAAAAAAATTATTTGTAATTGTGAGATTAAAAAAAGATGGATCTTATTAAAAAAAGATAGTCCTTATTGATTTTCTAGGGGCATCCTAAAAAATTGTCCATTTTCTATTTTCTATTTTTATATTTATTCATATATTGTTTTATGTAACATTTTCCGTGTGTTTGCCAAACACCCGTAAATGTTTTCTATCATATTTTCAAAATATTTACCAAACACCTGAAAATGAAATCTTTTGATTTTCCAGAAATCATTTTCTGGAAATGATTTTCCGTGAAACAAACGGAGCCTAAATAAATCAAAGATTAAAAAAATACAGCGCCATCTCTTAATTTTTGGAATTTACAACGCCACCTTTCAGATTTTATATATGAAAATCGTCAACTTTTTGCCTTAAAATGTGTCACTTTTAATCCATTAATGTATAAATCATTATGTATGAAAATATGTTTTTTACTTTTTTTTTTCTTTACAAGAGGATCAGTAATGGTTCTCCACTTACCTCCTTAGTGACTCGAACCCACGACCTATTAGGTATGGGTGAAGCGTCTTACCATTAAGCTACACTTACTTATCTATGTTTTTATCATTAAATGTGTTACTTTTCCATTTAAATGTGTCACTTTCATTCATTAATGTGTAAGTTATAATGTATGAAAATGTGTTTTTTATGCCTTTAAATGTGTCACTTTTAAGTCCATCAATATGTAAGCTGTTATGTATGAACGTGTCTTTTTTGCCTTTAAATATATCACTTTTGCTTTTAAATGTTTCATCGAAGTTTTAAGTTAATTTATGACTAAAATGCAAAGTATGAGCTAAGCATGTCAATGGATCGGATTTTGATCTGAATCCAACTCAAAGTTATTTTTAGGATATGGATTTTGTTTTTTCAATCCGATTACCCGATTTTGATATGAATACGATAATCTAACAGCTTAACAAATCAGATTTGGATTTAGGTGTTCCGATCCGTTAACAACCTGATCCGATATAAAAAATATATATTAATATTGCACATATAAAAGTTACTTATGTTGAGTTTTTATTCATTAATCATTACTATTGTTACCGGTGTTTGCAACTAAATTAAAATCAAAAGAATAAATTAAGGAGAACATCTTAAATAGAAATATATCATTGTAAGAGTAATTATTATACATTATGAAAAACTTATTTTTACACAACTTTTGTTGTTTTATTTGTTATTTTTTCATCTTTATCGTATATCAATATTTTCATACCAGAACGGTTTATTACTCTAAACATATTATTATTATTATTATTATTATTATTATTATTATTATTATTATTATTATTATTATTATTATTATTATTATTATTATTATTATTATTATTATTATTATTATTATCATCATCATTATTATTATCATCATCATTATTATCATGACTACTACTACTACTACTACTACTACTACTACTACTACTGTTACCACCACAATTTCATAGAAGTGTAAAGGTTAACTTTTTGTTAAATTGTTATGAAAAGATTAATTTCATATCTTATGGATTGAATAGTTGTTATGAGATCATTGGGAAATGAATTTCTTTAATAGACTTTTTTGTATTTAATACTAATAATGTTAATGAAGATAATAATAATACTATTATAATAATAGTATTATTGTTATAATAATAATAGTCATAATAATAAATTATTATTATTATTAAACACAATTCTTATCATCATTATCATTAAAGAAAATAAAAATACATTTTCGTTCAAATGAAAACTTTTAATATAGTGGCATTCGTGACACGTTAAATTTTGGACTTTTTGGTATTAAAATTATGATTTTGAGACTTTTTAGATATAAAAATTATTTTTGGGGTTTTTTGGATATAAGATTTTTTAGTGGGACTTTTTGGTATTTTTCCCTAAAAAATATTTTTACACATTTCCACATTTTTAGCTTTCACCTAAATGATTGAGCTCGTTAATTCATTTAACTTCTTTCTCGGTATTATCTCATTTTAACTATTGGGTGATTTACTGATTTTCAAGGGTCAAAGCTAGTTATTTTATAAAATTGACTCCTTTTCAAATTCAAGACTTTGATTTATGTAAACTAACTAATATTTATTTTCTTTTATAAATATAAAAGTGTTGCATTTCTTAAATATATTTAGCGTGCATATAGTAGCTTTCCAAGAAAATATTACGAATGACTAAATTTATTATTTTATAGTAATTACCCTCTCCGTTCATAAATACTAATTGGTCTAATTTTGATTTTTTGATCAATTCCAAAAATAGTCTTGTTTCTAAACTTTCTTGTTTAGGAATTTTTTTAACCACTTAAACCTTAACTTTTCTTCCTATTATATTCACGTGCACAAAGGCTTGTAAAGGAAACAAAATATTATATCAATATTTATAATATAGTCAATAAATATTTTCTTACTCTATACCAGTGAAACAAAAAGATAATTTAGAAAGGGAGGGAGTATTTAATTATAATTATAATATTTTTTATATTGTCAGCGTATCATTCGATTTTAACTCGTGTAAGTGGTATGAAAATTCTTCGGTTAACTTCAACGAATTTAAAAAAAAAAACTAAAGTAGATGCATCTTATTTATAGATATCAATTCTAACCTGTTTGTGAGCCCAATCCAATGTTAGACCCACACCTTTCCGGGCCATCTTGCACATGTTAGGGTGGAGATCTTGTGAGTTCTCTGTTATACCCCCTTTGCCCTAAATATTTATAATCAGTCATCTCTAATAATTGTGTCCTAAGAAAGAGGTAGATGCCACCTCATACACTCCTTCCCCTTGCTTGTTTTTTGGTATGCACCTTCTCTCTTCCTCTCTCTACCTGGGATGGTAGGCCTTCTCTCTTCCTCTCTCTATACCTCGGTTGGTAGGTTAGTGTGAGAGATATACATAGTGTGTTTGCTCGTCGCTTTGTTTTCGGTGAGTGAGAGAAAATATGGGTTTGGTGGCGTGTGGTTGTGTGGACTCCGGTCATGCTTGCTGTCGCCGGAGTTGTTGGCCTTGGGGACTGGATTTTTGGGCTCCGCCTTTGATAGATGTGTCGATGTTCAAACAATGAACTTTCCAGTGGACATTGTCGAGAAAAGGGTATCTGAGCCTTCGTGTTTGAAGCATAGGCCTTCGTGGCCGATGTTGGTGAGTTGTGTCTGGATCACAGCGTCTTCGTTCCCCTTAAACCCGTTCCTCTTAAACTCATTCCTTTAGTTTCTATTGTTTAACTAATAAATTGTTTTCTAAAATTTGTCCAGTAACAATATGTTATAGATTCTACAAAGGTCTATAAATATTGAGGTATAAGAAAAAGGAAGAGCTAAACTTAGAAAAGAATAAGCTACATTTAATATATTTGATGTGTATTATAACTAAATATCTTACAATGATATATGAGGGTTTTAAATATGTATTATAACTATTATTGCCTATGTAAATAGAGGTACACCTTCGCCTTTTCTCTTCCTCTCTCCAGCCTTCTTTCAAATGATCATAAATATGATTACGGATATTCGTGTTTGAATTAGACTAATACAGTGGCATGCCTTAAGCCAATTGTTTTTATAATTCATTTGGGTTGTAGGTTTATAATTAGGTATTAGATGTTCTATTTTAGCTTATTGGTCTATGGTCTTTGCATATAAAAATCCTTTAGTGGGCATTACCTAGTAACACTGACCTTAATTATTTTTATAGGTCAAAAATGACTTAATTTTTTATTTAAAATTTCTTTTTCCTCTTAAAATAATCATCTAATTTAAAGAGTGTTTTTTTAACAGATATAATTTTCTTTTACAAATCTAACCTTTTCTTTTGTTAAACTAACTACCTGTTCTTTTTATAGATACAGTTGATCTGATGTTCTTTTCTTTTACATATCTAATTTTATCAAAGATATAGTTGATGAGATCTAATATTATTTTACGGATCTAGTTTTATTTTACAGATCTAAGTTTCTTTTACAAATCTAAATTTTTTTTCTTTTGTTAAAATTACAATCTGTTCTTTTGAATCTGCGTGATAGCTTTGTATTCCTTTATCAATTTGTCACTTGCATTAAGTTTATGATTATTTCTGCTTTAAACCCTCTAGTTTAGGTCAAGTGTTACCCCCACCCCTAATTTTTTAATCAACAATTTTTTAATCGAAGCTTGTATCAGGTCACCTTGTAAAATGTAAAATAGTCATTTAAACAAAACAATCAAAAAAATTTTATTTAAAGGTTAAAGAACAATTTATTTTAAGTTACCTCGGCATCAACAGTGACTAATTTCATAATTGGTGACAAGTTCAAATGATTATCGGATGGAACAAACAATTTTATTGCGACTCGAACCTTTAGAATCCAATATGTTCTTTGCTTGTGGATGTTGTGTGAGTTTTAGAATATGGACATTTATAAAAGATTGATCAATTACAGTAATAAACTAGATTCTGTGCCCGTGCCGATGGCACGGCGCCAATATGGGACGATATCAGTATAAGATGATGTCAGTGTGCCCGTGCCTATGACACGGCGCGAGTAGGAAGAATAAATCAATCGCAGCCGCTCTTTATTCCACTGAGCTCTATTGTATAGTCGATTGAGTATAATTAATTTGTTAATAGCAAATATAAAAAATAAGCTTATTAAAATAAAACATTTCCCAACAGTAAAAAAGAGAGCAGTAATGCAGTATGACATTGAAAGAGGAGATTCCATAATAATGAAAAAGAGTGGGTTGTGGGTGGGGTATAGGGTGGGAATAAACCGTGGGATGAATCCAAGGTCAAAAAGAGTCCTTGACACCTCAACCACACTCTTTCTCCAAAACTTACAGTAACAAATTTTGATTGGCTTTTTCTAAACAACCAACAAAGTATCTCTCTCCCCCGCCCCCCGTCCTCGAGCTTTCTTTTTTCCCGACTCCGCATCCTCCTCCAAAGTGCAACTGAACATCCTTTCTCTCTCCATCACATTTATATATATATAACAGACTGAAGCTGAAGGCAGCAGGGGCTGTATCTATATAGGTGGGAGTGGGATGAACTAAAAAAAAAACAGATATTGGTGGTTGCTGATAATGGTTAAAAGGCTGCGAGGCTTTTCTATTGCTACCCAAAATCCTCCTCTTTATCAACAATCTCAGTCCAACCCCCCGCGGCTCTCTATGCTGATCAAAAATAGTAAAAATCTGCATCTGCATTTCCATTGAGATTTGCTTGTTTCTTGATGAATAACAAAAGAATACAACTTAATTATAAAAGAAGAATAAAAACAGAAACTATATGTAAAGAGAAGAGAGGGTAAAATGGCTCAAGCAAAATGTCAAGACTTGGACTTAGATCCTGCTTCATCAGCTTCTGCCGGAGACGTCCAATACAACTTCACTCCAAACAAAAGCTTCTCCCTTTCTAATGGTCCATCTTCATGATCCACAATTTGACTATCCCACAACATCCCATCTGCAATCCTCTTCACCTTCACCAAAACATCCACATCGTCTCTGATGATTATGCTCCCTTCTGGCCTCAGGATTCTGTCCATCTCACACCTGTAAAAACCGTTACATCCACAAATATCTCAACCACAAAATGCCTAAAAGATTTTTCCCCATATTCATTTCACACTAACATAACATTTTTGTGATTCAGAATGAAAGACTCCCTCCATAAAAATGCTCCTACCTGTCTTTGTAGAGTGTAAAAACTGAATCCGCATGAATGAGATCGTACGTCCTCGGATAAGTTGACATTGCTTCACACCTACAACCAAACATATCATAGCCCAACACGTAAAAATCAATATATTATCAATCCAAAAGGAAAAAAGGAAACAAACAAAGAGCTGGGATAAAAGCTCATAGTTACTATACCAGGATTTTGGGCAGGGCAGAAAGGCGGTTTCTGGGTCATTTTGCGATTATAGTAATGTCACCCCTTTCTCCCAACTTTTTCCAGCAAAGACTCTTGGCAACATTCTCAATTTGAGTCTGTTCTTCATTCAGGTCCTCCATTTGTTCTCTCCCAACCTTTCCAGTATTTCTTAATGAAAAGCGAAAAAATCATTTTTGCATATAGTAAAACTGAAAAGTGAAGAAATCATTTCCTTTTTGGGAAAGCTGATGCTTATTCATTTTGCTGTAATTGTAAAACTGAAAAGCGAAGAAATCATTTTTCTATAGTTCTATTAATTGTTCAGTATTAAAAAGTAATGGTATCATTTTTGCAACAAAAAGTAATATTCCAGATTTCCATAGTTCTATTCATAGTTCTATTCATAGGATTGGGTCTCTGAGAAGGGGCTGTGAATAAGCAGATAGAGAGTCTGCCAACTCATCTACCAAATTCAGAAACCGTGTTACATTTTAAACCTAGATGAAACCAAGATATCTCTCAGCAAAATTCAATTCCATGGTATTACTATAAACTGATTCAAGACATTCATGTTCCATGGAGTTGGCAATGCACTCAAGAAATATAATCCAAGTGCAGAAAAGAAGCATACACTAAATGCTTACCAACTGCCATTAGAAACGTCCTGCAAATGATTACTTTATGGAGACAAAGATACTCAAGGGACAAATGACAACTTTTTTGTAGATGGCCCTTACAGTCATCCTGCAGAATATGGTGGGATTGATGTTTTGTAGTTGGATGGAATATACTAACAGAGCAGCAGATGGATGTTTTAGAGGGAGAGAGAGAAAAGCATACACTAAATGCTTACCAACTGCCATTAGAAACGTCCTGCAAATGACTACTTTATGGAGACAAAGATACTCAAGGGACCTATGAGGTTGAGTAAATTGTTATCTCATCTAGGCCGTTAATTGCGGTTTTTTTTTCAACTCAGGAAGGAGATGCAAATTCAAGCTGGAGGAGGGGCTGGTGAATGGAACAGGCAGTTCTTGTGAAAGAATTTTGTATAAGCCTGGGATATAAGCAGGCTGTCACTGTACCCGATGGAGTCCTGGCTTTAATTTCTGCCCTTCAAGTATTATTTACCTAGTGAAATCTGATAGAAGAGCGCAATGGGAAGAACCTTTTTATAAATCCTTCCACTGTGAGTAGGCATAATTAGTTTTGTGCTTTTACATATTTATCTTAGAATTTTGTGGGGTG
Source organism: Codonopsis lanceolata (assembly GCA_013146195.2). Classification (NCBI taxonomy): domain Eukaryota; kingdom Viridiplantae; phylum Streptophyta; class Magnoliopsida; order Asterales; family Campanulaceae; genus Codonopsis; species Codonopsis lanceolata. Next base: position 49,604,961 of record CM028378.1, on the reverse strand, counting down.
CCCTTCCAAAAGGTTGCATTCAATCCCTTTTCTGAGTATTGCATCACCCTTGTCTGAAACTTGGCCTTTTTCTTCAATTACTCTATATATGGTTTCTTTCTTGAAAAACCATCAAAATCAAAACACAACTTTAAAAACAGGAGTAAGATATGTTCGTTCAAGCTGGACTCTCTTTTCTGTTGGGCTGTTCTACAAATTCATTGCTCTAGGCTTCTAGCATTAGCTTTTACATGTCAGGGCTCTTAAACATTCAAGATATTCAAAGTTCTGGTCTTGAAAATCACCAGTGGCATTAGAACAGTTTCTAAGGCCATTAGAGAGAATTCCAACGGAGAATCTTTTAAAATTTTGATTCTTAAACAGTGTCCTTAATACAGATTCTGAATACTTAACGGATTCTGTAATAACATTGATATGTTTTGGTGGTGATTTCAGGTATCCGCTTGTACTGATAGCAATGTATTCTTGTAAATACAGATTGAAACGCAATCACTCAAAAACAAAAAAACAAAAACTGAAAAAAAAATTCTCTCATAATAATGGAATAGACTTAAAAAGCTCACAATATTGACAATCACTCAATTGAAACAGAAGAAACGCAGCGAGAACAATTAAAAGAGTGACAAAAAGAGAGAAAGCTTACGGATTTTAGGGATCGATTCTGGCGGCCTTATTCTTGCTCTTTTTTCCCATTTAATTTAATCCCTAAAACCAATGGAAAATGGAAAAGGAAAAAATTAAAACCATAAAACTCAGCTTCAATCCTATACCAAAAACAAAATTAGAACAAATACCAAGACGTAGATCGAGTAGTAACAAAGGAAGGTAGGAGGTAGGAACCATTCAAGGAGAGGCAGAAGAACCAATAAGCCAGCCACTGCTCATCGTCCACTTTTGATGTGCTCTTTATTGCTATCACCGACGCATACCTATTTCATTTAATTCCACCACCAACCTAGATCAATATATAATTGGATTAATACTTAATTAAAGAATTGAAACAAAGGAATGCGACTCACTGAGGATACAGCAACATCGTTGCAGCCTGCATATATATTTCAATTTACATATTCAATTCAATTCAATTCAAGTAATTAATTGCATAAAATTATGTATCCAGCTAACGAATGGAGAGCAGTCATCAAAGTCCATAAACGACTCATTTCTTTTCTTGATTGAGGAAAACTACTACTGTTAGAGTAGCTAGATTGATGAAAAGGAAATCTATAAACTGCCAAGAAACCAAAGTTGAAATCTATATATATATATATATATATATATATATATATATATATATATATATATATATGCGGAAATAAATTGTTTCTTTTTTTGTTATCTTTCTTTCTTCTGAAAAGCCCTCCTATTCTTGACATTGATAAAAAAAATGATGACATCCCAACCTTTAAAGAGTTTTGTTTCAGTATTTAGGTTGGTGACATTCTAATTGTATCCATATGATACATGTTCACGCTGAGCCATTGTTGAGCGGGGCTTATGAAGTTGTCCGAAGGCCTGTGTTGGGTCAACGTGTGGAAGGAAGTAGGAAGGAGAATAAAAAATGCATTCAGATTAAACAGGATTGCCATTCGGTCATTCACCATCCCTTAATCACAAATGTTTCATATCAGCAAAAATATTCTTGTAAATACAGATTGAAACGCAATCACTCAAAAACAAAAAAACAAAAACCGAAAAAACAAATTCTCTCATAATAATGGAATAGACTTAAAAAGCTCACATATTGACAATCACTCAATTGAAACATAGTGGCAAAATCAAAAGAAACGGAGAGAGAACAATTAAAGAGTGACAGAAAAGCTTACGGATTTTAGGGATCGATTCTGGCGGCCTTATTCTTGCTCTTTTTTCCCATTTAATTTAATCCCTAAAACCAATGGAAAATGGAAAAGGAAAAAATTAAAACCATAAAACTCAGCTTCAATCCTATACCAAAAACAAAATTAGAACAAATACCAAGACGTAGATCGAGTAGTAACAAAGGAAGGTAGGAGGTAGGAACCATTCAAGGAGAGGCAGAAGAACCAATAAGCCAGCCACTGCTCATCGTCCACTTTTGATGTGCTCTCTATTGCTATCACCGACGCATACCTATTTCATTTAATTCCACCACCAACCTAGATCAATATATAATTGGATTAATACTTAATTAAAGAATTGAAACAAAGGAATGCGACTCACTGAGGATACAGCAACATCGTTGCAGCCTGCATATATATTTCAATTTATATATTCAATTCAATTCAAGTAATTAATTGCATAAAATTATGTATCCAGCTAACGAATGGAGAGCAGTCATCAAAGTCCATAAACGACTCATTTCTTTTCTTGATTGAGGAAAACTACTACTGTTAGAATAGCTAGATTGATGAAAAGGAAATCTATAAACTGCCAAGAAACCAAAGTTGAAATCTATATATATATATATATATATATATATGCGGAAATAAATTGTTTCTTTTTTTGTTATATTGTTGTTGTTGAGAACTTGGTAAATTTAGATGGTTTTTTATTTTTGCAGGTGATTGTTTAGTATTTTCGAAGTGATAATCAGAAGATGAGTCAGAAAGGCTTGATTTATAGCTTTCTTGCAAAAGGAACTGTTGTTCTGGCTGAGCATACACCGTATTCTGGGAACTTCAGTACCATTGCAGTCCAATGCTTACAGAAGCTGCCTCATAACAGCAGCAAGTACACGTATTCATGTGATGGGCACACCTTTAACTTCCTCCTTGACAGTGGATTTGGTATTTGCCCTCAACCCGTGTCTTCTTTTAAAAACCCCTCTCATGAATTGGTATACAGAACACACAAAAACCCCAAGAATACACAGACACAAACACGAACACACATGCACCACAAATCAATAATTTTTTTAAAAGCACAAAGATCATGCTATAGACAACAGAACAACTACAAAAAAAAAATTCTATATAGACAACAAACAACTACAAAATTAAAGTTGGGAAGAAAGAGAAGAAGAAAGAGAACCTTACAATTTTCGGGGATAGGAGAGCGAACCCAGATAAGATGGCTCAGATTCGAGAAAACCCAGATGAGGGGGAATGGCAGGCCATGAAGGCGATTGGACGATTTCGAAAAAGCCGGCTGGGAGAGATGAACGAAGGGGTGGTGTCGCTGGGGCCGGTTGATTTTTGGAGATGAAGAGAGAGAGGGAGCAGCCGCCTTTATGAGACTCGGAGAAAAGGAGGAGAAACCCATTTCAATTGGAAGAACGCCGGAGAAACACTCGGGGAAAGGAAAGAGGAGTTGGAGTTGAACAGGGAGAGTGAGCGGGGGACGCAGAGGGAGGAGTTGAGGAATCGATATCAACCGTTTGATAGAAGGATAAACACGTAATCTCAGCCGTTTAATATAAACATAAATATGTAATCTCAGCCGTTTGATATAATATAAAAGTCGATCTCACATTGCATTTCTTTATGGGACCGGTTATCATTGTATTATAGATAAATGTTATAAGAATTCTAAATGAGTTAATGTTATAAGAAATCTATTGAATGAATAGTTATTTTTGGAAAGTGATTTTAGGTGAGAAACTTCTAAAAATAGTTGTGATGTGCTTATATATATATATATATATATATATATCACTTGAAAAACGTAAGAATTGAAGCGAATTTCACAAAAGAGATTTAAAAATTGTGCAACGAAATTTGCAATGAAACTAGCACATAAGCGATGGAAATTCATTTCCATCGCGTCCTATTTTAGGCAAAAATTGGAGCGAAGAATGGCGCCCAATTTTGCAACCATGTTTGAAACTGATAAACTTTGGTTTCAATTGTTTGTTTCAATTTCAGTTGCAAGCATTAATAGATAATTTTTATTTTATTGAAATTACGAAACCTTCCTACAGATTTACAACCCAATTAACCTAGACAAATAAAATCCCAAAAATCATTCTCTCACTTCGCTCTCGATCTCTCTCTCGGTCCGTCTCCTTCCGGAGGAAAAATTCATTGTCTTGGCCTCTCCTCCTATGCCCAAAGACCATATCCTTCCATCTCATGAAATTGAAGAAGGTATTCTTCTCTCTCTACTTTGTAAAGGGCGTTCACGATTTCGTCCCTTTACAAACTCAAATCCCTTCTTAACCCTAAAAAATTGAGAAACATTGATTTAGAGGGAAAGACAACTTTTTGATTATCCCTTATTGTTAGTGTTCATTGTTTGACATGATGATTTAGAGGGAAAGATATAGAACTTCGATTATACCTGGTTGCAATGTGTGACTCTTTGTGATTTTGGAAGTTTAAACAATGGGTTAAGTTTAAACAATGGGTCCTGAGTTTGCCACCATTATCAACTCTGTAACTGCCAAAAAGGTTGCCGCTTGATCATTTTGAGGTGGTTTTAGCATTGGGCAAACAAGGGCGTTAGAGAATTGAGCTTTAGGTGAAACATCATCTTTGTTGGCACTTTTAGATTAAATTCTGGGTTTTGATCCCTTCATTTTGTTCACTTCCATAAGTTGGACCGACACTTAACTATGTAATCTACCAATTTGTTTTACACCCAAGTCTATGCAATAGAATAAATTTAATGCCCGACATTTTGCTAGCGTCTCCTTGATTATATATTTAACATATTCTTGAGTCTTTGAAAACCATGAATTACAAAGTATTCTTGTATGCTACACATGTTGTGCTTTTAGAGGGCATTTAGGATCGAGAAGATTAATGCAAATGTTCGCATCAAATTCCTTTTACTTTGTAATGCTATTGTGAAAACCTTACATTCGAAGCATTATTTGTGCCTAATGTTGGCTTTTGGAATCGTTTGACGTCTTGGTGTTTTAACCAGAGTCGTCGGTCTCGATTGTGTGTGGCAGGTGCTTCATTTATAATACTTGGTTAAAAATTATGTTTACGTTCACAAGGAATCTTGAATTCGAGCTTCATGATCACTAAGGTAAGCTGTCTCACACCCCACATCCCACTTGGTATGCTTTACGCTGTAGCCTTAACAATTCATATATGTGAACAACACTCAATTATGCGTATCTTTGTTCTTAATTGGAATCTTGAGTGACTTGTTGACGTAAATCATTATAATAATATAGTAATAATATGGTACCACTGCTTGAGAGGGTATTAATCTGACGAAATAAAGTAGTTTAAGGAGAGAACCAATACTCAACATATGTGTCAAACTCATCATAGTGGGAAAGCGTAACGGCCCCTTCCCTTTATCACATAATATAAACCACTTTTGGTGAACAGAGAGTTAAACACAACCCACAGGAAGTTATGGATTGGTTCTATCCCAAGAGGAGAGGTCCAGAATGGAAGCAAGGATGGACAAGCCAGACCATATCTTCCATCTCTACACCGCCCCTTCCCTTGGTTGCCATTTTTGTGATTGTCATCTTCTTACTGTCATGCGTTGATAATTTGGCATGATGTGTGTTTTACTCTTTCATTGCAGAAACTTGAAAGGAAACAACTTAACTGGATTGGTGCCAAGCCAACTTCTTCAAAATCAAGGAATGGATTGCTATCAATGAGGTTTGTTTTCTATGGTCATATGAATCTATTTTAACTATTATTTGTGGAACTATAAGTAAGAAAATGAATTATTTCATGGTTTTTCCTCTATGCAAGTAGTAAATCTATGAATTTTAAGGAATTATTGACAGATGCTAGTGCAAAATTTAACATACTTCATCATGAGCAACATAGATCCCTCCAACAATAGCAATCCTTGTCAGTCTGTTCCACATAAGCCATGATAATATTAACATTCGTAGTAGTAGTACTAGTTGTAAAACCTTACAAATTTATTGTACTAAATTATCAATTGTCCAAAATCAATGGGGCCACCTAACCCCCTTAAACTCAAGTGGCTTCGCCCTTGAAGGTAACAGTAGCTAGGTAGCAGTAGGAAGAATCTATTCTATAGAAAAGCCCTAAACCAATTGGATTGAATGTGTTATGGTAGCAGTAGCAATGCACCCTAACTCTTGGCCTATGCATTTAGGAATAACCTTCTAGATGCTGGCGAGCTAACCCCTCAGTTTCATTGCTCCCCTTTTGTGGCTTTTTGATCTATTGCATGTCATATGAAGCCCCTGCATTTAGAAAACTTTTTCTTTCAAACCCTTACACAGTCGTATTCAAAGTCATCTCGGACTTATCATATGCGACCCGGCCATATCCCTAAATGCGTACTGAACCCAATATGTATTCGGTCCGCGAGACCTGTTGGTGCATCGTGCTTTGTAAGATTCTTGCATTACGTCACGGAGGCAATGTATGTAGTATGCTAGTTTATGTCTCAACCCCTTTCTTTGTATGGTGATAGTTTTTTTTTTTTAATACCAGGCGAAATTCAAGTAATACCAGGCGAAATTCCTTCTCTTTAATAAAATTTATCCCTGATTTTTTTTAGATAAAGTAAAATTTATCCCTGAATCTTAGACTCTGCTAATGTAATATGAGTTCACTTGGTTCTGTGTTGTTCCCACGTCCTTTCAACCTACCTTTGCATATAATATTCTTTTTCAGTTTTTGGATCAGGTGACTTCCTCTGGGTTGTTCTTACATTTAGTGAGATTGTCTGGCTAGGAAAACAAAAGGAAAGAAAAAAAGAGCCATTCTTTGATGAATTGTGCAACTTGGAGGTTTATTTTCCTATTTCCTGATTTAAGTTTTGTTGTTTTTTATGTCCATGCATAGGGATAGTATAGATGGTCATACCTTAAGACTTTGACTAGAACTGATATAGTGAAGTACGGGACATGCAAGAAAGAAATTAATGAAAAATAAAAGAGGGCAAAGGTCGAGACATTTAGGGAACTGTAAAATGGTTATAATTGTGGGGGCTATATAAAATTATAATTAGCTTTCTATGTTAAGCGGGTTTGCTACCACGCTGCTCTTAGAATTTTCACCATCTGAACCACAATTGAAATTTTCAAGAAGGGATGTTTTGATTAATCATGAAAAAGGGATGTTTGGTATTTGTTTGGCCTTGTCAAGCGTTGGCGAAATTTATACTATTAGGGTCAGTGGTAGGGTTATTCTTTGTTTACATGAATGATTAGGATTAAGTAAATTGTGAAATATAGGAGAACAATAAAGAAGGTACTTAGATTTAAAAGTTGTATCAAAGAAACAAAGGAAATGTTATTACACCTAGGATTAGAAATGCATGAGAGAATATGTAAGGGAAACATAAAATTCCTGGAAATTCTGTTTTGATAACATTACTTGACTGTATATATGCTTCAGATGTTGTAGGAGATAGGAAAGAAAAGTTGATTGTAAGAAAGGAAACACAACATTACACCTAGGATTACACCTTAAAAAATAACGAGCGAGGCATTACTTTGTAGTTTATAGTATAGACTACGATGTTGCTTCGATTGGCGTTATTTAAGAGTTTCAGTTTGTTAATTGGATACTTTCTCTTTGGTGGCCATTTGAGTTAACTCCCTTTTTCAAGATCAGCTTGCAGCTTGGTTGATTTTGAAATTTTCCATACACAGTAAAGTAAACTATAGAAATTCATTTTGTACATCAAGCTCCACACAAAATAAACTTTCAATTAGTTTTCTCATGTCAGATTCCAAATGTCCTCTTAGTTACTGTTTCCTATAAAAAAGAGAATTTTTTTTTGTTGGTATAGCACAGAATTGAGTACTACAAATTGAAAGTGATTGAGCCAAAGCTCATTTGAGTAGTAGTAAAAATGAGAATTTGAAGTTTCATTTTGCAATTGTTAGGTGGTTGGTGAATTCCCATCACTTGGTTATTGCCAAATAATACCAGGTTTGGATTTCTGACATGGATACAAAATTGGGTTCTGAAGTTTTCAGAGAAGTTTTCAAACAGTTTGAAAACAGATACAACATAAAGTTCAATTTCAAGGATACAACAGATACAACATAAAGTTCCGAGACGAAACAGTTTCAAAGCAGGTTTCTTCTTGTTGCTTGCTTTTCCAATCTGTTGGTGCAGTTGCAAAAACTAGCACTTTTTATTTAAGGAATTCTTGACACGGACTTGAACCTTCAATAGATGGTTTGAAGGGTTTCTTCATAAATATAACGAGCATCTAGTCTAAGTATCCTAATGAGTTAAATGGTGATATGAAGGCCACGCCCCACAGTTAGGGGGAGGGGGGAATAGTATCCAAATGACTCCTAGTCAAGTACCATGGCAAGTTGTAGTCAGCATAACAGTTCCTATAGATGAAAAGTTACGTGATATAGAACAGTTATGACCTGCACTGGTTTCTCTTATTTGAACTTTATGTCGTCTCTGCTTGTATTTTGGTAACATTTATCCTTAAAACTTATTTCATGAACATTGATTTATTGTCTTAATAACCTTTTACTTGTTGATGATTCTATCCCTTTGATATTATTGGATATGCCAATCTGTCAGATGAGGTTCTGAAGCATGTCAAGAATATCATACTTATTCATTTTTCACTCCATAAGTTCTATGCATGAAAATGTTTTATAAGTATTAACTGTATACATCATACTTCATTGTGAATCTTCCATCCTTCTCTACCAAGTAAGATGATCCAATTTTCTTTCAGGTTGGTAGTTCCGCCGCATGATGATGGTATCAAATTTCCTTGTGTTGCTACTGGGATTAGAAACATAATTCAAGGGAAATTTATTGTGGGTGATGATAAGCTTTGTGAAATAGTAGAACAAGTGAGAGAAGATATTCAAAAACAAATACAAGCTGACAATGCTACGGCAATGGAGCAAATCAAAGCTGATTTCAAGCTAATGCAAGAGGAAATTTGGTCATTTAGAGCCCAACAACCTCCATCAACGTCTATGTAATTTGATAGTTAGACAATGCCTTTTGTTAGTCACTTGGAGGTTCTCAACATTCTCCACACTTTCATGTAACCCGACACTTTGACAATGACTTTTGAATGAAATGCTTAAACTTGACTTGTTTTAAGTGTTTGATTTTAGATTTAATTTTTTTTGTAAAATGTGAAATATGAAATGTTCAATCAGGTACGATAATATATAAATTTTATAAAAACAAAGATTTTATGATTTAAATTTTGCAACGGTATCTTTTGTTGCAATAATAATTTTTTAAAAAAAATTTCAATTATGAACTAGCAACAGAAAAATATAAACATTGTAATGGAAATAGTCTGTTGCAAAAATGCAAAAAAAGTCTGTTGCAAGAATGCAACAAAAAATGCAACGAAAAAATATGTTGCAAGAATGCAACGAAAAAGTTTGTTGCAAGAATGCAACAAAAAAATATGTTGCAAGAATGCAACAAAAAAAGTCTGTAGCAAGAATGCAACGAAAAAAGTTTGTTGCAAGAATGCAACAGAAAAAATTAGTTGCTATTTGCAACGGACGTCAACTGCCATTAGAAGCACATTTGCAACTGAAAAAATTGAAATTGCAACGCTCGGTTTTCGTTGCAATATCATGCAACAGAATACATACGGTTGCATAAAATTTGCAACGAGGGTTTTCCAAACCGAATTTGCAACAAACTTTTTTTCCGTTTCAATCGTCTAATTGTAACGGATTTTCATTTTTTGCAACCGAATTTTCCGTTTCAATTGCTCTGTTTTCTTGTAGTGTATATATATAGATTAAATATATTTTTTAATGTTTACTATAATATCTTACTAATATCTATATATCTATTTATACATATATAAAAGAAGAGGAGTAAATAATGGAAATATCCTGCCAAAAGTGACTTTCCAGATTTAGAAACACTTTATATTTATTGATGTTCCATTATTGCTAGGAAATGAAAAGAATTTGTTACAAAAATTTATTTGATAAATAAATCCAAAAACTATTGGCATTCTTCCATTGTCTTGAATAAATTGATAACATTATATAGAAAACCAATTTCTGCCCTCATTTACATCAAGTAATATAAAATCTAATTTTAATTTTTTAACTATACTAAAATTGCAATGAACTAATAGATAATTATTTATTTTGATTATTGAATTTTATAAAAGTTTATCAATTAAATGCGAAATGAATATATTAACATAACAATTACAATAAATGAATTATCATGAAAGATTGAATTCTGCAACTGTATTTGGACGCCTTGGGGAGATCAATGGTTCCTTGGCTATTCAATTATCAAACAGTTGTTAATGATGAAACTAATATAAATTTGTTACAACTCATTTGTTGAACATTGTGAAGAACAGCTGTAGACAACACACCATCATAGCAGAAATCTTTTCCAAAAGGTCCCCTCTCCCAGTTCAATTAAAAATATCAGTCCAACCTAGGACTTGGATGGGTGCCATTTGATGAAATTTATAATACAACAAACAACCCAGAGTTCCAGCAACAATGCAATCAGTGAAGAAAATATATTCGAAATTTATAATCAGTCATCCGTTGGAAATAACTCAATTGTTTTTCATGGAAATGTATATTTTATGATGCTAAGGTACGTTTCCAACTTCTTAATACTTTTTTTCTCTGTTGAAATTGCTTTTGATTTCATGTACTTGGACATTATTATCTATCCAAACTCTCTAAATTTATAATTTATCATTAAATCTCAATAAATCACTTGGGAACCAATATATATTATATATTTTTTAATATGCACTCTGGCAATAAAAATTCAACTTACAGTTTTATCAAATCAAAATAATGAACAAGTAAATTAGTTAAATGGTTTATAATTAATTTTGAGATCAACATAGTTACTTCCCATCATTAATTTAATAAATTGGTTAAATGGTTTACAAAATAAGTTATGTTTTTGAACATCCACATTAATGATAATATGGACAATTATTTCACACCACTAATTATAACAGTAATACTAAATAATACAAAAATCAACTTATTATTCAGTACAACTTAAAGCCCATAAAACAAAGTAATGTGAAAACTAACAAATATTTCAAAAAAAGAAAGGAAACATACATATTTTTTGGTTATAAAAAGTGATTAATCAAAATAATATGAAATATGAAAGACATATTTCAAATTAATTTGATAGTGGAAACCGAAAAATTAGTCAATGAATTGATACATTAAATTACTTAATACAAAGAGACAAATTCATCTTCCTATATTTAATATAATGTAAAAATTGACATTTTGTCTAACAACCTCAAAACTAAGAGTTATATGTTAGATTTATCCCGTAATGTGACCCATATGAATTAATGTTAAATAAGGTTTTAACATGTAAAGTGTCTCACTTCGATGGATTAAGTGGGAATAAAATTATGTTAAAGCTTGAGAGTGTACTCCCTCTTCATGTGCCTTTAAAAATTGTACATAATATATACATAATAATATAATAATAGACATGTGTATATATGATATTTTCCTTTGGAGATAATGATCATGCGGTGAGCAGTAGATAAAATTTGATTTTCTTGGGAATTAAGAAACCAAATTGAAAGGTGGTGCTCATTCCCCTATAAATAGGATGCTGTAAGTGGCAACCAAAAATGAGAGTTAAGAAGGAAATATAGTCTCCGGCAAATAAAAGGGAAATTCTCTTCGCCATCAAGGAGAAATTAAAGTACAAGGCAAGGTTGAAAATTTCGCTTTCCTTAACTGCTGTAAATTAAAGTTGACATTATAGATCCATGTTAGTTTCCATTATATGTTCTTGTACATTAAATCGTGAGAATTATGTGTTCTAAGATTTTGAGTTTATTAAAGTATCATGAGTTTCTCGAAAATTATTTATGGTTGAAACTCATGCATGTATGAAAGTTTACATGTGGTATCAGAGCTTAAGGTTGCGAACTCATAATTTCTCCGATTAAAGTGTCAATTATATTTTTACCTGTAAAGTTTGTACAGTAATTGTACATGTAATATTGGTTGCTCTTGTATTGTTTAAGAGCGAAATTAAAGTTTTTGTGCAGTAAAGTTTTTGCGCAAAATTAATTTGGTGTTTAACACCGGTTATGTTGAATTTCAAGCTTTACCGAAAATTTGCAGAACAAATTGGATATTATGTTTTTATTTTCCAAATAAAATTTTAATGTTCTGTTAAAAGCTTGAAATATAAAAGTATAATTTATTGTTAAGGCATTAATAGCTTGTTAGTCACCAAAGTAGCCTGGCTGAATGGAATGTCTAACACATTAAATTAATTTTATGTCAGTTGTTCATGAGTTCAGAGATGCCTCTAAAATGACAAGAAAAGTTGATTGAACAATTGAGTTTATAGGTTAATTGCTAGAAGGTCGTCCAAAGACGGACCATTGCAACTAGTCTATAACGTTAAAAGGACTAATCATTGTACCTTGATTAAATAGGGTGTATATCCAAAGATAGACACTTATTTGACTATTGTATGTTATGATTGTCCATTAAAGTCTTTATCGTATGGCATCGATTAAATTGTTTATGTGTTTAAGGCTTACCCAAAGGTGAACTTAAATACATGCTTAAAGTTCATGACAGTTTCTGAATTTATTAAAGTCAACTCAAAGCGCTAATGATTGAGCATGTATAAATGTTTTGCAGCCTCATTAAGTCTTTTCGCATCTGGAAGTTCAGTTGTTAAGTTCAACGGGCTAAACTATATTGACTGGTCTGAGCAAATCCAGTTTACTCTGGGTGTTATGGATCTAGACATAGCTATAGTATCAGATGAAAAGCCCGCAGCCATTACAGAGACTAGCTCAGAAGATGACAAATCCATCTATGGGGCTTGGGAGCGGTCTAACAGGCTGAGTTTGAACCTTATGAAAATGACTATGGCTGAAAGTATTAAGCCATCGATGCCAAAGACTGAAAATGCTAGAGAGTTCATGCTGAAGGTTAAAGAGTATTCCCAGTCGGATCTTGCTGATAAATCCATTATAGGCAATCTCATGGGTGAATTGACTACAAAGAAATTTGATTGGTTAAAGTCAATTCATGATCATGTAACAGAAATGTCCAACCTAGCAGCAAAGTTGAAGACTATGGGAATGGATGTGAGTGATAGCTTTCTTGTACAATTCATAATGAATTCCCTTCCTACTGAATTTGGCCAGTTCCAGGTGAATTACAACATCATGAAAGATAAATGGAACTTTAAAGAGTTAAAGGCCATGTTAGTACAGGAGGAAGGGAGATTAAAGAAAATAAAAGATCACTCCATCCACCTCACAGTCTATGATGGTGCTAGCAGCAGCAAGTTCAAACTAGGTAAAAAGGACAAAGGCAAGAAAAGTGATAAGGCCCCAATAAAGGTTTCTGAGGGCCAAATCAAGAAAAAGAAAGTTAGGTGTTTCTTCTGTAACAAAGAAGGACACGTAAAGGCCGATTGTCCTAAACGAAAGGAATGGTTCGAAAAGAAAGATACATATTATGTTTCTATGTGTTTCGAATCGAATCTTATAGAAGTTCCTATTAATACCTGGTGGTTAGATTCTGGTGCAACTACTCATGTGTCTCATGTTGTGCAGGGATTCAGTACGATCCAGCCCATAAACGGAAATGAACAGTACTTGTTTATGGGAAACATGATGAAGACAAGAATAGAGGGCATAGGGACTTATAGGTTGCTTTTGGACACTGGTGTCATTTAAACTGAAAGATGTCTCTATGTACTGAAAGTGCAGAAATCTTGTTTCGAGAGGGAATTTGGATATATTAGGTTATCGTTTTGAGATTTGTAAGGGCAGTTTTTTGTTGTACAAAGATAACTGTTTTTGTGGGTCAGGAAAGTTGTGTGACTCACTTTATCGTATAAATCTCAACAACGATTTTGCTGAATCTTTGTTTCATGTTGAAAGTAATGTAGGCATTAAACATAGTACACCAAATGAAAGTTCAGCTTACTTGTGGCATCAAAGATTGGGTCACATTTCCAAAGAAAGGTTATTGAGGTTGATGAAAAGTAAAATTCTTCCTCAATTGGATTTTAGTGACTAGAACGTATGTGTGGACTGTATTAAAGGAAAGCAGACTAAAACCACAATAAAGAAATCAGCCACAAGAAGCACTCAGCTCTTAGGGCTGATACACACTGATATTTGTGGTCCTTTTGACGTTCCAAGTTAGAGCGGCGAACAGTATTTCATTACCTTTATTGATGACTACTCACGTTATGGTTATGTTTATCTACTGCATGAAAAGTCTCATTCAGTGAACATCCTCGAGGTGTTCATAAATGAAGTGGAAAGGCAGTTAGATAAGAAAGTGAAAATAGTGAGATCAGATAGAGGTGGTGAATATTACAGAAAATTTACTGAAAAGGAACAATGTCCAGGTCCATTTGCAAAGTTCCTTGAAAGTCGTGTGGCATTTGTGCACAGTATACGATGCCCGGGACTCCTCAGCAGAATGGTGTTGCTGAGAGAGAAATCGTACATTAATGGATATGGTTAGGAGTATGTTAAATGATTGTTCCTTACCCCTATCAATGTGGATACATGCATTAAAGACCGTTGTGTATCTCCTCAATAGGGTTCCTAGTAAAGCTGTCCCTAAAACACCTTATGAGTTATGGACAGGTAGGAAACCCAGTTTGAGGCATCTTCATGTTTGGGGTTGCCCAGCGGAAGTAAGAGTATATAATCCACATGAAAAGAAACTTGATGCTAGGACAGTCAGTGGATATTTTATTGGCTATCCTGAAAAGTCCAAGGGGTATAAGTTTTATTGTCCTAACCATAGTACGAGAATTGTTGAGTCGGAAATGCTCGGTTCATAGAAAATGGCTCAATCAGTGGGAGTGGGAAACCACGTGAAATTGACATTCAGGAAATTCGAGTAGAAATGTCATTACCCGATATTCCTGCTGAAGTTGTTGTTCCAATTGTTGTATCACAGTCAAACAACATACCAGAACAACAGGTTAATGTTGAAAACCCACAAAATGAGAATATTATAGATGAACCAGTCATAGCTGAGCAAGATATTAATGAACCACAACAGGAAATAGCTTTAAGACGATCTGTAAGGCAGAAAAGATCAGCTATTCCTGATGACTATGTGGTGTATAATCTTGAGCATGAATGCGACTTGAGCATTAATAAAGATCCAGTCTCATTTAGTCAAGCGGTGAATAGTAACAATTCAGAAAAGTGGATCAATGCCATGAAAGAAGAAATTAAGTCGATGTATGACAATGAGGTTTGGGACTTAGTAGAGTTACCTGAAGGTTCTAAAAGAGTCGGTTGTAAATGGGTCTTTAAGACCAAACATGACTCAAAAGGTAACATCGAAAGGTATAAGGCCAGACTTGTAGCTAAGGGTTATACACAGAAGGATGGCATTGACTATAAGAGACCTTCTCCCCAGTATCAAAGAAGGACTCTTTAAGAATTGTTTTGACTTTGATAACTCATTATGATTTAGAGCTTTACCAATTGGATGTTAAAACCGCTTTTCTAAATGGTGAGCTGGAAGAGGAAGTTTATATGGACCAACCAGAAGGGTTTGTGACCACATGAAAAGAAAATTTAGTGTGTAAATTAAAGAAGTCAATATATGGACTGAAACAGGCCTCCTGTCAATGGTATCTGAAATTCAATAATACCATTACATCTTATGGCTTCACGGAGAACACCGTTGATCGGTGTATCTACATGAAGGTTAGTGGGAGCAAGTTCATACTATTGGTCTTGTATGTCGATGATATATTTCTTGCTGCAAATGATATTGGAATGTTACATAACGTAAAGGAATTTCTCTCTAAGAACTTTGAAATGAAAGATTTAGGTGAGGCATCCTATGTGATAGGAATAGAAATATTCCGTGACAGGTCACATGGATTGTTAGGATTGTCTCAAAAGGCCTATATTGATAAAGTTCTAGAAAGATTCAAAATGGAGAATTGTTCGGCTGGGATAGTTCCAATACAGAAATAGGACAAGTTCAGTCTAATGCAATGTCCCAGAAATGATTTGGAACGGAAGGAAATGAACTATATTCCATATGCTTCAGTGGTTGGGAGCTTAATGTATGCACAGACTTGTACTCGACCTGATATCAGCTTTGCTGTTGGAATGCTGGGTGGTCGATATCAAAGTAATCCCGGAATAGACCACTGGAGGGCTGCAAAGAAAGTTCTTCGGTACTTACAAGGCACCAAAGATCACATGCTCACTTACAGGAGGTCTGATCACCTCGATGTTATCGGTTATTCAGATTCTGATTATGCCAGATGTGTTGACTCCAAAAAGTCAACATTTGGCTATTTGATCCTTTTAGCCGAATGAGCAATCTCATGGAGGAGTGGAAAGCAGTCTGTCATTGCTACGTCCACTATGGAAGCTGAATTTGTGGCA
Organism: Codonopsis lanceolata; assembly: GCA_013146195.2. NCBI lineage: Eukaryota > Viridiplantae > Streptophyta > Magnoliopsida > Asterales > Campanulaceae > Codonopsis > Codonopsis lanceolata. The sequence continues at coordinate 49,588,674 of CM028378.1, read as the reverse complement.
TGCTTTGAGGCCACGGTTCATGGATTGTGGTTGCGGAATTTTATCTCAGGGCTTGGAATTGTCGACAGTATAGCTAAGCCGCTAAGAATTTATTGTGATAACTCTGCAGCTGTTTTCTTCTCAAAGAACGACAAGTACTCTAAAGGTGCTAAACATATGGAATTAAAGTACTTGGTTGTTAAAGAAGAAGTGCAGAAACAAAGAGTGTCTATAAAGCATATTAGCACCGACATGATGATAGCGGATCCGTTAACAAAAGGATTACCACCTAAGACATTTCATGGCCATGTCGATAGGATGGGTATCATGGAAAAGTCCTTGTTAACATAATGGGCATGTATGTGTATATATATACATAACAGTTGTTTTGCTCTTTAGGTTATGACACTCTGAGCTCATGCAAATGTTTTATGTTTCTGCTTGTTTACATTGTACGGTTTAATGTAAGAAAAGTTTGTCTTCTTTGAAGACAGTAAGGTTGAGGCTTATGTTTTTACCTCATTAAAGTTAAAGTTGAGTTGAATTAATTTGTGATACTTCGAAGGGAACATATCGAATTAAATTATGTGTAACCGTCATGATCCGATTAGTTTGACTTAATTAAAAGAAAGTCAAATTGACATTAAAGTGGATTTAATGTTGTATACACTTAAAGTTGTTAAATCCTCAAATCATCATATGGGCCAAGTGGGAGAATGCTAGATTTATCCCGTAATGTGACCCATATGAATTAATGGTAAATAAAGTTTTAACATGTAAAGTGTCCCACTTCGATGGTTAAGTGGAAATAAAATTATGTTAAAGCTTGGGAGTTTTAAAGTGGTACTCCATCTTTCTGTATCTTTAAAAGTTGTACATAATATATACATATTAATGGACATATGTATATATGATATTTTCCTTTGGAGATAATGATTATCGGTAGCTCATCATTTGAGGCGGTGAGCAGTAGATAAAATTTGGTTTTCTTGGGAATTAAGAAACCAAATTGAAAGGTGGTGCTCATTCCCCTATAAATAGGATGCTGTAAGTGGCAACCAAAAATGAGAGTTAAGAAGGAAATATAGTCTCCGGTAAATAAAAGATAAATTAAAGGAAAATTCTCCTCGCTATCAAGGAGAAATTAAAGTACAAGGCAAAGTAAAAAATTCCGCTTTCCTTAACTGCTGTAAATTAAAGTTGATATCATGGATCCATGTTAGTTTCCATTACATGTTCTTGTACATTAAATCGTGAGAATTATGTGTTCTAAAATTTTGAGTTTATTAAAGTATCATGAGTTTCTCGAAAATTATTTATGGTTGAAACTTATGCATATATGAAAGTTTACATTATAATCTTATAGAAAAAGTCAATAATTCCAAGTTTTTTTGAGAAAAGTTTATTTTTTCATTCTTATACTTTGGAAAGCCATCTATCGATAGATTTTATGAGATGGAAATTTCAAAAATACACCAAAAAACCTCTTCAATAATATTTAAGGGAAGCATGCACATGAAGATTACTAAATTAACAATTATCTCTAACAAGTGAATGCTGAATATTTGTTCTTCAAAAGGTAGATTTTTTTTTTTGTTTATTGTGCACTGATTGTCGTCCTTCATTACATTCATCTCAATTTATGATTTATGACTGTATTGTTTTATCTATGTTTTTTTATGATGAGTGAAGCTAACAACACCCCAATTTCTATCTTTACATCCCATATACTGCATTGTACATCGTAGAGTACAACATTTCAATGCAATACTTGGGGTGCAAAGATAGAAAATTGGGGTGTGGTTAGCTTCACTCTTTTATGATTCAATGATGAGACATAAAAATTAGAGGTTAGACCTTATTAATGACTTTTCATATTAGGCATAGCCGTATTAATGCTTTCATCATTTTTTGTGATACACATTGACATAAAATTGATAAAATAGGGTATGTCAACAAAATACGTTTATATAAGAACATTTGAAGATTTAGTAAAATAACAAAACAAAAAAAATACTCACTTCGTTCCGGACAAAGAGTCCATGTTTTAAAGTCAAAATTTTTAAGAAAATATCATTTTTAGTAATTCATTAGTAATGAAATAACACTTTTATTTTTACTTTTTGAAATTAGACTCTTTAAGTGAAGCATCTCAAAATGAAATAATGGACTCTTTGTCCGGAATAGAGGAAGTAACATATATGAATTTTAATTGAAAGATCCAATTAAATGGACAAATAGAAAATTATGAAACTGCTTCAAAGCTAATTACCAAACCTAAGTTTATATATATGTGTGTGTGTGTGTGTGTGATTGATTTATTTGTCCATTTTCATCAGATCTAAATTTACAAAATGAATGTCTTATGTATATTTGTCCAACCTACAAATTTGAAAATAAGATCCAACATATGCAGCAACAACAAAAATAATTAACCTAATAAACTAAGCTTATAAAAGATTATATGTCTATTTAACTAAATCGGTAAAAGAGCAAGATTAATTTGAAATCGTTATCTTACAAATATATGAAAGTGTTAATCCGAAGTAATCAAGTGTAGACCTATGCTCTTTTTTTCATCAAAAGTTAAAAAGTGAAGAATCTACAGTTCATTTGTTTATTGTTATTTGATCTAAAGTTAAAAACATCATATTTAAAATTTAGTTGTCCATTTTCATCGTATCTTATTTTAAAAAATGGAGATAGGTCATATTTTAAAAAGTGGAGATAGATCCTGTTTTAAAACGTGGAGATCTGTAGTTTATTTGTCCGGATCTTGAATATACACATAACTTTAAATTCAAAATAAATTTAAAATATATGCTTAAAATGTATCTGATAGATCTTAGTTTCCACTTTTTAAAACCCTTTTTTAGAGGAGTAGAAGTAGATCTGATAAATATTTGACTACAATTGTAAGATCTGTATTTTTTCCAAGTACTTGATAAAATTAAACACTCATAATTTTAAAATAATTGAAATATATATATTTGAAAGATATCGCAAAATTATATTTAACATACAAAAAAAGAAGTTTAACACACATGTCAAAGAAATGGTAGAAGTTACTTAACATTAGGGTTTCTTGGGAGAAATCGGTGGATGAATAATTGAAACGAAGGGTTAGAGGTGTATTGTACCCAAAAATTCTATAACAAAATAAAATAAAATTTATTAATATTAGTTAAATTTTCATTTTGGGCTTACTTAAATATTTGGGCATGGTATGCTTAAAAATTAAGTGTGCTTAGTGTGTATTATCTTGCCTATTATGAAGTTTGGGATTGACCTATCAAATTTGAGTTTCTTTAACTAATAGAAATAATAATTATTATAATAACATAATAATAATAAGGTTAATAATAGTATTCATTGGAAGAACCGGTAGTCAACCATGTATCTAGAGAGGAACGACGATCGAGAATTGGGAAAAATCCAACTCAATTAACGGAGAAGGGGAACCAATGTTGAGAGGCTATATAGAGGGCATGATGGCCGCATCCACTGCATCCTCGAAGTCCTGGGAGCTCTTGTAATCCTCCACCGCCTTCTCCTTGGACGCAGACAGCTTCACTACTAGCTCTGTCACCATATTTCCATCTTTGATGGCCTGCATCTTAAGGGCATCCCGCTCTGCCTGCAGCAAGTCCCTTTGCTTTGTGACCACGGCCAGAGACTCATTCCCCTTCTCCAGATCGGCCTAGTTTTTCTTTATCTGGCCCACCAACTCAGTTTTCTCAGCAACTAGAGTGTTGTTCTGGGCGACCAGCTTTAAGTTTCGTTCGAGCATCTCGGCTTCTTTCTTCTTGGCCATTGCATCATTGGTCTCTAGTTGGTCGGCCAGAGTGGCCACTTGCTCCACCTTCTCCTTCAACAGGCTCTCGAGGGCCTTATAATCCGCCCCTACCTTTTTGCGAGCTTCCTTTTCCTCGTTGTATCGGTCATACAAGTTGGTGCAAGTGGAAGCAATCTGCAAAACAAATAACAAAACAGTTAGCGTGTTGGAAAGAATAAAGAGGAAGAAAGATATCAAGCTGCGAACAACTTTACCTCGCTCAGGTAGAGGCCCACATTCCCGACCAGGACATGGCCGGCGGTATCCCGATCCTCGGCCAGGACATCATGCAGTGCCCACTCGATGATGCCCTTGCCCACCAGGCCTCCTGGGCTCCCACAAGCATGCAGATCAATAACCCTTAACAAAGGGGCATCCCCAGAAATCTCCTTGACAAGCGCCCAGGCAGTGCTGGTGGTGGAAGGCATCTTGAAGCCGGTCTGCCTCCAGGCAGCCACCCCGCTTTGAGAGGGGGCAGAAACAATAGGATCAGAGCCCAAACCGCGTGGACGGACAGTTCAGACAGGAGGAGGAGAGTGGTTTTTCTTCCTTTTTCCCAAGGCCTTGGCATCCTTGGCAGCAGGGACCACGGAGATGTTGGCAGCTGGGGGTTTGGCGGCTTTATTAGTAATGACCACAACGGCCTCTTTCAGCGCTATGACAATGGCTTTGGGCGCCGTCACCTTCTTAACCGGACTCGAGGCCGGAGTTTTCTTCGCTGGCGGGTAAAAGGGGAGCTTGGGCAAGGCCGGGGGCTCGTTGGCCTTCAAGTCGGCAACTCGCTGGTCAGCCTGCTTTTTCCTGATCTTCAGCATAGCCAAGTTCTTCATCCCTGAAACAAGACAAAACATGATCAGTACTGCTACAAATTTAAGGTTGATCGAGGTAGAAATTGAAACATGTTCACAATTAACGGGCAACCTTTTTGGTCCTCATAAACTGGCCGGCAGTTCGCGCCGGGGCCTAACCGTTGACACTCTACGCATTTGCGCTTGAACATCTGCCCGTGGCAATCGCCCCCAGTACGGATGGGGTCTCTTAGGAACATGAATTAAAAGGGGCTCCACCCCAGGAACTTCTGCCCGCATCACGCCGGCCAGGCACAGATTTCGGGGGTTACACACTAGCTCTTTCCAATCAAGTAGAAATTGTTGGCCGACCCTTTTCTCGTTCTCCTCAAAAACTCCAACGACAGCCTTCAATGCCGCCAGACGGGCAATCTCACCCGAGCTAAAGTCCTGTTTGGAGACCTTGGGAATTTTTATTTCACTGGTTGTTGTGGGCGCAAAAGGCCATCCAACCCGAGATTCAATAAATAGAACCCTCCTATCCCAGGCCTACACCTTCCCGGGGACATCAGTCAATAGCCTCAAAAAATTGGAATTGGACCTCACTCCAATCCGCCCACCTATGCTCGGGGCAAAAATGAATAGCTTGCGGAGCAGGTACATGTCCGACTCGAAACCCAGTAGACGACATGCCACCGTGAAGGCCGTGATCGCCCGAATAGTATTCAGCATCAAATGGCAGGGCACGACCTTGGTCTCGAGCAAGAAGTCCACTAAGAAAGGCAACAACAAGAACGATAGTAATCCGGGACTTTCTCTCTCTAGAAATCTCATTAGTTGTAAAAGGTTTAAGAGGAAGGGGACATGCCTTTTTATAGGTAGGATTTCGTGGTTTTTGGGGGGAAAACGGATGCCCAAACGGCGCTCCACAGGACGGTTGGCGTCATCCTCAGCACACTCGCATTAAATGTGGTGTTTCGAAAGACACGCCCTATCAAATCACACCAACTCTTGACGGCTCACGCGCCTCTTCACCTACTCGCCCCACTGAACTCTCAACGCTAAGCTTCCTCAGCACGCTCCAGGTGTATTCCACTAGGGTTCCAGAACCTTCTACAAACCTACATTCCAAAGCCTTCGCAATTTTCTCAAAAATTCACAAGTGTTGGAGCCCGTAGACCGAGCAATATTATCCAGCATATACGCTCCCCGCTCCGAGCATGAATACTCGCTAGACAAGGAGCTAGGGGCCACTGCTGTGCTCGGCCCAAGCCGAGTCACGAGCGAAGCATGAGCTAGCATCACATGCCAGTCACGAGCATAATTAGTATGGGGCCCACCAACCTAGCGGACAAAACAATCAAGGTATCGAGCAACGAACAGTGCAACTCCCGTCTAAACCTGGCCGGGCATAGGACCTTGCCTGCACGATCAGGGGCCATGCCCGGGACCTACACTTACCTCAACTCAGTCTACATCAAGTAGCCGGACAGAGCCTTGCTCGCCCGGGCACGCATTAAGCAAGAAACTCCAGAAACTTGCTCCCCAAGACAAGTAAAAGGTTTCCTTATCCGAGCAGGACACTTGCCTTATCTGCTCCTACATCCACGTGGTCAGCCGCTTATCATGCCTATAATTTTGGGATTCTCTCCTTAATTGACTGAGTATTTATGAAAACTGAATCTCGCCAGGATTCTAAGTCATTAGGGGCCTATTAATACCCCTCCATAAACTACAAACAAGGTACACATACTTTCTTGAGCCTATAACCTTTGTCAAATTGCTTTTTGACTCTCTTACACGATACTTACTCTCACGCCGGAGTGGTTTCGCGAGGCCCTGTCTTGCACTTCCACTAAGGTTTTCTGTGATCTTAATTAGGTTCAAGGAAGCGGATCAAGCCCAGATATCCTACCCATCATACGGACGGCCCAAGCTGTACTTTTGTCACATCAATTATAAAAGTTCAATTATTGAAAGAATTTATGGCAAAAATAACCATCCAAATTTGCTTAAAATGGACACTACACTATTCAGTTCACTTGAATATTAAAAAAAAAAGCCTCAAATTATGTGAAAAAATAAACTCTATTGTTCAAATAAGTAGCGTAAATGTGAAAAAATACATATAGTTAACCACTTTTTTAAATTCCATGTAAAATCAATAAGTGCACTCATTTTGGAATACACCGAGTATCATAAGGTGAAAAGAATTAGGTGCATTTTATAATTTTAAATAATATAATACTTTTTCTCTCCAATAAAAGTATTATTATTAGAAAAACAATTTAAGATAATATTAAATTAAAATTTAATGACAATTTATTATATTTAAGGTTATAAAAGTTCAATTATTGAAAGAATTTATGGCAAAAATAACCAAAACGATCCAAGGGGAAATTAAATACATTTGGTTGAGATATTATTTGAAAAAAAATTGTATTGGAAAATCTAAATGTGACTCATTTCTTTCTTCTGCTTCTTTTTTTCGGAGACAAGTGTTAATTTATTGAGTCAATAACTTTTTCCAAAATTTCTTAAAAACAACTAAACAAGTACTCCATCTTTGGTCAAAAGTCTAAGAGTAGCAAGCTTTGCTTTAATGATCACCATTTACGAAATCTCAATAACACTATGGTAATTCTCAAGATAAAACACTCCTTTGTTTCAGAAAGAGTATATTGTTCATTTCATTTGTAGGCAGCTTTAAAGAGAGAAAAAAAAAAACCTTTTTTTGTAATAGTTTTATAAATGTTTAAAGTGTACCCTAAACTCTCATGTTAACCTCTGCCAAAATAAAGTGAGTTCTTTATAATAAACTCAAGGTGATCTCATCTCATGTCTAGTTGTTCAACTTGTGGACAGATTGAACAACTAGGCATTTAAAAACGATTCGAGCTTCGGTGCTTCACTGAATTCTAATTATTCTTCCCATTTCAATTCAAACTTTTTGTATTGCTTAAGAATTTTGTATCCACAAGTATTCTAATGGAGATTCAAAAAATGTAATTGTCGAGACAAGACACTCAAATACTATGTGGAACACTAAATTTAATCTCAACATATTCTCCTATGTCTGTTTTAACCAATTATATATATACTAGATTTTGTGTCCGTTCCTATGGCATGATATCAGTATTTGCGTGATCAATATATGAAGTGAGCATGATGTGAATGAATTAATACATACTTGAAATTTTGTAAAGGTCAGATCAATGTACATTATATATAATAATAAAAAAAGACGACATCCCCAAAACTAAAGAAATAACACATTTTATTGGATGTAAAATTTTGTAACTCATCCAAAAAAGTATAATTAAACATCCAAAAACATTATCTCTCACACATACACACAAACCAAATACCTGTTAATTGAAATAGACTTAAAAATAAAACTCTCAACAAATAAAAATCATAAAATAAATTGATTGAGACATAGTAAATTAATAAAAGATTATTCGAAATTGAAATAAAAAAGATTTCATGAAACTTAGCACAATTTTTTTTTTAAAAAAGAAAGAGATTAAAATACAAATGTTTAAAATTATAAAAACTAATCACAAAACATACGAACAAATTTTAATTTTTAAAATAAATATACGCCGGACAAAAATTAAATTGAGATTCAATTGATTACGATAACAATCAATTAAAAAACTACAAACTAAATATTTGTAAAACCTCCCAACCAGATAAATATTAAATTGATTCAGTTAATTACCATAATAATTAATTAATAAACTAAAAATCCTAGTAAAACAATAAATCCTAGTTAGAGATAACATCACGTTTACATATATAATTATGACAGTAAAACAATAACTATCTAGTAAAACAATAAAACTGATGTGACAAAAATATCAGTTTACTGGGGTGCCAAAAGTGATGTCGTAAAGGGGTCGCCGGAGTCGTCGTCTAACGGAGGTCATTGTCATTGCGGTCGGATATCTGACAAGTAATCTCTGCAAAATAAGCACTGTGAGTGGGTGGGGATGTCTCCCAAAACCTTTCGATGTGATAATCAGTTCAGTATATAAAACAGGAGGGTGCGTAACCCCCGTGTTTGGAGTGAAAACTGTAGAAGTGAGAGAGAGTCCCCGTACTATGAGTAGAGTTGTCAAATTTGAGCCCGACGCATAGGCCCGGTCCAGCACACTTGACTTTTCAAGGGCATGGGCCTCAAATTAGAAGACCCGAAAAAATTGGGCCTATTTGACCCGTAAGCTGTGGTTGGCCCGAACTTGAAAAGCCCAATGTCTGGCCCGACCCGATCATACGATTGACAAAGTTAAACTTAATTAAAAAATTAAAAACTAAAATATAAAACCTAAAAAGCAAAAACTATCAGACATTTATTTAGACTACTTTTTTTTTCTTTTGGTTAGATGAATTTACGACACATTATGATCTATTTCCAAATCATTGTTCTCTTTTTGGTTGAAACTCATATTCTAAATTGATGGAAGTGACACTTACAAAGAGGAACTGGAGTTGATGTTCCAAATTCCAATCTAGTTTAGTATGGTTGTCGTCGGTAATTTTATCGAAAATGACCTATTCAATTGGGTATCTCTATCTGATATTAGCTAATAAAAAACCTCAATAGTATAAACTTGATAAGAAATAAAATTTAAATACTAGATTGTGTTGGACGAATCAAAAAATGAACATTTGCTAGTTAGTATGGTTTTACAAACTAGAACCCGAAAAACTTTTTCTATCCTCAGAAAATACATATTAAAAAATTAGGGACAGTATGATGAACTTCAATGTTGTAAATACCTTTCAAGTAGCACATGTATTATTATTTTTTGGTCTGTAACACTATAGTTTTTAGTTTCTGTTTCGTTTAATTGTTGAACTTCCTACCTTTGTTTATGTTTGCTTTGATTGCACTTTTACTTTGTAACTGTGTAAGTTGGACTAGTAAGTATGTGTGTTTTAATGCGTTATATAACTTTTATTAGCTAATTTGTGAGTTCTTTTTAATAAAAAAATAGTTATTTTTTGGCCCATAAGCTCGAAGCGTGCATGGGCTGGGCTTGAGCTATATGAGGCTCGTCATTATTCTGGCCTGACACGCAGTTAAGTGAAACCAGGTGGGCTTGGGCCGACCCGGCCCATTTGACAGTTATAATTCTAGGTCATTGGGACCTATAAATACCCCTCCATAAACCCTAAACAAGGTACACACACTTTTTTGAGCTTAAAACCTATGTCAAATTGCTTTTTGACTCTCACACGATACTTACTCTCACGCCAGAGTGGTTTCGTGAGGCCAAGCCTTGCACTTCCACTAAGGTGATTCCGTGCTCTTAAACAGGTTCAAGAAAGCAGATCAAACTCAGATATCCTACGCATCAATCGGACGGCCCAAGCTAGATTTTTGCCACATCAAAAACAAAGAAATCCTAGTTAGAAACAACCGTCTACATTCTCCTTTGATATCTTGTACTCCATCCGTTTTCAAAATATTGTCTACTTTGACCCGTTACACCATTTTAAAAAAGTAATTGACTGTATTATAAATATTGGTGAAATGTGTAGTTTCCTTTAATACTCTTGAATATGTGGTTATAATTAAAGTATGTAGAAAAAGTAAGGGTAAAGTGGTAAAAGTGTTTTCTTAAAAGAGAAAGTTTTCATAGAGGACAATTATTTAAGAATTGACGAAAAAAGAAAGGTGGACAATAATTTGAAAACGGAGGGAGTAAGACAATAACTGTCATTCACATGCTTTACTAAAGTAATATCTCAAAAAACCAATAAATCTCAGCCAAATTTCCTAGCAATCAATTTCTGGATCTCATTGAGAACTTGTCATTGGAGACCCCTTCCCAAAGAGTACCATCCTCTTAGACCGTGTATGTAAAGTTTATCTATAAAAAATTAAAAACAAAAAAAAAACTTTGCATCTCCTAATCTTGTAATTTTTTTTTCTAAAAATTGGGTTCCACATGACTCTGCCTTATTCACAATGCAAGACAACATTGACTCTCTTTATCCATGACAATACCAACAAATTGGGAAACTCCTTCCTCAACTTCCTATCCCAGAACCAAACATCCTTCCAAGACAATATTGACTAAAAGATTAATTTCATTCTTTCATTCCACAGCACAACCCTCAAACCAATAACTTGACTGGCCTCCACAACGTGACATATTTAATTATACAAGTCTAAAAAGGTAACCATAATTATAACCTGGCCAACGGTTCAACGATTATAACCGGAAGGATTCGCGACTGATGGAGAGAGAGAAAGAGTTGGAGAGAAAAAAAACTAAATACTTGAACAACATGATCCATGAGAATTCCATTGTAGAAGGCCATCCTATTGGCCGACATTTTTGCAATACCACCATCACTCCTGAATTCATAGTTGTTACCAATCGGGTCCACCACATCCTTTGCAAAGTGGACCTTCTTCTTCTTCGAAAAATTCGTAAATCATTTCATATTATTAACGGTTTATGTCTTTATCACAAAACCCAATTCAATAAAAAAGTGACTAACTCAAATTAATAACACAAATCGGAGAAGGAAAGAGGAGGGGAAAGGAGAGAGGGAAAGAGTAATTGGGTTTTAAAGGGGAGGGGAAATGAAAGAGAGAGAAATGGCTAATTAGGTGGATTGACAGAGATAGAAAGAAAAGGTTAATGAGAGAAAATAGGAAGGGGATGGGGAACTGGGTATGCATAGGAATAGGAAGAGATAGAAAATAAGGAATTATTTGCACCATAAACTAAATCGTAATTCATTATAAATTCACACACTTGAGATAATGAGAGTTAATCCTTGAGTAGTATTTATGTTTGGTAAAAATGAATCTTGGTCAATAGTTAGCTTTTCAGAATTCAAGGGTGTGATAGTGAACTTATTTATAATATATATATGTGTGTGTGTGTGTGTGTGTGTGTGTGTGACTAGCTTTATAATCCAAGATTTGGTTAACGACTTCATAAAGTAAAACATCTACTTGAGCAACTTCAATTCGAAGAAAGACATAAGCCCCAAATCTGTCATCTCAAATTGATTTATCAAAGCCTCCCTAAATTGTGCCACCAACCTCGAATTATTGCCAGTGAAAATCAAATCATCAACGTACAAGCAAACAATAAGAATATCACTATGCAACGATTTGACATATAATGTATTCTTATACGGACATCTTTGAAAACCATTCTCCACAAATAAGAATCAATGCGAGTATAGCAAGCTCTAGGAGCTTACTTCAAGCCATACAAAACCTTTTTCAACATGTTAACTTTATCTTCATTGCCTCTTATAACATACCCTACAGGTTGTTCAACATATACCTTATTTTCAAGGACGCCATTCAAGAAAGCTGACTTAACATCCATTTGATAAATTTTCCAATTATTTTGTGCAGCTAGAGAAATAATCATACGGACAGTATCAAGTCTAGCAACCGATGCAAATACTTCAAAATAATCAATACTTGGCTTTTGCTTGTAACATTTTGCAACTAACCTTGCCTTGTAACGATCAACTTAACCACTTGGTTTGTACTTAGTCTTGTAAACCCACTTCACACCAATTTCCTTCTTACTACTTGGCAAAATAGTAAGCTCCCATGTATTATTCTTCTCAATCGCATGAATCTCATCATCCATTGCTTGAATCCAATCATCTTCACAAATTGCCTCATCAAAATTAACAGGATTACAATCTGCAAATAAAGTGAAGTTCACCATATCTTCATCGGATATCTCATTATCGTTACCCACAACATAATCTTGCAACATAGCTGGTAAGTTATGCTTGTCTCTGTGGACGCCCAGAACTTTCTCCCTGTGCAAGCTGTAGAAGTTGGAACATTACCTTGAACATTAACATCTTCATCTTAAGCAAAAACAATTGGAGAATCAAAACTTGAATTTTCCTTTTCTTTAGAAGACCAATCCCAAACAGTAACCTTATCGAAATTCACATCTCTACTAACAATAACCTTATTTGTCACTGGGTTAAACAATTTATAAGCTTTTGACACATCACTATACCCAATAAAAATGCACTTTTTCACTTTTGTCATCAAGTTTCTTTCTCAAAATGATCAGGCACATGAGAATAAACAATATAACCAAACACCCTAAGATGTCCAATAAAAGGTCTTCGGCCACTTCAGGCCTTTCTAGAGTTCTATCATGCACACTTCTTGTTGAGCACCTATTCAAAACATAAATTGCACACGCAACTGCTTCGCCCCAAAAACTCTTGGGCAATTTCTTGAAACTCAACATGCACCTAACCATATCCATAATTGTTATATTTTTTCTTTCTGCTACACCATTTTGCTGCGGAGTATATCTAGCAGTCAACTGATGTTCAATGCCATGTTTCTCAAAAAAATCATCACAAACAAGATACTCGGTGCCCCTATCAGTTCTTAAAGCTTTAATTTTATTCTCACTTTACTTCTCCACAAAATACTTGAACTTCTTAAACATATCACACGCATCAGATTTTTCTTTCAAAAAATACACCCATGCTTTTCTACTAAAATCATCAATAAGCGTGACAAAATACATGCAACCTCCATTAGAAGCAACTTCAACTGAACATAAATTTGAATGAATCAACTCCAACGTTCTCTTTGCCCTCCAAGATTTGCCTGTAGGAAAAACATCTCTATGTTTCTTGCCCAAAACACATGTTTCAATCACAGGCAATTCATTAATTAACCATTCGTTTACGAGCAAGATAATTAAGACTTCCAAAATTAACGTGTCCAAAACGCATGTGCCACAACCAATTATCATCTTGAATTACAGAACTAAAGCAAGATAAATTTCCATAATCTAACGTCAAACATAATAAGCGATTTGGAGACATATTTTCCTTTACGATTAGTCCTCTTTACCCATCACCAATACTACAAAGTCCATTAAAAATTCTCATATCATAGCCTTTTTCTGAAAATTGCCCCATGCTCAATAAATTTTTCTGAAGACTTGGAACATAGTAAATATCGGAGATAATTTTTTTAGAACCATCTTTCAAGGAAATTGAGATCCTTCATTTTCCCATCACCGGTACTTTCGCATTATTACCAAATTTTACCTTAGATCTAATAGACTTATCCAAATCTGAAAATAATTCTTTGCTCTCACACATATGATTGCTACAGTCAGAATCCAAATACCATGTATTTTTATTACTTGAGTTCTCACTACTACTAACCGACAACAAAGTTTTCGAATTTTCAACATTATTTTCAGCATAATTATTGACATAATAATTTCCATTACTTTCCATTCTATATCTATAATCAATGATTTTATTACCCGATTTTCCACAATTATAACGACAATTAGTATTGTTACCTCCGTAATTATTACCTCCACCTGATCTGTCATGCCAATAATTATTTCATCCTTGTCCACCACCAGAAATGTAATTACCTCTGCCTCGATTGTTGTAACAACGACCACCACCATTGTTGTAACCACGATTATCATTATTGTTGTAACTTCGTCCATCGCCATTATTGTAGCAACAACCACCACTGTTGTTGTAGCCACGACCACCTCCATTATTGTTATCGCGATCACCTCTATTGTTGTAACCACAACCTCTGTTGTTGTACCCATGACTTCTACCACCATGGTTTTGGCTTCCCTGAGTTGATCAATTATTATCCTTTGATCTATCATTCACGTTTTCAAATTCACTTGACTTTGCAATGCAGCTTCTTCTGTTTTCTCCAATCTTTCACCAAACAATAACTCATGACTAACAAGAGCGGATTCTAATTCTGCTACCGTCAACGTCTTCAAATCTTTAGTCGCTATATTTATTTCTGCAGCACCTTGAAAAGCTTTCGTCATCGAACGAAGAATTTTCGAACACATTTTTTCATCTGAAACATTATCTCCGTTTGCCTTTATATCTGAAGTCAGATCGCTCACACGAGATATATACTCTGAAACTTTCTCCGATTTCTCCATATTTATATTTTCAAATTTTTTATCAAAACTTGTAAATAATTTTTTTTAACTTTATCATCACCTCCGTACGTCTTTGTCAAAACATCAAACGCTTCATGTGCTGATTTAGAACCAATAATGTTCTTCCGAACACCATCTTCAACTCCATTAAAAATATAATCAAGTGCTTCAACAAACTTGATTTTCTTCCCTTTAGTCGCATTCTGCACAAGTATTTCATCAACGTATTTTTTCTAAATCACAGATTACCAAAAAATTATACATCTGACATTTCCAATCAGGAAAATTAATTTTTCCATCAAACTTGGGACTCATATAAACCTTGCTATAAACATCCTGATCACGAACTAGCTTTGATACCAAATGTAAACTTAATAATAATACTAATATAATAATTAGTATTATCAAAAAGTAAAACAACCACAAGAACCGAGGAAGAAATAAATTTTGGAGAATAAATTATTATGGGGCAGCAAGCAGTACTCCACCAAATATGATGTTCATGCACGCGAAACAAGGTATGTGAAGAATCAAATTGGAATTGTGTTATTGTTGTAACACAAAACTTAGAACAAAAGAGGAGAAGCCAAAGAGAAGAAAGGAGGCGGCACATTATTATTTTTTTAGGGCAGAAAAATTATATCTTTTTCTTATTGGAAATCCTCAATAACACATATATTTATAGTACATAGATAAATTCTTTATCTAATCGGATTTGGGCTAAGTTAAAAACTAATACATAAATAATTCTTTTATCTAATTAGGCTTGGTTTAGGACCCTAATACTTGAAGATCCATTTCTTAAGTACAAAACCAGTTCGAGAAAATGTCTCAAAGAAACATTGCTCCTCACCCGCCTTTGTTTTTTTCTCTTTATCATCCTAATTTATTCGTTTTTTTAAAAATAAGTTAAGTTCAAAATGGACTTAGAGGATGATATTGAAGCTAAGACCGGAGGCTAAGCCTTTTACTAAATATGTTATAGGGGATAAACAGAGTACCTGATTGTGGTGGATAGTTGGTGTCCGGTTGGTTGGTGGATCTCTAAAAAATAGGCATTGACTTACGATTATATACTCCCTCCACACCAATAAAATAGTCTCACTTTGAATTGTATCGGTCAACTTGATTGAATTTAATTAAAAATTCTTAAAAAAATATTTTTTGTTACGAAAACTGTGTTATTTTTTTATTGTACTCTTAATCTTCTTTCAATGATTAGAATTTTATAAGTTAAAACGTACTCCGCCTTTGATAGTAATTTAATGTTGTCCTAGGTTGACTTTTCAATAGGAAAATAAAACTTTTTTTTTTTGGACCGAGAGTGTCATGCTGGGAGTAAAATCTATATTATAAAAGAGATCATGAGCTAATTAACGCTTAGATCGAATTTTGTTAAACACAACCGGCGGTCCAGATTGATTCGTAACTATGTGAGTTACATATAAACCCTTCAGTGAGTTTTGTTTGAATTACCTCCTTCCACAACCAATAAGTATGTAATAACCCATCAGTTATGGTTTTTTTTTTTTTTTTTGAATTACAGTTACATGAATGTTTTCTTTTAACACATTTTTTAACCACATCCTTCCGTTTGAATTGACGAGGTGCTTATCTATAATTTATTCCGAGTATTCATTGAGTTGATCACATACGGATACCGTATCTATAGCACAGACACAAATACTATGTTTAATCACATATAAATCCCTCCGTGTTAAGTTTTGTTTGAATTATCTCCCTCCACAATTATATATAAAACTTTCAGTTGTGCATTTTGTTTGAACTGATCTCACACAAACACCGTATCTATGACATAGATACAAATACTAGTAACAACTAAAGTCGCTAAGCTTATTGGTGAGGATGGGATCATGGGACCGATGGGTATGCATTACAACATGCATTCCTCCAAGTCTTAAGGATATGAGAATTGAAGACATTTACAACAAGATATAAATTTTGACACAAGTAAGAAGGATCAAGTCTAGTAGAGCCTACCATGCCATTACGTATTCACTATCAATAGAGCTGGTCTTGAACTTTTGGGGGTCTAGAGCGTAAAGAAAAATGGGGCCATTAAAAATTATTAAAATAAGATTTTTTGACGGATAATTTTTTGACTTTTTAGCATTTAAAGTATTGAAAATGTATACTACCTACAAACATACTGGAAAAATAAGTATTAAATAATTATTGAAAACTGTTATTATTCATTTGTTAAAACAATTTGCAATAAAAATAATACACTCAATCAAGTTTTTTCTTTTATTTATTTTTTGACTTCTTGATGGATATGTTTTTGGTAACATGTGTGCACTATAAATTCAAGCTAAAAAATTCATCTGACAAAGTTAAGAATTAAACTAACATAAGCAATAAAAATTATAGTCACATAACAATAAAATTTAATTTTTACTTGAAATATTGATATTATATACCCCAATGATTATTATAATTGCACGTATATTTTAATTTAAGTAATTATTATTTTTTATGACCCAAATAAAAAATTTGATAGTTAACTAACTTTTTTATAAGTAAATTTAGCGAACACAAATTAAAATTAAAAATTGAATAACTCTACTGGAGACGAATACAAAAAAAATATCTTTATATAGTAACTCTTTATCTATTAGGTTACAAAGTAAATTAAAACATATATAAGTACTTAAGTAGTATTGAAGTTAGTAATAAATTAAAAAAAAAAAACTTAACCACAACCATTATACTTATAATGCAATTGGAGGATAAAGATGAAAGATTATGAAAAAATTATAAGCATAATTTTTTAATTGATTATTTATGTAAACAAAATAGTATATGAGACTATTTACCTAAAACGATGAAGAATATGATATAATATGTATATAAATAAAATTTAATAATTAACCGTACACCAAAAAAATTACATATATAAGTAGTATTGAAGTTGGTAATAAATTTAAAAAATACTTAACCACAACCATGCATTATACTTACAATTCAATTGGAGGATAAAAATGAATGATTATGAAAAAATTATAATCATTTTTTTTTCAAATTGATTATTTATGTAAGCAAAATAGTGTATGAGATTATTTACCCAAAACGAAAAGTCTATACATATATAAAAGGAAAGGAGAAAGATTTGGAAAGTTCCCATAAAAAATGACTTTCTAAATTTAGAAATACGTCTAATTTATATATAAGCTCTCTTTTACATTGGAAATTGAAAATATAAAATGTTATTATTATGGTTGATTGGATAAATGATTCCAAAACCTCTTCACATTCTTATTTAGTATATTAAGAAAAATATGCATAGTAGAAACATGAGAGATAACAAAACCAAGTTTTTTTTGTCAATTTCTTTGCATTAATATCCAGGCTAGGAAAAAAATGGAATAAAACAACGATTTTGAAACTAAATCATATACACACACTTTAAAGTAAAACTAATTCATAGACAATCAATTAATAATAATACCAAGATCTGGCAATTTTTTCTCTATTTCATCATAACCAAAGTTATTATTGTAAAAAAAATCTATAAATCGAGATATGACTAATTTTTTGAGACAGCTAGCTACATGTAAACAAAATGAAAACCCGATAATTTTTAATTTTTTAGTTACTTATACATGTTAAAAAATTCAGATATAGAAAAAGTGCTGATGATGAAATTAATCAACATTCAGATCAAATTTGTTTATTAATTGAACTAAATCACGAATTAAAATTAATAAATGAGTTTTGAAGTTAAACAAAGTTTTTGAAATATTTTTGGAAACATGAACATACCAACAAGTTTCCGGTAAGTCGGTGGTCATAGCTTCCGTTGCCAGACTTTCTTTAGGTGGTAACCTTGAGATTCGCAATCGCTGCAAAAAAATGCGTAAGTTTTTTTGCAATGTGTTGTGAAACTAGGATAAAAGTGTTTTTTTTCGTTTATATACATCAACTAAAACAACGTGGTTTTATGAGTGTTTACCGGGTCCTGGTCCAAAAGTTATCCATAGCACGGTTTAAATCAAATTTTTCGATGTCTGTTCATCGATCGTTTGAATTTTTGGTTCATTTTCCTTGACCCATCTCCTACATTTTATTTTCCATGTTTATATACTATTTTAATTATTTTTTCTTTATGTCTGATTTTTAAATTGAACCATAATACTTGAATTATTTTGTAAAAATTACCAATTTTGAAAAGTGTAGTTTTTAAGATTTTATGACAAAACATGTTAGTATATCACAAATAATTTTCTCTTTGTCTGATATTATATGCGCTATCAATTTTTTTTAACATTAATGTAACTTTTATTTATATATATTTATTTGTATATATTTTAATATCATTTTTTAATACGGAAAACACATAAGTGAATTTAAATTTTATTGAGTCTCCAGAGTAGAGAATGAGAGAAAGTGAACCTCAATACCATTTTTTAGAATTGGAATTGTGGGCTTCAATGTAAATTTTATTGTTTATATCCAAAAAAAAAAATATTAGAATTTGAATTGAAATGAAATTCTTAATATTTTTATTCTATAAATTGATTTTTTTCTCCAAATGTAAAACATTTTTAAACCTAAAGACTATTGATTTCCATTAATTTTTTTTATTTATATTAATTTACTTATACATTTAGATTTTTAATTGAATTCTACATGAGAGCCACATAAAATAATCTTAATTTTAATGTTACAAAATTATGATATTCAATTCTACACATCGAACTCATAATCATTATGTTGCAATCATTTGTGTGTTTTATTAGCACTAAAGTTTTAACTATTGTATTGATATGAATATATACTTCATGCATCGCACGAGTGCTTTGATTATAATTTTATATGATTAACTTCAATTTTTACTGTACAAAGTAAACTGTTTTGGTCAAGGACATGTCACTTCGATATCAATTTTAAGATATGTTAAAAAAAGTTATTGTTTTTATTAACATAATTTTTCTATAATTTGTTTTATATGCATACTGAACTCGTGATTTGTCATATAATTATTCGGTTATATGGTTATCATTAAAATTTTATATTATTTTATTTATATCAATATTGAACCGTGTATTACACGGTTGTGTCGTATTATCTATACATATATAAAAACAGAGGAGCAAGATTTGAAAAATTCCCGCCAAAAGTGACTTTCGAAATTTAGAAACACTTCTAATTTATATATAAGCCATTTTTACATTGAAAATTGAAAATATAAAATGTCATTATTATAGTTGATTGGATAAATGATTCCAAAACATCTCCACATTCTTATTTAGTACATTAAGAAAAATATGCATAGTAGAAACATGAGAGGCAACAAAACCAAGTTTTTTTTTTGTCAATTTCTTTGCATCAATATCCAGGTTAGGAAAAATAAATATGAAATAAAACAACGATTTTGAAACTAAATCATATACATACACTTTGAAGTAAAACTAATTCACAGACAATCAATTAATAACAATACCAAGATCTGACAATTTTTTCTCTATTTCATTATAACCAAAGTTATTATTCTAAAAAAAATCTATAAATCAAGATATGACCAATTTTTTGAGACAGCTAGCTATATGTAAAAAAAAATGAAAACCCGATAATTTCTGATTTTTTAGTTACTTATACATGTTAAAAAACTCAAATATAAAAAAGTGCTGATGATGAAATTAATCAACATTCAGATCAAATTTGTTTGTTAGTTGAACTAAATCACGAATTAAAATTAATAAACGAGTTTTGAAGTTAAACAGAGTTTTTGAAATATTTTTGGAAATATGAACATACCAACAAGTTTCCGGTAAGTCGGTGGTCATAGCTTCAGTTACCGGACTTTCTTTAGGTGGTAACCTTGAGGTTCGTCATCGCTGCAAAAAATGCGTAATTTTTTTTTGCATTGTGTGGTGAAACTAGGGTAAAAGTGATTTCTTTTTGTTTATATACATCAACTAAAACAACGTGGTTTTATGAGTGTTTACCGGGTCACGATTTAAACAAAATTTTCCAATGTCTATCCACCAATCGTTTGAATTTTTGGTTCATTTTCCTTGACCCATCTCGTACATTTTATTTTCCTTGGTTATATACTATTTTAACTATTATTTCTTTATGCCTGATTTTTAAATTGAACCATAATACTTGAATTATTTTGTAAAAATTACCAATTTTGAAAAGTGTAATTTTTAAGGTTTTATGACAAATCATGTTAGTATATCACAAACAATTTGCCATTTGTCTGATATTATATGCGCTATCAATTTTTTTTTACATTAATGTAAATTTTATTTATATATATTTATTTGTATATATTTTAATATCATTTTTTAATACGGAAAACAATAAGTGAATTTAAATTTTGTTGAGACTACGGAGTCGAGAATGAGAGAAAATGAACCTCAATTCCGTTGTTTAGAATTGGAATTGTGGGTTTCAATGTAAATTTTATTGATTATATCCAGAAAAAAATATATTAGAATTTGAATTGAACTGAAATTCTTAATATTTTTATTCTAAAAATTGACTTTTTTCTCTAAAGGTTAAACATTTTAAAACCTAAAGACTATTGATATTATTTTTAAATCATTTTCTAATATAAGACTTCATTTGAAAACATGTTTTTGCTTATCATAAGTTGTATGTAGCTTTGTCTAGAGTTACTACGTGATATTTATAGTTGCAATAGTCGTACATGTTGAACGAAAATTATTGTATATAAAAAGTATTCCAAAATTTATATTATTATTTTTTTTCAAATTTATATGATTTTCTATATTTAATTTTACTGTTTATTATTTTTTGTTTATTTTGTTAATATTAAAAAAATAATTACATATTATTCAACTTTAATTTAGTATATAATTTTATACATATGTACAATCCGTGCAACACACGGGTGCATCACTAGTATATGATATAATATGCATATAAATAAAATTTAATAATTAACCGTACATCCAAAATAAATAAATAAAATTACAAAAACAACACTCTTTTTTTCTTCATTAAAAAAGGATAGTCAAACCCATAACGTATTAGATAAGGGTGAAGCCTCTTACCACTAAGCTGCACTTATTTGTCTTAAAAACACAACACTAGTAAGACTTGAGCCAAAGACTTTTACCTCATTATCATTACTAATCCATTGAGTTGAAGAATAATATGTGTATTTCTACTACGTTATTTATTTTTACTAGTTTTGTGTCGCAGTAGAGAGAATGTCAAGATCTTGGAGGGTGTCAATATTTAAATAAATTAATATATGTTTTAATCATGTTTCAAAAAAGTCTAAAATAACAAATTGAAAATGAAGACCTCTCGATAATCAATTAAAACATTATGATCATTCAACGGTGGAGAAAAAAAATTAAAACTTTTATTTGTAATTTTATAAACAGAAGCGATACCTTGTTAAATTTTATTAATAGAAATAGAATTACAAATTTGAGGAGGACAACCAGCTTTGCCCTTATACAATTAATAATCTTTCGTTAAAATATAAATTTTTTTTTTAACACATACACCAATGGTATTAATTTTTTAACTTTTTTTTAACCCCGTAACATGTTTTATATTATAGATTTACTGTGGAGGATAGACACTAAACAATTAATATCTCTTTTTATGTTGGTATAAAAAAGTGACTATGTGTTTAATGAAAAATGTTTTAAATAGTTAAATGAGGGTCATAAAGAGTTTGTTCATTGTTAAACAAATAAAAGAAAAGAAAAATTAAAAAGAAAAGATGGGAAGTTGGAGATGGGAGAAGTGGGGGAGTTGGAGAGGGGTTACACAACTACCTTTCGCACATGTGAAATCTGAACGAAATTAGGACCGTAGGATATCGGTAAATGAATTGATCTCAGCCACTCTTTATCCCAAGTCAATTGCACATGTGTAATCCAAGCTCTATTATAATATAGATATATAATAAAAACTAGTCTACATCTATAAAATTGAGCCCTCTTACATTGGGCCATGTTACATCGGACATGTTAAACCTCCCGAATCTGGGCCTTGACTATCAAATCTGCATGCGATTAAGAAAAGCATGATGAATGGTGACTTCTGGGCGGAATCCCAAAACATGCTTTTATTGTTTGGTTGATGTATAAAGGTAGGATGCTTAGTGCTTACTAATGGTAAAAGCTGAAAGAGTGGATCGATCTGTGTGGACTGTGGACTATGCAATAGCCAAGAGAGTATATCTCACTTGTTTTCAGAGAATATTTGGAGGGTAGTGGGGAACATATTTTAATACATACTACGCAATAGGACAGGCATTCTATAATAACAAGTATTGCAGGTGAGTCGTGACTCCTTTGTGAATAAGGCGGCAAAAGTTAAGCAATTGCTCTTTGTAGAGCAAGTGTCGGAAGATATTAATAAAGACTTTTTCTATAGAGCGCGTACTGGGGCATAATAGTTGGAGCCTATATTAATTGGTTAATTTGTAAATATTAGGGTGTGAATGTCTGAATGAGAGGGTTATGATGTAATGTATTTTGGGGTATGCCTTTGTGGCTTTGTGTCTTTGTATGAGTTGGTTGTTAATGAAAATTTTTGGCTTGCAAAGAGAAAAGGTCAATTTTCAAATGTCTCTAAAAATAGTATATGTCTAATACTATCGTATCTTATCTAAAGGTCACACTTACCTATCAAAAATAAAATAAAATAAAATACTCTTATATCTTATTTTGGAATTATAGATGTTAAATCTCACTAGGCTAGAAATACTAATCCATTAGCCTGGATGCCTTTGCAAATTCATGAGATACCTTGGTTCTGATGGATTCGACATTGTTGGTTACCGAATAGATGGATTTTAAAATTACTACTCCCTCCTCCCTCCTCCCTCATCTTTATGTTCTAAGCAAAAAGTTCACTATTCCATTTTAATATGTTTCACTTAAAGAGTTCACTTTCAAAATTTAAGATAAAAGTGTCTTTTTATTACTAATGAACTATTAAAAATATTGTTTTTTTTAAAAGTTTGACTTTCACTCTTTATCTGGACTAACTAATTCTTTGTTTATGACATAACTTTAGTATCTTTACTCGTAGATATATATTAAATGGATTTCATTGACATGATTTTATTTTATTTTTGTTTTGCCAGTTGGAGATGGAGATAGAATACACGGTGTATTTTTTGGTTTTGGGGGCGGGGGGTGTGAATCATGACCATTATAAGTTTATAACCTAAAAATGTTTTGCTTTCTTTCGATACATTGTTAAGCTTTATTGCATTTTTGATACTCCCTTTCGTTTTCAAATTATTGTCCTCTTTGATCCGGCATACTGTTTAAGAAAAAATAATTGACTGTATTATAAATATTAGTGAAATGTGTGGTTTTCTTTAATGCCCTTGGGCATGTGACCATAATTAAAATATGTAGGAAAAAGTAAGGATAAAGTGATAAAAATGTTTTCTTATAAAAAAAGTTTTGAAAAAAGATAATTATTTTAACAAAATAAAAAATGATGAGAATAATTTAAAAATAGAGGGAGTACTATAATTGATGTTTGTGCTCTGTTAGTACGTTGGTGTTGTGGTCGTGGTTCTTTTATGTTTTCATTTCATATGTATTCAATTGATTTTTCTAAAAGATAAACTCTCTGTGTAATTTCTTTTTCTTACTAGAAAGTCAACCTATGATAATATCAAACTAATTTGTAATTTATATATATCATGTCTTAGATAATGAAATTACCATCATCGATAGGATATTATGAATACAATCAATAAAAATCTTTTGAATTTCATAGAGAGAGGTAGTTTTGTAAATCATTTTTAAAAGTTTAATCAAACTAACCGAGAAGGTCATAGTGGGACTATTTTTTATTTCTTTTGGGCCAACCTGACTTTATTGTTAGGTCGTTATTAATTTTGGTACTCATATACTCCCTATATTTCTATAAGTGTTTTATTTGATTCGACATTCTGATTAAAAAAAGTAATTGACTCTTAAAATAGTATATATTTTTTAAAAATACTCAAGGGAGTGAGATTTATCAATTAAAGTAAAAATCAAATTACGGTATTAAAAGTGACAATTAAAAATAAGGTTTTAGAATAATAAACGAACGAGCTATATATAGGTACAGATGGACAAAGTTGAACAAAAACCAATTCATTTTCGAAGTGCAAGAAATGTGGGGAGGAGAAGGGATGCCATCAAAAGTAAATTTACTATACAATAGAGCTCAGCCCCGTACGCTTGCAATTGACAAAAGATAAAAAGCGACTGAGATCGATTATTTTACTTTTATCAAACGACTGTAATTTATTCCTCATTCGCACGTGTGTGAGCGGCAGTTAGCCGTGTCCCAGCACAACCCTTATCCTTATCCCTCTGCGTCCCCCTCTCCCTCAACGATTCCAACTCCCCTGCTCTTTCCTTATCTTTCAGAGTGTTTCTCCGACAGTTAGCGGTGTTGTTACGTCTTCCGATGGGTTTCTCCAGCTTTTATTACGGCATCAGTTCAAGCTTCCCTTTTGTTCCAACTTTCGCTTTCTCCTCAACCCCTCCATCCGGCCCACTGCCCCTTTACCAAACCCACTGCCCTCCCCTCACAAACCGATTCTTTTGGGTTTGATTCCCATCGTTGGGTTTCCTTCACCCCCGCCACTGTTCCAATCGCCTTCTCGGATCAAAGAAAAGTGTTTCTGATCCAATCGCCTTCACGTCTTTGATCGGATCAAAGAAAGGAAATTGGGCCGTTCCCAAAGTAATTGAAATTCCCCCTCATCTGTGTAGTCGCCTGCCCTCATCTGGGTCTCCCGCCTTGAAATTGTAAGGTTTTCTTTCTTCTTTTCTTTCTTCTTCTCATCTGGATTAAAATAAATTTGTTTGTGATTTTGGTTTATGAATTTATGAATTTGTGATTTTTAGTTGTTCATTTTAATTCAGTTGGTTTTACATGTGTGTGTGGCTGTGTGAGTAATTTTGATTTGGTTCACCCTTACCCCGATTTGATTATTTTGAATTAGTATTCATGTTGTTTGCTGTAACATATTCAGCATTGAAACATCAGCTTTCCCAAAAACAGAAAATATCGTAATTAGTTGGTCTCTCTCTCTCTATGCTGAAAAGATTTGGAGGGTGTTGTTTAATCTCAATTATGTATAAAACGTGCTCAGGTACCTTTCCAGTTACAGTATATGGTGCTTTCCTACCCTGACATTTCTTTTATCGACTTCACGCCATCTGTGCATATCTACGGTGCATCTTTGTTGCCCTTTGTATGCTGTTTATGTGGCCTTCTTTCGATGTTATACTTGCAGATCAAGTCTCTGTAATCATTCCTCTTTTGAAATTGAAAAAGTCAACCAAGGTAATTGTAGTTATATTCAGCATTGAAGCATCATCTTTCCCAAAAACAGAAAATATCGTAATTAGTTGGTCTCTCTCTCTATGCTGAAATGATTTGCATGATCACTCGGACATAGTCACAAATCATTTTATCTTACTTATCAAGTATAACAACTGTTGTAATCAAGAGTTTACGTAAGAAACTGTGAGCTATCCAGTTCTAAAGACATCAGACCACTTGATGGAACTTCAGCAAATAGAAGCCGAATAGGCGAAAAGAAAAGCTGACATTTGGCTAATGTATTGAGCTACAAAGAGAAAATATCCAGATTATCCAAGAGACATTGATTGTGACGTACCTTTCCACGCCTGCAATGTATGAGAATAGGATGATTTCTCAAATCCAATTACCAATTAAGTACCAAGAAAATCCAATAGCATCCATTGTTGCAATACCAATGTCAATTTGCAGCTGATCAGAAATGAAAACAGAAGAAAAGCTTTTTTTTATTATTATTATGATTGATTTGAGGGATGAATGGGTGTTGTTATTAATATGTTTATATAGATGTGAGATGTGGGAAATAGAGCTGAGTAGAAGGTTGGGTAGGTGAGAAATTGAGATTATATATTGTTAGTTCAACTTCACATCCATGGGTCCTCCATATAGTATGGAGTATATGATTTAAATTGCATATTTGCTTGACATCGTCCTAAAGTGGTTTAATAGTTGGACAGCTGCACCTTCAACAGGTTGGAATAAACACACACACACATACACACACACACACAAAAGCTCCAAATAGAGATCTTTTACCATTGAGTTTATACAGTTGGACTACAGAGGTGACACTGTTAATTCATAAAGCCAAGTTTGGTGGGGATAATGCTTACTTGAAGTTTGACTTTTCCATATGTTTGGATATCTATGTTGTGAGATTAATGGTTAGGTTCAGATGCATGATTTCATCATAAGGGGACAGAGGCTAAACGTCCTAGAATAAACATACATAGTGAGGTGAAAGCTGAATATATTCTCATAATAATAATAATGGAAGGGTACAAGTTTTTTTTTAGGTGAATAAAGGGATTCGTAATTGTACTCCTAGGAATACCCACAGAAGGCTCCTGCACAAGCCGATAGTTATAAACAATAGCATCCAATCATCTTCTCTTTGCAGTCAAGAGTGAACAACCAGAAACAAATGTTATGCTCAAAAGTCAAATATTTTCAGCAATGCAATATTATTTCATCATGGCTTATTCTCCAGGTGAACGCATAATGTTAGCACATGTGCAATTGACTAAAACTATTTAGGGGTTGAGATTGATTCCTTTATTGAGATCCTACGATCATTATCACTCCCCGAGTTCACATGTGTGAACGGCGGTTGAGCAACTACCCCCCCCTCTTTCTCCAACTTCCGCCACTATTTACGGTTGGTGGCCACTAATCCTTCCTCCACCAAACTCACGTCCCTTTTCTTTTCGATATTTTAATTGATTAATCAATTTTATGCCAAAAAAAATCGTAAGTTTTGTAATTTGAAATATTTGTTTTTTTTTTCTTTTTAACTGTTATCGTAATTAACTTAATCAATTTATTTTTTGAAACTGAATCCCAATTTAATTTATGTCTAAGTTTTGAATATTTCTATTTTAATTTTTTTCTTTTTAATTGTTATCGTAATTAACTTAATCAATTTAATTTTTTTCCGGCCTGCAATTTCGTATACAAATAAATTTTTAAAAAATTCGTAAGTTTTGTAATTTGAAATATTTGTTTTTTAACTATTATCATAATTAACTTAGACAAATTATAAGTAAATATTAATTCATTTCCACATTATCTGCTTCACTTATTGATAAATTTACAAACTAGCGCCGTGCCATCGGCACGGGCAAGAGTACTAGTTACATTTAATTATAAGCAACATATCTATAATACAATAGAGGTCATAGTCACACGCTCGTAATTGATTTGGGATAAAAAGTGGTCAGAATTTACTATTTTACAAAAATTCTACGGTTAGGATTAAAAGTTATCTTTCACACGTGCAGAGACGGTTGAAACTTCATTCTGCGGTATTTGTTTAGTATTCTACTTTGCGGTATTTGTTCTGTATTCCAATGGAAGACCCACTTCTTCTCCAGCCTCGCCTGCCCTCTACAAAACCCAATTCTTCTCCAGCCTTTGCCCTCGACGGATTCCCTCTGATCTTTCTCGTTCTCCCGCCGTCGGTTCACAAACCTCTCATCTGGGTCCCCGAAAACCTCTCATCTGGGAAAACCTTTGATAGACCGCCTTTGGGGGAAGGGATTTAAGCTTAAGCTATTCATGTCCTTAATCTTTATTCATTTCATCATCATGTTCAATTGTTGATTATTTATAATCTTCATTGAAAGATGGAGCAAACAATAATTAGCATCACCTGCTCCTCATGAAGGACCTTAGAAAAGGTTAAAGAAAAGGAAAGTATAGGCCAAATAAAAAAATAAAAACCCAAGACTATTTAGTTCACACTAAAAGATAAACCAGAGCAAAGGATGTCCAAATGGATAACAATCCATTGCAAATAAAGAGAAAAGCCGGAGCAAAATTGAATAAAAAACCAAGATCAAGCCTCATATCACTAAGAGGAATTGGTGTGAACTCAACACTGTAAATTGATACCCAATACACAAAATTGAATTCATAACTGAACTAATAGAAGATTGGCAACACTGTAAATTGAAAAAGGGTTGCAGAGAGAGATTGTACCTGGACTGAGAGAAAGAGGGAGAGAGGCGCACAGACAGCCAGAGCAGCGTCGGCAGAGAAGGCGGCAGAGTGGTGGAACGGACAGAGAGTGCGACGGAAATCCTAGGCTGGAATGGGCAGAGAGGCGTCAGAAGGTTGAGGGGGCTAGAGGAGTCTGTTGGTTTTGAGAGTCTGCTGGCTTCGAGTGCCTTACGGTCCCTTAAGGGCTTTTTATCTGGTTGCCCTTCTCTTGAAAAACTCTCTGACTCTTGGTTTTGAAAATCCATGGAAAGCGGAAACAAAGGAAGAAAAGGTGGAAGAAGGTAGAGATGTATGCCGAATGCGATGTCAGATGAAAAAGCGTAACCAACGAAACCGCTCTTCGCATATGCGAGTGATAAAAAAATTTACGGGTCGTTAGATCACCGTAAAACGGTAAATCCTGACCGTTTTTTATCTCAAATCAATTGCGAACGTGTTTCCCAAGCCCTTTTACAATATAGATTTTTATCTCAAATCAATTGCGAGCGTGTTTCCCAAGCCCTTTTATAATAGGGATAAAAAAAACTTCATGGGAAATCGAGATTTGTTGCGCATATCAACGAAAAAACCCTTGATTTCCCCTTCCCAATGGCTTTACATCTCAACTTTCTTTCTCTCTCTCTCGGATGAAACAACGCATCTTGCTTTAGATCTCCCATCTCTCGTACATTACAAAGAGCACTTCGAATATTCCTCAGACACCGGCGTTACTGGACTCACCAGAGCTATCGCTCATCATCCATTCATGGTGAACCATCGCTCGCTATTTTCCCTTAGACTTTAGTTTTTTCAATTATTTAAATCATCCATATGAATATGTTGTTGTTGCTGATAGAGTTGTTGTCTTCATTTTTTTTGAACTAGCTCTCATGTTAAATTGTGTTGTTTATAATCAATCGTTGATATGCATTGATATATCTCAACAATAATTCTTGGCTTTCAGAAAGTTAGATATTGGAATTCTTTAGCAATTATCTTCACCCAAAGTCATTTTAGTTTGTTACCTATAATTTGAAATAGGTGGCCCATGAGTTATTTGACAAAATGCCTCAATCGATAGTTTTTCTTTTTTTCTTTTTGGAGAGTTGGAATTATGTTAAATTATGTTGTTTCTAATCAATCATTGATATCATTGCATATTCAGTTGGAATTACGTTATCATCACATGCATAACAGAAACCATCCCCTATTCTCTATTCAATTTGGTACTATATTCAGTGTCGTGAATTCGAGTTTGTCCCCCAACCAAACCGTGCTCCATTGTGAGTGGCGGTTGATGCACCTATACAGCCACACCCATTCCTTTTTTTGAAGCAAAGTAATCCACGTTTTAGGTAACCATGGTTAGGATAATATTTGTCATTTTTCCATGGAAACATCTCATGCCAATTCATTTAAGTACATATATTTTATGAATGTATTCCTTCTCCTATTGTCCTGCATTGGTTTGTTTTCTGTCAGTGTTATGTAATGTTTTGCTTACTCTCCTGGCAGGAGTGATGGAGGCATGAAGTTTGAATGGTTTTCCCTGTCTTACATGGTTTAGCTTCTTTCGTCTTTCTCAGACGATATTGCACTTACTACAACAAAGTTGTTATGTCTTAGATGAAGTTTGATGCTTGATAACAGTTCATGTGTAACAGAGGGATTATTTTAGCGCTTGATCTTCTAAGTTCTGATTGCTAATGCTTTAATTGGGGTAAGTATTTCAGCTTCATCAATTGCTGGCCATTTCTGTTCCAAAAAGTACACTGGGTCCAATAATTGTCGTAATACAACTCTTTTCCTTCATGATTTATACTTCCTTAATGGTTGCAACCATTAATCATTTGTTTCTGCAAAATGATAGTAATATAATGAATGCATTGAATGATATAATTATTTGTTTATTTCTTTGTTGTTTTGATGATACATGACAAAGTGTGTATATTATGAGGAGAAGAAAGAGGAGCAACCTCTAGAATTAGACGTATTCAACCAAGGAATGTCTAAGACCAAGCTATGCAACAATCGGCAGAAAACTGGTGCATGGCCATACGAAGAAAACTGTCTATTAATTTACATGTCATGGGAAATTGAAAATATATAAGCTTTGTGATGATGCAATTTGAACATGAATTTGTTTGTTTGATTGAATTTTTATAGTAATTTTTTTGAACTTAAGATGTTATCATTTACGTTCTATGTTCAGATAGTATTGTAAATTCTTAATAAGCACTTTGTTAATGTAATATATTCAAATCATTAGATGGAAGTGGTCAAATTTATTGAAGACAATTAAGCAAAATGTGTTTGATTATAGAGGTTGTGATTTCCACTCCACTAAGTTTTAAAGTTTGAACTATCTTTAAATCTTTTTCGGTAGTTGATTTGTTTTCTTTGGTTATTGAAAGGTAAATGTGTGTGTAATGTGTGCGTCACATTTGAATCAAATGCAAAAATTCTCAAACCTAAAAATAATTCAAAAAATTACCTCATGTGCAAAATAATACGTGCTCGAAATACAAAGTTAAATACCACAAATAGCTCCAAAAAATGCTAGATTTAACAATTCGAAAAATATATCATGATTTATTTTTATTTTAGAAGGTTTTCTTAAATTATTTTTTTAATTTTGTTATTCCTCTTTATTTTATTTATGTATACCTTAATTAAAAAGATAAATGTTGTGTGTTTAACGTACGAGTGCAAAAACTAGCTAGATCCTGATGGTTGTTAAATATCTTTAGAACTATTTTGGATCTCCACGGGAAATGACAAACTTAGGTCTTTTTAAAGGTCCTCCACAGAATAATAATCTATAACTTGTGGATTGGCATCTCAGTCTCAGTGATGAATTACTCTTTCAAGTAGTGGACGTGTGTTTTCTATTTCTCTAGCTTAGTTTCTCCCCTATCAATTTTGTTTCTTGTAGACATGTTATATTAATCTTTCTTTTAATCATAATGTTATCTAACTTCATTCTTTTCCCGTGGTTCCAAATTGCTACTAAGCCTAGGTAGTAACACTTACTAGTTTCCTATCCCTTCATTTCTAGTTTTATTAGCAAACCCTAAGGATGAAGTAACACCTCTAAAGGTATCCTCATTGGTGGTGTTCTTATGCTCATTCTTACAAGGCAAGAACAACCCCTCATTGTGGGCTCATTCTTGTAAGAATGGGTGTAAGTGAATTCTTGGTAAAGAATTCTACAAGAATTGAGGGGAAAAAAAATCTCCGCCACTGCCACAGAGAGTGGAATCCACCAACAGCCAAAGAAAGAACGTCCCTTCAACATGCGTGAGCCGAAATTTGAGGGGAATCACGTATGTTATTATTAATTAATTTGCGAAGTATTAAAATAAAAAAATTACGTAAATAAAGTGAATGATTTGGTGGTAGGATCCAACTAAGAATTAGGGGAAGAATGAGTAGCAATGAGAAGATAAATTCTTATAGTAGAAAATTTTTAAAATGTGTAGGTGGCAGTGTAACCTAGCTAAGAATCAGCAGAAGAACAACCTGTATTGAGAATGCCCTAACCTATTTGGTACACCTGGCAAGTGTAATGAACATTTGCTAAATATCATTCACACTCAGATGTAGCCTTGCTCATCCGTAAAACACCCGAGGCAAGTGCAACGTGTCACATAGGGGTAACTTTCTAACATTTGCATGAAAATAATTGTATTTATCATAGTGATTTGATAAAGTTTTATGCTAGTTGTCAGGGTACGTAATGCACCCTCCTCTATTTTGAAAAAAAATGGGAGAATTAATAATATAATGGATTAAGTATATCATTAGTCCTTGAACTTTGATCAAATCCATCATTAGTTCCTAAATTTCAAAAAGTTTCACAATTGACCAAAGTAGACATTTTTTGCTCATCGAAGTCCCTAACCCTAACGTTGTTTGTGTATTTCCGTTAAGTAAGCATGTGCAACTCACACGTACAAAATAAGGGGTTCATGTATAACATCATCAAAATAAGGGGGCAATGTGAAAAATTTAATACCAGTTTCTCCTTTCAAATAAGCTGAGTTGTGAACATCATCTTCAGCAATACTTTCTCTTTCTCCCTCTACTTCCTTGTTTTTTTCTCATGCTTTGCTCCTTTTCTTTCTTCCTTAACCTAGAATTATGGGATGTATTGCGTTTGAAGGTTTGAAGTGATGATTTAAAGGCATGGTTCTTGAAGGAAATTGAGAAAGTGAAATGGGTTATCATGGATCGACCAAAGCAATGAGAGATACAAAGAGAACCCATCAAAGCTTTTTAGATATAGAAAACAAGGAGAGAGGAAGAAACTCAAATTACTTCTCCTCATTTGACAGGCTTAACATTGTTTTTTACAAAGAAAAATCAAGAAGCCATCAAGAAAATTCAAGACAATGTGCAATTACCCAGAAAGAAAATTGGGCATTGATGAAATTTCTCACTCTGTAAGAATATTAGTACTGTATATAACAGGAAGAAAGAACAAAAAAAGAATATCAAGCCTTTTCAATTCAATCAAACTAAAAATACTGTCAATCAATCAATAATGGACATTCATCCCTTTACACAAAAATTGAAGGGAAGAAAGAAAAAAATTTGTAACGACTAGCCCAATTAGAAGGCTTCGAACCAATGAAGGGGAACGAAGAAACAATGAAAATGAAAAATGAAGTCATGAGAAAAGGAAAAAAAAAAATTAATTTCCAGGATTCATGTACCCAAAGAAAAACTTCAAGCATATATAGAGCTGATGTCTTCAAAAACTTGTCTAATGTTAGGCCTTTCATTTACGGGGAGAATACACCTTAGTGATACGACTAGCAGTTCGTCCATTGCTTTCGAGTGCTGTTAATGTCTCTGTCAATGCAATCCATTCCTCGCCCTTTTTCATCATACAGCCGAACCCAATCCGTGAGATCAACAACATCTGATTGGCCCGAGATTATGTCTCCGGCACTTCTTCTTGTCAACAATTCCATCAGGATCACTCCGAATGCATACATGTCAGCCTTAAATGTTGGGATAGGTTTGGTTGTGGTTATAAGTTCAGGGGCACGATATCCAAGAGCTCCTAGGTTCAATATTTGCTCTGCAATGCCGACTGGAGTCATCAGGTGGTGAAGACCATAATCAGTAAGTGGACGTCATAATCAGAGCCTGACAAGATTATATTTGTTGTAGGTTCCCATACGGCATGCTTCTCTCGTGAAGGTACAACAGGCATCGAGCAACAGCAACGTGGACAATGATCTCGCATGCCAGAAAACTCGCTACCCATGCCTTGTCGAAATCCCTAGAAAGCAAGCAAGCTGCTGTCTTTAAAATTTGTTGGAGAAAGAGAGGATGGAGAGGAATGAAGGAAGAGCTTGTGGGGAAATTGGTCGAAGACATTGTTACAAAGACCTGAATGGAAGAGATGTGTGTGATGAAAGGGAAGACAGTGAGGGCAAAAGCTTTGACAATAAAATTTTTACATTGCCCCTTTATTTTGATGGTGTTATAAATGACCCCCTTATTTTATGCATGTGAGTGATACATGCTCACTTAACGGAAATACACAAACGACGTTAGGGCTAGGGATCTCTGATGAGAAAAAAATACATATTTTAGTCAGTGGTGAAACTTTTTAAAGTTGAAGAACTAATGATGAATTTGATCAAAGTTTAAGGATCGATGGTATACTTAACCCTAATATTATGGTTGATCTAGAAAAGAAGATTCTTTACACATGAAACTTGCATATGTTGGTCAATAGACTTATTTATCCATAAAGTTGAAAGAATCCAAGTTAATAGTGAAAATTTTTACAGAGTACGCCTGGTTCTGGATGATAGTGAAGAATTTATTCCCTTAAATAGAACTCTAACCTTTGTCCAACTTGGCCCCAACTCCCAAGAATGCGAATGGCCTGCCCCCAAAGCAAAAAAGAAAAAAAAAGAAAAGGGAAAGGCCTACTAAATCCTTTAAGAAAGTGGCACAAGTTAAATGCACTCAAATTTAATAACTCTTTATGATAATCTTATTTTCTCCCATGTTTTCCATTTATTGTTTTCTTTATTCGTAAAGTACTTGTCATGAGGGTAACTATCTCACACGTTTCTTTCTTCCCTTAAATTACTTTCCATAACTGTAAATAAAAATAGTCATTATCTGGCAAATCGGTCGTGTTCGTAAATGATAATACGACACGATTGATCTTATTGTGCCTAATATTAAAAGAACACGACACGATAAAAAAACGATAGGCACGATAAACACGATAAGAAAAAAAACACGATTTATTTAGTCAGGCCCGTTAAGCCCGTTAAGCACAATAAACATTATAAAATATATAATTTTCATTTTTTAATTCATATTTTGAAAATTTATCAATATAAATAGTTAAGTAGTTTAAAAGTCATAAATTTTCAAATGATAAAACTATTAAATAATCATGAAAATAATTCGAAATAAGTGAATAACTCCTAGTAAATTTTTAAAAATATATTTTTAAAACATATATATTTTATTTATCGTGTCTTATCGTGCCTTACCGTGATTATCAAAATAACAACCAATTTTATCGTGTCTTATCGTGTTACCCGATCATCGATCAATCCGGTGCCACCCCTTATCCCATTTTAGCCACCGGTATTTCTTCCACACGACACGTAAGCAATGACTTCGCTCGTTTACGTTTATCTGACATGCCAAATATTCTAATTTCTACCATCTTATCCAATTACTTGTACCTGGAAGGTACTATAATGACCCATGATCCTTGTATTCCAACCTCACCCATAATTGAGGGGTATATTTACTCATACAATTCAAACTTCACTCATAATTAATGGATTATTTGTAAGGAGTTATTCATAACTGATTCATAACTATTGGATATTGCAGTTGATATCAATCAGGACTGTCTGTGCTTGTACGTTCTTTCAAGCAATAGTTGAGAGACACCATTCAAACTCAACCCAGAGTTGAGGGGGCTATTTGTAAAGGGGTTATTTATAATTGATCACAGTCGTTGGATCTTGCGATCGAATTAATCAGAATCGGCAATTAGCTAAAGTCGAAGTTATTTGTAACTAACTCATAACGTTGGATCTTGCGGTCTGATCAATCCGAACCGCCAAATAGCAAAAGTCGATCGAAAGAGCTTATTTATAAATTGCATATTCCACACCGGTCTATTCATTTTCTTGTTTGGTAATTAAGAATCATGAACGAAGTCATTTCTTGTGTTGGACTTGTAATCTGAGGTCTACAAATAAAAGTTGACAAATTCTCTCTCAAATGGAGCAGAGTTTTTGACATTGAAATTTTCTTAATACGTACAGTATTAGATTTTGTTCCCACTACATATAATTGTATACTTCTCTATCTAAATCTTTTTTTTGTTTGGTTCCTTGGATTGATTTACAAGTTTTTATTTTTTGAACTATATTGCATAATCAATGTGTTAATCTCAATAAAGTCATATATCATTGTAATTATCATTATACATATTAAAGTGCCCCCCCAAAGGGATGACCCATTGATAAAGAGATGTAGCTTCACAAAGCGTGAGATTTTAGGTTTGATCCTTTTCCTCCATCCCAAAATTTTTGTCTTTTTTTCTTTTTTGTACGTCCCAAAATAATTGTCTTTATTAAAAGTTTCTTTTTAAGACATCGTTTTTACTACTTTACTCTTACTTTTTCTTCTTACTTTAATTTTGGGTCACATATTCATGAGTTTTAAAAGAAACCACATATTATTATAATATTAATAATTCAGTCAAATGTATTTTCTTAAATTGTGCACTAAGTCAATTCAGACAATAATTTTATAACGAAGATAATATTAAAGTTACAACTATACATGTAAGAATGTTTAGTTAAAAGTAAAGGTGATAATTTTTATTCGCGCCATTTGCTCGTCCAAACCGGCTTAATAAATAATGGTTATGAGCAAACTTAATTTTTTAAGTGAGCACAAATAAATATACATATTTGAGACTATTAACTATGTGGGCTAAATGGGCTTTGGGCCCACACTATTTCTCTGCGGTTGCATTTCTGGAACGAAGCCTGGAGAAAGTCTTTTTCATGGAGGTGTCCAGTGCTTTCAATCCTACTGGCTACAGGACGGAAAACCTCGCCTTCATTACTTTCATTTATGAGTCGGATTCTGAGTGCTAAGTGCTAACATCAACAAAAATATTAACCCAACAAAATTTATCTATTAAAATATAAAATATACTATCCCGGCCATTTTTAAATAATCTTCAATACACATAAAAAAAAACTATTAATAAACTCTCTTTCTTCTTCTTCCTAATGTTTTAAGATTCAAATCTCTCTCTCTCTTGTTTGCTAACATTAATTTTTCCGGTACATTGTACTACAATTTATGAGTTACGAAATAGCATAAAAATAAAAGATCATGCTCCAAAACAATGAGATTAATTTGTTCAAATGTCCTTCTAATCCCTCCAAAACTCGAAATTGACTATGTGGTGTGCAAGCCTGCAATTAAGCTGACAACGCATCGTCAATTTTAATTTAAAAAGAAAGGTCTAACCATTTTGCTTGCATTGTATACTTTCATTAAAGTACAACTACAATTTTGGCACGGAATCATGTGAACTATTGACCCACTAATCACAAACAATTGTCGGACCGCCGATATTATTCAGTGGTCATCTTTAATTAAGACTTTAACCATTCCTGGCCTCCTTCATTTACTTAAGTAGGTGTAATACAGCTACATGCGAATGCGATCCTCCTCCATTTGGATTCGATCTGGAACCTAACTCAAACACATTAGGAGTTGCCACGTGTGAGTGAGGTAGGTCTTTGTTTGTTGAATCCAATTGGCAACTATGATATTCTTATGAGTATTAAGAAACAAAAATGCTAGGTTTATGCTACTTCTACCATTATTGTTATCATTAAGTTTTAGTAAAAGGTTAAATGTATTTTAGTGAAAAATAATCTTTGTCATTCACTAAGGCTTAATAATGACAATATTAGTACAAGTAATTATAAACCTAACATTATGGATTAAGAAATGGGTGGGCTATACACACCCAATTTTCTATTTTGCATCCCATTTTCTACATTGAGTGATTGATGTATTTTATGTTGTGATGCATTCCCTTCGTTTTAGGTAAATTGTCTATTATTTTACTTTAAAATATTTTATTTAAAAAGTTAATTTTTAAAAATTAAAGTAAAGTGTCATTTTATTACTAATAAAATATTAAAAATATCATGTTTTTTTAAAAAAATTTACTTTCAAACAGAGATTCCAATTACCCAAAACGGAGGGAGTACATTACATATTTACTGGAAATGGAGTGTGAAAAGTCCTTAATAAATTTCCTCCTCACCCATTTAACCAGTTACTTTAAGAACATGTTTGTTTGTTTGAGTCGTTGCATTGATTATCAGATCAGGTACAACGGCGTTTTATATGGGGATTATGGTGGGTTTTTGACAAACAACGGAGGATCAAAATTCAATCACAAGGAGATCAAAAATGATATTCTTCACTTAGTGTCTTGGGGTGAGACGAAATTGAGCCCACTTGCCATTCTCTTCATGCCATTCCCTTTCCCACTCCATGTCTCATTTTTGGCATTTTCACTTTACACATTTTTATCTTTGACTTTGGAACAAGTTATTGAGGATAAAAATGGTAAGATATTTGAAGTCGTTGCAAATAGTTTTTTATATTTATTTTTAATAATTTGAGTATTAAATAAAGATCAAATATGATCCTTTGTTGTACACACCTTAGTAAATAAGTACAATCTCTATATTATATAGATCGTTTTAAACTTTAAAACTTTCCTTTTTTAGAACATCATTTTTTACTTTACCCTTTTCAATATTAGTACAACTACACTCAATATAAATAATATATATAAAAGAATTATTTAGGGACGGATGGAGTATAAAAAGAAGAGGAGCAAATTATGAAAAGTTCTCATCAAAAGTAACTTACTAAATTTTAAAATATTTATAATTTGTATATTTGTTATATTTTTTTTGAAAATTGAAATGAAAATCAATTAATAAAGTTGACAACAACTTTTCAAATATCTTTAGTACTAATGTAAACAAATTATATAACATTTAATATAATTCAATATGATTTACGAAATGACAAGAAATACAATATCAAAATAATAGTATCAAATATTGAATACTTTATTCTATATCCGATTTCACTTTTTTTTTAATTTAATATTTTTTTTGCATTTGTAATTGACATATTGACTTCTAAATCTTCGACACGTTAATATAAACTCTCAGAATTAAGATTAAATGATGAAACATTTGATTCAATATAAATTATTTGTCACCATTATTAATAATAGTCATGAAAAATAATTACAATGCAGAATTATTCAAACCAGTTTAAAACCATAAATCAAAGTAATATAGTTACTTCCCATCACTAATGAATTTGTTAATGGTTTACTAAATAAATATTTTTGGTAAACGTTCAAAATAATGATAATATTTTTTCGTTTAGTAAAAAATGAATTTCATTAACAGGTTTACTAAATAATGTATTGTTCAACATAAAATATTATCATTACCTCATGAAAGCTTTAATATTTTAACTAACTTTATTTAAAATCTATTCATCGATATTATAAGAAATATAAAAGATGGATGTCAGATAAATTTGTTAATAGACAAAGACAAATTAGTAAAAGAATACATGCATTAAATTAATGTTTCTGCAAGGAGTATATAAAATGATTGTCAACCATAGTTATTTGTTGTTGCGTGAAGTGTATAAACTAAATGCAATAAATATTTTTGAAACAAATCATTTTATTTAGATGTTTTGAAACTTAATTTATGAGTAATATGAGTAGTTTTATGAAAAGTTTAATTCTTCTTCATTCTTATAAATTTTAAATTTTTATAGTTCTAAAACTTAAAGATTTTTAGAACCAATTTGTTGTTCGAGGTGCTTAGATATTTTTCTTATTCTAATAAAATGTTTTATATATTTTATAACAATATTATATATCAATAATATCAATAAATTATATAACAATTAGATTTCAAATAATTTACACTATACAACAGTAATATAAACATACATAATTATGACATATTATGAAATTTACAGACAATTTCATATAAATTAATAAATAGAAAAGACAAATTAGTAACCGAACATCTACAATAAATTAACTCTTAACATTTACTTGCCACCGATAATGGTAATAGTTTGTATAAAATATAAGCATATGCACTACTCTTATTGACATTCAAATATTTTGTATTTAATCGTCGAATACTTATAAAAATTCAAGCAATTTTATATGTGAAACATATAGATTGGACATAGACTATGGTTTGATTGAACAAATAATTGACAAATTTATAAGAAAATAAATATATATATGAGCCAAAGGGTGGGAGAGATGGCAAGATTAGAGGTCACACTTACTTATCAAAAAATAGATAAATAAATAAATATATACATATATATATATATATATATATATATATATATATATATATATATATATATATATATATATATGAGATTTTTTCTACTACATTTTAATCAAATCTGATTCTAAAATATAAAATTCTTAATATATTCATCTAGCCTACATGTTTAAAAATCCAAGTCTAATATATGCAAAAAAAAAAAAAACTTTTACCTAAATTAACAAAAAAAAAATCTTAATATATTTGTCTAGCCTACATGTTTAAAAATTCATGTATAATATTTGCAAAAAAAACTTTAACCTATTAAAGTTAATTTACAAAAGATATATATTTATTCAACTTAATCGGTGATAGGCCAAGGTTAATTTGAACTTTAATTTTACAAATATTTACCAAAATATACAGATCTATGATGTTTTTCTCCATTTTCATTAGATCCAAAAATAGAGTGTAGATCTGAAGTCAAAAAGTGCATATATGATGTTTATTTGTCCATTTTTGTCAAAATCAAATTTATAAAACAAATGTCCAACATAAAAAGTTGGGATCAGGAGATTTTTTTTTACCCATTTTGAAAAACAAATTGAATAAAAAACTCATATGCTTAAAAAAAATCAAATATGATAGATCTAAGTTTCTATTTTTATAAATTGTTTTTTAAAGTAAATATGCATATCGATATATACTTGGATATAATTAATTAACTATAAAATATGTATATTTTTCATACTTAGTTAAATTAAACTTTCAATTTTTTTAATAATAATCAAAATTCAAATTTGTATTATACAAATTTCTCTCAAAATTTTATTTTAAAAAAATAAAAAGGAAATATAAAAAATACCTAGTTGTGAAATAGTTTGAAGGTATTCAATGTTAGGGTTTCTTGGGGGAAGACGACAAATGAAATCTTGAAACAAAGGGTTGAAGGAGATGAAGAAGATGATGTGGCTACATATTTTGAAGAAGAGAAGGGGACCTACCGAAATATCTACTATCTGTTATAGGACTTCTCTTAAGGGACACTAAGAATTTAGACTCAATAACTTTTGTTATTGAATAGTTGTATAAGAATTATATTGCATAATATGTTATTCCTAACATTTTAGTGTTGGAGGTTTTCTTTAAAGTCTGTTATTCTGACTTCAATTCCTTTTTTATTAGATATAACAAACAATTTGATATTTGATTATTTAATTAGTAAAGTAATTTTCATTTATTTATTTTTATATGTTTGTATTTCAATAACCAATATTTTTTACAGCCATTACATCAATACAAAATAATAGAAACTATCATCGATCTATATCGGTTTATGTCATCCACATACACAAAACTCTCATCAATTGTCGACTTAACAAATAATAAAGATAGTTCAATTCCATCTATTTATGTCATCTACATACACAAGACTCTCATCAATTGTTGACTTAACAAATAATAAAGATAGTTCAATTCCATCTAATCATGCCTTTCCAAACTAGAAAATGCATTTAGATAATTCTCCGTCACTTTCTCAATGTAATTTTGTTTTGTTATATCTTATATTTTGTATTATTTAGGTCGTCCTTTTTAAATGTGCTTTCTTATCCCTTTGTTTATTAATGATATTATTTATTTGTTAAATAGGTTGCATTAGTTTTTTTGTTGTAATATACCGTAATTAACAATTATATAATAATTTTGAAGGATTATATTTTTAAGTTGACAAACACATTAATAAATATTCAAATTTGTTTTACGATTACTATTTTGTGTGTGTTTCAATCAAAAGTGTGAATCAAATAAAGGGTGAAATGGTTAAACTAACATTAAAAAAAAAAGAGATATTAGATATTTATGTATACTTTTTAAATCAAATTCATGTGGAAATGGATCATATCTATTGATTATTATATTTTCATATTTGTTTATCTGTGAAATGTTTTTACATTGCAATGTATTTGGAATTTGAATAGATATATAACATTTGTGATTTTTTAGATTATTTGAAAATTACCAATCAAATATTTAAATGTAATTTTTTGTAGTGCTTTTATTTGGTATCAAGAAAGATTGTATCACTGTTTTAATATTAACAATTCAAAGTACAATTTATGTCGTATATATGCAAGGATAAATACAACTTCATGCTTTAAAACTACCCATTCTAGAATTAAAATAATAATGGTACGTTTTCAATGATAAATATTACTCCATCCGTCCCAAAATTATCGTTCTCCTTTTATTTTTCATCCGTCCCAAAATAGTTGTCCAGTTTAAACTTATTTTTTTAAAACATCACTTTTACCACTCTACCTTTACTTTTTTACCTTACTTTAATTATGAGTCATATACACATAGGCTTTAAATGAAACTACACATTAAACCAATAAAAATAATCAAATCAATTGTTTTTTCTTAATCCGTGCGTCGGGTCAACTAAGACGATAATTTAGGGACGTAGGGAGTATATATAAATTAGTATTCCAAAATTTATAATATATTTTTTCAAATATATGTGATCTTCTAGCTTTAATTTTAGTGTAATTTTTATTTATTTTATTCACATTAAAGTTCTTAATTGTATATTATATTCAAGTTTATTTCAATATATGATATTCTATTGATGAAAACATGTTTTCAAAATTGTACCCACTTGAAATTCCCCCTTTATTTAAATATTTGATATTTTAATATTCCATTTGGAGGTAAGACAATTGTGCTTGGTATAGATTTTTGACAGATATGACATGTGATTTCAAAAGAAGTACATCAGATATTGTTCATTCCACTATTAATTCATTGTATTTGTGGAGAGATTCGCCTATTTTGAGGTGGACAAGGAATATGAGATACAAAGTATAGGTCCAATGAGCGTTCCAAATAATTG
Source organism: Codonopsis lanceolata (assembly GCA_013146195.2). NCBI lineage: Eukaryota > Viridiplantae > Streptophyta > Magnoliopsida > Asterales > Campanulaceae > Codonopsis > Codonopsis lanceolata. Next base: position 49,545,706 of record CM028378.1, on the reverse strand, counting down.
AATTTTTTTGTTGATTGGATTGCGAAGATTGACGATAGTAAAATTGATGAACCAAATGATAATTGTGCTTATGTTGATATTCTCAATCAATCAACTGATACTTAAGGAATTCAATAATCCAATCGCTCCAATTGTACAAAACACATATCCTTCATTTGGAAGTAGTCCCGATGATTCATAATTTTTAGAAGAGAGTATTCTACATCTGACTCTTGATGTAGTCAATTCAATAAATAATTACATGATATTGAAGAACAATTCAAAATGAAAATTATTTTTGAGCTCATATTTTTCATATCATTTTGATAGAAACGTGATCTTTTGAACGTTTATTGATTCTGCAATCAATCACAATATTGAAAGTTGGAGTTACAAAAACTAAATGAGAAGATAACAAAACGTGAGTTAGTCTAAGTGGGAAAATTTGGTCCGACATTTGTGTCCGCACTCGTACATGAGTATGGTATCCCGAAAGCTAAATTAGATCATGATTTGCAGAGGGTGTGCACAAGGAAGGGTCTCTACTCAACACAAGTTTACTCTTACCACATGAAACACTTATATATAAACCACTCAATCTTTTGTTATTTTCACAATATGGGATAAACTCACTTCCAACATCACACTTTAATCAATCATAACTTATTCATCCCAATACCAAATTGAACATATGAATCTATGATTTCGATATTGTCACGGAGTAGAACACGTTTCCACAATTATCCTTGTCATTATACAAATGACATATGAAAAAATACGTGTCTCAAGATTACACAATTTCATTATTTAAACACAATTTTTCCAACAAAGTTTACTTTAAAAAGTTTTGTCTACAATTTTTTTTAAAATTTCAACTCTACCCTCCATATCTGATAAAAATATCTATATTATGCTAAAATATTTTTGTGATATAAAATAAGTTATTGTTTGACATTTAGATCTCTTACATTTAGTGTTTTTGGCACATTACCATTTCTGTTAAAAATTTTAGATGAGGCGTTAACGGCAAGTTAATTAGTTGATCAAAGCGATTACCTCCAATTTGTATGATGATCGATAATTGGATACTCAAAAATATATTAATTAGAATGTGTGGTAATTATTCAAAAGACAAAAATTTAGGTAATAAGATCTTATAGATATTTTTTGTAAGACAATTTTTCCTATTTAACTTACCATGTGTTAATAGGTTAAATTATGAGAGAGCGAGAATTTTTATAAATTAAAATGCGAAAAACATATTTAAGATGGTTAAAACATATACTATGAAAATGGAAATTTAAAAAATTAAGTCTACTTTTTTGGAAGTGACATCTTCAAATAAAATATCTAGAATGACAGACGAGTTAGAGAATTGAGATGCACTCAATATTTAACCTTAAAACGATAAAAGGGAGTCACGTGGGGTTTAACCCTTGCAAATTGCAATAGACGCCGGCTGCTGCCTGGGGCTGGGAGGGACCCGGGTTACCCCGCGTTTGGGTGTACTTGACTTTGAAACAGTCTTCAGTCTTCCCACCTATTTCATCGTTTCCCTTTCTCCGTGTCTTTTCTTTTTCGTTTTTTAGGTAGAGCAACACTCTTAGTTAGGGTGTACGCGCTTCGTTCCGTTTGGTTAATCCCAAAATTATAAATCAAACCATGTCCTATTAGTTTCAATTTTTTAAAAAGTGAATCGAACCATTTGGTTTTGTTTGGTTCGATTTGATGATTTATATAATTTTTTTATTTAATTTAACCAACATTAATAATAACTACAAAAATAATATTTTAATTTAGAATAACATCAAACATTAGAAAATAACTTATTAAAAGAAAATTATTATAAATAAAACCATACAAATTCCAATATATATATATATATATATATATATATATATATATATATATATATTATAAATAAAGAAAAATACATATGTTTGGTTTTGTATGGTTTGATATAAAAAAAATTTGAACCTAACATGATTGTTTTTTTCAATTTTGAAATCGAAACTGAACCGCCTTGAATCAAAACCGAACCAAACCAACTGATTTGATTTTTTTATTTAGATTTTATATTTTCGTGATTTCGATGTACACCCCTATTCTTGGATGTGAAAAATATGACCAAAATATTTACCAACATGACGTAGTTAATTGGCAAATAACTAGAGTCACAAATTTTCTCATGATTATATGTAATAAATATTGAAAAATAATATATATATATATATATATATATATATTGAAAAAAATTAAAATTATTTTCCATGTAACGTTATATTCTATATTAAAATTTGTGAAACTCTTTGAATATAATTTGAACCTAAAAACTATTAGTAAAATATTGTATTTTTCAAATTTATGTGATTTTCTATCTTTAATTTTAATGTTTATTATTTTTTGATTATTTTGTTCATATTAAAGTTTTTAATTATATACAAACCGTACAACACACGGGTGCATCACTAGCACATGATATAAACCAAATTCGTTAATAGATAATGTACATGCAATATTATTCAAACTATTAATATGTAGTGAAGGATATATATATATATATATATATATATATATATATATATATATATATATATATATATATATATATATATATATATATATATATATAGTGAAATCTAGAGAATAAAGAAGTAATTGTTTTTTTCTTTTATTTTTGTTGAAGATTTTTTTGTTACTCTATTTATATTTTTAGTTCTACTTCAATGCTAGTGATTCTTTTTTCGAAATTACATTTGGTCTTGAATTATGAGTTATAGTTTGCCTATAAAAAAAAGGAGAGTTATAGTTTGCCTTTTTATAAGTGTCTCCTAGTTTTATGATTTCGAATATGCAATAATGTAAAATAGAATTAAGCACTAATTATTACGTAATTTATTTATCCTGAAGGGTCCCGACATAAGCTAACCTCGAAGGGGACCATTTTGGGTCACACTATTAGCGAGTCGGATGCCAGGAGTTTCGGCTAGGCCGAGGAGGGGTTACCTCGCCTAGCAAATGGGTTGCTTAAAGAACAGATTGGCGCCCAAGGCTAGCTAGTACAGCTCGGCCTCGATGGCAGCAAGGCTAGTACAGCTCGGCCTCAGCAAACGGTAGGGCAAGTTCGTCCTCGGTGACAATCGATCATGAAAAAGACGAGGCAATCAAGGTTCGACAGTTCTGGCAAGAACCCTGCCATACGCCGGATATACTGATACACATAACCAACCACTCCTCAGATAGGCGTACAGTCTAGTCACTTCTTCTATCTAACGCGACATCAGAGCATTGATGATCAGCCACAACATGTCCACAAATAGAAAAGCGTCACCTCACAGTCCATTCATGTATAATATGAGACAATTCTTTATAGTTATTGTTAAGCCAAAAACAGATATCCACAACTAAGATACAACACTCATTCCAGTGAAAAGGCCATAAGAATAAACTATTAATACATTACATTTACTGCAATTCATATCGTCCGTAATTTCATCCTTATGTCGAAGGGTATGAGTCGGGCCACCCCTGACTCCTTAACGACGCTATTCATTTTTACAGTAGAGAGTTTATTCGTATACACATCACTTTTTAGCTCACCAACATAGTTGATTACATAAGCTAAAGACAAGATCACCACAAATTTAACGTGATCATATCCTAACCCACATTAGGATGCAGAAAATCTAATTTGGAAATTAAAATAAATGTTGGGAGGTATGAGTATCCACCAATTAAATAATGGAGTTGGTATGTGAAAAGGAAATAAATAAAATATGTTGTAGAGTTGTAATAGTAAAATAACTAGGTTCTTACAGGTGCTGCGATGCACATGCACTCCCTTCATTCCAGGAAATAAATAAATAGTAATGTTTGGGACACTCTTATTTTGCACCAAAATATGAGTACTTTGTGATGTGGTACACTCTCATTGGCTGGAATGATCAGACCTACAAAATGTTTAACCAATGAGAGTATGTCACATCATAGAGTACCTGATGTGGCAATAATATCAGTCATACCGGGGGTGCCAAAAGTCGTTGAGATACATAAATCGTTCGTTGACTAGATTGGTGATGAAATCGTCGTTTGAGTAGGATATTTAGCTTTTATTTACGATCTCTGAAAAATAAGCACCATGAGTGGTGGGGGATGTCTCCCAAAACCCTCCGGCGTGAAAATCAGTACAGTGTAAAAATATAGGAGGCGCGTAGCCCCCGTGTGTGGAGTGAGAACTATAGAGGAGAGAGTGTCCCCTACTATGAGATAATAGGGTTTATTTATACATGAGGGGTTAGGGATGGATTGTCACGCATGGGCCAGGTCCATAGTGTTGTGTAGTCCTATAAAGTATACTGGGCCAGTGTAGTGGAAAGCCTCCTCGTTTAAGCGAGGCTTAAAAGCCTTTTTGAGGCAAATTAAATATGGGCACTTCAGTAGCCCCCTGGTCCTTATTCCTTGGGATTTATCTCAAGGGTAAGGAGTATAATTTTATGCCAAGCATAACATCTACTCAACCGCGAGATACTCGCGTGGGAGGATAAAATAAAGCTCGACCGCGAGATGCTCAAGCGAGAGGATTATCTACTCAACCGCAAGACGCTCGAGCGGGAGGATAATGTGAAGCTCATCCACGAGATGCTCGGGCGGGGTGATAATCTACCCAACCGCGAGATGCTCGAGCGGGAGGATATGTAAGGCTCAGTCGCGAGTAAACTCGAGCGGGGAGCGTAAGCACGAGAAGGTGTATAATCTACTCGACTGCGAGTAAACTCAAGTGGGAAGATAATATATGACTCAACCGCGAGTAAACTCGAGTGGGGAGCATAAGCGCAGGTAGGCACGGTGTAATACTCAACCGCGAGTAACACTCGAGCGGGAGGACAATATAAAGCTCAGCAGCGAGTAAACTCGAGCGGGGAGCGCAGCGTAGAGCAAGCTTACTCAACCGCGAGTAACACTCGAGCGGGAGGACAATATAAAGCTCAGCCGCGAGTAAACTCGAGCGGGGAGCGTAAGCGCAGGTAGGCGCAGTGGATTACTTAACCGCGAGTAACACTCGAGTGAGAGGAAAATATAAAGTTTAATCGCGAGTAAACTCGAGCGGGGAGCGTAAGCACATGTAGGCGCGGTGTACTACTAAACCGCGAGTAACACTAGAGCGAGAGGACAATATAAAACTCAGCTGCGAGTAAACTCGAGCTGGGAACGTAAGCACAGGTAGGCGCAGTGTACTACTCAACCGTGGGATGCTCAAACGGGGAGCTTAAGCGTATAAAGGAAATCCAGAAGCCTCATCGTGGTGAGGGTCTTCAAGAGTCCGAGCAGCCTCACCGCGTTGAGGGTCTTTGGAGTGATAATAAGAAACTCGGACTCTAGCGCGAGTGTAATCTGAAGCTCGGGTTGTGGATCGAGTGTAATATGAAACTCGGGTTGCGGCACGAGCATAGCGTGCACGGTCACAGACTAATAATATGAAGCTCTCGGGGCATACGCACGGCACGAATAATATGAAGCTTCGGCCGTGGCACGAGCATGGGGGTAATAACATGAAGCTCGGGCTGTGGCGCGAGCGTAGCGTGCACGGGCAAGAGAATAACGATTTGAAGCTTGGGTTGTGGCGCGAGCGTAGCGTGCCTGGGCACGATAATAATAACATGAGGCTCGGGCTGTGGAACGAGCATGGCGAGCACGGGCACGAGAATAATGATCTGAAGCTTGGGCTGTGGCGCGAGCGTAGCATGCTAGGGCACGTAATAATAATCTAAAGCTCGGGCTGTGGCGCGAGCGTGGCTTGTACGGGCACGAGAATAATAATATGAAGCTTGGGCTGTAGCGCGAGCATGGCGTCTGCGCACGAATAATGATATGAAGCTTGGAGCGTGGCGTGCACGGGACGAGAATAATGATCAAGCTCGAGGCGCGCGCGCGGCAGATAATGATTGAAGCTCGGCCGTGGCGCGAGAGTGGCGTGCACGGGCACGAGAATAATGATATGAAGCTTGGACTGTGGTACGAGCGTGGCGTGCGCGGGAACGAGGATAATTATCTGAAGCTCCGGTTGTGGGGTGAGCGTGACGTCCACGAGCACGTGAATAATGATCTAAAGCTTCGGCCGCGCAGCGTGGCGTGCGAGAATAATATCTGGCCGTGGGCGCGAGCGTGTGCACGCATGAATAACGGCTCAGCGCGAGCGTGCACGGCACGAGAATAATGATCAAGCTCTCGGGCGCGAAAGCATAGCGTGCACAGCACGATAATAATAACATGAGGCTCGGCGTAAGCGCGAGCATGGCGCGCACGCACGAGAATAATGATCTAAAGCTCAGCGAGCCGCATGGGCACGCATAACGCAAGCTCGAGCGAACGTAGTGTGCCTGGGCACGATAATAATAACATGAGGCTCAGGTTGTGGCACGAGCATGGTGTGCACGGGCACGAGAATAATGATTTGAAGCTCGGGCTGTGGCGTGAGCGTAGCGTGCATGGGCACGATAATAATAATATGAAGCTCGGGCTATGGCGTGAGCATGGCGTGCACGGGCACGAGAATAATAATCTGAAACTCGGGGTGTGGCGCGAGCATGGCGTGTACGGGCATGAGAATAATGATATGAGGCTCAGGTTGTTGCGCGAGCGTAGTGTGCCTGGGCACGTGAAGGTCTCTAATAATCTGAGTAGCCTTACTGTGGTGAGAGTTTTCCAGAAATCCATATGCTCAATCGAGAAGCTCAGCCGTGGGATGCCCAAACGGGGAGCGTAAGCTCATAAAGGAAATCCAAAAACCTCACCGTGGTGAGGGTCTTCGAGAAATCCAGCAGCCTCACCATGTTAAGGGTCTTCAGGAATCCAAGCAGCCTCACTTTGGTAAGAGTCTTCCAGAAATCCATATGCTCAATCGAGAAGCTCAACCGTGGGATGCCCAAACGGGGAACATAAGCGCATAAAGAAAATACAGAAGCCTCATCGTGGTGAGGGTCTTCATGAATCCGAGCAGCCTCACCCTGGTGAGAGTCCTCCAGAAATCCGTATGCTTAGGCGAGAAGATCAATCGTGGGATGCCTAAATGGAGAGCGTGTAAAGGAAATCCAGAAGCCTCACCATGGTGAGGGTCTTCGGAGTGATAATAAGAAACTCGGGCTCTAGCGCGAGTGTAATCTAAAGCTCGGGTTGTGGCATAAGTGCAATATGAAATTTAGGCTATGGTACGAGCATAGCGTGCGCGGGCACAAAATAATAACATGGAAGCTCATGTTGTGGCACGAGCAAGACGTGCACGGGCACGAAGCAATAATGAGACTCGGGCTGCGACACGAGCATAGCGTGCACGGGCATATAATAAAAACATGAAGCTCATGATGTGGCACGAGCAAGACATGCACGGGCACGGAACAATAATGATTTGAGGCTCGGACTATGGAGCGAGCATGACGTGGACGGGCACGAGAATAATAATCTCGCCGTGGCACGGCGTGGCGTGCGCACGAGATAATAATGATCGGCTTCGAGGCGTGGCGCGCGTGGCGTACGCACGATAATAATAACATAAGGCTCGGGCTGTGGCACGAGTGGACTAAGTGCTTGGTTTTGGCCAAGGCTTTGAGCAGGCATGGATCTCTATTGCCTTGGGGCGAGCATCTTGAAGACTGCCTAGCGGACATGGCCCAACTCTATACGACGATCAACTAACCGGGCTTGGCCTTGTTCGACGTTTGTACGTCGAAGTTGTTGCTAGTATATCAACTGGGTATAGAGATATACGACTAACAATGTTGCTCGGTCACTATAGGAATCCAAGGTAGTTAGATGCTACCTTGTGGGTATGGTCCCTATCGCCCTGGGCGAGCATCCTGAAGACTGCCTAGCGGGCATGACCTTAACTACGAACGACGGTGACTAGTTAGCAGGGCTTGGCCTGTTCGGACGTTGTATGCGTCGAAGCTGTTGCTAGTATATCAACTGGGTATAGAGATATACGACTAACAGTGTTGCTCGGTCACTATAGGAATCCGAGGTAGTTAGATGCTACCTTGTGGGCATGGCCCCTACCACCTGGTGGGCATCCCAGTACGTGAATCGGGAATGGCCCTATCTTGCTCACGGAAAGGATAAGATATGTCCACAAATACTTCGGTATAGAGGAAGGTTGACCGGGCATGGCCCTATCTGCTCGATTGGCGAACAGATTTTGTCAAGCAATCTGAAAGCAATTTGTATAAATAAACATATTAACAATTTAATTAAAGAACTTGCCTTTCTGTTGATAAGATGATAGTGGCCCCAACAAGGCTGAAGGTCTTATCTACCAGTGCATTAGGCCGTCCGAATAGTTGAAAAGATATTTGGGCTTTTCCGTTTGTGGGCAGACCCCCTACTTTCCGACTATAAGTGTTTACCTTGAGGTCGAGAAGTAATTATGGGCGTTGTAGTTTTCTTTCTGAGGAAGTCTGGGTTGGCACCAAGAGTGTGCCTAAGGCGCTCAGCGCGAGGGGAATCAACTCTAACGAGGAGGGTGTCATGGTTATCACGGTTACCAAGGCTTAGTTGACTTGGTTTGAGTACCTGAAAGTTTAGTGCATTATTTGTGAAACAAACATAGTCACATTTTAAATAAAATTGGGGTATGTATCATGCATTTAATCTTATGATAATAAGACGGTGTACATGATAGCGATTTATGTAAATAACAATAAATAAATATTGTTATTAGCATGATTGAGAAAAATAACATCAGTATTGATATTATGTGTTGTATACGGTCAAAACATGATTTGTATATGGAGTTCACTCGTGAATTTAGGCGTAGCGGTGAATAAAGCAATTTCATTATCATTTGTCATGTATGGGCAAATAAATAATAAAATATAGAGTACAATTAACTCCATTGATATGTTAAAATTTGATAAAGTGAGTGAGTATGCACTTTTTTTTTCATGCGTAATCGGGGATTAGTAAAATCATAAGGCGCGTAAAGGTGGTGTTATACATATGGTCGCAGATGCAAAATATATTTAATTGCATGCATTGGTGTAGTATAGCATAACATGCATCATCATGGTGGACAATTTGATGTAAACATAGTATAGTTACAAGCATAAATGCATTATAATTACTCTGATTTATGTCGTATAGCAATTGTCACAATTAAATGTCATGTATTGATCACCAATTAATAATAATTTTAATCGGTTACTACAATTATCATGTCATATGTATTTATCGCATGACAATTTATTTGATATTATAGCTATCTCGTATAGCGCCGAGTTATAATCGTCAATTATTAATTTTCATAATCAATAATTTTAAAGAAATCAATGTCCCAAAATTATAGCTCAAACACGACATATACATATTGCATGCATATTTTACGCAAATTATAGTGTCTCGTGTTAATTTGGAGCGAAAAGTAATCATGCGAATCACTTATAAATTTTAATTTATGTTTCGTTAGCTAATTATTTGCTAATAATAACAAATCAAGGTCATATAGGCACATTCTGCAAATATGGAGGGTAAAAATGGAAAGAGACCACCTGAAATAGTAGGGAACCGGCTTAAATAGTGTCTGAATCGGGATAGAAAGGGGTGAACCGGGTCAAGAAGGACTGGGCGGTTCAGATGGACCAGATCACGGTCCGTTAGCCTTTCCTGACAGAGTTTAACGGAAGCTGACCGAATATAACGGCAGCTGAATAAATTATAAGGGAGCTGAGTGAAACTTGATGAAACAGAGAGTGGCCGAAGTGTAAGACAATTGGAGATGACGTCATGGATGACATTAGCGTCTGCATTGACACAGTCAGCGTCAGATCTCATGGCCGGCGCGTTACCGGACGTCCAGGAGGCCATCCACTTCAACCGGCGTGTGTGGGAGTGTCCCTGCTCCATTGGAGGTGATTTTACTTGCGTTGTGCTCAAATAATCAAGGCGCACCTAGGGGTGTTGTCAAATCTTTGATTAGAAGGCATGATGCGTGTCAGATCTGCAGATCGGAGCACTGTTGAGGAGTTACCGCGAGCTAGCGCCTCTAACCGGTTTGAGCGGAGCGTGAAAGAGAATTACAGATCCGATGGGGGTAATTTTCATGGCAGTGGACTCGTCTTGTCAAGGCGAACCCAGGGGTGTCCTCTGTTTTCAATTTGGTGTTTCTAATCTTTGTCCAGCCCGCCCTGAAAATTGACGTGGTTTGTTGTTTTCGAAGTGGCTTCATTGCTCATTTCCGGCACCAATCGAAAGGGTCTTCGCCATGGCCGTTGATGTTAGTGGCTAGAGTCGTTCCTGGCAACGGAACCAAACTGATGTGGCAAAAATATCAGTCATACCGGGGGTGCCGAAAGTCGTTGAGATACATAAATCGTTCGTTGACTGGATTGGTGATAAAATCGTTGTTTGAGTCGGATATCTGGCTTTATGTTGATCTATGCAAAATAAGCACCGTGAGTGGTGGGGGATGTCTCCCAAAACCATCCGATGTGAAAATCAGTACAGTGTAAAAATATAGGAGGTGCATAGCCTCCTTGCTTAACCGAGGCCCAAAAACTTTTTAATACAACTTAAATATAGATACTTCAGTACTCATATTTTAATACAAAATTAGAATGACCGAGCATCGTTCATAAATAAAATATGCTGCGTCTTATGTTTACACTTTTCTCCTTGCATTAGATAAAACAGAAGGACCCACACACAAGCTAATTTACTTTTGTCTAAAACCAACCGACTTCAGATGTGAGTCCACTAGCTACCACTTGGACCATATGAAAGCTCAACAAAACGTGCGCTCATCCCACTCTCTTATTATATTGACCGAGCAAATTGTATTACATACGTCCCCCCTCGGCCCTCCCTCTGTTTTTAAACAAAATTCGGCAAAACTCTTCTAACTTTCCTAACACTTGGCACGCAACTTCCCCTTCTCTCTCCCTTATAAACCCCCACTCCCCACACACCTCACTCCACCAAACTTGTTCAATTTACATCTCTCTCTACTCTCTACTCTCTACTCTCTACTTGAGTGAAATTTCCAATGGCACTTGAAGCTTTGAATTCTCCGACGACGCCAACCGCCCCTCTTTTCAAACATGAGAACGTCAGTCTAAACTATTTGGAGCCTTGGGCCAAGGGCAAACGCTCCAAACGACCTCGTATTGATCAGCCACCGACTGAAGAAGAGTACCTCGCACTCTGTCTTATGTTTCTCGCTCGTGGCGGCGGTGCTCCCACCAACTCCACTACTGCTCAACGCAAAAGCTTTCCACCGTCTCCTCCGCCCCCTGCCCTGGCCCTGCCTTCCGATTCTAAGCTACTTTACAAGTGCAGCGTATGTAATAAGGCGTTTGGCTCGTACCAAGCACTTGGCGGACACAAGGCTAGTCACCGGAAACACGCCAGCAGCGGGGAGGAACAGTCAATATCTTCAACTACCACAACTGCAGCGCCTGCCACCAATAGCGGCGGCAGGACGCACGAGTGCTCCATCTGTCACAAGTGCTTTCCCACCGGACAGGCCTTGGGAGGACACAAAAGGTGCCACTACGAAGGCGGCGCTGCTGGTGTCAGCAGTGGCGTCACATCATCGGAAGGCGTGGGTTCCACCAACGGCCACCGTGGATTCGACTTGAACCTTCCGGCCTTGCCCGAATTCTGGCCCAGTTTTGGTCATGACCAAGAGGTGGAAAGCCCTCACCCGGCGAAGAAGTCCCGTCTTTTCCACCCGGCGAAATATGAAATCTCTGCAGATCAAATGAATTAGCAACTTTTGGCTTGTCTAAGTAGGGAATTTGAATTAGGAAATTTGGTTGAGTAGTTATTACGAGTACCTATTAGAGAGATTTTTTGTATATAGAAGTTATATCGACGATATAATTGTGATACTGATAATTCAATTTAATTGATTATTTTATCAAAATTCTGATCAGAACAGGAATATCTCCGTCCAATTAACATGCTATGTTTTTCACTTTTGAGTCTTGACTCCCTTGCCTTGAACGAGTCGGAGTCGGAGTAGGAGTAGGATAGATGGAGAAACAAGTCTCAACTTCCGTGAACCAAACATATGCTCTCCCCTCCGTTCATTACTTTTTGTTATACTTGTATAATCTTTCACTCAAATTCATTCTATTGTAACTAATGTATACTTTTTTAAGTTTTTTATAATTTGTAATATTTTTTTTTGATATTACAACTTACATATGTTATAATTTTTTTTTAAAAAAAAAATTATAGCAAATTTTCATTTGAAAACAATTAATTTGAATAAAATAATTTATCAAATAAGATAATAATTTAGAAACAAATACTTGCATATTCTTATATATATAAAAATATACTAGTATTTTCTGGTTACATGATTTTCTCCAAATTTTATTTTAAGAGGTAGTAGCAAAATTATTGACATTTCTCTCGCAACTTGGCTTATTCAAAACCGAGTTAGCTAGCGTGTGAATGGTGGGGGCAACCCCAAATTTCAGAGGTTGAGTTGAAGGCCACTTGTGAAGACGGTGGCAGAGTGTCACTGCACTGGTGAGTGGTGACGGTTTCTATTTTCTAACCAAACACAATCACTCCATCCGGTTCTCGCCCACGCTATTTGCATGTTAATCCATTTATTGCATAGCTGGAGCATCACGTCAGCAAACAATATGGTCGAATCGGACCAAAACATATGGTTGTGTTAAAGTATTTATCATTTAATTAGGGCGGTAATCTCAACCTAAAACTCGTTAACCTATTCAACTTGACTTGAAAATTATCTAACCAAATTTGACTTGAAAATTTTCATGGTCGAAACGGATCGACCCATTTCCCTTTTCGACCCATAATCTTTTTGTTATATAAATGTAGGCTTTTTTGACGAAAAATATGAGACAAGAATGGGTGACCCTTTTAATAATTGGCTTGTAACGGGTCACTACCCGGTTCAACCCGTCACCAGTTTCTACCAGACCAATATCCGACCCGACACACACATTCGCCGGCCCTTAATTATTAAATTTATCAAACCTAAATTTTTTGGTTATAACCAGTGTTCTAAAACTCCCCGTCTAGCTCCTACAGCTAGGCCCTCTACCGCGACTTTCTTGTCGCCGCCTAATCGACAAGTCGGCATCCGGATAGATAGAAGAAAGAAGAAGAAAAAAAGATGAAGAAGAAGGGGGCTGTCTCGAGACTCATAATTTAGAATGAGAAGAGATTAGAGAGGATATGTTAAACTGTGGGTTGTAGGGGCAGTAGGTAGGTGGAGTAATTTTATTTTATTTTTTTAGTTTTAAACATGGCTGATTTATTGCTTTGGGGTTGTTGAGAATTGGGATTAAACGTAGGTTTATATATTTTTGTTTATTTTACAAATATAGACAAATGTTTGATAAAATGACAAATATAAAAAAATTAAATTTGTAGTCAATGTGTTTGATCTTTGATGTAAATTATCAAAAAAGTGGTAATTATGTCTTAATTCTAGGCCCCGCCTAGGCCCCGACTAGTCCCTTAGGCGCTAGTGTGCCGCCTAACGGTCGCCTAACGATTTTTAGAACCTTGGTTATAACAAAAAGATAACAGAAAACGATGACGAGCAAGGGCCTTCTTCTCAGTAAAAGACAAGGTTCTAAAAATCGTTGCGCGACAGCTAGACGGTGTACTAGCGCCTTCCGTCTAGGGGATTAGTCGGGGCGTAATTGAGGCCTAGGCGGGGCCTAGAAGTAAGACATAATTACAATTTTTTTTTATATAATTTACATCAAAAATCAAACATATTAACTACAATTTTTTTATTTTATATATTTATCATTTTATCAAACATTTGTCTATATTTGTAAAATGAACAGAAATATACAAACATACCACTAATCTCAAATCCCAACAATCCCAAAGCAATAAACCAGTCAAGTTTAGAACTATAGATATATATATATATATTACTCCACCTACCTACTACCCCTACAACCTACAGTATAACATATCCTTCCTAGTCCCTCCTCATTTTAAATTCTATGTCTGGAGACAGCCCCTTTCTTCTTCATATTTTTTCTTTTTCTTTATTCTCTCTATCTGGCAGATCGATAACCCTTTTTTCTTTCTTTCTTTTTCCTCATAGATCTAACCCTTTAATCTATCCTCTCTCTCAGTCCACCAAACATCCACAAAATCAAACCCCTTTTCTTTTTACCTCCCTCTATTCCTCACCATTACCACTCCCCTTCCTTCTCCAATTCACCTCCCTTCCTTCTCCGGTCACCACACGCTCCAAAATCAAAACTACAAATAAATTAAGGTCAGCGGGGTTTGGTGTAGGTGTCAACTTGGTCGATTAGGCGGCGACTAAGAAAGTCGCGACGGTGGAGATACGCCTAGCGCCTATACGGAGCTAGGCGGGGAGTTTTAAAACACTGGTAAAAGATACACTCTTATTGGTCTCCATTGTACGGTCGGTCCTCATTGCCTCATTGGGAACTTGATTGGCCACAAAATCTCGTAAAACTAGTTATTGAGCTCGTGCTCTGCACATGTGCAATATAAATTAAAGATCAACAATTACCTAATTCTATTGATTCGAATATTTCATCATACATTGATGAATCATGTATATAAAGTATAAATTATGCTTAAAAAAAATAATAGATATAAACAAATAAAGCAAGCAAATTCACATATAAAATAGAAATCACGCTTTCGTTGTTGTGAGTGGCAGCGATCGAAGATCTATCTTTGGGGTTATGACTCGGTTTTGATCATATTAAAGTTTTGTTCACGGAGAAAATATTGAAATAAATTTACGATATTATTTTATAAAAGTTACGATTAACATTATTTATAAATAGATATTGGTTATAAAAGTCTTTAGATAAAAGAATTTTTATGTTAATCACCAAAAGTCATTTATTTAAATACTTTTAAGGCAAATATTAATTTTCAACCAATGTTTGTTGCATCGCTTTTATTGACAATTATAATAGAGATGCATCTTAGTGAAAAAGTAGTGTTGTTAGTGAAAGAAATTGTGCACCTTGATGCACGAATTTCTTTACATGTCATTTGTTTGTTGGCAAATGTAATTATGCAAATGTATTCTACTTTGTGAGATCATCGAAATGAAATATTTATTTTTCCCAATGTACTAAAAATCGTTAGGCGACCTCTAAGCGTCATACTAGCGCCTAGCGCCTAGGGGACTAGTCGGGGCGTAATCGAGGCCTAGGCGGGGCCTAGAATTAAGGCAAAATTACAATTTTTTTGATAATTTACATCAAAGATCAACCACATTAACTACAAATTTAATTTTTTTCTTATGCTTGTCATTTTATCAAACACTTGTCTATATTTGTAAAATGAACAAAAATATACAAAACTACCTTTAATCTCAATTCTCAACAACCCCAAAAAAAATAAACCAGCCAAGTTTAGAACTAAAAACAAAAAAAATATTACTCCACCTACCTACTACCCTTACAACCCACAGTCTAACATATCCTTCATAATCTCTTCTCATTCTAAATTATGAGTCTTGAGACAACCCCCTTCTTCTTCATCTTTTTCTCTTCTTCTTTCTTCTATCTATCTGGCAGACCGGCAACGTAGACGCCGACTTGGTCGATTAGGCTGCGACTAAGAAAGTCGCTGCGGTAGAGAGGTGTCTAGCGCCTAGGCGGAGCTAGGCGGGGAGTTTTAGAACAATATTTTTTTTCAAATCGAGTTTTGGATGAATAAGATATCAATGTTTAAAGTACAATATTTGTTGAAAAAAATTAATGTTTTTAGTGAAAAAAAATTGTGCAACTTGAGGCACAATTATAGAAGTATTTTATCTAAAAACTTTTAAAACCATTATCAATTTCTAGTCAATGTGAGATATATATATTCTATATGTAATAATAGTAGAAATTTTTTATTTAAAGTCTTTTCAAACCAACATCACTTTCTAACGAATGTACGATACATCTATTTTATTAATAATAATAGTATAAATATTTTATCTTAAAACTTTTAAAACCAACATTACTTTCTATCTAATGTAGGATACATTTTTTCTATTGTTAGTAAAAGAATTTTATCTAAAAAAATTTAAACTGAAATATTTTTCTAACTAATATGTAATACATTTATTCTATTTGTAATAATAATATAAATCTTTTATTTTTAAACTTTTTTAAAAATATCACTTTTCAACTCAATGTGAAATGTATATCTTATATCAGTCATAATAGTTGAAGTCATTTATCTAAAAAAAAATTAAAATTTATAATTATTTGTAGCCAAGTAAGAGTAAATCATTTTTATTGATAAGATTTTACCTAAGAACTTTTAAAGTCAACATCAACTTCTAACAATTGTGAACATACCAACGAGCTCTAGTTCTATTGGTACTGCTCACTTCTCCTAACGGAGATGTCGTGTGCTCAAGTCTCACAAAAGACACCCTGAACTTTACAACTCTCAATAGAGAGGTTGAGTGTTCAAGCCTCTTATGCACTGTTGTTGTTCAAGCCTTATCCAAAGGCCCATTTAGCTACTCACTTATGTTAACGGAAAGGTTGAGCGTTCAAGCCCTACCAGAGGCACCCTGGTACTTCACTACTCTCAATCGAGAGGTCGGGTGTTCAAAGTCGCACCAGAGCACCATTTGTTCGAGCCACACCAAAGGCATCATATATATAATTTTAGCCTTTCAAGACATTAAAAAAAATAAAAAAAATTAAGGGTTAGAGTACGGTCTATGTCTCCTACAATCTAAAAAAAAAAAAAACAATTGTGAACATATATATTATTTTGTTAACTTAGTAAAAGACATTTATCTAAATACTTTTTAAACAAATATCAATTTTCAACCAATGTTACATCACTTTTATTAGTAATTATAGTAGAAGTGCATCTTAGTGAAAAAAATAGTGTTGATAGTGAAAGAAATTGTGCAACTTGATGCACAAATTTCTTCACGTGTCATTTGTTTGTTTGCAAATGTAATTGTACAAATGTGTTTTACTCAGTGAGAGTATCAAAATGATATATTTATTCGTCCAAATCAATTTTTGAATGAATAAGATATCAATGCTTAAAGTATATAATACTTGTTAAAAAATTAATGTTTTTAGTGAAAGAAATTATGCAACTTGAGATACAAATTTCTTTAAGTGTCATTTGTTTGTTGGTGAAGGTAATTGTTCAAATGTGTTCTACTCGGTGAGAGTATCGAAATGATATATTTATCTGTCCAAATCTAGTTTTGAATGAATAAAATATCAAAACTTAAAATATGGTGTTAGAAGTGGATTATTAAAGTAAAGCACTCACCTAATGTAAATATAATAATATTATCCCACATTGGTTAAGAAATGATATTGGTAGTAAAAGTTTTTCTATATAAGATTTCAACTATTATTAACAACTGAAGAGATTAATAGTAAATGATTAATATCACAATATCCCAATATCATATTAACTATTATTAATTATTATTTTTAGTTAATGACTAGAAAATGAAAAGTCACAAGTCAAGTGACGTGGATGCTTGAATATTTAACAATATCAAAAGTTGGGTGATGTGTCACCATGAGAGTTGTCCTCGCCAACTTTAATATATTATAGTATGGATATGGACCTCCTCGACCTCAACCACATGGGTAAATAAGGATGTTAGTAGCCGTCTCCTTAGACGAGCCTCCACTACTGACCTTCGGGCGTTCAGCATCCTCAGAGATATGCCCGCGGTCATAATTGAAGATCTCCTCCGAATTGTGGCTTTCTAAATATGTATCATAGACGTACGTGTGGGTAAAGTGGAGGACATTCCTACAGTTATCGAAGGAAAACCCCCTAAGTTTAGGTCTTCGATCCCTATCTAAAACTAAAAAGTTCCTAATGCCTAAAATCTAGTAAAAAGCAAAGAAGGATGAAGATATGCATTCCTAAACCCCAGAAATACAAAAGCGTGATGTGAGCCCAGAAAAGGCACATAGGTGAAACTGTGCAGGAAACTAGAAATGGACAAAAGAAAATGCAAAAATGAAGATGAAATCTTACGTGGTTTTGAGAAAGAAGCTAGATGCTTACCAGAATTTGTGTAATACGCCACACTGAGTATGGCTAGTCTTGCTTGAAACTTGGAAGCACACAGGAAACTTGGGAGCACAAAAAGAATTTGGGGAGAAAAGAATTCAAAGATTTGTAAGAGTTTGCAAAGGAGCAAGAGTCTTACCTTTTTATAAGGCTTTAAATACACATATT
The DNA here is from genome assembly GCA_013146195.2 of Codonopsis lanceolata. NCBI lineage: Eukaryota > Viridiplantae > Streptophyta > Magnoliopsida > Asterales > Campanulaceae > Codonopsis > Codonopsis lanceolata. Next base: position 49,527,505 of record CM028378.1, on the reverse strand, counting down.
TTCTCAACTGATACGAAAACCCAAACATCGTGGGCGAGGCCCAAGCCCACCATCAATACCAGCCTAAATAAGGCACGATTAAGGATGGGCCCATTATCAAATCGATGGCTTACCGATCTGACTACCTGGTGGGCTCCTTTCCCAAGTACAATTGTCCTGTCATCGAGTTTATCAAAGCCTACCCACCCTAATGTATGCAACACCTTACATAATCGACAAGTGTGAACATTCGAGCAAAGTTTTGTGTCGCAGACAAGCCCACATTTGACCCCCCTTCGAATAGAGTACTCTTCAGACTAGAAGTAGGGGGCCACTGATAGGCAAGACCCAAAATCATGTCTGTGTTTAGATCATCACGAGTATTTCAGTGTCCACATGTCTAAATAACAAGTCTTGCGCGACTAAGGGATCATAGCACAAAGCCACCACTTCATGCGAACAAAACAAAGCCTAGTCAAACATAAGGTAACCGTCTATAAGGACATGTGACAAGTGGCGAGCAAGGCTCGAACACAGTTACCATCCACGTCCTCGGACATGGACCAAGTGTATTTTCTATATTAGTTTAATGTGATCGGCTATTGAAGGCCATTACTTGACATTTACCTTCTAAGGCTATATAAGCTTCACTCCAAACCATTTGAAAGTATACATTCTTCAATGTACTGAAACTCTGCCAAATTATTTTTAGGGGTTATATTGAGACTAATTATCACACTAGAGTGCAATTCTAGGGCAATCCCCTACATCACTTTAGTGGTTTCCCTTGTTGTGGAAAAATCAAACATATTACAAGATTAAAACCAACATTTGTATATCTTTCCAAAGATATAAACAACACAACAATGAGTAGGTTTCATGTGAGACCATCTTAAGGATCCTAAGTCGTAACACGTAACCCACTCTCTCACATCTCACCTTACTAACACTCGGTGAGTTGGGTCAGGGTAATCCGTTTTACAGAAAATACACGGAAGATAGTATTTCCTAAAAAAAATTCCCATTACTAACAGTCAATAATTCCATACATTATAGGTCTATTAATAAATTACAAAAGCTCACATAATAGGCATTAGTTTTGTGCTCTAATTCCAAAGTTATTTTTTAAAAGAAAGCTTATAAAAGAAAACAATAAAAAAGAAATCAGCGGGCTAGGCGACTAGACATTGATTTCCCACCAAGGTGTCCATCTAACCTAATTTTTAGAACACTGAAAAAAGACATGATAACTAAAAAAGATAAAACAAAAATAAGAGTAAAATTTTCATCAATCATCGATGTAATTTTTTTGGCAAAGACTTATGTAAGAATGTCTTACGGATCTCAATTCGTAAGACGGAACCTCAAATAGGAAGGAAAATGGAGTTGTGTTTGGTTTGAGCTAGAACAACCCAATTACAGGAACCAGAAGGTTACCCATCAATAAAACATGCCAAAATGAGATAGGAAAACGACCTAGAAGCGGGTAAATAGAGCAACCCAAATCATGGTATCCGAAAAAAATGAAGAGCACGGGGATCCTGACGGTAAAGAAAGGCGAAAGCCTTAAGACGAGGAAGAAACGTGGCATGTTCACAGTGTGCCACCACATTAATGAAATTCAAAAGTTTTATTATTTACTCTTGTGCCCCTATTGTTTTCAGGGCCATAAGCTGTGGTTCCTGTGTACCCAGATTATTTAATTTGGTTCTATGTCAGCCTCTGTTAGCTCAATTTGCCTTGTAACACTTAGCAGGACTTGACAGACTTGGATGTCTTATACATTGAGGTCTAAAGGTGATATATTTAAAGACAAAAGTGACACATTTAAGGTTAAAAATGACACACTTTTATACATAATGAATCACACATTGAAAGATTAAAAATTACACATCTATAAGTAAAAGTGATATACTTTCATACATAATGACCACTGAGAGACTAAAAGTGACATTTATAGGCAAAAGTGACACATTTAAAAACAAAAGTGATGCATGTAAAGACAAAAGTGATATACTTTTATACATAAAGACTTACACATTAGGGGACTACAATTTTTGAATCGTTGACTCACTTAACATGAATAGTCTCATCTTACGGATTAATTAAGATCCGTAAGACCATCTTATAGGAGATTTACTAAAAAATTTATACAAATGACCCTTAGATCGTAACACATGTCAACCACAATCTTTTGATTGACTATGTGTCTGTGATCCAAATGTCCATCGTGCCAAGAGAGTAGGATTACTAGAGTTGTTAATCTCTCTTATTTTTGTAATTATTATTTGGGGTAGGAAGAGTCGATGATGAGACCCACTTAAAGAAAAATCAATACATGTTCAATTCAACAACTTATACCTACACTAACTAAGTCTATAATTTGGGCAGCACTGAACTAACGGTGAGGTTGGTCTGATTTTGTCCAAATTTTACCAAAAAAATAAAAATCGGAACCAAATCAATAGGATAATTATTTTGAAATAGATGGAGTAATAAAAAACAAAAGATTAGAAATTCAAAATAGAAATAAAATACTCCCTCCGTTTTGTCACATTTAATTTGATGCGACACACTGTTTAAGAAAAAAAATAATTGATTGTATTAAAAATATTGATGAAATGTGTGATTTCCTTTAATACACTTAAGCATGTGGTCATAATTAAAGTAGATAGGAAAAGTAAGGGTAAAATAGTAAAAATATTTTCTTAAAAGTAAAAATTTTAAAAGAGGACAATTTTTTTAAAAAAAAAAGTGAAAAAAAGGACGACAATATTTTGAAAACGAATAGAGTACTAAACAAAATAAAAATAGATATAAACATAGCTGCACAAGCTATCTTTAAAATAGTAAAAGTATTTTCCTAAAACTATATAAAATCCCAAAACAAATAAAAAAAAACCTTAAAAATAATTAAACGAATCTAACTCTTTATCAATGACTGAGGCTGCCTATTCATAAGTCATACTCACCCGTCTCAAAATTATTATCATGATCAATCCAACACATGGATTAAAAAAAAAGTTAACTTGATTATTAATATTGGTTTGATGTATAATTTTTTTTTATTTTAAACTTGTGTGTACGTGACTTATAATTAAAGTATTATGAAAAAATAAGGATAAAATGATAAAAATATTGACCCAAAAAGAAAATTTTCAAACAAAAAATTTATTTTGGAACGAACGCAAAAGAAAAAAACATGATACTTTTTCCGTTTTCAAATTATCGTTTTCTTTTATTTTTCGATAATTCTAAAATAATTGTTTTTTTTTCAAAACTTTCTCTTTTATGATATTAATTTATTCTTACTTCTTCTATTATTTTAATTATGATCATATGTTGAAAAATATTTAAAAAAACTATACATTTTATTAATATTTATAATACAATCAATTATGATTTTTAAATGATGTATAGAATCCAAAAGAACCATAATTTGAAAACGGCTGGCGCAATAATTTTGAAATGGAATGAGTATTAATAAAGAGATAGGATCAAAATAGAAGTGTCTAGGACTAGGATGTCCGAAGTTGTCAAGGTGCGACCTAAAGCTATTTCTAGAAGGAATGCTGTAATTGTAAGATTTTTGTACGGGTTTGACTATGAGCGCCGCTATTCTACTGTTCTTGTTTGGTGCTGCTAGATATGGGTAGTAGCCTAGTAGGTCTAGTCGGCCATCTTTCGGAGTCTGATTATGTGAAAATGTTCCAGTTTTACAAGTTAAAGCAAAAAATTGAAAAAAGACAAATAATATTACGAGTTAGAGTTTATAATATTATTACAAGTTTTAGTGTTAGAATCGTTAGATGATTAAGTTGGTGATGATTTGGAAAGTCCATGTCATTACTTCAAAAAAGTAGTTTTAATCAAACAGTGTAGAGATCTAAATAAATTTGATCAGACGATACTAACACTAAAACTTATAATAATACTACAAGCTCTAACTTGTAATATCATATCTCTTAAAAAAAGTTTAAAATGTCAAGATATTTGATGGTCTCAACGTGACGCGTATTTTGTTCGTGTGGTAAACAAGGGTTAGTAGTAACACATAGGCACTATAGTAGTAACACATAGGCACTATAGTATCAAACACAGTAAAGGAGGTAAGATATCGATCTTGGTGGAAGTCTTCGAAATAATCAAATCAAAGTATGACCTAACTTAAAAAAAAAAAAACATAGGCACTATAGTATCAAAGTAATATAAAGTGGACCTAACTTTTAACCACTTCGAATGTGGTCATCAAAATTTTTCTTTAAAATCGGTTTATTTGCGTAGAGAATATTTTTTTTTGGGTCTATGCCTACACATGAGGTCCACGACCAATAATAATAGTAACATACTAATGCTTCAAAATGGTTCAAGAAGTAAGGTTCATTTTGTACTATTTTAGCACAATAGTGTATTGTTATTAATTATATTACACTGCATAGACATATCACTTAATACCTTGGGAACATAAAATATTTGCATTTGCCTCGAGAAGAAAACAAAGGTTACACGTTCCCTTATATTTTATTATATGATTATTTTATTCTCTTTATTTCAAAAAATAATTATACTTTAATTTTAATTGGCTAACTTGATAAAACTGTGACGAAAGATCTATAGAGATGTAATCCATTTGTTCCGGAATAAGTTTTCTCTACTGACTTTATATGAATATTAAGAAAACTGAAATGCATATATTTAATCTGTCTTAAAAGGTATTTGAGTCTCGCTTAAGAAAGGAGGCTCTCTACTATATTGACCCGCTATGTTTTATAGGACTACAGAATACCATGGGCCTGACCCATGCATGACAAGTCAACCCGAACCCCTCATGTATAAATAAACTCTACTAGCTCATAGTAGGAGAACTCTCCCTTCTATAGTTTTCACTCCACACACGGGGCTACGCACTCTTTTTTATACACTTGACTGATTATCACACCGTAGGGCTTTGAGAAAAATCCACACTCACTCACGGCGCTTATTTTGCATAAGACACACATAACCAAATATCTGACTCACGGTTTTTTTTTTTTTTTTTTTTTTGCAGAAGAGACACATAAAGGCAGATATCCGACTCAGACGACTATTTCATCATCAATTCAGTCAACGAACGATTCATGTATCTCGACGACTTTTGGCACCCCCGGTATGACTGATATTTTTGTCACATCAATTTGGTTCTGTTGCCGGGAAAATCGACTCTAGCCGCGAACTCCAACAGCCACGGCGGAGATCCGTTCATGTGTGTTGGAACATCGTTGAACAAAACAAACCACTTACTGTCCATACAAGATAATCAAAGAAAACGAAATCGAAGTGGCAAAGTGAGGACACCGTTGGATACGTCTTTACCAAGCGATCGTGGCGGCGAAAAAATCACTCACATTTGAGCTTTCAATCTCCGCCACGCGCCACCCAAAGTTTCTGGCGGCAGTAAGTTACGATGACGCATTGGCAAAGTTTCAGCAAGCATATCTGCATAATTCTGGAATCCAAACAGAAAACAAACATGACCATAGTATGCATCTTGAGTAGGCGAGTCCAACGCCCCAAAAATCCAGGCCAATGGAGCAGGAACGCTCCCTCACGTGCCGCCTGAAGTAGTTGACTTCTTGGACAATGTCACACGCGCCAGCAGCTGGATCTGACTACGACAAGTTCTCTGTGCACTGTAGAAGGCTGGCGTCACCTGTGACGTCATCCCTAGCTGTTTTATCACTCAGGCGCATTCTGTCTCTTCAATTCCCACTCAGCTCCCTCCATTTCAGTTAACTTCCGTTATACTCCGTCAGTTAATAGTTAACATAATGTTTGGTGGTTCAACTGAACCAACCTAGTTCCCAGTAAGGGTTTAGGACCCGGTTCACCTTCATCCAGACCAGTTCATGACTGTCTTGAACTGGTTCTCTACTATTCCAGGTGGATTCTTTCCATATCTACCCTTCATATTTTTAGATTTTGCTCATATGACCTTGATTTTGTGTTGTTAACAAGTAATTAGTTAATGAAAATATAAATTAAAGTTTATAAATTATGCGCATGATTAATCTATTGCTCCAAATTAACATGAGAGACTATAATTTGTGTAAAATATGCATGCAATATGTATATGTCGTGATTGAGCTATAATTTTGGAACTTTAATTTCCTTTAAAATTATTAATTACGATAATTAATAAACGACAATAATAACTCGGCGTTACGCGAGATATCTATAATCAAATAAATTGTCATGCTATAAATACATATGACATGATAACTATAGTAACCGATTAAAATTATTATTAATTGGTGATTAATGCATGACATTTAATTGTGACAATTGCTACATGACATAAATCAGAGTAATGATAATAAATTTATGCTCGTAACTATGCTATGTTTACATCAAATTGTCCACCATGATGATACATGCCACACTATATTACACTGATGCAAGTAATTAAATATATTTCGTATCTGCGACCTTATGTATGACACTGCCTTTATGTACTTTATGATTTTATTAATCCCCGGCCGCACATGAAAAAAGAAAGTGCATACTCAGTCACTTATCAAATTCGATATATCAATGGAGTTAATTGTAATCTATATATTTTATTATTTATTTGCCCAAGCATGACAAAGGATAATGAAACTGCTTTATTCACCGCTACGCCTAAATTCGAGCATAAATTCTCTATACAAATCATGTTTTAATCGCATGTGACACATAATATCAATATTGGTGTCATTTTCCCCAATCATGCTAATAACAATATTTATTTATTGTCATTTACATAAATCGTCAGCATGTACACCATCTTATTATCATAAGATTAAATACATAATACATACCCCAATTTTATTTAAAAGGGGACTATGTTTGCTTTGCAAATGATGCACTAAACTTTCAGGTACTCAAACCAAGTCAACTAAGCCTTGGTAACTGCGAGAACCATGACACTCTCCTCGTTAGAGTTGATTCTGCTCGCGCTGAGTGCCTTAGGCATATTCTTGGTGCCAACCCAGACTATTTCCGAAGGAAAACTACAACGACCATAATTACTTCCCGACGTCAAGGTAAACACTTACAGTCGGAAAGTAAGGGGCCTGCCCGCAAATGGAAAAGCCCAGATATCTTTACAACCATTCGGACAGCTTAATGCATAAGCGGGCAAGACCCTTAGCCCTGTTGGGGCCACTATCATTTTATCAACAAGAAGGCAAGTTCTTTAATTAAATTGTTGTAGACACCCCAATTTCGTACCCCTGGTATGTAACTTTGACATGCGATATCAATACCTGTTAAAACTTAACAAATGTCAAGTTACAGGGTTTAAAAATGCGAAAGATAAAGTAGGATGCACAAAACAGTAAAATGCAGGGGCTAAAAGTGTCAAAAAAAAAGGCTGAAAATTGAGCAATGGCGCGACCAAAAGGGGGCCCTGGCGCGGTGCCCAGAATAGCTGGTTCCGGCGCCCAGCTTGCTACAGTGCACCCCAAAGTTAATGCATTGTGCAATTTCTGAAGCATGCGGTACAAGCAAAAGCAGCACGAAGAAGGAAAATTAAATTCCCGCGGTGTCCCTCTTGCAGCCTATAAATAGAGGCCCCAGGGTTCGCTTTCAGGACACAATGAAAAATCCCAGAAACTCTCTGCGTTGTTATAACGCCGTGAGAATAGTGAGCGATCGTGAGATAGTGAGCACCCCCTACTATAAAGCTTCGAAGCTCTGCCAAAACTCCTCCAAACACAAAACCAACCGGTTAAAATGATCCTTAGCCCACCAACTAGGTATCCACCCTATTTCCCCGGTCCAAAAATCTCGGAAAGAGCAGTTGCTCTACCCGAGTAAAAATGCCAAATCCGTCAGAAACAAGCAGTTGTTCTGCCCGATTTCTGCCAGCAGCAAACACGCAGCAGCAAAAAACCAAGCAGTTGCTCCGCCAGTTTGACGGTGCTCAGAAACAACCTTCAGAAGCAGTTACCCTGCCCAAACCGCAGCAGCAAAACAAAAAATACTCCCTCTCTCGAGAAGGACAAAGCGAGCACACCACGCTCTAAAAGGTGAGCCATTAAAGGCGTTATTTTATAAAAAACTATTTTCCATCCGGTCCAATGTAAAAATATAAGTCGTTGTGCTGCCCGGATTTATTTAGAAAATAGCATTAAAAAAGTCATTATTATGACCAAATATTTTTAAATGTATTTGTAATTATTGGAAGGAGGCGGCTGCAAGTCCGTAAATAATGTAAGCATATATGTATTTGTTTACTTTTCTCTCTCTTTAATGTTTTATTTATTTGATAGATAAATATAACAAAAAGCATACTTTAGCCAAAAACTTTTTTTTTTGAGACCGAAAGGGCGAGTTGGGTGTCTAGCACGTTCCCAACTAGTAACTTAGCTTCCGAATCCGCTTTTTGCATTCTCTGGTTTTATTTTTGGTTTTTTCTTTATTTTCTCCTTAAAATAAAGATGTTGACTCTATCAAAACATTTTGGATCACAGTGAGGCATCGCAACATCCTTTCTTGCACTTTTCCGTTTTCCCCTAAAAAAGGGAGAATGAGAATGAAAGGGTGATGTATTTCTATATCCTGGTATCCCCTAAAAAAGGGATAACTTGATATAGAAAACCTAAAGCACTCATAGTGATCCAAAATAAGCCTTAAGACAATTTTTATAAAGTCTGTAGTGGGGCCCGCAACATCCTTTCTTGCACTTTTCATTTTCCCCTACACAAGGGAATATGGGAATGAAATGGTGATGTATTTCTGCATCCTGTTATCCCTTTAAAAAAGGGATAACTTGATACAGAAAACCCAAATCTCCCATAACGGACCAAAAAATCACTGAAGTGACCTAGGCGTATTCAACGCGCTTCTTGACAACACCCTTTCTGCATTTTTAATTTCGTCCTCCCCAAGACAAGGGAGGGTGGAATGGAAAGCATGATATCCGTACCGCACGCCGTGCACCCCTAACCAAGGGCGCGCGGGGTGCAGGCGGTTCCCGGGGCACCCACAATTGTTAATATGTTTATTTATACAAATTGATTTCGGATTGCTTGACAAGATCTGTTCGCAAATCGAGCAGGTAGGGCTATGCCCGGTCAACTTTCCACTATACCCGAGTATTAGTGAACATATCTAATCATCTCAGTGAGCAAGATAGGGCCTTTCCCGATTCACGTACTAGGAAGCCTGCCAGTCGGTAGGGGCCATGCCCACAAGGTAGCGGCTAACTACCTCAGATTCCTATAGTGACCGAGCAACACTATTAGTCGTATATCTCTATACCCAGTTCATATACTAGCAACAAATTTAACGTACAAACGTCGAACAGGGCCAAGCCCGGTTAGCAGGTCGCCGCATATAATTGGGCCATGTCCGCTAGGCAGTCTTCAGGATACTCGCCCGATAGGGGCCATGCCCGCTCAAAGCCTTGGCTAGAACTAAGCAATTAGTCCAGTTCGTGCCCAGGCACACTACGCTCGCGACATAGCCTGAGCCTCATGTTATTATTCTCGTACCCAGGCATGCTACGCTCGCGCCCAGTCCGAGCTTCATATTGTTAACCGTGCGTGCGTGCATGCGCTTCGCGCCCGCGGCGAGCCTCATGTTATTATTCTCGTGCCCAGGCACGCTACGCTCGCGCCACAACCTAAGCTTCATGTTGTTACCCCGTGCCCATGCACGCTACGCTCGCGCCACAATCCGTGCTTTATATTGTTACCCCATGCCCGTGCACGCCACGCTCGAGCAGCATGTTATTATTTTCGTGCTAAGGCACGCTATGCTCGTGCCACAGCCTGAGCTTCATGTTGTTACCGTGCACGTGCGTGCGCGTCACGCTTCGCGCGGCCGGCAGAGATCATTATTCTTGTGCGTGCACGCGCGCTTGCGCCCGCGGCTCGCATTATTATTCGTGATCAGGCACACTACGCTTGCGCAACAGCTCGAGCCTCATGTTATTATTCTCATGCACAGGTACGCTACGCTCACGCCACAACCCGAGCTTCATGTTGTTACCCCGTGACCGCGCACGCCATGCTCGCGCCACAGCCCGAGCTTCAGATCATTATTCTCGTGCTCGTGCACGCCACGCTCGCGCCACAACCTGAGCTTCAGATTATTATTCTCGTGCCCGTGCATGCCACGCTCGCGTCACAGCCCGAGCCGCAGATCATTATTGCTCCGTGCACGTGCACGGCTTGTTCGTGCCACAGCATGAGCTTTATGTTATTATTCTGTGCTCGCGCACGCTATGCTCGTACCACAGCTCGAGCTTCATATTACACTCGTGTTAGGGGCCGAACTTTATATTATCAGTTTGTGCCCGTGCACGCTTTGCCCGTGCCCCAGCCCGAGTCTTATTATTGCTCATGCCACAGGATGAGCTTCATGTTCTTATTCTATGCCCGCGCACGCTATGCTCGTACACAGCCCGAGTTTCATATTACACTCTGTCACAGCTCGAGCTTCAGATTACACTCCTGTTAGAGCCCGAGTTTCTTATTATCACTCCGAAGATCCTTACCACCGTGAGGCTGCTCGGATTCTCGAGGACCCTCACCACGGTGAGGCTTTTGGATTTCCTTTATGCGCTTACGCTCCCCGTTTGGGCATCCCACGATTGAGTTTCTCCATTGAGCTTCTTCATTGAGCATATGGATTTCTAGAGGACTCTGACCACAATGAGGCTGCTCGGATTCTTGAAGACCCTCACCATGTTGAGGCTACTGGATTTCTCGAAGACCCTCACCACTGTGAGGCTTCTGGATTTATTTTATGCTCTTACGCTCCCCGTTTGGGCATCCTACAGTTGAGCTTCTCGTTTGAGCATACGGATTTCCAGAATACTTTCATTACTGTGAGGCTGCTTGGATTCTTGAAGACCCTCACCATGTTGAGGCTGCTGGATTTCTTGAAGACCCTCACCACAGTGAGGCTTCTGGATTTATTTTATGCCCTTACGCTCCCCGTTTGGGCATCCACGGTTGAGCTTCTCGCTTGAGCATACGGATTTCCAGAAGACTCTCACCACGGTGAGGCTGCTTGGATTCTTGAAGACCCTCACCATGTTGAGGTTGCTGGATTTCTCGAAGACCCTCACCACGGTGAGGCTTCTGGATTTCTTTTATGCGTTTATATACGCTCCCCGTTTGGGCATCCCACGGTTGAGCTTCTTTATTTAGCATATGGATTTCTAGAGGACTCTCACCACAGCGAGGCTGCTCGGATTCTTGAAGACCCTCACCATGTTGAGGCTGCTGGATTTCTCGAAGACCTTCACCACGGTGAGGCTTCTGGATTTATTTTATACGCTTACGCTCCCTGTTTGGGCATCCCACTGTTGAGCTTCTCGCTTGAGCATACGGATGTCCAGAAGACTCTCACCACGGTGAGGCTGTTCGGATTCTTGAAAACCCTCACTACGTTGAGGTACATTAACCTCCCGCTCGAGCATTTCGCGGTCAACCTTTATCTTATCCTCCCGCTTGAGCATCTCGCGATCGACCTTTATTTATCCTCCCGCTCGAGTATCTCGCAATTGAGTAGATGCTCTATTTGTCAGAAAATTATACTCCTTACCCTTGAGATAAATCCCAAGGAATAAGGACTAGAGGGTTACTGAAGTGCCTATATTTAATCTGCCTCAAAAGACATTTGAGCATCGTTTAGGTAAGGGGATTCTCTACTACATTGACCCATTATACTTTACAGGACTACTGAACACCATGGGCCTGGCTCATGCATGACAAGCCAACCATAACCCCTCAGGTATAAATAAACCCTACTAGCTCACAGTAGGGGAACTCCGTCTCTCTTCTATAGTTTTCACTCCACACATGAGGGCTACGCGCTATCTTTTTTATACACTGCACTGATTATCACATCGAGAGCTTTGGGGGAAATCCCTACTCAGTCACGGTGCTTATTTTGCAGGAGACACACATATAGCCAGATATCTGACTCAGACAACTATTTCATCATCAATTCAGTCAACGAACGATTCATGTATCTCGACGACTTTCGGCACCCCCAGTATGATTGATATTTTTGCCGCATCAAAAACATTTGTTCTAAAGAAGTTCCTTACGTTTTTAAATAAATAAGTTATCTTCTATTTTCATCACACATTTAAGAAAAGTATGAAAGACAATTTGCTTAAAGATTCTTATTCAAAGCATCCCAAAATAAAATAGATGATACTTATTTTCAAGTGGAGGGGTACTTATTTTTGCGAAATTCGAAAATTGTTATTAGTTTTCTTTGTATTCTTTAAATGGTTGAAATTTATAACATATACTCCCTCCGTCCCTAATTTATTGTCTTAGTTGACCCGACGCACCGTTTAAGAAAACATATTTGACTAGATTATTAATATTGATTTAATATGTAGTTTTCTTTAAAGCTCATGTGTATGTGGCTCATAATTAAAGTAGGGTGAAAAAGTAAGGATAAAGTGGTAAAAGTGATGTTCTAAAAAGGTAAATTTCAAAGTGGACAATTATTTTAGGACGGACGAAAAAGGAAAGGAAGACGATAATTTAGGGACGGAGGGAGTAATATACTGCTAAAGCTCTGTTAGTTTCAGGAAAATTGACTTCGGGAAAACATTTTTCTCATTTTTCGGTGTTTGGTAACCTTTGGAAAATGTAGTCAACTTAAAAACTTTTTCGAGTCAACGAAAAATGAAGCATTCTTTTTAGGAAAATGACTTCCAGGTTCATTTTCCGTAACTCATTTTCTAAATGTTCGAGCACTCCTCCGCACTTTTCGACAATTACACACATTTAAATATACACACAATATTGCAGTTAACAACTAAAATTTTTAGAAATGTAAATTGAGTTTGTGCACACTATTTATAAATTATAATTTTGATAAATGCTCAATGCATCCTAAAATTCATGTCCACTATATTATTTAAGGACGTCCCAAATATTATCTATTTTTTAAAAATATTTTTTCATATCAATTATTTGTATTTGTAATATTGAAAAATGATGGACCTTATTGATTTGACACCCCTAATGATAAATTGAGGATTGCTAAATGAAAATTACTCAAAGTTTATGTACATTAATATTATAATATACTTTTTGTAATTATTTATAAATTGAATATAAGATAGTGTTGAATTTTAAGTAATATTCCTTTACTAACTCTTAATTTATCATTAGTGATGTCAAATCAATAACGTTAATCTTTTTTTAAATCTCACAGATACAAATAAAAAATTGATAATTGATATGAGAAAAAAACGTTTCGAAAAAATAGACAGTATTTGGGACATTCCTAAATAATATAGTTGACACTAATTTTAGGTCATAGTAAGTATTTATTAAAATTATAATTTATTAATAGTGTGCACAAACTCTATTTATATTTCTAAACAATTTATTTGTTGAGTGAAATATTGTGCATGTATCTAAATATGTATAATTGTGGAAGGGAGTGAGTAGGTGCTCGAAGAGTTGGACAATGACTTACGGAAAGAAAAGAAGACTTCATTTTCGGTTGATTCGAAAAATGTTTTACGTTAACTATATTTTCGTAAGGTTATCAAACACCAAAAAATGAAAAAAATGTTTTCCGAAAATCATTTTACGTGATACAAACTATATTTTCCTAAGGTTATCAAACACCAAAAAAATGAGAAAAACGTTTTTCAAAAATCATTTTACGTGAAACAAACGGAGCCTAAATTTATGAATAAGTGTGAGTCGTTTTGATTAGGCCGCCCAAAAGGGTCTTGGTGGCCTCTAAAAAGCGCAGGTTGGCTACTTGCCCGAATCAATTATTAACCAAGTATTCAACCTACACGTGGACGTTATAAACGTCTTGCGTGACACATGTCTATAGCGAATAGGATTGGGTTTTTAGTTTTAGCGTCAGTGACCAAGCCCAACAACTAACATCAAAATAAATTTTGGTACATGATAACAGAGTCGTTCAGAGAATGACACTAGAACTGGAGAAGATCACAGCCTAGTGTTTACTTGCTGTAATTATTATTAGCTGAAAATGTGACTGTCATGAGAGCTTCAACTTAGTCTGGAATCTGGATTAAAGGCATCGAAACAATAGAACATGGAATTGAATTTGTCAATCATACGATTTGTTGCAAGTTGCAACTTGCAAGCCCCATCATCTTCTGCATCAAACAAACAAGATCAAATCCTAATCTTAATTCCCCAATGGATATATACTGCCAATCATGTTTAGCAACAAAAATTCCTCCTACCATAAACTTTGATCTATTACCTCGTAAACTTTTCGATCTACATGCTAGAGAACCTCCTCCATTCAAAATAACCATAACAAATATACACTTAAAAACCAGCATTACCTGTCTGCTGCAACCAACAACACATTCAATTTGGAAGGCTACACATTCGCAAGTATTGTGCCTACTGTTTACAGTATGGAGCTAGTACCTGCAACCTAACTTTGCAATCGTAGTTAAATATGATATAACTAAACATATGCTTACGTCAAGAAAAAACAGCTGCAAACAAAACTGCTACAAGACAGACGAAGGTGAGCCTTGATGGGCACCAAGAAACTCCCGGATCTGTTTTCTGTTTATTTACCGGTAGTTCACTTACTAAGAAAACCAGTTTGCTGTTAATAAATATATATTGAAAGGGAGTAAGCCCAACACAATGCACATACTTCCATCTGCCTCAATCTTAATATTTCACGCACTGATCAGGTACCTAAAGCAAGTCAAGAAGAATAGAATCAAATTACTATTGACATCATTCGTGTTCACCTAATAGGAAGATTTTCATGTATGGTGCATATCTCAACATTAAAACCTAAAGTCAACTTCTAAGGCAATACCTTGCCAATTAAAGCGGATCTCATTATGTAGTATTCCCCAATATGATGAGTTAGCAGCAAAATAAACAGAACATTCATGGGTCATATCTTGAACAAAAAAAGGTGGGTGTCAATATTAGAATGTTCTAGCACAATATTGAAAACTAAAAGAAACTACAAGATATGCTAGTTATCTAGCCTCACAAGTGTTATATAAGAACCTACCAAACGCAGTCGTCAAATTTGTATCAACATTACACAGGTTTCACATCCTGGAGCTTGATCTCATACAATTTTGGGAAATCTCAAAACAAGCTCAAACTAGATCTAGGTAAGAACAAATTAATCAAAGCAATTTATATAAGAATATAAAACCCAATCGAAATCAGAGAATCACCCAAGACACATATATCAACTGACTATGACGCGATTCACACCTCTCAAGATTTTTATTTTTATTTTATAAGTAAGAAATATATTAATGTGCGTCAAAAAAGGTGACGCATCATATGTACAGTGGAAGTATACAATCGAGATAAGACCCAGCTAATCGTAAATCTGTCCAAAAAATTTACAAAAGAATTATCAGAAGCAGGATCAGACTCGTAGCACCAGAAGAAAATATTGGCATTGAATATAAGACTCGTGAAACTGACTAATATGAAATCACGCAGTCAGCGGTATGGAGCATAAGAAAAAACATTTGCATAGATATATGTATTTCTACCAGAAGATTTCCAAAAGGAGAAGTTACACATGGAACAACGAACAGGTCAAAAAGGGCATGAGCATGACACTAAGAAGACAAAAAACTGCATGCTCAAGCAATATGAAAGAATAAGATAACTAGGAAAGGATCTTCAACTTATTAACCATTCTTCATCCAAATATCCAGAAACACCAAGAGAGCAACTTGCATTTACAATCTCACTTTAATTTATTGTTTTTCCTAGCATGTAACATAAAAAGGAGAAGAAAAATGAGAAAATGAAAACACAGCTCCTAAAGTATTTCCTCAAATTGGACTTCTATGGAAATTATAAACTGATAGAAGTTAGTAAACAAGAAAGAGAATCCTCACGAATCCAAGAACAGCTCTTCAATATAATTTTAGTCCTGAAAGATAGACAAATACCTTAACCTTCAACCGACTTAACAAAATTCAAGAACAGTTTTTCACGGTAAGTTCTATGAAGAACTGATGGGCTTGCGGCCATAGTAACTGCATACATGAAATATTGAAGGACCGTAACTTATCAGTAACTATTTTGATCTCATTCCATAACAACTTTTGCTCCGATAGCTTTCATTTTCTCGATTATCTTCTCCCCTTCTTCTTTTGACACTCCTTTTTTAAACACTGTAGGCGCTTTCTCCACTAAATCCTTTGCTTCCTTGAGTCCCAGATCAGTAAAACTCCTAACTTCCTTGATAATCTTAATTTTGGAAGTTGCTTCATACGACTCTAGTTTCATTTCGAAAACAGTCTTCTCCGCCTTTTTCTCCTCCTTGACGTCTGTTGGTCCCTTCATTGCCATGCCAGCTAATCCAGCAGCTCCTGGTTTCATGACCCCAACAACAGGGGGTTCCATCATACCCAGCTTTTTCAACACAATCCGACCGAGCTCTGCATTTTCAGCCAATGTCAGGGATGATATTTCATCGACAAGCCTCCATACCCTCTCTGTTGGGGGACTACGATGCTCCGTAGGATCAAAAGTTGCAGGGTCATAATCAGTTGGCAGCCTTCTATGGTCAATCTCTACTTCTTCCGCCTCTTCCTCCTTCATTGCAGCTTGAGCAAGCGTTCGAGTTAATCCAGTTGACTTAAAAGGATCACATGAAATCACAAAAGAGAGAGAGGTTTTCCTGCGGAATCCATGATGCACATGATGCCTTAAACTTGGAACCAAACTCATTCCTCAGTATCTCAACCACCAGTTGCACCTCTAAAATGGAGAATTGGACTAAAAAGTTCCCACTAATATAAGCTTTCAAGGAGAAAACTGAATGCCTGAAAAGTAAAAAATTGTATATATAGGGATTTTATCAAAGAGATTGCAAAATTCTTGGACTACACTGAATAGGACACATGAACATTTCACTACACATACAAACAGAATTACTCAATTAAAAGAAACCAAAAACACAGACTAACAATACCAAAATATATAAGCTAAAATCCTTCCTGTCACACACATCTTATGTCTCTGACAAAGAGAAATTCACCTTAAAGGAAACTACCTCACTACCAAATTAGGAAACATAACAATCCCTTATCAGACTATTATACCATATGAGCAGGGAAAGTACTTCGATAAACATATACAACACAACTACTCATCCATTCAACGAGTCACAATATTTGTGCATATCTAGAGAAAGAAGATGTTGACTTAAAGACCAAGCTTTTTGAGTAAGGACGAAGACAAGTATTATGAAAGAGAGAAGTAGAACATGTATGTGAAAGTAGCCATGTGTTCTTTTTCAATCTAGAAGTGAAAATTTGAAGTTCTTTTTTCTATAAGTAGAGTTGAATTCTTAATATTTTTTGGGGAATTGATTTTTTTTAAGACAATGAAAACAAGTATGTCTCCTGACCCATTTTAGAACATCGTTTCCAGCAATAGCCTAATGAGAATCAACAGAAACATTGGTCGCATTTTTAATTCACGGGGTTGTTTTCCAATAACAGATGTCCAAACATATTTTTGTCACTTGCCCATTTTGTACAGTTTGTGTGCGACTGAGGGCTAAGACTTTTCAGGCCATGAATGAATTTTCTTTCTTTGCAGGACAGACCAAAGTTAAAAACCTTGTTTCAGACTGCTTCAGAATTGCCACTCACACAATGTTGGGGACCTTTAAAATTCATATGTTCCCATGTATTCTCAACTTGGGAAACCTTTTTAATGACAAAATATTCTTCTGTGTGAGTGGGGAGTTATAGCATCAGAAAAGTGAGATTTTTATAACAGCATACGAAAAAAAGGTTGTATGCACTACCTGGAAATGATAATTTCATTTCGAAATGAAATCAGAATAAAATTATCATCCCATCACATTCTTGCATACAGCAATGCACTTATAACAGTAGTTACGATTACAAATGCATTTCCTTTGTTCAGAAGACAATAATGAACTAGTACAAAGCTGAGTAATAGGTACCACAGAAAATGAATCCCAACTGAGATGTGGAACCTGTATTCGTCAGGCCTCAACCAGGGGTACAAATAACACACTCACATGGTGCTTTTAGATTACCCTTTCCCCTGTCTTAGTACAAAGTTTTAAGAACAATGTAGTAGCAATAATTATTTCAAGGGGCACTAACACGAAGCAGCTTTAACACAACGGGCCACTTTCTATGAGATTTTGTATTTATGAGCAACAAATTGTACTTTATGAATTAATATTGTACTTTAAAATGGTTTCTATGAGCAACAAATTGTACACACCGATTTACAGCAGAATATTCTGAAAAATTGAAAACGTAAAATTACAAGATGATTTTTCAGCGCCTTATATGTTCAACAGAACCAATTTCTCGAAAAAAATTAGTTCTATATAAACAAAGTTCAAACCAATGTGATATTCACACCAACACAGTTCTTCATAAATCATAATCTCAAAAAATTCTAAACAACAAATAGTGAAATGAAATTATCACACCACTTTGAAATCAACCCAAATGAATTAAGGGATACCAAAATAAGCATGTAAATTTATCAAATATTTTTCAACATTTTCATGGACATTATAGTATCTTAATCATGATAACATTACCCATAAATCATCCAAAAATCAACTGAACAGAAAAAACCAATTTTTACTTTTCTAGGGTTTGAAGAATGAAAATAAATACCTTTTCGATTGAAGGTGTGACTATGATTTTCCACGAGCTTCTTCACCATCGCCGTCGCCCCGTGGTCGGTCCCTTTCGCCGACGTAGCTCTCCTAAGTGAGACTCCCTCAGTCACAGTCGCAGTCGCAGTCGCGTTCTTTCCCTTAGCGCGACAACTAAAACAAAAGGCTGCTCAAGGTTTATTCTATTTTTTAGTTTGAGCCCTTGGTTATTATCTGATCACGCAAAAAATGTGGTGATCTTGTCGTGTGATCTCTGGGGTGCCGAAATTGACGTTATGTCGAGGTCGTCGGAGTCGTGGTCCAACGGTGGTCATCGCTGTAGAATATCTGGCATGTAACATCTGAAAAAGCTGTGGCGTGATAATCAATATATATTTTTAACGTTGAATCACGTAGTAGCTCGGTCCTCATTGCTACTGGGAAAATCGCGAACGAAATGATCTGGGTTTGAAGCAGTCTTGAAACCTGAAAGCAAAGTGGTATTGCACAATCTTAACCACTCGGCTATGCCTCGGGGGACATGTGATAATCAATATATGTTATATGTAATACATGAAAAGAGAAAGTGGAGATGGTGTGTGTAAGTAAATGGCGGGAGAGAAAGAGATGAAGGGGTTTGTCTGTAGTTTTGTTGGAGGAAATGAGTCCTCTAATATGAGGCAGTCTCCCCATAGTTATACTAATGGCTCTTCACATAATCGGGCTTGGGCTCTCACTTGGGTACGGACTCGGACCTCCTTCTGGGTATGAGTTTGGCCCATTCTTCTAAGTACATTTTGGGGGATACTCTTTTGGGCTGCCTGTTCGGGCCCTGTATTTTGGTGCACTTCAGTAGCCCCTTACTCCTTATCCATCGAGACTGACATCGAGGGTAAGGAGTATAATCTACTTGTAGTTTTTTCTTGTGATGCTGAGGGTTTTGAGATTTTGCTTTGAATTTCAGAAGAGTTTATGTAGCTGACTTTTGAGCCTTGGCGGGTGAACTTTGTGTATAATTGATCCTTGATTGGCGAATTAGACCTCGACCGGCAAGTATAGGTATGAAAATAAGATATGTAGTCTTCGGCATAAGGCCATAATAAAATTTATCATCAGCGTGGCGAGGACCTTCAAGAGAATCGAGCCATAAGGCCATAATATTTATCATCGGCGTGGCGAGGACCTTCAAGAGAATCGATCCATAAGGCCATAATAAGATTTATCATCGGCGAGACGAGGACCTTCAAGAAAGCGTGTCATAAGGCCATAAACCGCAAGGCACTGTGAGAAAGTGACCTTGAACCGCAAGGTACTGAGAGAGGCAATAGGAACATGTTTTTATGTTTATGCAATGATGCATGGAGGATGCATGTATTCAGTAACTTGTAAATATGTATGAAATGCTCATGTAGATGCAATAGGTATTTAGAGGCATTAGAGTCTGGCCTCTCCTCGGTTTGGCAAGGAGGAAATGTATGAGGCACTAGGAGCCTGGCCTCTCCTCGGCGTTCCGAGGAGGCAAATAGGTATGAGGCATTAGAGCATGGCCTCTCCTCGGCTTGGCGAGGAGGATAGGTATGAGGCATTAGAGCCTGGCCTCTCCTTGGCAAACGAGGAGGCCAATAGGTCTCACCTCGGCAAGCAAGGAGGAAAATAGGTATGAGGCGCTAGGAGCATGGTCTCTCCTTGGCAAGCGAGGAGGCCAATAGGTCTCACCTCGGCAAACAAGGAAGAAAATAGGTATGAGGCATTAGAGACCCCAAATAAAGTGACCTTGAACCACGAAGTACCAAGAGGAATGTCTATGTCGACCTGGGGTGAGATATATAGCTCATGTCGAGCGTAGCCGCAAATGGTGACGAAAGCATGATGGACGCTAGTGGAGCGTAATGTGCTCAATACTAATAGAAGCTTGGTCGAGAGTAACTGTGATGCCGAGCTGGAGCACAATATGACGCTCATGCCATGTGTAGCCGCAAATGCTGATGAAAACATGATGGGCGCTAGGGGAGCGTAACGTGCTAAACACTCAATAGAAGCTTGGTCTCGGCCAAAATATGAAGCACAAGCAGGCGCATAATGGACTCGAGCGGGAGGACAATGTAGAGCTCAGCCGCTAGTAAACTTGAGCGGGGAGCATAATGAAATATAATCTGCGGGTTAGGTATAGGCGCGAGCGTAGCGTGCTCGGGCGCGAGGAATAATAATATGAGGCTCGGGCTTTGGCACGAGCATAATCTGAAGCTCGAGCTCTAGCGCGATCGTGACGTGTATGGACACGAGAATAATAATAATATGAAGCTTGGCATTGGCGCGAGCATAGCATGCGCGGGCACGAAAATAATAATCTGAGGCTCGGACTTTGGCGCGAGCATGATCTGAAGCTCGAGCTCTGGCGCGAGCGTGGCGTGCATGGGCACGTGAATAATAATAATATGAAGCTTGGCATTGGCGCGAGCATAGCGTGCGCGGGCACAAAAATAATAATCTTAGTAATATGTGTAGATACTAAATACTAGTCTATATCATCAGTAATAATTCCGAGTAATAATCCCGGTCACCGGTCCTGTGGCCAATATGAATAAAAATGTCATGAATTTAGCTATAATGATCGTAGGGCCCTGCCATATAAACAAAGATGTTCTAGGGTCTCATAAGTGGTAGTGGTAGTAGTAGCCCCCCACTTCTTGAGTGTAGGAGTGTATATGTAGATCGAGAAGTAATAAGATCTATGTTTACTTCATGCCTCGGTAGCAGCCCCCCGGTTAACGATTGTTATTAACTGCGAGCAGTAAAATGTGGGCGTATGGCCTAGAATGTGATCTCGGCGAGGCGAGGTAGGGGCGTAACCTAGTAAATAACCATGTAATAGTTTGTAAAGGCACAACTCAGGTCGTCATAAAATGATGGTCGGCCTCGGCAAACAACTTCAGCTCGTCACATAATGAAGCTCGGCCTCGGCATGTAATTTCATGTCGTCATAAAATGATGGTCGACCTCGGCAAGCAACTTCTGCTCGTCACATAATGAAGCTCGGCCTCGGCATGCAACTTCAACTTATCACAAAATGATGGTCGGCCTCGGCAAGCAACTTCTGCTCGTTACATAATGAAGCTCGGCCTCGGCATGTAATTTCAGGTCGTCAAAAATGATGGTTGGCCTCGGCAAGCAACTTCAGCTCGTCACATAATGAAGCTCGGCCTCGGCATGCAACTTCAGCTCATCAAAAATGATGGTTGGCCTCAGCAAACAACTTCATCTCGTCACATAATGAAGCTCGTCAAAAATGATGGTTGGCCTCGGCAAGCAACTTCAGACTACTAGTCAATATCCTCTTTTTCTTTATTTTATTATTAATATATTATTGTAATATGCTTTGATAAATAATGATCTAAAGACAAAACAATAAATACGGAATGTCAATTGTATGCTGATATTATTAGTTTGTGTTTTAACAATGGCGTGTTGTTATGGAAAAGCATAACTTATAAGGGATCACATAATGATATATTTATTCATCATGAATTACTATCAGGGTGGCAGGTTTGCATGGTAACAAAGCCAACAAGATTAGACAATATATTAGGCAAAAAAATAGAGGGTAAAAATAATAACACCTGACAGAGCAGTGGAAAACCAAACAATACGTTAAATCTGTGAGATGAAAACGTGTTCGGTGAAGCTTCCAGCCGCTTTTGGCAATACGTGGAGGAGCATGGCTGTTCCGTTTGGGACAATTTTGGAGGCGTTGAACTCGCCTGAACTTTACGCACCTAAAGGTGCTATCTGTTTTGTGTTTGTAGGCTGGATGCGCTCAAATCTCTGTGATCGGAGCATTGCCTAGGCGTGACAATAATGTTAACACCTCTAGCAGGTTTGAGCGGCGAATGGGGGAGCATGGCAACTCGGATGGAGGCGATTTAGGTGTCGCCGACTTCATCTCTTTAGGCAGCCATTGGTGATGTTTAATTTTTTCGCCCAGTTCATATAAAGAATGTGTACGTTGTTTGTTAAGGTGAGTTCCGACACCCTTTGAACGGAGCTCCGCCGGGGCTGACGGAGTCAGTGAGTAGAGCGTAACAAAATAAGGTGTTTCCCGGCAACGGAACCAAACTGATCGCGCCAAAAATGTGGTGATCTTGTCGTGTGATGTCTGGGGTGCCGAAAGTGACGTTATGTCGAGGTCGCCGGAGTCGTGGTCCGACGGTGGTCGTCGCGGTAGGATATCTGGCATGTAGCATCTGTAAAATAAAGCACCGTGAGTGGGTGGGGGTGTCCCCACAAACCCTCAGGCGTGATAATCAGTATATGTTATATGTGATACATGAAAAGAGAAAGTGGAGATGGTGTGTGTATGTAAATGGCAGGAGAGAAAGAGATGAAGGGGCTCGTCTGTAGTTTTGTTGGAGGAAAGGAGTCCTCTAATATGGAGAAGTCTCCCCATATTTATACTAATGTCTCTTCACATAATTGAG
Source organism: Codonopsis lanceolata (assembly GCA_013146195.2). NCBI lineage: Eukaryota > Viridiplantae > Streptophyta > Magnoliopsida > Asterales > Campanulaceae > Codonopsis > Codonopsis lanceolata. The sequence goes on along the minus strand of CM028378.1, from coordinate 49,504,388 downwards.
CTTGGACCCTCACTTGGGTACGAGCTCGGACCTCCTTCCGGGTATGAGTTTGGCCTATTCTTCTAAGTACGTTTTTGGAGGTACTCTTTTGGGCTGTCTGTTCGGCCCTGTATTTTGGTGCACTTTATTATCATCTGAAAAGAAGAATATAAATTTATAGTAATAATAAAAAGAAGAATAATAAATGGCTTGTTTATAGATGTCGTTGTCTGACCCGAATGCATCGGTATTTAAGGTTCTCAAAGCTAAATATTTCCCAAAGACCATTTCCAACAGTTTGAAGTTAAAACTGCACCAAATCTTTAAACTGGTGCAATTTCTGCACCAAATTTTTTACACTATCTCCAATAGTTCTACTTCAAAGTTTACTCTAAAAGGAATATTCCAAATATATTCTTCATTATTTCATTTAATTTGTATTCCAAGTATATGCTTTATTTTATTTAATTTGCATTAATGTATTTTCGCAAAACAAATATATTATTGATTTAGTATTAAATTAAATTAAATATTATGCATTAAAAATAATCCGGACCATCCGGAAACGATCTATCAGATTATTAATTGATAGGTATTGCATAATTTGTATTAGTATTAATATTATTAATATGTATGTTGTGTGATTTAATTTAATGTAATGTAATTTTCATTTATTTATTAATGTCTAATATATATAAACTTTATCATAAATAATTTTAATAATATATGTAACTAATAACAAACAATATAAATAAAATAATTGAATTAATTTTTTGTATTATTTAAACCAAAACATCTCAAAATGGTATTTAAACTAAACAACTAAACTAACAATAATAATGATAACATAAAACACAAAATAATTACTTAAACCAAAAAAAAAAAAAAGAGGAGAGGTAAAATGAATTATGAATAGTATGCTCTGGATTTGAAGTTCAGAATTAAAAACTTCAAATCTGAAGCAGAAATGAAGCAACTGTTGGAGATAGGAATAGTAGAATTTTTCTTCAAATTTAGAGTTTTGAAGCTTCCCTTAGAGATGGTCTAATGGGGATTTTTTGGACACCAAAATGGACAAAGTCCAAGATTCACTTGGTGGAACATCTGGAACTCTCCAGTTTTAATGAGAAGAGGAGTACGGTGGAAAATAGGAGAAGAGAATTCTATTCGGGTTTGGCGAGATCCTTGGCTATGGGATGATATGAATTTCTATGTCAATTCACCTCCATCCTTCGAAGAGATGGGGAGTTTAGTTGTGTGTGATCTCTTTATTCCCGGGGCGAAGCAATGGGATGTGGAATTAATTCAAGAGGTCTTCATTGATCGAGATGTTTCAGAAATTCTAAACATTCATCTAAATCCCTACTATGGTGATGATTCTCAAGTTTCAATTTTTTCGAAAAATGGTATCTATTTGGTTAAATCTGCTTATCGGCTTGGGATTGATCTAGTTATTGACCAGAATTTGGTAGTAGAGGGTGACTGGAAGAGAATCTGGGAGTTAAGAGTTTCAACTAAGGTTAGGACTTGTGTGTGGCGTATTTGGCGAGATTGCTGGCCGACGAGATCAAATGCTTCGTCGACATGTTGACGTTCAGCTGATTTGTGCTCTTTGTGGAGGAGAGCAGTAAACAGGTTGGCATATTTTTGTTTCTTGTCCATTTGCTATGTCGTGTTAGAGGGAAGTTAAGTTAATGCACTTGGTTGATCAAGTGGCATTGTCAGCAGACTTTATTAGAGATTGGTTGTTTTTTATGTTTGGTATACTAGACCATTTGACGACAACAAAGTTTACTTTGGTTCTTTGGGGTGTGTGGACTCAAAGAAATAAAAAGGTAAGGATTGGTAGTCATGAGCATGCTAGCACTTGTGTAAGGAAGGTTCTAGGTTATCTTTTATGACTGAGTGGCTGGAAAGGGGCTGGATACTTTGAAGTTTTCTACAGAGGGGTGAAAGGAGTGCTCTTCTATTTGGCATCCTTCGCCAGTCAACTTTATTAAATGTAATATTGATGTTGCTTTCTTTGAAAGGGTTCAGAAAACTGGGATTGGGATAGTTTTGTGAGGTCATACATGTTGTTTCATCCCTTATCGAGCTCTTAGCTTTGATGGTTTGATGCGGATAAATCACGGTGAGGCTATTGGTCTTTTGGAAGTGCTTTCAAGGATCCGTCATAGGGGTCATGATCGTGTCATTTTTGAAATGGATGCTAAGAGCATGGTGGATGTGATTTGAGTCCTTTCCCCTGACAACTCGGAGTTTGGGTTGCTTATTGGCTATTGTAAAGTGTTGCTTCATTCTTATTCATTGTTTTCTGTCATTTTCGTTCCTAGAGATGCAAATTCAGTTGCGCTTGTTATTGCCTAGGCTGCGAAGGATGTTATTGAGCCTGTTGCTTGGGATGAACCTCCAAGTTATATGGATGGTCTCCTTTCTCGATTGTGTACTTGTTCTTCAGTTTAATATATTTGTTTGGTTGGTTTTCAAAAAAAAAATGCATATTTTGTCAAAAGTACCCTTATTTTAGGAATGACAACGGGGCAGTTTGGGGATGGTTATATAGACTACCATCCTCATTCCACAATTTCAGTTTGATGCCCCATCCATAATTGCCCCATTCCCTAGTGGGTAATTAATTTTTCTTACCATGTTCATTCACCACGAGTAACGGTTAATCGGAGATTAACCATAGGGAATTGATATAATTAACAATTTAGTTAAAACACTTTAAAGATTAAAAAATATTTTTAAAAAAATATTCAAAAAAAACATACTACATAATCGAGTTAATAAAACTTGATAATTGATATTATTTTACTTATAACTCATCATAATATTGTCTATAAAAACTAAAGAGTCTAGTTATGTTGTGCACGTACGCCACAACACAAATTCACCAAATATTAAAAAAAACTTTATTAAATTACAATAATAAAATTATAGGAAATAATCTAACATCTAATTAAAAAACTTTCAGTTTGAATTTATTCAATACCTACAAAAAAAAAAAAACTACAAGAGTACATATACAAAGTATCTACATACATAAATAGAATCACAGATATATGGTTCTGAAAATCACAGAAGAATTATTTAACAAGGAAACATGCAGCATAACAACATAAGGATGCAATCACAATTTAGTACTAATATGTAATATTAGTAGTAAACATTGATGCGAATGAAAATTTCTTTGGCTATGTTTTCGTGAGTGCCCCGTTTTTCGACATTTTCCCCTGCTACTGAAAAGCGGGTGGTTTCAAAACTTCGAAACGCGCGAAATACGCTCGGCCTCAATTGTGGACTCAAAATATGTATAACAGAGTCGTCATCTTTATTGTAAGTATAAATAAAGAAAACCAAACATACCAGATTGTATGGGTTCGGGGGCTAAGTTACGAGTTAGGAAAGAGTTAGGCCCCCAACTTGCTCTTTCGGTCTCACAATGGGTTTATCAATATGCTTGTTTTATTTTATGCACTTTGGCTCAAAATAATACATTTATATACGATAGAAAGAAATAAAAAGAAATAACTTTGCATTTATTAAAGAAAAGAAAACAAAATTACAACTAAAATAATATAATTTAGAGAATAATTACAACATTTTTATAAGCTGAACTACCCGGCCCAATAGGCCCAAGATACAAGTCACGTGCCCGACATATCCCCAACAGCCGGGAGCAGAACATGTGAATTCTAGAGCCCAAGCCATTTTGAGGAAATGGGCAGCGACCAGAAGTGTACTGCGAGCTGGGGGCTTAATACCCAGCGGGCTAGAGTGCAGCGAGCTGGGGCTTACCCGACAGGCAAATATTCATCGAGCAGGATTTACCATGCTCGGTTATGAACGTAACGGTTGTCTTAAATGTGGACAGTTACGTCCGAGAAACTCGCCATCACCTCCATGATGAGTCCGTTGTGATAAATGTGGCAGTTAATATGGCCGTTAATGTGCCCGCCACAACATTTAATGGGCAGTTACTCTCCGGCACAGGCTATAAAAACCCCTCCAAACAAAGGAGGGAGGTACGTGATTTTATACACTAGGCCAAACTCTGTCAAATTGTTTACTCAGTTGATTGTTGAACTAACTCTCACGCCGGAGGACTTTTGCAGGGAGTGCCCCTGCCTAGTTCACTGTTTTTACTTGTTTACAGGGTTAGGCCTAGGAGATTTTGGATAGATTGAAAGCCAGATATCCAATCAAAGAAGCCCATTGTGTCCTTGATAAATTTGGACGCATCAGTTGGTTCCAATGCTGGGAAACGAAACATTTTATGTAAAGTGTAATTCTATTCTTGGTGATATCACGAGTGTCGGCTATGGCGGAAAACGACATTAATGGTGCTAACAGCAGTAATCAGGAAGAAGTGCATGCAACCCCAAGTCTTAATCTTCCGACTGGCAATAATCCACCACCTCATGATGCCCGCCACCAGTTTAATCAACGGCGGAGTTTGGATTCCTTAGCCAGGAGTGCAGTGGTTGATGTTGGCTTGGCCAACGAATTTCGGGAGGAGGCATTGTGCCAGAGGGCAATATACTTGGGACAAATGCATCAGTTGAACCTGTAGCTGATTGCAATGGCTAAGCCGCCTTTGCCCATTGAGCTGGAGCCCCTACCCGGCTTGCCCGCACCAAGTCAGACAGCAAGTGGCTCTAGAACAGGGGGAAATCCACTTAATCCGATGCAAGTCCCTTCACAGCCTCATGCACGAGAATCTAAGGGACGAAGCCAGCAAGAAGGCTGAGCCAGTCACAGAGTTGTTCCTAGTGTGCATTCTCGGTTGGGACCCCGAGTGGGAGATGATTCGGCACAATCTCGTCACCATCGTAGATCACCTTCTCTACGAAGGTTGCATGCTCGTAATCACCGCACCCCATCCCCCAGGAGATCTCATGCTCGCCGTTACCGGACACCTTCTCCTAGACGATCACAAGTTCACCTGTCACATCAGTCTAGAGAAAGAAGGGAGTTGCCACATTCAAATGCCCAAAAAAATTTGTGGTTAATGAGCCAGTGCCTCAGCTCGCAGGTGTGGCCCAGGCACAGGTGGCGCAGGCCGTGGGCGTTGTTCAAGCTCTGGGAGCTATGGGACCCCCACAGGCCCCTCTTGTGCCCGTGTTACAGCCCCAGCCCGCGGGTGGTTTGCCTACAACCTTCAATATGCAAGAGTTTGAGGATTTGAAGCACCGAATGGAGGCATGGGAGCAAGGCAAGGCATTGAATGGGAATTTTCTGGGAACATCAGCTAGTCCGTTAGCCCCTTGGATTGAGAATGCACCTCCAGCACAAGGGCTTATCTTTCCAAATGTTAAAGAATATACAGGGAAGGAAAAGGCGAGAGATTGGCTGATGTCTTTTGAGTCCCAGATAGGTCTTGTCACATCAGACGAAGCATTGAAGATTCGAGCTTTTGTGGGAGCATTGCAAGGGAAGACATTGGCTTGGATGGGAGCTCTTCCTCGCCGATCTATCAACAATTGGGCTGACCTACGGACAAAGTTCTTAGCAGACTTTGGGACATCGAGAGCTATTGCAAAGACTAGAGCTGACTTGTCTAAGCTTAAGCGAGGAGCAAATGAATCAACAGCCAGTTATTTAGAGCAGTTTACGAAGATGCTCGAGCAAGTTCCTGGATTTTCCTAGCAGGAGGTCACTCTATGTTTTGAAACAGGTTTGCTCGAAGGAGAAGGCAGATTACGATCTGAATTAAGCATGCGAGAGCCCAAAACGCAGGCTTAGATGTTAATGCGGGCTCAGAAATGGTGCGCGGGAGAAACCGCGAAGAAGGAAAAAAAGAAGGAAAGTGCCGAGGTTCACTACAAGAAAATGGTGTATTTGGGAAGGCCAAAAACCGTCCCAAATACTGCCAAAACCGTCCCAAAAGGTATTTGGCACGGTTTTGGGACGGTTTTGGCTTCCTCTCAAATACGAGGGTGCCAAATACATTTGTCTCGACCCAAAACCGTCCCCAATAGTATTTGGCACGGAAAAAGTGACGGTTATGCATGTGTGTGCCATTTGACATATATTTGGGACGGTTTGTAATATCCGACCCAAATAGGCATTTGGGACGGTTGTTTTGCCCTCCCAAATACAATTGGCACGACTGGTTTTGCCCTCCTAAATAGTATTTGGCACGGTTGGTTCTATCCTCCGAAATAGTAATTGGCACAGTTGATCTACCCTTCCAAATAGTATTTGGCACGGTTGGTTCCACCCTCTCAAAAGCTATTTGTGACTGTTTGGTTTTGCCTCCTAAATACATTTGACACGCTTTATTCACCTTCCCAAAAAGTATTTGATAATGTTTTACTAGCTTCCCAATTGTATTTCAAACCGCCACCACATTATACCCACCATTTATTTTTTCCCTAATGTATAACAAAGTAGTAATATCCCATGAACTGTCTCATAAACACATAATAAATCAATATGAATATCACCGTACAAGAAATCAAGGAAAAACAATAATTGCATCTACATTATGATCAAAAATATTTTTATCATAAATCTCTCTTGAATATTATCTTACATACATCCATAACATTAATTAAATAAACATAAGCGAACACGAATCCATAAACAAGTCTAAATCAAAGTCAATATTCAAAATTGACGAGACAACGAACTACGTGAAGAAATGATTACTCTTCACTAGCATAACTCCGAGTATGCATCTATGCCATGTTTGCCCTACAATATACAAAAGGAGTTGTATATTAGTTACAAGCACATAACTTGATTGTATGAAATGAAATATATATTCGTTGCAGAAGATGATGCAAGCACCCAATGGTATAATTGACAGAATCAATAGTCAAATAACAAAATTTAAAGAAACTAAAAGTACCAAACAAACATAAACAAGTACTTTGTGAATTTACTTGCATTTATATCAATTTTCTTAAAAAAAATTATATCATGATTTCCTTATATTGTTGGTAGTTTAGTTTGAACGGATTTGTCTTTTCAAGGTAACAATCTATAAGTAAGAAGAGAAATAGAAATACACATGTAGCATGTGGATCCTAGAGGGAATAATGCCTAGCTTAATGGCACATGCTTGTTTCCACATAAACATTCAACATAGGCAAAATTACTTAGTACTTTCTAAGGTATAGTACAATTTAATTAGTTGTCTCTTGGATTCTGGTGAAAAAACTGATTTAAAGGGCATGAATATATGAGAGATCTAACAAACTTTGCTAATTATTCTCTGGGGATATTTTTCTCTCAAATAGCTGTTTATACTCTTTGATCACAACATTATTACATTTGTTATAACTAAGGTCATAATAAGAAAGACCCAAGGAAAAATCGAACGAGAGAGTGACTATCCCGGCGTTAGAATACTGGTTAGGTTAGATTGGAAACTTCGGTGAGTCCCTAAGCATACCAATTCTTTGCCTACGAGTTTGGCATTGCTAACAAAACTAGGACAAAAAGGTTGAATGGATTGAAGCCAATTCCTTCCTCCGCTGGGAGGTTAGAACTGACAAACAAAAGTAGGACATAATGATTAAATGAACTGATCAGCCAACCCACAACCTTAAATCTTACATTAAAGTGTAAGAATGAGTAATCTATTTCCATATATGAAAATAGGATGTAGAAAAATGCAAAAAAATACCATTGCAGAAAAATAGGATGTAGAGCCAACCCACAACCTTAAATACCATTGATGATCATATTGTATAACAAAAACAAAATGCAGAAAAATTAATACATATACTGTTGTTAAATGAGGAGTAGCTACTTACTGGCAATATCATTGCATGCTCCTCTTCAAGAGTGGTTGCAAAACCATTGATAGACTGAGTGTAGGAGTAAAGGATGGCTTCTTTCGCCTGCTCTTTGCTGCATGCCATGCACACAACACAAGACTAGAATGATAAAATATTTCCAGATCAACCACGTCAACTCGATTATGCATTCATATTAATTACCTTCCCAAGAATGAGCCAAGAAACTCATGATGACTATCTGCCGCCCGATCAAAATCGATTGATGTTGGTGCTGGGCCGTGGGAATGCTCTCCTAGGTAGACAATATAAGACTAGAACAAATTAAAAACAAGAAGATGATGATGATGAGTTGGTGAAAGAATTTAAAGCTAGCTAGCTAATTGGCAAAGCATATATATCCATCTTTGTTAATTAAGAAGAAATTAAAGAATGAAAGAGAAATTAATTGTAAGTACATAGAATATACCCTCTTGATAGCTGAAACAGGTTCATGGAGGATGGACAAAGTAATGAATACTAGTACTGCAGACAACATAAACAACTTGGAGGAGATCAACACCTCCATTTTTGTTTCTGTTTCTCAACAGCTACTGTTTCCAATATATATATATATATATATATATAGACACACACACACACACACACACTACTTCGTATCATAGACTTGTGTAAATACACAACTCTGCATTGGAGTATTTTTAGCAATTATATTTGGTTAAACCTACTCATATTTATCTAAAATCTTAATAGATTTAAGAGAAAGAAATAATCATTTTCATTTTTGATATCTATAAAATCGATCAGCATTGAGTCGAGTTATTAGTAGAGAGTATGCCCATGCACAATTGTCAAAAATTTGTTAAAAGTACAGCAGAAAGTATGCCCATAATGTGAAAAATCTGATATTGGAATGCAGAAAGGGATAGTTTTGGCGAGCAAATTGATAAGGTTCATTTCCATTTTCCTAGTAAGTAGATTCCTCGTATTAAAGGGGTTGATAAACTGTAACAATGTTTTTCAAGCACCGATTCTGAAGAATCAAACACCAGGTCTGAGCTACATCTTAGTTGTTTTGTAATGCATCTTGAAGGAGAGGAAGAATTGGTGGATCTGCTAGGGAAAAACAAATCTGATGCTATTGACCATTTTATAAGAATGGCGAAAAAGAAGCAGCCCAAAAATCTCACTCAACTTATGGAGAAATCCAATTCCTTAAGGGAGTTCAGGGGTTGGGGAGTTTGACAGTGAAATTATTCCGTCTCTGGATTCTGAAGAACCTCTGAATTGTTGGGCTCTTCCTGTTGTGACTTTAATGAGCATCGCAATGGAACTTCCCAATATTGACACTAATTCAATCAAACAATTGGTTACGATTATCCATGAAGGCCTCTTGTATGTTAAAGAGGTGGAAAATCACCTAGATGAAAAATGAGATTTAAGAAAGACTAGGAACGCATCATAAATTGTTTGGCTAGGAGTCGATCTATATCAGAAGTGGTTGGATGTGGATCTCTGTAACATGCCACTCCAAGGAAAAAGTGGGAAAGAGGTGCTTGAAAGACTAGTTGAAATTGCTAAGAGAAAGTTTACAGAATTCAGACAAAAAGAAATGCTTCATATGAAAGGATGTCTAAGAGAAATACTTTCAAAACCATAGTTGGGTTGATCAAATCAATACACTGTTTTTTTTTTCTTCAATAGAACACAACTATAATTTAGCATCTATAACAAAATTCCCCATTTTTAATTTTTCCTTTTAAGAACCCAATTTCAGAAGAACAAAAACTATAAGAACCATTATTTATAGAACAAATTGAATAAAAACCATCCGTAGAGAAATCAAAAGATGAATCAAGAGAGCCACACTATGACCTAAAATCTTAAGTTTAACTAATAAATTGAAATGCACAAAAGAACAAATCAAAAAATAGCATGCCTTCATATTCAACGATCCTATATGATATATAGACGTAGAAAGATCCACACAGAGAGAGAAGGGGACATACTTTAGATGAAGCAGCCAGCTCTACAGCGACGTGGTGATTAACCCGCAATCCTCCAAAAAGTGATGTCATCAGAAATTAGGTGGGGGTGGAGGAAGATATTATCAATTGACAGACCTTTTCTTTATGAGATTCATCTGAAGCTAAAGGTTCAGCAGTAGAGTCCGATGCAGCTAGGGCTTTCTCAATATTCGCCTTATCATATGATTTTTTCTTCCAGGGCCAACTCCAGCAGTCCATCACGACCTGTGCACATAAACACGGGTGGAAGACAAAGCCAGTTACTTGCATAGGCTCCCTTCTAATCAGCACTCAACAAATGAAGTATTTAGTCGCAAACCAGAAGTAACTCCATTTAAACAAAATACATACAGACACAAACATATATCTAAGAATACCTCAAGAGTCCTTCACTGTGGGGTTTTTCAGTGAAGTAACAGTAACAAATTTACAGGTCTACTACCCATAAAGCATCTCCTTAGACATCTTGTCCTTTTTGGTTTTTGATTGGCCATCTCTCTCTCTCTCTACACACACACACACACACAATAAGTTTCCAACCCCCTCATTCCTTAACACACCCAAGGTGGAACTTGGAAGCAACAACCCAAATCTTCTGCACTTTGACAGCTTCAACCCCTAAGATTTTCTTGTTTACCAATGTTCTTGATTCAATTTATAAACTCATAGCAATTGTTTCATGAGTTCTCACTGTTTTTGACTTTTCAATAAGTTTTTATTAATTGCAAGTATTTTAGATCTGATAAGGCTTTTTGTGTAGTTCCTCATTTTTTTTCCAAGTGATTTGGAAAGTTGGGTCTTTTCTAGATTCCTCATCTCATGTTTATGACAAAAAAAAAAACCAGATTCCCTTCAAAATGCTTCTTGATTTAATGTCTTCTGGCTGGTCATAAAGCCTCCCACTTACTCTACATTTCCTCTCTCGGGGTTCTCTTCTTTCTCTCCAAAGAGAAAGAAAGAGCACTTGAGTTTCAATTTACATAGCCTTCTACAGTTGAATCGAGAAATGAATATCCTATCCCCATTATCATACTTCAGGAACTTGACATGGTTGTTCGAGGAAAGCAGAGAGACAAAATGGACTGCAGAGGACAACAAATTGTTTGAAAACGCGCTTGCGTTATACGATCAAGATACCCCGGATCGATGGTACTATGCGGCAACCATGATCCCGGGGAAGACAATGAGTGATGTGATCGAACAGTATATAGAATTGGTGGAGGATGTTAGCGATATAGAGGCAGGGCTAATACCAGTATCTGGCTACTCTAGTGATTATTTCAATCTAGAGTGTATGAATAATCAGGGCTTGGATGGGTTGAAACAATTTACGACCCAGGCGGAAAGAGAAGCTCGTCAACTCACTCTTCTGATCAAGAAAAGAAAAAAGGCATACCGTGGATAGAGAACATAGGTAATTAGAAAAATACTGTAATGCATGGTTATGTGCTTGACAACCTATTAATGATTTCTCAGGGGCAAGTTATTTCAGGAATACCTTATGATCATAAACTAATGGAAAAAACACAACTTATGTTTAACCTCTAGAAAGAACAAATCCTCCGAGTGCCATGACAACCAGCATTACAAAAGATCCAAAAGTGTTAGCAACAATCATATTTTGGCCCATGGAAGCCGTCACACGAAAATGTACTAATGATTAAAAAAGTCATCACCATACCTATCGACAATAAGCACGATGGAGTATTTAGATAGTAACAAATAGGATACAATAATTCCACAGTTGTATAAAAGGCCAAACTCTTTTTTGTTACTGACAAGGATCATCAGATAACAAATCCGCGACTAGAACTCCTCTAAATTTAGTGACGCAGTTAGGTTTTTCATTCCTTTTATTTAGGGGAGGTGGCAGGGAGAATACGGTGTGGTAAGCCTCAACACAAGGTTAACAACAAACCTAAGATATTATTGTCATGTGGAAGGAGCACAACATTTGTGAACTAAAGGTCCTCAAGATTTAACAGACCTAGCATTTAAAATCCAAAAAGTAAACATGAAGAGAAAAAGCTCTTACCATGGCTTTAGGCAGGGAAGGTGTAACTGGATTTAACTGTCTGGATTGTTTAATAGCAAGCTCTTCAAGCCTTTGAGTTTGAACTGACAACTACAACAAGCAGAGACTGAAATTTAGCATGAATGTTCTATGAAAGTGCTGCAATAAAAATAAAGCATAAAAGATATTAAGCAAAAGCTCATGTTTTGTGATTTAAAAAAACATTCTCCAGTGAAAGTGCTCAAGTTTTGTGATTTAAAAAAACATTCTCCAGTGAAAGTGCTTCAATAAAAATAAAAGATCTTGGAAGTGATTTAATAAAAGATCTTGGAAGTGACTTAATAAAAGATCTTGGAAGTGCTGCAATAAAAATTTCTATGAAAGTGCTGCAATAAAAATAAAAATAAAACATAAAAGATCTTGGAAGTTATTTAATTAACATTCCCCTATTAATCAAAACCTTCAGTTCACACATTCCTTCATAAAAGTTTTGTGGGAACTGTGACATGCTACTACTCCCTACCAATAGCAAAAGCTCAAGTATTGAGAATTCCAACCCATCTAGAAGCCCATCCATTTTCTCGCACCACAATGAAACTTGAGCGCATATTTTTTGGATATCTCCCCTTGGCCAGAATGTTACGCCACTACCAAGTCTGACCACTAACAAGTGCCTAGATGCAACTGACAGAGCAAAAGTATGCACAAGATCATGCATTCCCACACATTCTTCATCCCTGCTGTCTAACATCAAATTCAAATTCTTGAGTTTCTGAATGCAAGCAAGGGATCACTAATTAACCCAAGAATTACGGTCGTTGATTTTGGGGAAGGTGTGTGACAGCCCGACCCGAATTCCAATGCGGAATCCCAAGGTCGTGCCGCCAAGACAAGCTAAAAGACGAACAAGCACCCGCTAAGCGTAGTAGTGCAAGTCCAGAGTTGAACCAACAAACTCTAAACAGGAATGAAAAGCCATAACGGCAAAACCGAATATCCAAAAACTAAAATCTGCGGAAGCAAATCATAAATGGGACCAAAACCTATAGTTTTAAACTAAGGAATACCAAGCTGAGAGACGACTATCTCTCGACAAATCTACGACTCGCGTGGCGCAACATTGCGCCGCAACAAACCATCGGCAACCTAAGGCCGGCAAAACAACAAGAATTCCAACCTGATAAACGACAACTCAACGGCTATATCATGCCGGAGGAATAGATCAACTAATGAATAAGATATTCAAATTCTAACAACTAAACACAAGTCTCACGACTAACGTCGTCGGAGATGACAATACCAACAATACTAGAATGAGTGAGCTAAAGCATGCTCGAAATAACAAGGAATAACTTCTAAAAGATACAACAGCTCGACTAACGAGTCGGCTACCAAAATAATACAATAACACAATACTGACATAGTCTACCCAAGTAAAGTCTACATAACCTTACATCCGTGTCTCACAAATACAAAATAACATAATAATAATAATAATTCCAAGCTTAGAGCCCGGAAGACCACCTTCTAGGAATCACTATTCGGCCGCCACGCCGCACTAACGGGATCATTGCAAAAACTAAGGAAAACAAACACACGAAATGAGTCATAATGACCCAGTAAGTTACTAAATGCAAATGTATGGCATAGCATATCGTGGCATGGCATAATGCATCAACATATATAAAATCATGGCATCTTAATAACATACCAATAAATAACTTGTATCATGTCATCATGTAACATAAACTTCATAAACCACATAACACGTTCTTTTTCATATAAGTGCTTATACCTAAGCACATAAAACCAAGATCCGGGCTAGCCCTTACGTATTCAAACCATGGGTCCAACCTCAAAAGATCATAGTGCGGGATTTAATCCTCGAATGATCATAACTCACGATTCTCTTTAATGAGTTCCTCGTTACATTCATCCGACTCAGGGGATGAGAAATGGGAGCTCGATATCAGCTAGAGCCGCTAATACGAGACCACATCCCACCTATCGGCCAAATAGTGAGGAGAGGTACCAATGCGGCGATTCATAGCGAATGTTTCCAAAGGCCATGAATCGTCCCATTGCCGACAAAACGACCAAGACGCCAGCTGGACTCAAAATCAAGATGATCAAGTAGATTATTTACTTGTATAAACCGATAAGGACCAAGTTCATCATAAAAGAACTTATTAATTCAAGTAGATCATATTGCTCTACAAAACCAATCAACAATGCACATCTTGTACATACAACATATTCAACTAACTTGTAAGTTTAGTTCACAAAAACCACGTATCGAGGTATTCATAAACCTCAAGTCATCACCAATTCAAGAATAGCATATAAGCCCAACACCATTAAAATGAGGTCTACTAAAGTCCTCGACTCAAGATTAAATCAAAGACTACTACTTAGTCTAAGAACCACCACAACTCAAGGCTTAGCATTAAGCTTCACTTAAAGGCACACCGGACTTAGCCAAAGTCCTTATAGACATCATCAAAAACCCATCTCAAGAATGACAAGACTACCTTGTAGTCTAAATTCGCAAAGTACTATCATATGCTCGCGACTAAATTCCTTATAGTGAATTATTCGAATAACATTACTAAATGGTATTCGAGACCATGGGTTGGTCTCTAATACTCCGTGCTTTACAAGCACGCGCTCAACAGTTCCCAATGGGTCTACATAACATGAGTGTCTCCATAGGACACAACAAGGTACTCGGATACGCACCATAAGCAAGCGAGGCCCGAACATCGTAGGGTCTCAACCAAAGGCTTGTTATCACATTATTGGCCTTACAATGACTCAGTTGAGTCTTAATTCTACATTCCACTCTTTATGCGTTCATAGCCCCACAATTAAACATTTCATTCATATATACTACAAAATCCCAAAGTTCATTCGGGCTTGATTCGAGAGCCTAAAACCAAGAATCCATCATAAACATAATCAAACGGAATCCAATTGTCGTAGGATTCCAACCCGAGTTCATTATCACATTATTGGACATATTTCGACTCCGTTGAGTCTAAACACCAAGTTTCATTATTTACATCTCTCATCGATCACAACATTAACCATAATTTCTCCAATGATTTGGGTTTGACTCTCAAGCCTAAAATCCACAAATAATCCCAACATAGACCAAACCCATTTCATAAATTACATATAACCCAATTAAGTGACCATCCTCATATTATATAGAGAGTTCACAAATCCAAAGCCCCAATCAAAGGCATACTTTCATAATAAACCCAAATATAACGTAAACGTGATTTCTAACATGCTCACAATCCTAGAAACACAATATGAAGAGTAATCATATACATCAATAATCATAGGAGTCATCTACAAATACCCCTAACAAGTTCATACTTCAAAAATCCCCAAAATTGGGCAAACATAGCATACAAGTTGTTCATTGCCCACAAATAGCATACAAGTTGTTTTCCTTAGGGCCAATGAACCAAAATCAAAAGAAGGTAACTTACCTAGCTTGAGTGAAAACTCGAGAGAACACAAATCAGATCGGTGAAGTCGTTTACTCGTCGAGGAGCTTCAAGAATCCAGTTTGAAGGAGATCGAGATTGGTCGGATCGTCGTGGATCGAAGAGAGAGAGAGAGCTAGGGCTCAAGAGTCTCCCATGGAGTCTCTCTCTCTCTAATATGAATGGATGAAGAGAAGAAATGAAATGGTTTCAGCAATTAAGGGGTTGTGGGTATTTATACCCCCAATTTAAGAAGGGCACAATTGACATTTCTCAAGTGCAATTAGTGGAGATTAGGGATAATCAAGCTCTAATCCAACCTTAATTAACTTCTAAATAATGTTAGGACATGTTTAGGGTTAAGTATGAGAGGTTAGGAAGGGTTTAGAGGGGTTTAAGGAGGGTAGAATAGGTAAAACACATCACAACTCAAAACGAGGGAAGAAAAATCCGTAAACAACTTTGGAAGTGAGGCGGGCGCCTCCTCCCCTCCATGCGGCCGCCTCATGCTCTGCACAAAGGATGCTCTGATATCCGAGGCGGGCGCCTCGATCCATCCCGTGCGGCCTTCGGCTCTGAACCTCCAAAACTTGGTCTAAACTTGATCTAAATGATCCCAAACTTATGGGCAACCATTCTAGGGTCTAACCCAACTCAAAACAAGTCTAAAACACACCCGAACAACTCCGAAACAACTCGGGCGAAGCAGGGAAGGGGGTCTGCGACAACGTGACAGGGACGGCATGAACAGACTCGAAATCAAGCGAGCAATGAGAGGAGACTTTTAAAGGCAAGTCTAAGGGCTAATGAAGAAGCTTAAATACTTCTAGGAAGTTGAATAACAACTAGGGAAATAAGAATCCCAAAGGAGGCGATTCAGCGACTCGATCCTCGAACTTCTGTGATAGAGGCAGCAGCTATCTCCAAAACTTCCAAATCTTCGATAGACTTAAGGAACACCTCCAACTTGAAGTCTAACACATCTAAACATGTTAACAAACCATCTTAAAGGGTCTAGGACCCAAACAGGAGTCCACGAACACAAAAGCGGAAGTAAACCCTAAATCGCGTCGCATTCAGGCTATCGTCGAGTCACGACTTGTGACTTTAGCAAGTCAACAACTATATGGAGTCTCTAATAATGTTTTGGTCTTAATATGGTCTCTCAAACATATCTAGACCCTCTGTGACCGCAACCCAAACATACCGTCGACAAGGGAAGAAGTGCAATATAGCGCATGGCCAGAGACAACGAAGGAGGCGGCGTCACACCCTCTCCACCTTAAAAGAATTAGTCAGAATTCTAAATCATAATTCAAACCACAATACACCAAGTTCAAAACCACCAACCTAGACTCGAATCGATCCTACCACCCTGACACACGAGGGTTAAACTCTAATAATCCAAATTCGAAAGTCTAAGAATTCTAATAGACAACAACATCAAGACTTACGGGTGAAAATAACATGACTCATACTTGAGTCGCGAATACTATATGAACACATTAGACCAACATGTAGGCAAAATCCCAAACTTTCAACATAAGAACACATTTAACTCAAAGACTATTTGCTTCGGGCACATCATGAAATTCAAGCACAAAGATTCTAAGTTACAAGAATTAATAATTGCTTATGGAGCAATTCACAAACAAATCAAAGATAACCAAATTGGCATTTCAACTATGCAATCATACACTCGCGATTTCCTTCAGTCGCGGGTAAGAACACACAAGAGCACACAATGCCATGTTTTGAAAATTCTTTCCATCTATGTCCATCCATTTGGTAGCGGGTATAGTCAATGTTTAACCTACTCACTTTACCAATCCTAGTCCACCAGAACCTCTTTTTGATCACCAATTTAGGGTACCAGAACGACTAAATTGGATTTCAAAACTTTTCGTTACAAGGATCTTGAAGGTTCATGATTAAAAAGGTTCTAAGCATCCTTTAATAGTCTCCTATGCTAAGGAAATGAATGAACATGAATTCATGAGCTGAGAATTCAATATACTACTATGTAATGCATCAAGTAGGTGTTTCCTACAACTAAT
Source organism: Codonopsis lanceolata (assembly GCA_013146195.2). Taxonomy (NCBI): domain Eukaryota; kingdom Viridiplantae; phylum Streptophyta; class Magnoliopsida; order Asterales; family Campanulaceae; genus Codonopsis; species Codonopsis lanceolata. Next base: position 49,487,063 of record CM028378.1, on the reverse strand, counting down.
GCACATAACTGAATAAAAATTCAGACCAAGTAACAAGGTCTATTACCTTGACAAACAACAATCATAGCTATCACAAACTCGTGTATCTAGTACACTCACCAAGATAATTTATTAATAATCGCGACGAATCGACAAGGCTACTAATGCCCAGAAGCGTCTATACTCCATAAAACTATCCTTTCTAGGCTCTAGCCAAGAATCTACAACCAATGCACACTAAGCATCCTAATACAATGCTAACGTCCCAATACTCACGGTGAGCGTCACTCTTTCCCGATGCGGTAGCGTGATTATCCTCTAAATCATGACCTTGACCTTCAACCTGCCCGATTCAAGATGAGAGTGCATATCTTACTCGCATAATAACTCTTAATCGACAATATAGTATAATATTACTTATTATATAAAACATATCTTTATAAAGTATACAAACATCATACCAAACCGATAAGTATCAATAAACAATTCATACTTCATATATTCATATTATGGCCCTTATACATAATCCCAAAAAAAAAAAAGAAACCACAACTCTACACATAACATAGTCTTATATATATATAGACTAAACAAGGATCCATACACCATGTGCGATTACCTCACTGGTAATTTACAAACAAACCATGTCATATATCTATCTCACATTGGGGTATTATTCGATCGGCAAATAACCAATATTACCAATACACCATATAATGTATGTATGAATGCACATGAGCTACCGATTAAAGCGTGTACTCATAATAACGGTAATAGTAACAACGGTATAATTTCACGAATATATATACAAGAATATACCTTCCTATTTCGGTTAGGTCTCAAAACCCCCAATGGATAATGCCAACCGCCATTGCGCACGACCTCAAGCTCTAGGCCGTCCACCAGCATCCTCTTGGAGCAGCGGATTGTTGACTAGTACTTCGGGCCGATGATTAACCCTCATCTTCGGGCAATCCTTACGAACATGATCACCGCCACAAGCGAAACACTTTCTGCTTTACTGACATACGATTCTCGGCATGTCTGTCCTCATACAAAAATTACATGTTAACTGCCGCCTCGTCAGTCTCGAGAGGTAGGAGCGTCACTCAGATCTACCCGATCGTGTGATTTCTTGATTAACTTTACGAGGTCTTTGCCCTCTATTACCATCATTGCCCCTACTAATAGTACTCGAGGCTCTTTTTGAGCATACTCCTCGATGTCCAACTCTGTTGCATACAGGCGATTCCACGGCGACTCGGTAATCCGTAAGTTGTAATGGAGCAGGCGCCTACGATATTTCATCTTTAGACCCTTCACAAACCGTTTGGTCTTCCTAGCCTCATCGGTACTAAGTAACCACAATAGCGAGCCAACTCAGTGAACTTCGCTGAATCTTGAGGCCACCGTCATAGCTCCTTGTTCTAATGCCATGAACTCCGCTTCTCTTCTTTCTCGAACTTCTGCTTAGGAATAAGCGTGCCATAAACTCCATCGTGAAGTTCTCCCACACTTGAGGCACTCCATGGTGACTCAACTATCTCGTAACACATGCCACCAATGGTCGGGCGCCAATCAATTTAAATCTTTGCTAGGTTGCCATCTCTTCGGCGTTACAACCCGTAGGCTGCAAGATCTTCTCCATGTTTTCTATCAAAGTTACGCTTTAGAAGCATCGGGTCCTCCATCGTAGCTCTCGGGTTCCAACTTCAAAGTCTCTTGCAAGAATGATAGATTTGTCTTCCATCCCAACTTATCTATTGAGGGTCACGCAGCGGATCCGTAACATTCTCCTCTCTCGTTGCCTGAGGTTGTACCCGAAAGGAGGTCTCTGGAACTAGCTCCACGCCAAATTCTCGACATATCATACACAAAGAACTTTCGGCGTTTAACTCAACAACAAACCCAACCCAAACTAGGCCAAGAACCTATCTGGCGAAATAACTAACCTATAGCTCGATACCAAGCGTGACTTGACCCGGCCCGAATTAATGCGGAATCCCAAGGTCGTGCTTAAGACAAGCTAAAAAGCGAACAAGCACCCGCTAGCGTAGTAGTGCGAGTCGAGTTGAACCAACAAACTCTAAACGAGAATGAAAAGCCATAACGGCCAAAAGCGAATAACCAAAAACTAAAATCTGCGGAAGCAAATCATAAATGGGACCAAAACCTATAGTTTTAAACTAAGAATACCAAGGCTGAGGCGACTATCTCTCGACAAATCTACGACTTCGCGTGGCCGCAACATTGCACGTACAACAAACCATCGGCAACCTAAGGCCGGCAAAACAACAAGAATTCCAACGATAAACGACAACTCAACGGCTATAACATCTTGGGAGAATAAATCAACTAATGAATAAGATATTCAAATTCTAACAACTAAACACAAGTCTCACGACTACGTCGTCGGAGATGACAATACCAACAATACTAGAATGAGTGAGCTAAAGCATGCTCGAATAAATAACAAGGAATAACTTCTAAAAGATACAACGGCTCGACTAACGAGTCGGCTACAAAATAATACAATAACACAATACTAACATAGTCTACCCAAGTAAAGTCTACATAACTTTACATCGTGTCTCACAAATACAAAATAACATAATAATAATAATAATTCCAAGCTTAGAGCCCAGGAAGACCACCTTCTAGGAATCACTATCGAAAGCGCCCGCAGCGTACTACTTGGGATCGCTGCAAAAACTAAGGAAAACAAACACGAAATGAGTCATAATGACCCGGTAAGTTACTAAATGCAAATGTATGGCATAGCATATCGTGGCATGGCATAATGCATCAACATATATAAAATCATGGTATCTTTATAGTCTACCAATAATAAACTTGTATCATGTCATCATGTAACATAAACTTCATAAACCACATAACACGTTCTTTTTCATATAAGTGCTTATACCTAAGCACATAAAACCAAGATCTGGGCTACAAGCCCTTCGTAATTCAAACCATGGGTCCAACCCTCAAAAGATCATAGTGCGGGATTTAATCCTCGAATGATCATAACTCACCGATTCTCTTTAATGAGTTCCTCGTTACATTCATCCGACTCAGGGGATGAGAAATGGGAGCTTCGATATCGAGCTAGGGCATTATCTGAACCACATCAGCTATCGGCCAAATAGTGAGGAGAAAGGATTGCAATGCTGATTCATAGCGAATGTTTCCAAAGGCCATGAATCGTCCCATTGCCGACAAAAAACGACC
>CM028378.1:49373981-49483750 GCA_013146195.2 Codonopsis lanceolata | reverse complement strand
GTCAATCGAGGCTCACCGAGTTCCACATAGATTACTTACCAGGCGAGGCGATCAAAGCTCAAGCATTAGCTGATTTTTTGGTCGAAACTTCACCCCAACACGAAGATCACGAGACCAAGCGGTAGAGCAGAGCAAAACAATTGCCACAACCTCGACCAGACCCTCTTTGTTGGGATCTTTGCGTGGATGGGGCAGCGAGCAAAAGTCGGGGCCGGAGGCGGCATCCTCTCATAGCCCGGCGAAACACGAGTTTGAGCTAGCTCTCGTTCAAATTTCACCTCGAACAACGTTTGCGAGTATGAAGCGATGATTGCGGCTCGAGCTACAACGGACATGGGTGTAGAGGCATCCGGTGTACTCGGATTCAGCAACTAGTTGTGAACCAAGTCTGAGGGAATATATGGTGCACCACCCTGCAGTTAAATCTTGCGAGCTAGTCAAGGAAATCTTGAAAAATTTCAAGTTTTGGGGAAATAATCGAGGATTGATCGAGCGGACAACATGCGGCAGACTACTTGTCCAAGATCGTGAGGATAATCGGCATTATTGAATCCCTCGGTGATGATCGAGCATATCGAATACCTCTTGGTTGCCAGGCCAGGTTATTATGGACATCGAACACTGCGGCGGAAAATTGGATTGATGATTACAAGGACTACATCGGCGAGGAGTTTTGCATGAGACAAAGTTAAGGCCCAGCAGTTGAAGCCGAACTGTCGTTACTCGGTGGTGGGGAATCTTGTACAAAGCGATCAAAGGTCGAACTATGCTTCATTGCGTACCCCGGAAGCTAGCAGAAGGCGTCTGTCAGTGCAGTGCGTGAGGAATGGCGGCCACCCGGAACAAGAGCTTTAGCGGGTTGCGGCGGGATATTATTGGATTACCCTTAGAAAGGGCCAGCGGAAAAGTATGTTCGTGAATGTGACAAGTGCCGAAGATCTGCGGACATACCAGGCTTCCGTCCAATCTGAGCCAGTCGTAGCGGCATGGCCCTTCGACATGTGGGGGCTCGATCGATCGGCCCATTCCGGCGGCACAATACAATGCAATGCAGCGCCAGTCACCATAGACTACTTCACGAAATGGATTGAGGCAAAACCCATGGCCAAAATTTCGGAGGCAAATATCATCAAATTTGTACATGACCCGGGTGTGGTGCGAGTTCGGCCTCCCTCGAGCAATCATATCGACCATGGTACCCGGTTTCGGACAAATTCTGACGAATGTGCTTTCCTTTGGGTGTGAAGCATTGGCGGTCGTGCATAAACACCTGCCCTCAAGGCAACGGCTGCGAGCAGAGGCCGAACAAATAAGTTTTACTAGCGAAACTTAGAGAGGCGGCGGTGGGCGAGGAAGAATTACAATCGGCTTTGGGGCGTCGCCGAACCACTTGTTCGAGGACCACCCGGGAAACTCCATTTGTACTTTGTTCACTACGGCAGATCGAAGCTATGATCCGGTGGAAATGACCTTTGCCTTAGCTACCGTGTTTCACATTACGGCCGAGCAAACAATAATCAATTTGCTCGGGCCATAGACTTAGACCCTCGAAGAAAGGAGGTTGGATGCACGGCTCGAGAATGGTCAATTACAAGCAGAGGGCAAAAGCTCACCATGACAAAAGAGTTCGAGGCGTGGCCTTACTATCGGGGACTTAGTACTCGGGAAGATTGAGGTAACCTAATCATCAGGCGAATGGGGAAGCATCTCCTAATTGGGAAGGTCCTTACCGAGTTCTTTGGAATAATAAGAGGGCACTTACACCTCCGGACCCCGAGGAAAAGACACAGAAGCATCCACGGCACGTGGACCACCTCAAAAATATTACCCCAGGCGAAGAAACAAGCGGGCAAGACCTCAGTCCTGTTGAGGGTCATTGATCATCTATCAATAAAAGGCAAGTTGTTGTCGTATTTTCCAAATTAGAGTTCTCAGATTAATTAGTTAATTGTTAAGCTACGATTGTTCGGATTTGTTCGGCTAAATTCTGCTCACCCAGCGAGCATATAGGGGCCATGCCCGGTCAACAATCCTCAAACTCCCTAGTATTGATGAACTTATCCTCGGTGGGTGAGATGCGGCCATGCCCAGGTTCACATACTAGGATGCTCGCCCTGGGCGATAGAGGCCATGCCTGCAAGATAGCGGTTAACTACCTCGGGTTCATACAGTGACCGAGCAACACTGTTAACCATATATCTCAATACCCGGAAGATATACTAGCAACCGCTTCGAATTACCCACATCGAATAAAGGCCATGCCCGGTTGTTGGTTGCCGTTGATTTGGGCCTTGCCCATGGCGATCTTCAGAAGCTCATTCAATCAAAGCCTTGGCCAGATTCAAGCGATCACACCCGGTGTTTATTCGGGTAACATCTTAACTTAAAGAATAAGCTTGCTTCATTAATCTTGTTATTTTTAAGTTGATAATCTCGAATTCTTATACTTGGTTAAAGCTGTTTGTACATTTGATGTTCGATATGTTTTCTAGAGGGCACCGGTACTTGTATTAACGTATGGCAGGTCGAGCAAGCAAATAAGAAAACAGTTATCGAACAAACAAGCAGCTAAATCAAAAACAAATACAGGAAAAATCTGTCAACAAAGAGTGAATTCCATAATAGTCAAATTTGAAGTTACAAAAGAAATCAAAAGATAATGGCGCGCAGACCAGATAAAATCCTAAGTTTGTTCAGGCGGAGGAGGAGGTGGAAGCTCTTTGGCGCCACTTTGATATTGCAGTTGGTATTGGAGGTTCAGCTCTCTACGGGCAGCCTCATCTTCAACTTTGCCCGAGACTTCTGCTGTCTGCTCGGTATCTTTCAAAACCTCGTCTTGAGACTCCAAGGCTTCAATCAGCGAGCACACATTTACCCCACAAAGCGGAGGAACCTGTGGCGCCTCCCGCCAAGAATCGCCATCCGCCATGGTGGCCAATTCATCTGGAGTATAAGGAACCAACGAGTGGAAAGGACGAGCAACCTCGGCGTAAGGGTCGAGCACGACCCATTCTGCCATTGTCTTCATTCCCACTCCGCCATGGCCGGCGAGCATTCTAAGTATATGATGGGTACCGTGAGCAAAGTAAGGAAGGATGGCCGCATCCACAGCGTTCTCAAAAGCCTTGGATTTTTTGTAATCCTCCACTGCAGACTTTTCGGCTTCCTTCAGCTTTCGCATCAGCTCCTCAACGGCTTTCCCATCCTTCACGGCTTGCATCCTAAGGGAACTTCTCTCTGCCTGCAAGAGATCCCTCTACTTGATGACCGCGGCTAGCTCGCTCCGACTCTTCTCCAGGTCAGCCTGGTTCTTCTTCACCTGGCCGACCAACTCTGTCTTTGCAGCAGTTAACTCACTGTTCTGGGCGACCAACTTCAGATTACGCTCGAACATTTCAGCTTTTTTCTTCTTGGCCGCCTTAGTCTTGGCCTCCAGTTCGTCGGCCAGGCGAGCCACCTGTTCACATTTTTCCTTCACCAGGCTCTCCCCAGCCCGGCTCTCAGCCTCTGCCTTCTTGCGAGCAGCCTTCTCCTCGTTGTACCTATCGTAGAGATTGGTACACATGGAGGCAATCTGCGGCCAAAGAAAATGAGTCAAAAACATGAAATAAACAAAGAAGAAAGAGGTAAACTGTAGTCAACTACTTTACCTCGCTCAAGCAGAGTCCCACGTTCCCAACCAGAACGTGGCCAGTCGTATCACGATCTCGGGCAAGATCATCGTGCAAGGCCCTTTCTATAACGCCCTTGCCCACCAGGCCTCCCGGGCTCCCACGGGCATAAAGGTCGATGCCCCCCAGCAATGGGGCATCTCCAGAAATCTCCTTCACTAGAGCAGCGGTAGTGGAGGGCATTTGAAGCCACCGCTTTCCAAGTGCAGCCGGCGAGTGGGGGCGTATGAAGGTCGGGGCTCAACCCACGATGGCAAACTTCACGAACAGGAGGAGGGCTGGAGCTCTTCTTCCTCTTGCCTTTCGCCTTAGCATCCTTGGCGGTAGGCACCACAGGGATGTTGGCAGTGGGCGACTCAGCAACATCATCAATAGTGACCACGATAGTCTCTTTTGGCCCAAACCTTTTAGCGGCTAAGAAGAACAATCTTAGGCATCATAGCCTTCTTGGCCGGACTTGCGGCCCTACCCAAGTCCGGGGTTTTCTTGGCCGGAGGGCAAAACGGCACCTTGGGCAATTCAACAGGCTGGTTGATCTTCAAGTCGGATGCCCGCTGGTCAGCTTCTTTCTTTCGCTGCCTCAGCACAGCCAGGTTCTTCATTCCTGAGACGGGACAAAGCAAAACGAGATTATAATGAACTCGGGAAGAGTACGAGCAAAACAGAAATTATTAAAGATTGGCGAGCAACCGTCATGGTCTTCATAAAGCGGTCGGCGGTGCCACTCCTGCCTAGCCGTTGGCACTCAACGCACTCGTGCTTAAACATTCGGCCGTGGCAGTCATCCCAGTAAGGGTGAGGGTTCTCGGGCACGTGGATCAGTAAGGGCTCCACCTCGGGGACCTCTGCTCGCATCACCCGCTGCATTACGTGATAACGCGGATTACAAACCAGGCTCCTTCCAGTAAAGAAGAAATTGCCGGCCGACGGCGTCTCTCGTTCTCTTATCACGCCCAGCGCAGCCGCAATCGAGCAGTCTTTAACGAGCTAAAATCTTGCTTAGAGGCCTTGGGGATCTTTATTTCGCTGGTTGCCGTGGGCATAAACGGTCAGCCAACCCGGGATTCAATAAACAGGACCCTTCTGTCCCAAGAATCAACCTTCCCTGAACCTCTGACAAAGAACCTCGTAAAATTTGAGTTCGCCTCACTCCATTCTCCTCTGGGTGCTGGGCGAAGATGAATAACTTCCGGCAAGTACATGTCCGGCTCAAATCCTAACAAATTGCCGCCACAAGAAAAAATAGCACGGACGGTATTCAACATCGTCGCAGGGACGGCCTTGGTCTCATACAAGAAGTCTACCAGAAGGGCTCTAATGGGAGGCGAGGACACAAGAAGTCGGCAAAGAACAAGAGCTCATTCCCCCTCGCGGGAGAGGTTGACCCGAGGCAGAGCGTCCACGCCCATTTTGCTTGCTCGGTAGTAAGCGAGAATCAACAAGGAAGTAAGCCATGCGGTCACTTTATCCGCCGTGTCTGGGGTAGCTGAGCAAAGAGCGGCTTTCATCCGCATTAACATACCATCGGGCTTTCATCATTAACATACCTCTTCTCGGGATCTTCTTCTCCTCGACTTCTTCTTCCTCGACTACTGAATCACTACTTGAGGGCCACCTACCCCTCGTTAAGAAGGGCAACTGGGAACTCCTTGAGGGCCACTTGTTTTTCTTCAGGGCCACTTCCACCGAGAAAGCTACAAGTTGAATTTCCGCCTCGGCCTCAAGGCATCTCCGAACAAATCTATTTGCTCATATTCTACTATGTCGACCACGGGGTCGCCACACCGCCTTGACAGTTGGCCACCTGGCTCCCTCTCACGCTACTACACTGGTGGAGGGAGACCATTCTCGAGTCATTCTTTCCGCCATAAAGCCTCGCGGTCATTCTCGGACACATCCGACATCTACAAAGAGATCGAGGAAAATGGCTATCAAAGCTCCGTCCGGGTAACTATCAGAAAAAGAAAAGAAAATCCTAAGTCTAGGTCAACGTGAGGGATTCTGTCCACCTAGCAAGCATGAATGTGGTTTCTACTCCTCGATCTCTACCTAGGGGCGGTCTTACTCACTAAAACCCTAACGGAGGCATAAGGAGGTAGAGAAAGAAATCAGAAATCGAAAGCCATTCACAAACTCAGGAAAGGCAAAAACAGAGAAAACTTACTGTGATTTCTGGGTTGGAGGCGTCTTCAAAGGAGAACTAGAGTCGATGCGAAGGCTGCGAACCCCAAAGATGGAACTAATGAAGGAAGCGAAAGAATGACCTTGTCGGAACTCAAGAGAAATCACGGCAGCGACAACAGTTTCAAATCCTTCAAAGCTCTCTTTCTCTAAAAACTCGAAGGCGATAAAAGAGAGGAAAGGAAGGAGAGGCTGCCTTTTATAGGCCGGTTTCTGAATCCTTTGGGGGGAAAGCTCGAAACCCGAAACGGCATTTGGAATGGGCGGCTCATCATGACAGGGCATTAAATGCAACCCATCGCGTATCGTGCCCCGTCCAATCGCCTCAGCTTCTGGCGGCTCACGCGCCTTTTTCATCCACGCGCCTGACACGCCTTTAACAAGAAGCTTCCTTGATACGCTTCAAGTTTTCCTCGATGAATTCTTGGTCTTCTTGAAAATTCACAAGTATTGAAGCCCGTGCGAATATCAAATTTGAACGCTCCCCGCTCCGAGCATGAATGCCCGCCAGACAGGAAGCTAGGGGCCATTTGATATAGCCCCAACCGTCACGAGCAATGCACGAGTTAGCATCACGTGCCAATCACGAGCACAATGCCTACGGGCCCAGCGAGCAAAATGATAGAACCCCGAGCACCGAGCAAAGCATAACTCTCATTCAAAAAAGGCGGGCAAAGGCCTTGCTGTCAGGCCGACTGTGGACCATGATCGGGAATCATACATGCTTAGCAAAGGAATCAGACTTACCTTGCCCAAACCTGGTCGAGCACCGGCCTTGCCTGCCCGACCTGGGGCCGATCCTCATACCTACAACAAGTTCAAGGATCACTGCAAATGGAATAGCCGGGCAGAGCCACCTCGTCAGAGCACACATCGGACATATGGCGTTTGCTCTCAAGGCAAGTCAAAGGTTTCATGTTTAACGGAATACTTGCCTTATTTCCATGTTAAAATATTCTCTCCTTGATTTACGGAATCCTAGACGATTCAAACACCACCGGTGGCCTATAAATACCTTATCTCAACAAGGTACACACACTTTCTTGTAGGGGTGTGCATGGGCTCTATATGCGCCCATCTAGCCATGGGCTTCAGTTTTCAATGCCTAGTATAGTGGGCTTCATGCGGGCATAAAATTGATGGGCTTTCATGGGCTTTCATGGGCATTACATGGGCACGGGCTTTGATGGGCTTATGGATTGAAATTATATGTTTCGATATTTTTATACCTATCAAATTCTTGGAGGCTTGATTTATTCGGCTCGACAAAATTATAGAAGAACTAGTGAATGCAAAATTGAAGTGAACTAGTGAATGCTAGTGCAACTTTGTCTTAAACTTTTTAACTAATTAACTATATATATATATATATATATATATATATTAAAGTAGTAGGTCTTAAACTTTTTAACTAATTGAACTAATTAAACTGTGAAGTGAACTAAAGTTTTTAACATTTCTTTAAGTAAATAAGTTAAGTAAAGTAGACACAAGTAGTAGTATTATATTTATATATTATATAAAATTATTAAAAAATAAGTTGTTTGGGCACAACGGGCATTAAAAAATAAGAGCCCAATCTTGCCCATGGGCATTCCTCACTTTAAAAATGACATGGGCATGGGCATTATGGGCATGGGCATTTGGGCATGCGGGCCTTATGGGTTTGGGCGAGCCTTGAGTTACTCTGTCAAATTGCTTTCAAACTTAAGCACGAGACTTACTCTCACGCCGGAGGGGTTTCGCGAGGCCCTGCCTTGCATTTCCACTCAGGTGTTTTTTGTGTTCTTAACAGGCTCAGGGAAGACGATCCAAAGCCCAGATATCCAACCCATCTCAAGGACGGCCCAAGCTGTGCATTTTGCCACATCATATGATATGATATCCTAAAATAAAATTCATAGTTGCTCTAGACTAGTAATCTTAATATTTAGATTGCAGATTCATTGATTGATTATTATATGTTGATGATCATTGTACATATACTCGTCACTAAGCAAGAAGAAGTTTTTTTCTCTTTTTCCAATAAGAGTTAAAAGAAATAATTATTTATTTTCGGGTAAAGAGTCCCCGTTTGAAAGTCAATTTTTTTAAATAAATGATATTTTTAATAACTCATTAGTAATAAAATGACACTTTTATATTTTAATTTATGAAAGTAGACTATTTAAGTGAAACATACAAAAATAAAATAGTAGATTGTTTACCCGAAACGAGGGGAGTATCATTTTGACATGGATTATAAATAAATTTTGTGAACTCCACTCATTTCAGAAGCAGAATCATACTTTTTTATATCGGTTTGCTTTGAATTTATTACTTATTAGTTATTTAGCTTGTGCTTCGCCGCACAAGTACAATATGAGATATATATGTTTTGTAATAATAATATAACTTTTGGACATTATAATTAGATTGTTAATATATTTCATGGTTATAATAATTTTTTCTATTGTTACTAATATTAAACGGTTTATTTTACCTAAATACTTTTAAAATTAACATAAGTTTCTAACTAACGTGAGATATATATTTTGTATTAGTAATAATAGTAAAAATCTTTGATCTAAAGAGTTTTAAAATTAACATCTAACTTAATAATAATATTAGAAGTCTTTTGGTTAAAAACTTTTAAAATCATAATTCATTTTTAAACAATATGGGATACTTATTTTCTATTTTTATTGGTAATGAAAATTGAAGTCTTTTATCTAAAGACTTTTAAAACCAACACTAAATTCTAACCATGTGGTATACATATTTTCTATTAGTAATAATAATAGTAAACAAAAGGCTTTTTAACCAACATCCATTTATAAAGAATATAGATACGTATTTTATATTGATAATAACATAAAAATGCATTTATCTAATGATTTTTATAACCAATACTCATTTCTAAATAATGTGAGATACATTTCTTTGTAACCAATATGAGATATATCATCTAAAAAGTTTTTAAACTAATATCACTTTTCTAACCAATATGAAATACATCTCTTCTATTGTTAATAATAGTAGACTTTTAAAATTAGTATCACTTTCTAACCAATGTTGAATACATATCATAATTTGGTAATAATAGTAGAAGTCTTTTATCTTAAAAATTTTATAACCAAGATCTATTCATAAATGTGGGATACATCTCTTCTATTGATGATAAAACTAAAAGTCTTTTATATAAAAACTTTTAAAACCAACATTATTTTTTAACCAATGTAGGATATTTCTTCTATTAGTAATAATAGGAAAAGTCTTTTATCTAAAATTAAAACCAACATCACTTTCTAACCAATGTGAGATACATATCTTCTATTGGTAATAATGGTAAAAGTCTTATATCTAAAGACTTTGAAAACCAACATTACTCTCTACCAAATGTATGATACATCTATTCTATTGGCAATAATATTATTTTTAAAACCAACATTAATTTATAACCAATGTGTGATACATCTCTTCTATTGATAATAATAGTAAAATACTTTGTAACCAATGTGAGATACATATCTCTATTATATTTGTAACAAAAAAGTCTTTAATCTAAAGACTTTTTAAACCATTATTTATTTTTAAACAATGTGAGATACATATATTTTATTGGTAATAAGAGTAAAAGTTTTTAATATAAAACTTTTAAAACTAACATCTTTTTCTAAACAATGTAAGATACATTTATTTTATGGTGATAACAGTATAAATCTTTTATCAAAATACTTTCAAACCTAATATCAATTTATAACCAATGTAAGATACATCTTTTCTATTGGTAATATTAGTAGTGAACTGCCTGGCCCAATAGGCCCAAGCCTAAGTCACGTGCTCAGCACATTTTCTGCAATCACGAGCAAAGCACGAGTATTCCGAAACCCATTTACAGAGCGGGCAGCGGTTAGACATTGTGCCGTTATTATGCATTCAGAATCTGGGGGCTAGATGCCAAGGTTACAGTGAGTTGGGGGCTCACCCAGCGGGCAAGTGATCACCGAGCTGGCAGAACCATCCAACGGGCAGATGTTTATTGAGCAAGGTTTTTCATGCTCAGTTATGAAAATAACGGTCATCCCGAACGTGGGCAGTTATTCCCGAAGAACTCGCTCCCACATTCATGACCAGACCATTGGGGTAAACATGGCAGTTAATACACCCGTCATGCACGCCACAACATTTAATGGGGAGTTATTCAGTTTCCGGCACAGGCTATAAAAACCCCTCGAAACAAAGGAGGGAGGTACGTGATTCATACACTAAGGCTAAATTCTGTTAGTTTGCTTACTCAACTGAGTGTTAGCTAATTTTCACGCCGGAGGGCTTTTGCAGGGAGAGCCTCTGCCCAGTTTACAGTTGTTGTTTGCCTTTTAGGATTGGGCCTTGAAGATTTTGGATCGATTGAAAGCCAGATATCCAGTTTGAGAAGCCCAGTGTGACCTTGATAATTTTGGACGCATCAGTTGGTTCCGTTGCCGAGAAAAGTGTTTCTCAAAGTGCAATTTTTGCTTCTTGATAACTTCACAAGTTTCGCTCATGGCGGAGAATGGTGTTAATGGCGGTAATCAGGAAGAGGTATATACAACTACCCCTAGTCTTAACCTTCCGGCTGGAAATAATCCACCACCTCATGATGCCCGTCATCAGCTCAATCAATGGCGAGGTTTGGATTCCTTGGCTAGGAGTGTTATAGCTGCTGTTGGATTGGCCAACAAGTTTCGGGAGGAAGCTTTACGCCAAAGGGCAATATACTTGGGGCAAATGCACCAGCTGAACTTGCAGCTAATCGTAATGGGTAAGCCACCTTTACCCATTGAATTGGAGCCCCTTCCAGGATTGCTCGCACCGAGTCAAGCAGCAAGTGGGTCAAGGACCGGGGGAAATCCTCTAAATCCAGTGCAAGTTCCTTTACAACCTCATACACAAGAATCCAACAAGGGACGAAGCCGGAAGGCGAGCCCATGTGGTTGTTCCAAACAGTACACTCTCGGTTGGGACCCAGGGCGGGAGAGGATTCAGCACAGTCCCGCCGTCATCGTAGATCACCTTCTCCACGAAGGTCACATCCTCGTCGCCCTCGTTCACCATCTCCGCGAAGATTGCATGCTCCCAATCATCGCACTCCATCTCCTAGGAGGTCATATGCTCGTCGTCATCGGACACCTTCGCCTGGAAAGTCACAAGTCCATCTGTCACATCATTCTAGAGATAGGAGGGAATTGCACCAACTAAATGCATAGAAAAGTTTAGTGGTTAATGAGTCAGTGCCTCAGCTCACAGGTGTAGCCCAGGCACAGGTGGCGCAGGCCGTGGGTGTTGCTCAAGCTATGGGAGTTATGGGACCCCCACAGGCCCCTCTTGTGTCTGGAATGCAGCCTCAGCTCGCAGGTGGTTTGCCTACAACCTTTAATATGCAAGAGTTTGAGGACTTAAAGCGCCGAATGGAGGCATGGGAACAGGGCAAGGCCTTGGATGGGAATTTTCTGGGAACGTCAGCTAGTCCTCTAGCCCCTTGGATTGAGAATGCACCTCCAGCACAAGGACTCATCTTCCCAAATGTTAAGGAGTACACAGGGAAGATAAAGGCGAGAGATTGGTTGATGTCATTTGAATCCTAGATTGGTCTAGTGACATCAGATGAGGCATTAAAGATCTGAGCTTTTGTGGGCTCATTACAAGGAAAAACATTGCCCTGGATGGGAGCTTTACCTCGCAGATCCATCAATAACTGGGCAGATTTGAGGGCAAAGTTCTTAGCAGATTTTGGAACTTCCGGGGCAATTGCAAAGACAAGAGCTGACTTGTCTAAAGTTAAGCAGGGAGCTCATGAATCAACGGTCAGTTATCTGGAGCAGTTTACAAAAATGCTCGAGCAAGTTCCTGGGTTGTCCGAGTAGGAGGTTACTTTGTGCTTTGAAACAGGTTTGCTCGAGGGAGAAGACGGTTTGAGGTCTGAATTGAGCATGCGAGAGCCCAAGACGTAGGTTGAGATGTTGATGCATGCACAAAAGTGGTGTGCGGGGGAGACCGCGAAAAAAGAAAAGAAGAAAGAAAGTGCCGAGACTGGAGGAGCTGGGGCTAACCCCAAGGGTAGCGGCCAGGGTGCAGGCGGTGGTTATAACAGAAGCAAGTCACGGTATGATCGCCCAAGGGAATTTCTTCGTGAGAGTGATCTCACCCCGCTCAACACATAGCGGGAAGATATAATGTATGAGGTTCGAGATGAGCTTCCCCGACCGCCACGCATGAATCCTGAGACAGCAGATTCCCGGGATCGAACTAAGAGGTGTGACTATCATGATGATTATGGGCATACAACGGAGGAATGTTGGCCGCTGAAAAATGCCATTTAAAAGTTGATAAATGAAGGCCTTTTGGACCGGTTCAAGAGAGACGGGAATAACAGGGGGAATGCTCCCCGAAGAGACGTGCCCCCAATTCGAGGGGTAATAAATGTAATTATGGATGAGGAGCCCACACCTACTCAGCTCGGCAAGCAGATTTACTCCTTGTCAAAGGTGGTAGATCGCCCAACCACTCTGCAAGTAGGAAAATAGTTAATACAGTTTACTCGCGGTGAGTTGGCGAGTAATGTGGCGAGGGAACAGTCCTTGATTGTTTCTGCTCTGGTCGATGGTTGGATAGTCAAAGGAAAAAGCAGAAGTTGACTCTGGAGGATGGCGAGCAAAAAGTTACTATCAGCACCAAGGAAAAGTCTCATGAAACTGTGGGTCCCTCGACGATTGCTATGGTCAGCGAGGGCTTGGAACAAGACGGGCAGCATGGATTGGAGGAGGACACTTGTCCTTTGCCGACGTTGGGGTCAGGGGGGACAAGTCGAGCAGGCTGCGGACATGGGGCTGGACCAGCTTGACGTTGTGGAAACTCAAACTGAGGAGGAGGAAAAAGTGGAATGTGACACGCTCCAAATGCGGGATGAACCAGAATTTACATCTCAAGACGAGCTTGAAGAGGTTGTCATTAATTCTGCTTACCCCGAGTAGAAGATAAAAATTGGCAAAACATTGTCGGCGGAAGCTCGGGCTAACCTGGTCAAGCAGCTCCAGAGTAGCTTGGATGTGTTCGCGTGGAGACCAGAAGATATGCAATGGGTTAGCGAGGACGTTGCAGTTCACTACCTTAGCGTGGACCCAGCTTTCAGGCCAATTCAACAGCGGCCTAGAGTATATTCCACATAAAAGAATAAAGCGATCGAGGAGGAAGTGGAGAAATTGCTTAGTACAGATATTATTGAAGAGATACATTATCCGACCTGGCTGTCCAATGTAGTCATGGTTAAAAAATCAAATGGTAAATGAAGGATGTGTGTGGATTTCACCGACCTTAATAAATCTTGTCCGAATGATTGTTATCCTCTTTTTCGCATTGACAAGTTGATGGATGCTATAGCGGGTTTTGAGTTCCTGAGCTTCATTGATGCGTATTCAGGGTACCACCAAGTGAAGATAAATGAAAAAGATAAAGCTTTGACTGCCTTTCGGGCAGCGGGCGGACTCTACTGCTATAAAATTATGTCATTCGGCTTAAAGAATGCAAGAGCTACTTATCAACGGATGGTGAACATGGTCTTTAGCTCGCAGATCGATAGAAATGTAGAGGCATACATTGATGATATGGTGGTGAAGACCAAAGGGCATGATCATACTATTAATTTGGAAGAGACCTTTAACA
Source organism: Codonopsis lanceolata (assembly GCA_013146195.2). Classification (NCBI taxonomy): domain Eukaryota; kingdom Viridiplantae; phylum Streptophyta; class Magnoliopsida; order Asterales; family Campanulaceae; genus Codonopsis; species Codonopsis lanceolata. The sequence goes on along the minus strand of CM028378.1, from coordinate 49,470,218 downwards.
ATCTCAGGAAAAACAACATGAAGCTTAACCGAGCAAGTGTGTGTTTGGGGTAAAGGCGGGCAAATTCTTGGGATTCATGGTGAATGAAAGAGGCATTGAGGCCAACCCAAAAAAAATTAAGGCATTGGTCACAATGAAGCCTCCTCGCTGCATCAAGGACGTCCAGAAGCTTAACGGTCGAGTTATAGCCCTTGGTCGCTTTATTTCCAAGTCGGCAGAAAGGTGCCTGCCATTCTTCAAAGTGCTTCGAGGAAACAAAGGGTTTGAATAGACAAAATAATGTCAAGAAGCTTTCAAGCAGTTGGTAGAATATTTGGGACGGCCTCCATTGCTAAGCAGCCCGGTCCTTGGAGAAAATTTGTTTGTGTATCTCGCGGCTACAGAGCAGGCTGTAGCCGCTGTATTAGTTAGGGAAGAATGCAATCTCCAAAAACCTGTGTATTATGTTTCTAAGGCCCTCACCGCGGTGGAGGAGCGTTACTTTAATGCAGAAAAATTGGCGTATTCGCTTGTTGTTGCTGCTCGTAAACTTCGAGCATATTTCTCTGCACACCCCATCATTGTGTATACAGACACACCTCTCAAAAAAATTCTGCACAAGCCGGACTCTTTTGGTCTATTTCAATAAAAACAGTAAGCTTTTTGTAACAGAGTGTTTTATATTATAGATAGGTTCACGTGTGGAATTTCCGTAGGGGAATCCTAACCAACGAAGAAGTTAGTTACTCTCTAGTTTCCAATCTCTTTCCAATCTCATTGATAAAATCAGAACCTCTAATCACATGAATTTGAGTATGATAAACGGAGGAAATGTAGACAGGAAGCAGATTCAAAAAACAAAAATTAATGGGTGTGTGTGTGTTTTGGGATTGGAAAATTGGGATTTGGAATGAAGAATTGAGTTACCGGAGAGGGATGAAGTAGACGTGTTGGTCATCGTCTTCGTCGGAATTAGAGACAGAGTTGCTGGTTTGTTGTTGGGGAGAAGTGTTGTCGGAGACGGAATCTTCGGAGGGAGCGTTCTCTTTCTCTCTCTATATATACTATTACTCTGATAGAAACTGGGTGGAGTAAATAGAGAGAAAGGGTTGGAGGAGAAAGTGGGTGGAGTCACAGGGGAGAGATCTAACCGTTCTCACCTGCTTTGTGGATAAGAGATTTAACCATCATTTGCACATGCGAGAGCTGAGAGAAATATAGGTCGTTGGATCACCATAAGCGTGCGAGACTCAGCTGTATTGTATTATAAATTTATAGAGTAGGTTCAAATTCGTTCAACATTTTATAAATTAAATTATATTAAAAAATGTATTGGTAGTGCATCATGAGTACTTGATTTTACGATCTTTGAATTTTATCAGGTATAATTTGTGTATTTGTGCATAAACAAGTCGAGCTTTCGGTCATAAACAACTGGGATTGATCATTGATGTAAGTTGGTACTGAGTTGACTAAATAAACTCAAAAACTACGCAAGCCAAGTCAAACTTGATCCCAACTCGGTGTTAAAACGTGATAAGAATACAATTTCAAAAGCACTTAAAGATCATAATACAATTTCCTTTCCCTCTTTTGCGAGCCACAAATCCCTCACAACATGAGAGTAAAGATTGAGTGCGATAATACATTTGACGTGGTATCACTATTTAATTACCCATTTCTTTTACTTTTCATCAAAAAAAAATTTATTTAAATAATCTACTACCTCATTTTCAGGTAAATAGTTCATTATTCTATTTTAGAATGTTTCATATAAAAGTTTGCTCTCAAAATTTATGCTTACAATCTTCATAATTTTTCATCTTTATCTCCCGTTTGTGTTGTAAAGCCTATAAGTATTTTTGTAATTATGATCAACTTTAATACTAGATATAATTATATTTTTTTACACGTGGACTCTTTGGGTGAAACGGAGGGAGTGCCCCTAAGGAGGTAGCCCAGTGGTAGAGATGTGGCTTCACAAAGTGTAAGGTTTCAGGTTCGATCTCTTCTCATACCTCCATTAAGAGGAAAAAAAAAAAGAACTGAGGGAGTAATAATTAAAGGATAAAAATTTCACTAATACTCCATCCGTCCTGAAATAAATGACATTTTAAAAATTTACACACAGATTAATGAAACTTATAAAAAGGTTGATGTAACTTTATTTAAGTACATTTATTGTTGACAAGTTACATGAATAATTTTTTTTCTCTCAATACAACATTCAATTAGAGAGTAATTAATAAGGGCTTTTGACTAAATGTGGATAATTTTTTCTTGAAATCATGTAACGTTATTTATTTTCTCCAAAACGTGAATTATTTTGAGAGAGGGAGTAAGTTGTTTTGTGTGACCAAGCAAACTTGCATTTCAGTGGGTTATTTTGCATAAACATTGTCTTCAACTTGTGTCGCGTGGATTAGGAGGAGAATGTTATTGAACCCAATCCGTTTTTAAGAGGGAGGACGAAAACTGCCCGGCATAGGCGAATAAATATCATTTCGAGGTATTATTCGGTCTAATCCTAATGGTTTCGATCCAACATAAATTCGATTTAGACAATTAGCGATATTATCCAGTCAAAATTCTAACGATTTCGGTCTAACCCTAACATTTTCGATTCAAACATGCGATTTTCAATCAATTATTACATTTGTACGTTTTTTTCAACGTATTATATATGTCTCGTATATTATACTAACTATATTAAAACTGTTAATCGATCAAACTCTAACAATTTTCAATATTATATAACTATATTAAAGTTGTTAATCAATCAAACCCTAACGGTTTTCGTTATTAGACACGTCTTGTATATTACTAACTATACTAAACTATATAAAAAACTACTTTCAATTCAACCCTAACATTTTTCAGTTCAACCCCAACCATCTTGATCTAACCGGTCAAAAACATAACAATTTCGGTTCACACCTAACCTTTTCGGCCCTCTTAACATCTCTATACCATTTGATGAAATAGACATCTAATTTGTTCAACAAACAAAACAGTCCAGATTTTAGGAATTCATTTTATAAAACTTGACTACCTAAATAATTTTTTAAACAATGACTCGTCCACATGTGGCTTTTCACAAGTCCCACACGCAAGCACTTGACCTCAACGGAATGAACATGCAACATACTCCATTCGACCTGAATCTGATCAACAACTCACACACACACACACACACACACACACACACACACACACTGAACATTAACAATGTATTTACACGTTTTTCAAACGCAACTTCAAAGAATAATGCAAATGATGCATTGATTATCAAATGGTAATTCATCAATATTTAATTATAAATAATCAATCAATATATATCTTTTGAAATCGATAAACAATGCCGCCTCCAAGTTGCAGAATATTCTAACAAACACCTGCACCCTTCACTACATCTTGCAAAATCTGATTAACTTGTCTGTCTACTCGAACCCAAAATGACCAGCATTCCTATCCTGCAACCAAGATAAAGCTTCCAGATTAGCATCACAAATAAATGCACATAGCTATTAGGCATGCGTGGAATTTAATATTCTTACCTGGGATAACATTCGCTGCTTGTTTAGATACTGTGTCCTTGCCTTGTTAAGGATTGAGTTTGGAGACTTGTACATTCTCTGTTCAAAGATTGAATTAACAGAAGCAGTCAAAAAAGCTAGTTAAGTAAGTCCTAACAAATGCACGTAGCTTAGAACACTTGTCTTACAACCAACAGGTATACTTGTTACATAACCAAGACAATCTATCATCAACACAACAATCATTATCAACAATATAGATTCTAAAGTAAACAATGCAGCTTGTAACATCATTCATAGCATGAACTAACCTTTTCAGTTCCAGACACACGATTCTCCCCACTTAACAGATGCTTTTTCTTCGGGGTGAAGCCAAAGACGTCGTGAAGGAACTCATTTTCCTGCTTGAACAAACCAGTAATCACCATGGGCAGGTTGGTTCAAATACTATTATTCAACCTAAAAATATATACTAGAACGCAAGAAGAAAACTACCTGCATGTGCTTGACGAACCCACCACCAAGAAATCGCTTTATGAAATTCAACTGTAACAGAAACTACAATCAGAAAGGAGAAGGGAAAAACATTCCTATACGGACCCATAAATCGGATACAAGATATATACAACCAACCTGAATCAGTTCAGACCATGTTGTAGTGTTTAGCGACTCTCCGCCTATTTTCACCGAGGTCTCTGGACTATAACCATCCTATAATACAAACAAATATTACAGTAAGCAGCAGCATACATAACCAGAACAACATGCTGACAAGGATTATGAAATATACCTCAAGATATTCCAGAATATCTCGAAATAAGTTCCGCTGATTATTAAGGTCTTTCTTAGCAGAGCCCTTGCCACCTGCCTCTGATGAAAGGTTTCTCATCTGATTGATGATTTTTGTTCTCAATCCCTGTATCTGTGATATTTCCCGTGAATTGTTGCCTTCAAGAGCGGAGCTGTCACTAGAGCCTTTAGCTACACCGGAGAACTTCTCCAAACTTCCCATTTCAAATATTAAAGCAAGTGCTTCACCAGCAGCAATGCGTACAGATCTGTCATCCTTATCCAGTAGAGTTGAAAAGTAAGAAATGGACCTGCACAATGGTTCTCCATTAGTTAACTGACACAGCACAGCTTCCCCCCTACATCATACTGTCTCAACCACAAAGTGATTAATAACCTTTTAGGTGTCGGGATGTCTGTCTGATGACATATGCACCCTTTCATATGTTCGTTTGTTCCCAGTGTTGTCAGTTGTGCATGTGTGAGCGGGTGGTGTTGTGATTGTGGTTGGTAGTTTTCTTCTTTTCTTTCCATCTTTTCCCTTCTTTGTTTTGTGTGTGAGTGCGTGTGTGTCTGTGTTGGTGGGGGTGGTAAGACTTGAACCAAGATTTGCTTACTCTTGCCAAGTTTTAGAGTTGAGAGTCCATCCATCCATAGTTGTGAGTAGAAATGACCAGGCAGCAACCACTGCAGTTATTATTGTTGATGAAGGTTTTGAAGCCACAACCTGAAGTGAAACAGCATTAGTTAGTCATGATATAGTCCAGAAAAACACACGGCATAGTATGAATACTAAAAACCCGCAAAGGCAGCAGATGAGTCACCGGAATTTTACAATAGAGTTACTTCACAACTAAGACATAATAAGGTGTAAATACAACATGAAAACATAAATCTCCAACAAGTGAAACAGTTGAATAGTGAATCAATACATACATTCGGACCCAGTTTCGGATGAACCACTTGCCACATTATTTGCATGGATTTTTCTGTTTCTTCTGGCTCAACTCCACCAACAAATGTGATAACAGCCAAGCAATCCAGTAACTAGTCATTGTAGAGAAAAAAACAGGTTAGCCATTGCCTCAATCATACTGGAAGCAAGTATCAAAAAAACAAAAAAGAAAGCATATGCCATATAATACCGATGACATCTTCGATGTTTCAGAACGAGATTTGAGAGCCTCTAAAATAGGAGTAACTGAACCTTCCAATATTTCTTGAGCTTTCTCACCAGGACCAGTTGTCAGCGCCAACAATCCTATCAAGAGAAGGGCCAACATTTTGAAAGCTTTCCAAAAATTAAAACAAACGCTTCATGGCTAAGGCTGTGAAAATTACCGATGGCATGAGATGCTAGAGCAATCTCTTTCGCAGACCCGCGCTTTATGGAATTCAGACATTGGTCCCATAGTGTAACAAACCTAAAGAAAAAAAAACCACGTAACATAAGAATCTAATAGATATTCCAGTAAGAAAGTAATGCTCATGAAATATTATAATTCAGATAAATAACAAGGAGCAATAGGAAGAGAGAGGACAACAGTTCCTCAATTTCCCGAAGTACTTTTCTAATCACAATAGCCATAGCCGATTCAATAGAATTACCAAAAAAATGGCAGTCAAAATTAAGTTTCAAACAGAACTTCATGGCGATTAGATAAAGATCTGAAAACATTTTTGAATTGGCTACTTAAGACACCATGAAGTATCACATACATAGAAGATGAAAAGAGTACAAACACCAAAAATATGCTTACTTATTATTCAGAAACTCGTGTGGTAAGCTGCTGTTGAAAGTCTCAATTATTGTGGCCAACGCTTTCTCTCTTGTAGAACCCCTATACGCAAAAGAATCAAAAAAGAGAAACAACCATGCTCAGCCAACTTGTTAACAGCAACTTCAAGAGAAGCACTTACATGCAACTTATGAGTTTAACAAAAACAGAAAACAGTATCATCACTCAGTTCACTTGAAATGTTCAACATTTATTCTACGAATGTTCCTATCAAAGATTATTGTTTTGAAATATTACTTTCCTAGGGAGTTCTAACTTTACCCCTCATGTATGAAATAAACAAATGGGAGCCCAAAAAAAGAAAAAGAAAGAAAAGAAAAGGCTATTATGGTTCCTCACTCCAAGGGTGATCACGAAAAACTTAGACCTAGGTCCTTTGGACACAATAATTTGGGGACACGGACAGCATTGCAAGTGTCCAAGTGTAAACATAAAAATAAACTGTCATACATGGCGACCTACAAAATGAAGGAAATGAGGATACAACCATATATATGCAATCTCTAGCTTGGCAGTCTCTCCATTTAAACCAAACTGTACACTTTCTATATTTGACATTCGATCTTGTGCATATGTCAAATCGATATTTCAACATACAAACACAATTAACATGTTTTAGGCATTAAAATCTCAAACATTAAAACCTACATTAGAAATACTATAAATTGCATCTTTTATGATTTTGAAAAGATAAATAAAGTTATATAAATCGACCATCAAAACATAACCAAGTAGACCGAAAATAATAGAAAAGAGGATTCTTTGAGCGGCTGAGACAAGTTTTATAAAATACGAATGAATGCAGGCACAAAAAGCTCCCATTATTCTATCTTTGATTATTTTCTAAGCATATCTTTACTTTAAGCGAATACGGTAAATTAATTGGCCAACCATGAAACAGGATCCTACCTACTTGGTAAAAACCCTAATTTCATGTTTTTGACACACCAATTTCCACGTTCCCAAAATATTAGCTAAAGCAACTAGGCAAGACTTCCAGCATCAGGCTTGAGCTAGCAACCGAAAAGGTAACATACATAAATAACTCACCGAACAGAAACTAAATACCTTTTCTCATATAAAGCTTCTAAACATTGATCAAGCACGCTTTCTTTACTAAGCTGGATATCCTCAACACCAGACACCAGCATATGATCTGGAACAGTTGAAGAAGAACTCATACTATCGGTGTCATCGCTATCCAGCATAGCAGCATTCTTACGATTAGAATTACCTATAAAATCCATCAAAACCAACAGAAACATCTCAAATTCATCTTTCTTGTTACATAAAGCACCAAGAGAGAGCACAATTCAACCTAGTAAACTCATGTATGCATTACTAAACATTAAAAAGGAAGAAAAATAAGCTTCAAGCCAAATTGACAAAATCACAGAATATTTCACAATCAAAACTCAAACTTGCATATGCATTAAAACAACCTTCTAGCAGAATGGAGACAAAAATAAGGTCATAACGCAAAAAACTCAAGACTTGTACACAATTGAAAGTATCATTACATCGAAAAGGTGTAAATTCGAAAGAATTAAGACGGTTTTGTCACAATAAGTATATAAAAGCAGCATGTATTGTCAATACAGCGCATATAATCAATCGAAACAAACCCCTAATTTGCTTAAACAGAAGAAAAAGAAAGGCATACACATAAATATACGCAAGTAAAATCAATGAAGAATAACTTACGTTTACCCATTGATGACAACTCCGGTAATAAAATCGTTAGTAAGATATACAAGGTTGACTAGGAAGAAAAGGTTTAGAAATAAAACAGAGATCGTGCGGAATAGATTTGTTAATGGAGGATGAAACTGAATCAAACTGAGTAAAATCGAAGGACGATGTATCCATTAAATATACTGAATATATATGGGACTGGGAGAGAGAGATATATATCTCCGTTATATATTTGGACTCGGATTGAGATTGCGTAAATATATCAAGCAGGAAGAAGGATGGGGAAAAGTGTTTTCCTGAGAAAACAAACGGTGTTAGCGAGAGAAAGTGAGGAAAGGAGGGGAATTATTCAAGTCGGGTGGTTTGGAATATTCGGCAGCGGAGTTGGGGAGAACAGGGTCACTTATTATGTTGTTATGACGTGGACCTATATGGGCCGTTGGATTTAGAGATGAGATGGAGGGACTAGGGAGGGTTTTTTTCGTTTGGGTAAGTTGCAGAATACCCCCATCTGGTTTTATCTCATTGTAGTCGATCCCCTTGTGGTTCGTTAATATACAAAATATATTGGTTAACCTTGTACCCTACACTTATACAACATTGCATAACTTCCTTGCCATTACTGTTTGATGTACATTTATGTCTTAAAATTAAATTTATGTTATAAAATAACTACAAACTTATGACAAAAGTGTATTAAAATGAGAGAGAGAGAGAGAGAGAATGCTTTTAAGAACTTCAAGCGGTATACATGATAACTTCAAACTACTGGGTATTTATAGCCGAGCAGCACAAATACAATCATAGAGTTTACACTGTTGTGCTATGTTTTTCCAATGCTATGGTACATATAGCTACCTAGCTCTTTTGACTAAAGCTTGCTATTCATAACACTCCCCCTCATACGTAGCATTGTAAGTCGAATAAAGCGTGTCTCGTTAAAAACCTTTAAGCCGAAAAATCCGGTAGGGGAAAAAAAATCAGACATAAGGAAAAAAAGTACACAACCTAAATCTGAATCATGTGCATGGGTTGTCTTGTTAAAAACTTTTCATGGAAAACCCAGTGGGACAAAACCGTGATAAAGGGAAAAAGAGTACAACTATATATGCTCCCTCTTGAGCTAACAATGGTCAATAGAAATCATTTTTATAAATCTCGTAGATTTTGCCTCCCAATATTGTGACCATGCACTACTGGATAAATAGTGTTTACCAACGGACTATTTCCGTCGGTAAAAGTCAATTACCGACGGAACACCGACGGAGAATTCCGTCAGTAAATCGTTGTCGGTAATTGCTGTCGGAAGAGATTTTCCGTCGGTAATCACCGACAGAAATATTGATTCCGTCGGTAATTACTGACGACATATTCCGTCGGCAATTTTATGTTCCGTGAGTAATTGCCGACGATATGTTCCGTTAGCAATTTTATATTCCATCAGTAATTACTGACTGGATTTTCCGTCGGTAATTTTATGTTCCGTCAGTAACTACAGACGCCATTTTCTATCGGCAATTTTATGTTCCGTTAGTAATTACTGACGACATTTTTCCATCGGCAATTTTATGTTCCGTCAGTAATTACCGACGACATAGTCCGTCAGTATGCAAATTTCTAAACCTATTCAGTAAAATTGAAAAATATTTATAAAAACATCAAAAAAAATGAAAATTTTGTCGTTTTGGGTACCTGATTTAGCACATTGTATAAAGGAAAGAGATCGAATTCCAAAAATACAAAACATTTAATTAATCAAAAGATACAGAAAGTTAACATAAATCCTTAACTATTACATACCCTTAACATCAAATGTCATCTTAACATCAAATATCATTATAACATCATTCCCTTAACAAAAACTGTTAACATATCAAAGTAGTATTTGTCCAAACTATGGGGGTGGAAACATATCTCGCATAAAGGAAGAAGGGGAGGGAGTACTAGGTGACGAGGAGGTCGATCGTTTGTTCATGAATGCTTTCATATGTGCCTTCATCTCGGCCATCATTTTTGTTTGGGCAGCTAAAGTTTGTTGGCTCTCAATCAAGACACGTTGCTGATCAGCCATGGTTCGTGCTTGCTCAGCCATGGTTTGGTATTGGTGAGCCATTCTAGCTAACTCTTCCATGACAGCAAGCTCGGCTGGAGTGGATTGAGGATGAGATTCTGCAGAAAATGGTGAATCTTGAGAAGAAGATGGAAATAAGGCAGCCCCATGCTCGCCTAGCCCGTATAGTCGTTCGCCCCTCTTCTTACATCCCTAAGAAGAAATGACAGATTTCCATGCGTTCACATCAAATTGCCCAGCACACTCCCTATGCTCCCTATAGGCATTCTGTCATAAAAACACAAAAGTAAATTAAAACATTTTACGTAATCAATACATAATTCAATTTAATTAACATTAACCATGATACTTACATATGTAGTCTCAGCTATTTGATCAACCCATACACGACTCTCACCGGTAGTACTGGAGGTGGTGTGAGTACTTACAAATACATCTGAATAATCAACATGAGGACCATATATCTGAATCTACAATCATCACAATAATAATATAACTTAATTAGCATTCATACAACACTTATGTCTTTCGCCCATAAACTCATATAACAATGTTCACCGGCTCAAGCAAAATATCTTTCAAGAATAATTATAAAAAAAAAAAGCATTTTCTTAAATTATATCTAAGATAAAGGCACAATTAAAAAATAAGCTTCTTCGAACATTATGCTCACTTTGGAAATATCCAAAAAACTCATTTAATTTAATAAATAATATAGTAGTTATAAGTTATAACAAAAGGTTACTAATTAGAAGTTACAAGTTATAAGTTACAAATTACAACAAAAAAGTAAGGCGACACCAACAAAATTAATCAATTATGGCAGTGGCAACAACGGCAACACAACGAGGCAGCAAGTGCAAAAAAGCAGCATAAAGAGGACAAGTTAAAAGTAGATATATAATGTTTTAATTTCTAACTTATACAAGAGAGAGTCGCGTACGGTAAATGGACCATATATAGCTAAAAATGAGGCTGACTTTAGGAGTTGTATTCGTTTAATGTTACTTTAACAAGAATACATGCATATTGGCTTTTGTCATAATTTTAATTTACACCATCTTAAATGCTACTATTAATAAAACACACAGTTTTACATGTGAGAAATGAACAAAAACAGTCTACAAATTGTGCATTCATAATATAACCATAAATCACCCTGTTAAATTATTCATACTATCCAATTAGAGACTATCTGAAGACGTGGCCTCATTTCAAAATCAACTCCCAGAAACAGATTGCAAGTGGTGGGTTTTTAGTCAACTTATTAAGAGTACATAGTAGAGTACATGTTAATTAGGTTCCCAACTTCCCATAGGATTAGGATACACCATCTCTTCCTCTTTACCTAATCGCCACTTCACCCCCCCCTCAATCTTGCTAACACTAATTTTCTTGTTTACTTTGCTCTTTCCAAACCTTTAGGAGACAAATTAAAGTCTCTCAATCACAACATTAAAAACTCCAAAAAGAATCAAGTTGACGCCACCTCCATTAATATTATCATAATTCCCATAAATATTCAATTTCTATACACCAAATATATAAGAGTATATTCAATCCCTGAATTTCCCCTCTTCTACATCCACACAGTTACCGATGTTAGACGCATAACCATCAGGAAGCTTTAAACTCTTTAGCCATTTCAGAACGCTAAGTCTATTCTCTTTGCTAAGCACGTATGCAGCCACCGATTTCACTATTTTACCATTCATCTCAGCCAACTCCAAGGCAGGTCGTCAACAAATTTCCTTAAGGTCCATTCGACCTTTTACTGTGTCCTTAGTAGTGCATTTAAAATCCATCAACGTGTTAAATACATTGTCAAACACATTTTTCTCAATGTGCATGACATCAAGGTTATGCCGAACCCTTTTTAGTCCAGTTATGTAAAGTCCCAAACCCTTGTACTTTGTCCTTAGAAAACTTCTTCCCCCACCTAGTATCTGCCATTTTTGATACCTCTCGTAAGACAACTTCACCACTCAAACGAAGAGGTGGCTCATCATGTTCAACCTTATTCTTACTAAACACATTCTTTTGAGTCCTGAAAGGGTGGTTCATTGGTAGAAACTGTCTATGGTAATCAAACCAACAAGGTTTTCTAAAGTGCTTGAGTGTGAATGACTTTCTGTCACCCATATAATACGGACAAGCCAATTTCCCATGTGTGCTCCAACCTGATAACATCCCATAGGTGGGGAAGTCATTAATTGTCCACATCAACGCACCTCTCATGTTGAAATTCTCTTTTTTGAACGCATCCCAGGTCTCCACTCCATCTTCCCAAAGTTTTTTCAGCTCATCCATCAAAGGTCGGAGATATACATCAAAGTTTTTTCAGCTCTTCCCAACTACATTCGCTTTAGATGGCCCAAGAAAGGGTGGAAGTCGACACGGTTCGAAAGGATATGAATCGACGAATGTTCATTTGGTAAATGAATAGTTTTCTTACTATCATTTCTTTGTTGTTTCCTCATCTTTCTGCATCTTCTTGTACTTAAGTTTAGGGACATAATCTATAATGCCCTTGAATTTTGGAACACAACTTCCACACAAGCATATTAAAATAAAATAAACAAGTAGGAGAGCCATCTTCTGGTAAAGAGAATCACATAAAGTATGAGAACCATAACATTACTTGTTTTTAAACAACAAAAAATTATTGTTTCCAATCTTAAAATTAAAACCTAAATTATCGAGCTTCCCTATTGTAACAAATTTCTAGCATAATCTGGAACATTGAGACAGCCTACGCTCAACCTTTCTGAAAAGTAAGTAATTAGCATTTTCAGTTTATTTGTGTCTACTATTCTATTTAGAGGTATTCTACTTGATGAGTCCACTTTCAAAAAACTATGCCAACAATCTCCTTGGCCTTTTAATTTTACTCTCCACATGTCTTATAATCATCTTCAGTAAGCTAAAACATTTTTGTAATTATATCCAACTCCATTGTTATTAATATATCCTATAATTATTAGACTTTACAAAAATTGACTCTTTTATTAGAATGGGACAAAAACAATTTCCATAACATGGATAATGCAAATGCTACTTTAGATCCATATGTTAGCCAGATTAGTCATTATTCATTGAATAAAAATCAACAAACAAGATGTTTGTAAGAACTCATCAGGATATTTCCTACGATACTGCTGCCCCCCACCGAAACCTAAACACATGTTTGCCCCCCAAAAATCAAACTATTAGCTAAACAATAATCTCTTATATAAAAGAGCTCAGGTAGTTACAAAAAGCTATTTACCGGCGAGGATTTGTTTTTACCAAACACAATCACTGGACATGATTTAATTTCACGGATCTATAACTGTTTATATCTATAACCGTTTGTATCTATAACGGTTTTACGGTTATTATTTTACGATTTTACAGTTTTAGAATTATAATTTCCACATTATCTGCTTCATTTACCGTTATTGTTTTACCGTTATTGTTTTACCATTATTGTTTTACATTTATTGTTATCGTAATTAACTTAATCAATTTAATTTTTTTGGCCCGCAATTTTGTATACAAATTTAAAAAATTAAAAAAAATCATAAATTTTGTAATTTGATATATTTATTTTTTTTTTTAACTGTTATCGTAATTAACTTAATCAATTTAATTTTTGTCTGACCTGTTTTGTTTGTTTAGCCCGTAATTTCGTATACAAATTATTAATTAATCCTTCCGTTCCAGGTAATGAGGCCCCGTTTGAAAGTCAATTTTTTTAAGAAAATAATACTTTTAATAGTTCGTTAATAATAAACTGACTCTTACGGTTTTATAAATATTTAATTGTAGTTTCTTAATTGATTGCTATCATAATCAACTGAATCTCAGTTTAATTTATGTATGGCTTAGATTTATTTATAATGGATAAAGTTATTGCAAAGTTATTTATTTCATGGAAAATTTGACAAAGTTATTAATTTGGTTTCCATTGTTGTTAAGTAAGAATCCCCAGAAGAAGAAGACTGAGTTTTCGTTCAATAAAATTTTCTTTTCGTATTTTTACAGTTGTTACAATTAAAATATTATATTTCTTGGTTTTCTTATGAAATAAATATCGTAGTAAAATGTTTTATTTTGTTATGTATTTGGGTTTTCGCCCCTTTTTGTTGTGTAGTGTACATATATCCAACTCCTAAATTATAAGTAAATATTAATTCATTTATGCATTATCTGCTTAATTTATTGATAAATTCTTAAACTGGTTAAACACAATCAGAAACAAAAAGGAATTAGTACCATACAACAAAAGAAATATCATCTTCATAAAATTCAATCATTGAGTAATGAAGAAATATAACATCCTGATCTACATCTTCAGTCATGTTTACAATTGTCTTTGTCATAACCAAGGAAAGTAACAAGCCCCATAATTTTCACTTGTAACAGTGTTATGCATCTACTCATGGAAAGAATTTGCGTTGGGAACCTTCGAATTAATTACCTTTAAAAAACATGATATTGTAGAATACATGTTTGAAAATGGTGACCAGAAAGAGCATATTAACAACTCTCACATTTCAATTTACTTTGCTTTTAAAGACATAGTAAATCTTAACTAAGGCAAGCACCAAGAAAGCTCCATATTCACTTTAACAAACGATGGTTCTTCTTGATTTCACATAGATGGTTCTTCTTGATTTCACATACAATAGCCCTCGACTTTGTTCCAACAAGAATTGGAATGTTAAAGTGACCTCTTGAAGGGATTGACCCCAATAATAGTTCTCTAAATCAAGGCCATTACATTTGTTTGGAACTGCTCGAGAGGGAAAAAAGACAAAATTACTACCAAGTATACTAAACTAATTTATAGAATTGAACGAAACATAACAAACCAAAATCTACGAAAAAAAGTCAATGCATGACACATTGGAACTTCAAACGTACAATGCCACAAGCAATCGGCACATATACATCAACTAAGCCTCCATGTTCCTCTAGTTAATGATTCTAAACATTCTTTAATCCTTATAGTTTCATTCTTTCAGGTTTGAGAAATCACAAATATTTCAATTTTTGCAAAACATTCTTACCTAGAAAGGTCACGACTCAACGAAACAAGTCTATCTTCAACTTGTTGGCAACTTCTATACTAAACTAACACAACCATCATTAACCCTGATATTGAAACTCAAACAGTAATAACACATCACACATCACATGGGAGAGATCCAACTAATCACTACGACATTAAATAGACACTGTTTGGTTCATACGAAAACGATGTTAACAAATATCACGAGACAAAAAACATATCAATATGTAATACAAACAGAACCTATCGCAAGTGCTTAACAAACAACAGATTGACAAATGGCTAAATTCGACTATGAATGAAAAGCATAATTGACATAGCGAACATCAAAGGTTGATCATAGCAAACAACGATGAGGCAATCCATCGCAAATCCTAACTTAGGAAGAGAATAACATATTCATTGCAATACATATATAATATTTCAAATTCAATGGACATTCACAACAACAATTAATCTAGGGCACGCCATTACACACAAAATTCATAAAACATATGCTCCTACTCACAATTATACAACCTAGGTCATGATTAATAAGGTAAAATAACTGTAATACAACCTTTTTTTAATCAAAATTCTTAGGTATCAAATGTGATAGATTATAGAACGATAATTTAATTGTATAATATTAACAACTCTCACAATATTAACCACTTAGTTTACTTTGCAAACATTATGCATTTGCAGTTAAATATAATCTATTAGACGAATTAACCAAAAAAGGAAAGGGGGAAAACTAGGGTTTAAGAGAAAAGAGAGTTTGAGAGTTTGAAAGGAAAGAAAGAGGAAATAGAGAAGTGAACGTACCTGACCGCTTCACAGGGAGCGTCGGAGGCGCGGTCAGAGGGAGCGAACAGAGAGTTTGTGGCGTCGATGGTAGGCGGATGGCAGAGGGATTATGAAGAGATCGTGAAGGGAGAGGAATAAGGGGAAAACTGATAGCTGGTTTTTACTTTTTATTTTGTAATCACCGATGGAATTCTTCGTTAGTAATTACCGACGAAAATTGGATATTACTGACGAAATGTTCGTCGGTAAATATGGCGTCATTTTCCATTGAATTTATTGACGAACTTTTTTGTTTTGATGACTGAATATTTTGCATTGCCGACGGAATGTTCGTCAGTAAATATGGCGCGTATTTACTGACGAATGTCCATTAGTAATTGTTAATATTCCATTGGTATTTACCGATGGAAACTTCCGTCGGTAAATGGCCGGTTTCTAGTAGTGATGCTTTCTGAAGGTTGTAGTGGGAAGTGCCTTCATGAATAAATCTGCAGCATTATCACTTGATCGAACATATTTGATGCTGACCTCTTTCTTCTTTTCAAGTTCTTGAGTGTATAGAAAAAGCTTCGGGGGGATATGTTTGGACCTATCACTTTTGATGTATCCATTTTACTTTGGGCGACACATGTGGCATTATCTTCAAATGATACTATCGGGTCTTTGTTGATAGGTAGTCCACTGGCATTTTGAATACGTCGAGTCATAGATCGAAGCCATACACACTCTTGACTGGCTTCATGAAGTGTGGCCATCTTAGCATGATTTGACGATGTAGCAACTAGTGTTTGCTTTTGAGAACGCTAGGAAATTGCGGTACCACCCATTGTGAAGACATAACCTGTTTGTGATCTGGCTTTATGAGGATCAGAAAAATAACCCACATCTACAAAACCAACTATTTCATCCTTTGATCTTATGGGATAAAATAATCTCAAATGGATCGTTCCTTTAAGATAACGAAAAATGTGTTTGATTCCATTCCAGTGTCTTCGTGATGGAGATGAACTATATCTTGTCAACAGATTTGTAGTAAATGATATATCTTGTCTAGTACAATTTGCAAGATACATAAGGGCTCCAATAGCACTTAAGTATGGTACCTCAGGACCAAGTATCTCTTCGTTCTCTTCACAATGACGAAATGGATCTTTTTCACCATTTAGTGATATGTTAACTATGGGACTAGCGAGAGGATTTGCCTTGTCCATATTAAAGCGCTTCAGGACTCTTTTTGTATAATTTGATTGATACACAAATATTCCACTATGCAAGTGCTCTATTTGTAAACCAATGCAGTATTTGGTATGTCCAAGATCTTTCATTTCAAATTCTCCCTTTAGGTAAATGACCGCTTCTTGAATTTATTTGGGAGTTCCAATGATATTTAGATCATCTACATAGACGTCAATAATTACAAATCCAACTGTCGCTTTCTTGATAAAGACACACGGACATAATTGATCACTCACATATCTGTCTTTCAACAAATGCTCACTTAAGCAATTATACAACATGCGTCCAGATTGCTTTAATCCATATAAGTGATCGTTGTAGTTTAATTGCACATAATTCTTTGGGCTTTGAACTCAGTGCTTTAGGCACCTTGATTCCATCAAGAGTTATCATATATATATATATATATATATATATATATCAGTATCCAATGATCCATATAAATAGGCTTTTACAACATCCATGAGATGCATTTATAGGTTTCTTAAAACCAATAAGCTGATTAGATATCTGAACGTAATAGCATCCATAACAGGAGAATACGTTTCTTTATAATCAATCTCAGGCCTTTGGGAAAAACCTTGTGCAACAAGGCGAGCTTTGTATCTCACAATCTCATTTTTCTCATTTTGCTTTCGAATAAAAACTCATTTGTACCCAACAGGTTTCACAGCTTCAAGTGTGATACCGATAGGTCCAAATACCTTTCGGTTATTAAACAAACTTAATTCAACCTTCATGACATCTTTCCTTTTTCCCTAGTCATGCCTCTTTTGACATTCAGATAATGATGTTGGTTCGAGATCATCAGTCCCATCATTAATTTCTTGTGATACCGAATAAGAGAAATACATCATCGATATCCTCTATTTCAACTTGGTTCCATATTTTTCTATTACATATGAAATTAATAGAAATCTCATGATTATCGTTGCATGCAGGGCTTTTTGAACTTGTATGATTATGTGATTCTTTTGGAACCCATTCACTTGATTAGGGGTTTTCAATCACCTTTTTTTTTTTGTTGAGGATTTTTATCATTTGAACTAATGGGTCATCCACGCTTCAGGTGTATCTTAGATTCATTTGTCATATTTTCATTGGGTAGCCCTTTTTGAATTTCAATTCGAGCAGAAGCATTAGCAATAGCTATATGTGACTTTGTCATTCTCTTTGTATATATAAATGCATATGACAATTGATTTGCTAAATTCTATAAGTGTATGATCTTTCAAACTTCCAGTTCACGTTGCTTTATGGGAGGGTGAAGGTGCAACAATGATGACGTGCAACATTTGATATCTTTTCTCATTTGTCGTTCTTCTTCTCCTAAAGGTGGGAACTTTTTGTCGTTAAAATGACAATTGGAAAAATGTGCCGTAAAGATGCCCTATGTCTTTGGTTCAAGATACTTGATTATCGAAAGGGATTCATACCCAACGTATATTCTCAATCTTTGTTGTGGTCCCGTTTTTGTGCGTTGTGGTGGAGCAATGGGTACATATACCACACAACAAAAAACTCTTAGATGAGATAGATTTGGTTCTTGACCGAATGCTAGCTGAAATAGGGAGTACTTATGATATGCACTTGGTCTAAGGTGAATGAGTGCATCGGCATGCAAAACAACATGACCCCATACATAAGTAGGGAACTTTGTTCTTATCATCAATGGTCTGGCGATGAGTTGAATACATTTGATTAACGATTCAACCAAACCGTTTTGTGTATGAACATGAGCTAATGTATGTTCAACACTAATTCCTATTGCCATATAATAATCATCGAATGCTTGAGATATAAATTCACCAGCATTATCAAGTCTAACCTTCTTGATCATGTAATCTGAGAATTGTGCTCTCAATTTGATTATTTGTGCAAGGAATTTGGCAAATGTCGTATTGCTAGTTGATAATAGACATACGTGTGACCATATGCTAGAAACATCGATTAATATCATAAAGTAATAGAATGGTCCATTTGGTGGATGGATAGGTCCACATATATCACCCTGGATCCGTTCCAAAAATGTTGGTGATTCATTTCCAACTTTGGTTGGTGATGGTGTAACTATCAACTTTCCTTGAGAACAAGTATCACAAGAGAGTTCATTGGGTTGAAAAATCTTCTAGTTTTTCAACGGATGACCACTAGAATTCTCAATAATTCTCCGCATCATTATTGAGCCGGGGTGTCCCAACTGTTCATGCCAAGCTTTAAATGTTTCCGTAAACTTCGGGGCTACGGTAATATATGATTCAAATACTCTTATATTTGTACAATACAATCCAGATGATAGGACCGATAACTTTTCCAATACACACTTGCTTCCGAAAGTGTTTGAAGTAATGTAAAGATATCCATTATTCTCTTTGTTCATGGTTTCAATATGATATCCGTTCAGACGAATGTCTTTGAAACTTAACAAGTTTCTTTGAGATTTAGGAGAGAATAATGCATTAGTTACTATGAATTTCGTGTCTCCATGCATTAGAAAAATTGTTTTTCAAATCCTTCAATTATTTTTGCACTACCAGATAAAGTATTGACGTTTGCCTCGTCAATCTTCATATAAGAAAAATATTTCTTATCCTTAAGTATAGTATGTATAGTAGCGCTGTCCGCGAGGCATAAATCATCTTCTTAGATATTGGATTGAGACATAATTATAATCTATTTTAATATAAGAGAGAGAAAAATATGATAAATAAACATTATAAGGATATATATATATATATATATATAATATCGTCAATCAGCTAGTACAAATAGAAAAGTAAAAAGTAAGTTACTTAATCCACAACCTCTTCCTTGAACTGGGCCTCGCACACATACAATCATACATAATTTTACTGTTGTGCCAAACATATGTTTGACGCATATTTCCTTCCATCTAGGACCACAGTTTCATTCCTATGTTCACATACCAACTATATAGCCTACCAACTATATAGCTTTATATATATACTAAAAATCATGAATGACATTATTGACGAACTATTACACATAGTAAAACATAAGCAAATAGTTTATTATTCGCACAGACGAAAAATATTTATGAAGATTTATTTTCTTGGCAGTTGAGTCCATCAGTCATATCAACATCCACATTAGCAACATCATCAAGGTCAAAGATAAGATCTTCATAATCACTTATCATGAAATTTGTCTCAATGTTTTTCTGTTTTCGTGATTTCTGATAAAGCTCAACTAGATGTCTCGTTGTATGGCACGTACGCAACCAATAACCTTTCATACCACATTGGTAACAAATATTTTCATTATTCTCTTTATGTATGCCATTGTGGTTCTTTCCACGTTTTTTCTCCTTATCGATCTTGGGTATGAAACCTCTTCCCCTTCCTCCACCACATCCTCGACCACGGTCACACCCATGACCTCGGCCACGATTATAGTCTCGGCTACATCCTGAAATGGATCCATGGTTATGATCAGTCGACTTTGCATTTACTTCTGGGTACGGGGCAGAGCCAGTGGGGCAAGTTTCATGATTTTTCATTAGCAACTCATTATTTTGTTCAGCCAAAATAAGACATGAAATCAGTTCGGAATATTTTGTGAATCCTCTTTCACGATATTGTTGTTGTAGGATCACATTTGTGGCATTAAATGTGGTGAATGTCTTTTCCAGCATATCATACTCATCGATATTTTCACCACATAATTTCAACTAAGAACTAATGCGAAACATGACTGAATATATTCACTAACGAATTTAAAATCCTGAAAGCGGAGTGTAAGCCAATCATAACAAGCTTTTGGGAGAATCACTGTTTTCTGATAATCATATCGTTCTTTCAATGATTTCCAAAGATCGGGAGGATCTTTGATAGTGATGTATTTTGATTTAGATTCTCATGGAGGTGGTGGCGAAGGAAGATCATAACCTTTGTTTTGTCTTGAATTGATGTTTCTTTCGATTCATCTATTGCATCACCGAGACCTTTAGCATCTAGGTGGATCTCAGCAGCTAGTATCCATGACAGATAGTGTTTTCTAGTGATGTCTAGCGCTTCAAATTCAAGTTTGACAAGATTTGACATTTTGATGGACTAAAAAGAAGAAACATATATATATTAATAAAATTCTAATACAAAAATTTATTTAAAAATATAATAATTATTACATGATGGAGTAAATGTCAAAAGCTATTGCTAATGCTAATAGAAAATACATAATACAATGATAACAAACAAAAATATGAAATCGTTTGGAGAGAAATTGACATTGAAAACCAGTATGGTGCACACGATAACTAGTATGATAATAAATATCAATATTGGGTTAAACATATTGTAGAAGTGGATATGGTATTGAGAGTTTGTAAGGAGTAGTAAAAATGTGAGTGAAGAATTGAGATGTTGGATGTATTTATAAAGTTAAAATGATCGTTTATGACCATCAACTACCCGTTAATAACTGTTGGAGGAGAGATAAAAATGTAAAAAATATGATTTGATATAATTGCATTTATATTATGTGTAAATATAAATCTTATTAGGGGTAATAAGTTGATCACAATTTTTTTTTACCTTTGCATGTTATTATTACCGGTCCACACATGATTACTATTATTTGTCATGCATATTTATTCATGACACATTACTTGGCAAGCCTTTCGGGTGGGTGTTTATATATATATATATATATATATATATAAGCTACAAACTTAATATATATACAATATATATATATTAAAGTAAGCTAGTAACATAAAATAAAACATATCGACGAAAATTCTTACCTATAGAAATGTTAGGATTAAAGCGTTCGTATTGATAACGTGTTATGAAATAACCACAAACTTATGACAAAAGTGTATTAGAATGAGAGAGAGAGAGAGAGAGATAATGCTTTTAAGAACTTCAAGCAGTGTACATAATAACTTCAAACTGCTCGGTATTTATAGCCGAGCAACACACATACAATCATAGAGTTTACATTGTTGTGCCATGTTTTTACAATGCTACGGTACATATAGCTACCTAGATCTTTTGACTAAAGCTTGTTATTCATAACAATTTAATGATTGTGTTCAATTAAAAGCACAAGATTTTAATTTGCTATTTGGACGTAGGATGTCGTTTGACTTGAAAATTGGATGCATATTCCGTTGCCTTTAATTGAAAATATAACCGTTAGGGAGGTCCTCTGCAACTAAAACCAATCAAAGAGTTTGTTCCGTATTAATGAAACATAGGGAGGTACAGTGAAACAATGGGGAACTTCATGGGGATTAAGGCAAACATAAATTCCATTTGTTTCCTTTTTAGTTTTTAGTGAAATAAGGCAAAAACGAGGGTTGGGACTTGGGACTTGGGACTTTGGACTCCGAGGGGAAGGGAGGCATGTTAGGTGGGGACGACGTACTAGTTGGAGTTCCACACGTGATATATAGATGCTGCTCTTTATGGTCATCGTCGTGTTCTCTTTATGGTTAACCTTTTTTTTTTTTTTTTGGGGTTTGACTTAATTCCCAACTATCCTATTATGTTTTTTCACAGTTTGATAACTTTACTTCACTAAAAGTATCTCGTTAGTCATTATGTCTGTTTTTTTTGGATGAACCATCTAAAATATTTCTAAAAACCCAAAATTACCCTTAATATTTGCACCTACTAGTTGTTTTGTAACCAACACCACTTAATTTCTCAAAAAAAAAAAAATCAAATCACCCACCTTCTCCTACCTCATTGAAAGTGTAATACCCCAATCCTACATCGGGTAGATGTGGAACTTGTGTTTGATTTATAAGGTAGTCATGCGTTACTACTGGGCACCAACATCATCTATGGACTTTTGGGTCGGCTTGTGGTGGGCCCGATGACCCAAGGTGTTGCGTGCTTAGTGGGTTATGCGTAGTGAACGAGCTTTTGGGCTCGGGGCATTACAAATGGTATTAGATCGGGTCCCGGTCGGAAATGTGGGAACAAAGTGCTGTGCGGGCCAAAGTGCTACACCGCATAAGGTGGGAGCCACTCTTGACGTGCCTCTGCTCGCCCAGAGTGCGATTCGGCCTTGACGAGGACGTCAAGGATTTGAGTGGGGGAGATTGTAATACCCCAATCTCGCATCGGGTAGATGTGGGACTTGTGTTTGATTTATAAGGTAGCCATGCGCTACTATTGGACACCAACATCATCCATGGACTTTTGGGTCGGCTTGTGGTGGGCCCGATGACCCAAGGTGCTGCGTGCTCGGTGGGCCGTGTATGGGCTCACGCTCTCGGGCTCGAGTCGTTACAAATGGTATCAGAGCGGGTCCCGGTCGAAAATGTGGGAATAAAGTGCTGTGCGGGCCAAAGTGCTACACCACAGAAGGTGGAAGCCACCTCTTGATCCCCGTACGAGCCACCTTTTGAATCCTACATCGCCCGGGGTACGATTCGGCCTTGACGAGGACGTCAAGATTTGAGTGGGGGAGATTGTAATACCCCAATCCCACATTGGGTAGATGTGGAACTTGTGTTTGATTTATAAGGTAGTCATGCGCTACTACTGGGCACCAACATCATCTATGGACTTTTAGGTCGGCTTGTGGTGGGCTCGATGACCCAAGGTGTTGCGTGCTCAGTGGGCTATGCGTAGCGAACCGAGCTTTCGGGCTCGGGGCATTACAGAAAGCTCAAATAATGGGGTCTTTCATAGGTCCAGACCTTTCATTTCCCCACTTTATAGACCACAACCGACCCAAACAACATCCTCGAACTCTTCAAATCCCATCAGAAATACCTCATTTTCTTATTCCAAAACCTCCATCTCTACCAAACACAAAAGGGGACCTTAAATAACATGGGTTCTAAATGTTTTAGGGACACCAAGAGCCGTCCCTAAAGGTTTTTAAGGACGGTAGTTTCACCGACCCTAATACTATTCAAAAAATTACCAATTTTTGGCGGGAAAACTGAAGAGACAGACCTCTTCAGTCCTAAATGTTTTGGCACCAAAAATTCTAGCGGGAGATGCTTGATTATATTAGCGGGTAATGTTGCCAAAAATTGATGGGAAATTTTATTTAGGTCAACTTTCTCCGTCCTAAAAGATAAGCTACAAAATATTAAGTCCATATCACTCCATCCTTATTATAAAAGATTAGTTTTTATATTGATATATGTTTGTTTCATTGCTCATATATATAAGAAATCAACAAAATATATTAATATCATACACTTTGCATAAAGTTGATAACAAACAATTGTTTTAGTAAGAAATTATGAATAATAAAAGATAACACTACATCAATCAGTAAATTAAATTCGAATGTTTACCAAGGTAATCAACCTAGCTACAAATAACTTCTTTACATATATGAATATCGTCTAAAGTTTAAATTTCAAACTAGCTAGTAGATAAAAAAGAAAAGGCTTGATGATATCTTTTGATCAATATGCTTTGAACATTATCACTATTCCCAAAAGTAACCTGAAAAAAAAAAGACATAAAACAATCAATTAAAAGAATCACATAGTTTTCATTTTTCAAGAGAACATAAGAAAACTTCCTATAAACTCATGTAGAACCAGAAATTAAATAACGATATGCCTTATTATAACATAAATCAAGTTCAAAATCGCAACCTCAAAGCAAAACAACACTACACAGAGCAGACCCTGTCCCCTTGTCTTAAATAAAAAACCAAAGATTCAAAACCCCAAATGACATAAAAACTCAATGTGTACTAGTAATGTGCAAGTAAATGTAACTTCCATGAGCACAATTAAAGCAAGGGTATTGTGTTAAATGTTGTGCATGGAGATAACTTCTCCAAGGCTATTTTTATATAGACATGGAGAGTAGCAGCATCCAGAAATCAAAACAAAAAAATGGGAATAGCAACAATAGAACCACTGTGCATCTGTTTAGACTCTATAGTAATGAGTTCTACTCCTAGCGCGACTGCTAGCTTTGAGCAAACCCACTTGAAGTACAATAATAAAAAAAATGCTAGAACATGAAAAAAATAGGAAAGGTAATAACTCATTTTTTTCCTGAAAAATATACAATCCCCATCGTGACTGCATCTCTGAAAAGATAGGTCCTAATGTTGGCCAAAAGTTCATCTGAATTTCAAAACATCTAGAAGAGTTCGCAACCTAGCTCTGAAAGGTATGTTGCTTTCCACGACTCAAGGACTTTCACCAAGCAATACCTTCAACAAAGAGAAACTATGTCATATTTTAGAAATATTCACTGAATAAAAAGGTAAAAGTACAAACATCTCTATGACACTAGTAAATGTAAATAAAAATAAAAATTATAGACTACCTGAAGTTTGACACCTCTTTTCTAGCAAGCTAATCATTCTATATTCAACATTCTTAGTCTCTAGAAAAACTATTGTTTTAACGGAGTAGGACATGATTGTTGTTTTTTAAGTGATTAATGATTAAAAATACAGATGTAGGATTCTAAGTTCTCTTCCAATGACTTTAGCACCCACATAAATTACTTTCGCACCTACATAAACATATTACAAATCGTCAAGAAACAGATTATCCATGTTACACTACTGATACACCCAAAAAAAAACGCAAGTCAATCTATATGACTAGATATCTATGTTACAATCTTAATATTGGTAGCCCACAAACAGAGGTTTACCCTTGAAATGTGTAGAAATGGACAATGATGATCACAAATGCAACGAATCAGTTGTACAAATGTATCTTAGTGAAAAATTAGTGTTGTTAGTAAAAGAAATTGTGCAACTTGATGCACTAATTTCTTTACTTGTCATTTGTATGTTGGCAAAGATAATAATAATAGAAATCTTTTATTTTTAAACTTTTTAAAGAAATGTCACTTTTCAAGTCAATATGAAATGTATATCTTTTATTGGTCATAATAGTTGAAGTCACTTATCTAAAAAAATTAAAATTATAATTCTTTATAACCAATGAAGAATAAATCATTTTTATTGGTAAGATTTTGCTTAAAGACTTTTAAAGCCAACACCAACTTCTAACAATTGTGAACATATATAGTTTATTGAAAGTCATTTATCTAAATACTTTTTAAACAAATATAAAATTTCAACCAATGTTTGCTACATCACTTTTATTGGCTATCGAGAAATGATATATTATTTGTTCAAATCGAGTTTTTGATGAATAAGATACCAATGCTTAAAGTATAATACTTGTTGAAAAAATAATGTTTTTAGTGAATGAAATTATGCAACTTGGCGCACGAATTTTATCTACGTGTCATTTGTTTGTTGACAAAAGTAATTGTGCAAATGTGTTACTCTGCAAGAGTATCAAAACAATATATTTATTTATCCAAATCGAGTTTTGAATGAATAAGATATTAATGTTTAAAATATGTTGTTAGAAGTGAATCATTAAAGTAAAGTACTCACCTAATGTCAATATAATAATATTGTCCCACATTGGTTAAGAAATGATGTTGATAGTAAAAGTCTTTCTATATAAGATTTCACTATTATTAACAATAGAAGAGATTAATAATAAATGATTAATATCACAATATCATATTAACTATTATTAATTATTATTTTTAGCTAGTAGCTAGAAAATAAAAAATTTCAAGTCAAGTAATGTGCAGGTTTGAAGATTCAACAATATCAAAAGTTGGGTGATGTGTGAGAGCATGTTGTCCTCACCAACTTTAATATACTACTAGTTAGTGCCCGTGCGATGCACGATTCCAATAATATTTTTGTTTGCAAAAATAGTTTATAATAAGATGATTTTCTAAACTTTTTATAAGTAATTAAAATTTTAAATTAGAATACTTTGAACAAAATTAAAATAAGGTAAATATTGAAATTGATCAATGATTGAGTAACTGAAAGATTTGCGTATAATTTTTCTGTATACAAAAAAATTAAGAAATAAAGTGATTAATAATTAATGGATATAGATTAATTAGTAATTTCCTGGTGAAATTAATCATTTTAACAGAAAGTCGTCATCTAATTTCTGTTAGTAGTAATTAATAATTAATAGATATAGATTAATAGATTAATAGAAGAAAAAATGAACAAAAAATTGTCCCGTGAATAACTGCTATAAATCAAATAGTAGGTAAATGTAAAATGATGAGAAATGATGAGTTTCAGCCATTTAAACTTGTATATATTAAATAGGATAAAATCTAATTTTAAATTAAGCAATATTTGACAAAAAAATATTATTTCCTTATTTTACATAAAGTTGACACGTGACGATTGATTTTTTTTTTAGATGCTCATAAATTATATAAGTAATAGGAATCATTTTTATATGTAGCAAAAACAAAGAGTTGATAGCATGATATTAGGAGATTTGATAGAATCTTTATGTGAGAGATAATGCTTACATATAAAATATTTTATATTAAATTAAAAAATATATTATTATCATTTTATAGAAAGTTGTCACGTGGCAACACCAATTTTATTTATTGCTTTTCTCATT
The DNA here is from genome assembly GCA_013146195.2 of Codonopsis lanceolata. Classification (NCBI taxonomy): domain Eukaryota; kingdom Viridiplantae; phylum Streptophyta; class Magnoliopsida; order Asterales; family Campanulaceae; genus Codonopsis; species Codonopsis lanceolata. Next base: position 49,442,827 of record CM028378.1, on the reverse strand, counting down.
TCACAGAAAACCACCACATGACAACATTGGCTTCTATTTTAGTTATATTTAATAGATATTATATTATGGATTTGATTTTACATTAACAAAAATAAGAAACTAATACCCTCAATTAATCTATAATACAATATAGCGCATAGTCGTACATGTGCAATTGACTAAAGCTATTTAGAGGCTGAGATTGATTCATTTAGTGAGATCTTATGGTCATTATCACTTCCCGAGTTCACATGTGTGAACGGCGGTTGAGTAACTACCCCCTTTCTCTCTTTCCAACTCCCCTCACTATTCACGGTTGGTGACCGCTAATCCTTCCTCCACCAAACCCACGTCCCTTTTCTTTTCGATATTTTAATTAATTAATCAATTTTATGTAAAAAATAAGTTTTGTAATTTGAAATATTTGTTTTTTTTTCTTTTTAACTGTTATCATAATTAACTTAGACAAATTATAAGTAAATATTAATTCATTTCCACATCATCTGCTTCATTTATTGATAAATTTACAAACTGGTGCCGTGCCATCGGACACGAACAAGAGTACTAGTATCAAACGAGTGAACTCATTTATATTCATTCTCAAAGTTCAAAGGTATTGTAACCAATTAGGTATATCGTATACGTAATACAAACCTTTTGAACAAATTAGACACTAATTTAAAGATTTCCAAGTAGGGGTGTGCAAGATTTTTTCAAAATCGGACCGAATCAATAGAACTGGACCGAACCAATACTTTTGGTTTGATCCATGGATCTGAATTTTCACAAAATCGAACATTTGGGTTGGTCCCGGTTCTCAAACTAAAAAAACACGGAACCGGACCGACCCGACCCAATATGTTGTTTATTTAATTATTTTATTATACACACACACACACACACACACACACACACACACACACACATATATATATATATATATATATATATATATATATATATTATAAGTATTTATATTATATATATTAATTCCTAATACTTTCTTTCTTCTACTTTTTAGTTGGTACTCTTTTTTTCCCCCACCGGTTTGTTATGCTATTAGTTTATGAGTTCGACATTTTTAATTGTTAAATGTACTTTTATCGAAGGTTTTTTAAATTTTTATGAAGTTTCGGTCTTAAAATTTTTATTATGTATTTGTATTAAACAGTTAAAAAGTAAAAAAATCATAGTATTGGTCAAGTCCTGGTTCTCATACATATTTGATTGGTTTTGGACCGGACCAATATTTTGGTTCTCATATATATTGGGTTGGTTCTGGTTCTAAATTTTTTGAGAACCAGACTATTGGTCTGGTTCCGATTTTCTATTTTTTCCAAAAAATTGGATCGAATGGACCAAGCTCACCCCTACGTCCAAGTATTGTACACGAGATGCTCCTTGTCTATACATAACAGTATAACACCCAACTTATTACTCATTTTGTTCGAGTATCTTTTTGGGTCATTATCGGCCGATCCCTTTTATTAGAAATTAAAATCCAACATAATATTATTTAGGGGAAAATTATGGTCGATCCCTATTTTAAAGTTTCAAACCCCAAAAGTATATCGTTCTTTTTTTCAACCTCAAATGATCATTTTTCGATATATTGTTCCAAAAATGTCATCGTCTTCTTCAACAACTCCGGCAACACACTTTGGATTCGAAAATCACGATCGTGCACAACGAAACGAGGAGATGAAAGCGGAGAAGGAGGAGGAAGAAGAATGCTTACGACGGAGGAGATTGAAGAAGAAAGTGGATGACGTATAACTGATTCTTTGTGCTTTTGTACCGCGATACATACATTTCTTTATATTATTTTTGCACCGCGGTTCAAAAGTTTGATTCATGTAAAATTATTGAACCGCGATATATTTGCACTTTATACTGTAATTTATTGAAAATTAATTACTTTTTTGCACTTTAACAACTTTTTTCAAACCGTGATTCAGAAATCTTTGTACCGCGATTCATAAATTCAAAAGCTAGCATACTTTTGTATTGCGATTAACAAATTTAAAAAGTTAGCATAGTTTTACACCACAATTCTTTTCTTAAAAGTGTTGCACCACGATATATTTGCACTTTATTTTGTAATTTATTAAAAATTAATTAATTTTTTTGCACTTTAACAACATTTTCAAAAGTTGCATCAAGATTCATAAATCTTTGCACCGCGATTCACAAATTCAAAAGCTAGCATATTTTTTTACCGCAATTCACAAATTCAAAAAGCTAGCATAGTTTTGCATTGTGATTTTTTTCTTAAAATTGTTGCACCGCGATATATTTGTACTTTATACTGTAATTTATTGAAAATTAATTAATTTTTTGCACTTTAATAACCTTTTCAAAAGTTGTATCGCGGTTCAAAAGTTTGATTCATGTAAAATTTTTGTATCGCAATTCGTAAAGTTTAATTATAAAAATAATGACCTTTGTAACGCACATACAATTCATTAAGAGTATCGTAGTCATTTTGCCACAAAAAGTGACTTTTTTCTGTTGAAAATAAAAATGGTGTACATTAGCGATTAAATACTTTAAAAAGTGGATCGACCTGTAATTTTTCCTATTATATTTAGGGAATACCACCTTTTTGACCACCGTACAAATTGGAGAAATCTAATTTGACCAACGACGTTTCATAACGACCAAATTAACTAACCAACTTTTAATTTGATTGCAATGTCTTCCTTGTCGTGAACCTTCCGTTCAATTTGAGAATTCCACGTAAACGCCACATAAGGAGTCTGTTGAATCTTGCCTTTAAATAAAATTTGCTTAAAAACATTCCACTTGTTGCCGGCCAAGAACTTCTAAGATATTTAAGTTTGGTAAGCTCGTGATTAAAATACTTTGTCAGTTACTTGTTTCAGCTGACCATAATGTTTTATTGTCAGCTTGTTTACCTCATTTACTTGAGCATTCCTCTGTACTGACACTTTCTCATTTTATGTTTTTGGTAGATATTCTGAAAGATAATCTTTCCAACAGGATCTCTGTGATCTTGTGAAGATACGTATACATTGTCAAACACATTTTCAAATTCAATGTTCCTAACGGGTTACTCTTCAAGAACTCCTATAAATACCCACAGGAAGCACTTTGAAAAGAGATATATAGAAGTCTGAAGCATACTACTTGAAAAGAAATTCTCTCTCGTGCCTTAGTCTTCTTGATAACCTTTAGCTAGATACTCTTCTCTGAATATTTCTTTCTAGTTATTGATTAGACAAATACTGAGTGATTCATTTTATACTTTTTAGAAATCAGTCAGTTTGTCTCACAAGTTTAATTGTTATTCAATCTTACTCCATAAACACTGGTCTTTTGTTGTACACTGATCCATTAGAGATCACTTAGATTTTTAATAAAATTAGTGCACTTCAAAAATCCAAGTCTGACCAACTTGGTTGTGGACGTAGCAGTTTTACTGTGAACCACTTCAATTCTCCTGTCGGTTATTTTTATCAGCTCTTGTAAACTGACCTAACACTTAAGAAGTCTTAATCTACTTAAGTGTCAGTCAATCACTTTCATAATCTGTTTGTTTAACTGTTTTGATAAATTGTTTTTCAGTTCATTTCTTTATATCTAGTGATCTATCTCCCAAAGTAATTTCTCAAAAACAATTGTGTCAGCCAGCTGACCAATATTTATCAGCTTGAGTTTCTATAAAAACATCAGCCAGCTGACCAACTTCAGCTGATTGACAAAAATCCAATTTCCGCTGCCAACTTTCAGAAGTTTTACAAGTCAACCTTCAAAGTTTTAAAAGGCTATTCACCCCCCTCTAGCCTTGTCAGTTGCCAACTGGACTTACAGAGTCAACTAACGTAAAAAATCAAATTGAACGGAGGGTTCACGGCGAGGACGACATCACAACCAAATTAAATGTTGATTGGTTAATTTGGTCGTTATGAAATGTCGTTGGTCAATTGGATTTCCTCAATTTGTATAGTGGTAAAAAAGGTGGTATTCCCTATTATTTAACCGGTACAGTCCATTTTGGGGGGGGGGGCAAAATGATGAAAATACCCTTAATAAAATTGAATTAAGAGCGCTGCATCGGAAATACAATTTTGTGCATCGGAAAAAAAATGTGCATCTGAATTTTCTTCAGGGGGTAATCCGTGCATCGGAATTTTCATCAGGGGTAGTCTATTTTTTGCATCGGGGAAAAAAATTGTGCATCGGAATTTTCATCAGAGGTAATCTATTTTTTGCATCAAAAAAAAAAATGCATCGAAATTTAATTGTTCATCACAAAATAAAAAATGTGCATCAAAATTTTTCTTCACGGTAACTAATTTGTACATCGAAAAATAAAAATTATTCATCAGGATTAATTGTATATCTCAAATCCAAAATTTGCCTGTTAAGAAGGAAGAGGAGCATATAGGAGACAAGTTTGCTACTGCCTAAAGCAGTTTCCCCGACAAAGGCCTACCATTAAGAAGCGGTGAACAAGAAATTTCTTTTAAAAACGATCCCCAATCGATTTCGCTGTTTTAGATTTTATCTTTTAGTCAAAATACAGAAAATAAAAAAGCGTAACTGTTGTTGTCGACTGGCTTAACTCTGAGGCTGAAGAAAATCCTTCCATTTCTGTTCGAGTAGACGGTGCCTTGCTATAGAATACTTTCCCTGAGGATGAATAAATGCCAGGGCCAATCACATTCTTCTTTAAAGGTTCTAGCCCTAACTAAGCCCAAAGAAAAGGGGAAAAATAAAGAAGTTAAGGCTAAGCTGACTTTTGGCTAGAAAGAAGGAGAAAGGGAAGTGCCCTTTGTTGCTGCATAAAAAAGATGAATTCTTTTCTTTCCAAGCCTTTGACAATGAGACCTTGAACCAAAGCTCGGTGAGGAACATCATGTAGGTTTATGTTTATCTGTCTTCGGGCATAGGGGCATTTGAGGAAGAATTTTATGAAAATAGACTTATGCAATTGGGAAAAAAAATGTATCGAAGCGGTTATAATTTCAAAAAAGGGACCGGCCCACAATAATTCCTATTTTTTGGGTGATAACCGGACATGTCTCCTGTGATGATATTATAACCGAAAAGTCCAATATATTTATTTTCAACTGCTAAAGTACACTTTTGGTGATAAAATGATGAATATACCCTTAATGAACAACAAACGTGTGCACAAAGTCATTGCCCAAATTTGGGCATCAGAATGAAAACATTGTCTATCGAAATGCATAATTGAAATCTGTAAAAATTTGGGCGTCGAAATTCAAAAAGTCACTGCCCAATTTGAGCATCATAATGAAAACATTGGGTATCAAAATGCACAATTAAAATCTGTCAAAATTTGGGCGTCGAAATTCAAAAAGCTACTGCCCAATTTGGGCATCGGAATGAAAAACATTAGGCATCGAATTGTACAATTGAAAATCCGTAAAAATTTGAGCGTCGAAATTAAAAAAGCCACTGCCCAATTTGGGCATCGAATGAAAACATTAGGCATCGAAATGTATAATTGAAATATGTCAAAATTTGGGTATCGAAATTAAAAAAGCCACTGCCCAATTTGGGCATCTGAATGAAAACATTGGACATTGAAATGCATAGTTGAAATCTATCAAAATTTGAACGTCGAAATTCAAAAAGCCACTGCCAAATTTGGGCATCATAATGAAAACACTGGGCATCGAATTCCACAATTAAACACTACCACCAAATATCAATATAGTTGAGACTCATAATGGACAAAATTGACGTCAGAATAAATAAATTAAACACTGCCACCAAATATCAATAGAGTTTGGCATCAAAATTGACAAAATTGAACACCGCCACCAAATATCAACATAATTGGGCCTCGCAATGAAAAAAATTGGCGTCAGAATTACACTGCCACAAAATGTCAACAAAGTTGGGTATTAAAATAGATAAAATTGAACACTACCACTAAATATCAACATAGTTGGGCATTAAAATAGACAAAATTGGTGTCAGAATGTATAAATTAAACAATGCCACCAAATATCGACAAAGGTGGGCATCAAAATGGACAAAATTGGCATTCGAATGAATAAATTAAACACTGCCACAAATCTATGTAAAAATTGGGCATCAGAAAACTTTTTGTAACGCCCCAAAATTTCTAACCAAAATTATAATCCCAAAATCTTAGGCGCGTCACAATTACAAATATTAAATCACAATAATTCTGAAATCATCTCTTAAGGACTAGAAATAAAAGAAGTCATAGAGTACTATTACATTTCGAAAGTATAATTTAAACAATTCTGTAGTCCAAAAACGACTAAACCAAATTCTTATCCAAAAATGTAAAACGAAATAGTTCGAAATAAAAAGAGGATCTCCAGGTCGTCCTTGATGGTATCCAACTTACTTAAAACCTGGAAGGAAAAGATTTTGGAAGGAATTGAGCGGACAATGCCCAGTAAGATCATATACAGCCCCTCTGAAATCTAGGGAAGAGTTTATTAACAATAAAGCATTCAAAAAGATATTAATATTCAAATGGTTCATAATTGGGAATAGCACAATGAGATGATAAATTTCATATTTCATACAGAATTCAATGTAAAAGATAGAGATACAAAGGCAATTGCGAGAGATCTAATCGTCGCCAACTGTCCCATACCAGTTGGAGACGACGACCAACCCGCAGATACCATGATCACATAAGCGGTCACAAGACCTCTTTTAAACAAAAATTCACAATGTACTAATAGTAACAGTTCATAATGATATATCCGGATAACCAAGTCACGGGCCAAGTGGCAAAATTCATAATCAAATATCAAATTCAAAATGCTACTTTACCCCAGTAGCCGGGTTGTTCAACTTAGTGATCATAGTAGGATTTCAAAAATAATATTCCAACGGAAACTTGGTTTCACAAAAAATATCAATGAAATTTAAATATAAGTGAGATATAGGTAATGAGATCTACAATTTAGAATGACAAAGAACGGGTACGACGGAGTTCAAATTCAAATTCCAACTTAAGGTTGGTACACGTTTCAAAGAAAGGTAATTGTCAAATAATTTGCGGAAGCCTAACGGTTTAAAATAGAGATTGTAAATATCTAAAAGATGTATAATCTCTTACTTTTTTTGTTTTTTTGTTTTTTTTTCTCCTAAGGGGGGCATGGGAAGGGATCGAACCTGAGACCTCACACTTTGTGCAGTCTCATGTCTACCACTGGGCTACCCCCTTAGGGGCTATGTATAATCTCTTACCTCAAAATGTTCAGCAAAATTTATCCACCACACGTACAATCGCTCTAAGTTCTATTGTCCGAATCTAAATCCAAAATAAATAATAATTGCTAAGCCCAAAATTTTGTACTAAAGTAGCCTATCAAATAAATCATTAAACATTTCAAAATAAAGCATACTTACGGACACACGAAACACACACACGGTTTTGTTACTAATATTCGTAGTGTATTGTATAACTTAAAATTATTGATTGTATATATTATGATTAATATTAACACATGAAATACACACACAAATACTTATTTGGTTTAATATGATATATATACATCAATTACACTCCAACATGTCCCATCAATCTATCCTTGTCTCCTGCCATCAATACAAATTATATATATATATATATATATATATATATATATATATATATATATATATATATATATATATATATATATATATATATATATATATATTTATATATATATATATATATATATATTTACTCTTCTCAAGACACCATCATAACCTACTATTCTTTTACTTTTTCCTTTTCTTTCTTTCCTTTTCTACTTTCTTCAAACCGTACACAACACTCTCTTTCCTTTATAATTTTCTTTGTACTCCCATCCCTCTTCTCATATATTATATTCGTTATTTTCTTCTTTCTTGTTGACTTTCAACACACCCAATACAATTCTCTCTCTTTTATTCACTTCTTCTTTTATTTCTTCTTCTTCTTCTTCCTAGGCATATTAACCGAATTCTAATTTCATTTCCTTCCCCAGCACACCCACACAAAACACAATACAAGCACGCACATACTTACAATTCCCATATCTCTGATTCTCTCATTTTTTTATTTATATTGTCTTATACCCACACAACAACGCATGAATCAAAGGAACCCAACCCAACCTCAGCAGAAGAATCAACCACCTAAAATTCGAAGAGGGAGAATCAATGTCTTACCTTAAATCAAGACTCCTGGATTTCGATGCGTCGTCGGTTCGCCCACTTCACGACTTTGCCATAAGATTTGCGTCGACGTCTGTCTCTCAAGCTCTCTCATTCTCTGTTCCTCAAGTTTTTCGAAATTTCTGATGGAGATACCCAAATGCTTCTGCCCTTTATATAGCCTTTCATCAATGGTTCCCCTTCTCCATCCATTGAATCTCCTTCTCGGTTTGGATGAATTTTCTCCAATTCTTAATCGTCGTTCCCTCTTTCTAGGTTCAAAGGTTGGCTGCCGGTTTAAAAGAGAGCTAATATCACCCTTGTTAACTGTGAAACGATTCCTAATTATCCTCTCTTTTCTTCTTTCTTTTTCTTTTATTTATTTATTTATTTTATTACTATATTTATTATTATTATTATTAATATAAGGAATTCTAATGGGTTGGGCCCATTCTAAATAAATTAATAGGATATACTAAGCCCACTAATAATGTACACCAAGCCCACACAATTTCAAGTGTACTAGGCCCTAATAAATTTTTAATTTTTTTTAAGCAAACACAAATGTTTAGAAAATAAAATTTAACTAAATAATAACCAAATTTTATTTTATTTTAGAAGTTTTTGGTATATTACACTTTTGAAGCCCAAAATAGTTCTTAAACATCGTTTATTTACCTTAAATCGAAGACATCATGGGGTTAACTCGAGGAGTCTTGTAGATCTCGTCGAAAGTTTCGATTTGATATGTGGTGGGTCCTGCATGTGGTTTATCTAAGATCAAAAGTTATGAAGAAAATGACCGAAAAAGATGAAAAGAGACCCACAATGGAAAAGAGAGAGATGAAGACGAAGCTGAAAGAAGAAGAGAAATAGAGTGTGATAGAGAGAAGAGAAAGAAGTAACATGAAGAAGAAGAATTTGTACTGGAATAGTGGAATCAACATAAAGAATCGATTTGGAGCAGTTCCTTTGTGATCAAAATCAAAATGCTTTTAATTGTAATACGCATAAGAGAGATAATGAACAATTTATGGATTTTATCATAACATGATTTTTAGGCAGCCTCTTAATCAGAGTTTTTATTGGGATACTACGGAGATGAAGAGAAAATACAAAAGAGAAAGATAAACTAAACAAATTTGAGTTCGACATAGGTCGAAAGAGAGAATGGTAGAGAAAGGGGTGTTTTTGGAACTTAATTTTGAAAAAGCACCTTATCTACCGGTTGAATAGAAAAATAGACGAGTAGAGCGGTTACAATTTTACAAAAGTATAATAGCTAGTAATTATTCCATCTTTTTTAGGTTGTAATTTTAGGAATCTAACTCTTTTATTTCACTTTTTAGATAGGACCCTTCGATGTATTAGACTGATTTTTAATTTTTCGGGAGAAATTTGAGCCAGTTTCTTTTTCAAAGTTTCTAACCCCTCCAGTACCCCGTTCTTTTCTTCAACCTCAAAAGAACACTTTTCGAAATATTGTTTCAAAAATGTCATTGTCTTCTTCAACAGATTCGACAACATACTTTGAATTCGAAAATCACGACTGTGCGCAATGAAATGAAAATCGATATATAATTGATCTGTGTTGGGTTGAAGGATTTTTCAGTTAGGACGAAGGCGAAGAAGGAGGAAGAAGAAGAAGGCTTACGACGGAGGATATGGAAGAAGAAGGTAGATGACGTAAACTGGTTCTTTATGCTTTTGTATCGCAGTGCAAAAATGAATTAGATAATATTTTTGCATCGCGGTTCAAAAGTTTAATTTTCTAGTTTATTTTTGAACCACGGTTAATAAATTTTATTGCATTAATTTTTGCACCGCGGTTAAAAGTTTAATTTCCTAATCTATTTTTGAACCACAGTTCATAAATTTCTTTCCATTAATTTTTACATTGCGGTTCAAAGTTTAATTTTCCTAGTCTATTTTTGAACCGCGGTTCATAAATTTCATTGCATTATTTTTTGCACCGCTGTTCAAAGTTTGATTTCCCTAGTCTATTTTTGAACCATAGTACAATTAAATTATGCAATTAAACTATTAAATAGCGGTGCAAAAATAATGAGCTCCGTAACGCGCCTACGATTTATTAAGGATATCGTAATCATTTTGCTACAAAAAGTGGTTTTTTTGTTGAAAAAAAATGTACTTTAGCGATTATAAACCTTAAAAAGTGGACCGACCCATTTTTTTTTTTTTTGAATAATTACAGGTCGGTACATCTTTTAAAATATGTTTTCAAATTAATCAAACTATTTTTGGATATATCTTTTAGGTACAATTTTGAGGCGAAAGTATATCACTACCCTTTTGTGTCGTTGGAAAGAGAGAGAGACACTTGCAAAAAAAAAAAAGGATTCGTTTGACGACACATATCGCAATGCTACCGGAGACGAAACACACACAACCTCCCGTCCCTTCAACGACGACGACTCCTACATGCCCTACGATTCCTCCACCGTCGTGGAAAATGTCGTGGAAGATGCACCTCCTTCCATTTACCATCATCAATATGACTTCTCTAGCGACTTCAACGCACCTCCTATCTTCCTGAATTCCTCACTCTCTCACTTTCTCTCACATACACACACAGTTGATCACAAATCCATTTCTCACTAGTGAATTCAGATCTGATTTCAGGTCTCACTTCACAGCCATGGCTCCCTTGAAGGTTTCTGTTTCTAATCAAATTGCATTCCCAATTGATTTTTCTCAATCTCTCTTTGTATGTTTTTTTCTTTATATGATATTTGATAATAATGTATTTAATTTATGACTACCATGACCATATATGTAAACACAGACAACAATAATGATGCTCCACGTTGATTTGCATGATTGTTTGTCGGTATGTTTTGAAGGTCGCTAGGGTTTGGGGATTTGGAGAAAGAGCTGGATTGTTCGCTGGGCTAGAGAAGATGAAGAATGAGTTTGTCAACCTGATGTCAGGAGCATTTGGCATCAGCAACCTGATGCCTGGATTATTGGATTTTTTTCACCTGATGCCAAGCCTTGGCATCAGCTTTTTGGATTTTTTTTTTGTTTGAATAAACTGTGAAATCAATACTGATGCCAAACCTTGACATCAACTTTTTTGATTTTTTTTTTGTTTGAATAAACTGTAAAATCAATACTGATGCCAAACCTTGGCATCCGTCTTATTGGATTTTTTTTGCACCTGATGCCAAGCCTTGACATCAGCTTTTTTGAATTTTTTTTGGTTTGAATAAACTGTGAAATCAATGTTGATGTCAAGTCTTGGCATCAGTTTTTTTGAATTTTTTTAGGTCGGATTAGATCTGTTTTTATTAATGGCATTTTTATCATTTGACAACCAATTTGTAGTTATATAAAATGTCCAAAAAATTGATGGTCCTAAATAAAAACACGTTTATAAAATTATACACACTTGAAATTTCCCCCTTCTTTTTTTTTTTTTTAAGGGAAGGACCGAAGGAGGCAAGTTGTGACTTGTGTGACTGCCTTACATTTCAATACCAAAAGCCCAAAGGCAAATATGATGCCTGAAGTGAAGTGAACTCAAGCCTAAAAAAAAAGCCCATCAGGAAACCCAAAAGTTCAAAATCCTCCTTTCTATTACACATGGGATAACGGTATGAATTAACTTTGGGATCTAATCAATAATCATATCAATAATATGAAGGAGATAGCCCGATAAATTAATCAAAACGTATTCTAAGCCTCCTGGGTTACTTACGAGTTACGACACACAATGTTATTACATGGTCGTCTCGCGCTCTAATTGTTTGTAGACTGCATAAGTCCCGATTTAACGAGGAGGTTGTTATCTATGAGTTGAGATCTCATGTACACTTTTATAGTAGATGTGATCTCTATTCGGAACTTGGTATCGCCTATATTTTCTCATAAAGACCCCTAAATATATCATTCTGGGTAGACTTTTCAAGTATGTGGAAATAAAAAGGGTGATAACCGGGTAGGTACTATGCGGTGGAATTATAACTACAAAAATCTATCATTATTTTTTTAAACCGCTACAGTGGATTTTTTGGGGGACAATGACGAAAATACTATTAATGAAGGAAAGACGTGCACACAAAGCCACTGTCCCAATTTATGCGTCGGTAAAAAAATTTGGGCTTCGCTAAATTTTTTTGGGGTGTTAGTCAAAAAATTTGGGGCGTCGATATGCAAAAACCACTGCTCAAAATTTGGGCGTCGCAAAGAAAAAATTTGGGCGTCGCAAAGAAAAAAATTTGGGCGTCGGTCAATTTTTTTTGGGTGTCGTACAAAATTTTTTGGACGTCGTCATCAATTTCAGACATGATTTTAAGAAACGATGTCTAATTAGCTAACAGCGTGACATGATTTTTTTTAAAAAGATGCCTGATTATTTATGTACCGATGCAGGATTTGATGGAACGATGCCTAATTAAGTATTGTCGATGCAGAATTTGAAGGAACGATGTCTAATCAAATAATACTGAGGCATGATTGAAAAGATAAATTGAAGCATGTCACAATATTAAAGAAACAAAGTCTAATTAGTAAGAGCGGAACATGATTGTAAGGATCGATGCCTAATTAAGTAATACCGAGGCACGATTCGAAGCACTGATGCCTAATTATTTATATACCCTTATGCTTAATTAAGTAACACCGAGACATAATTGCAGTAGCGGACGCAGAGATTTTCTTAAGTGGAGGTAACTTGTACAAATTTGACAGAAATGGGGGCAAATTGTAAAATTTACAAAGCATTATTTTTTTTTAAAAAAAGTTCTTCAACAAAAAAAAAAAACCAAGTGGGGGCAACTACCCCCAGACTCCTACACTTGTGTCTGCCACTGCATAATTGCAATAGAATGATGACTAATAAACTAAAACCGATGCATGATTGGAAGAACTGATGCCTAATTTTTAAATCATTAAATACGTGTATTTTTAAATCGAGGTAGAATAGAAAAATTCGTTGCCTAATTAAATTACACCGACGCTGAATTGCAAGATACAATGCCTAATTAAAAACATCGAGGTAAAATTGGATGCACACATCATAGACAACAACCCCACATCATAAGCAACGATGCCCATTTGGATTTACTTGCAAGTGATTTTTTCGGCTTCTACCCACCTGTGATTTCATTCCATTCCATGTGATTCCATTTCTTGTGATTCTTGTACAAATCAAACACTTTGATTATAAAATTGCAACAGAGATACACAAATGTTCTGGGTCTGCTCCATATGAAATGAAAAGTGTGGAATGGAATGAGCATAATGATGATAAAATTACAACGAAGATAGAAACAGATATTAAGCCCAATCCTCTTTTCCGATGGACAGATGAGCATATATGATTTTAGGAAGAAAGAGCTTCAAAGGGAAAATGAGATTGTGATTGACTATGTGATTTTGGAGAAGAAAGAACGGTAGGAAGAAGGGTCATTTAAAGAAAAAAATAACGAAAATGGATTTATGCAGTTGAAAAGAAAATGATAAAATTGTGGGCCGGTCCACTTTTTAAAGTTTATAACTCCTCTAGTCCAATTTTTTTTTTCAATCGGAAAAAGACACTTTTAAGGACGAAATGATTGCGATACCCTTAATGAGCTTGAGGCGTGCTACGTTTTTTATCGTGGTTCAAAAATATCAGATTAACTTTATGAGTCGCGATGCAATTAGACTACGAAATTAAATTATTGAACTGCGGTGCAAAAACTAATGCAATAAAATTTATGAACCGCGATTCAAAAATAGACTAGAGAAATTAAACTTTGAACCACGGTAAAAAAATTTAATGTAATGAAATTTATGAACCGCAGTTCAAAAATAGATTAGAAATTAAGCTTTGAATCGCAATGCAAAAATTAATGCAATGAATTTATGAACCGTAATTCAAAAATAGACTAGGAAATTAAATTTTGAACAACGATGCAAAAATATTATCTAATTCATTTTTGCATCACAATACAAAATCATAAATAACTAGTTTACATCATCCACCATTTTCTTTCATCTCCTCGTTGTAAGTCTTTTTCTTCTTCATCCTTCTCCGCTTTCGTCCGAACTAAAAAATCTTTCAACCCAACACATATTTATTATGATTTCATATTTCATGAGTCAAAAAACTCGTTTAATTTTCGGGGGCGTTGCCCCTGAACCCCCACGACGGGGCGCTGTCCTCTCGACCCCTGCGACCTGACCAGGCAGGTCGATCCTCGTTTTGTTGCTCACAATCGTGATTTTCAAATTCAAAGTATGTTGTCGGAGTTGTTGAAGAAGACGATAACATTTTTGGAACAATATTTCGAAAAAATGGTCTTTTACGATTGAAAAAAAAGAAAGATGAACTTTTGAGGTTATAAACTTTAGTAAAAAGACCGGCCATAATTTTACAAAAAAAAATACATGATACTTGAGCGGTTATAATTCTAAGAAATGAACCATCCTGCAATTATTTCCAAAAAAAATTTGAAAAGGAAAGCCCCATTGCATTAGCCCACATTAAGGTTTGGGTCAATCTAGGATGTCTTTTTGCAGATGCTTATGTTTCGTGATCCAGAAAAGAATAGGGGTAAAAAAACCCTAAAAAGAGTTTTAGGGTGTTAATAAAGGGAACCACTGTGGATGCTCTTAGTCTTTACTCTCCCTCTAGGCCTCCCCCTATAGGCTTATAGATATTTTCATTAGAGCATCACAATAGAAACCCACTAACAACTCTCTAGCTCCATTTTAGAGATTTTTACCTCATTTTTTTTCCTACAATGAAAACATTCAATCACTCTCTTTTCCTAAAACCTATTAAATCACTCTTCTAATTAGGAGAGTGATTTACCTTGAATAGTCACACTCTCTATCTCAAAATACAAGGTTTCTAGCATTTTTTTAATTAATGTTACCTTATTGAAAATGATTTTATTGAAAATTAATTATACCACATTTTGTTTCTTATTGTTTTTATTATTGCAAACAATTGATATATATATATATATATATATATATATATATATATATATATATATATATATATTGCTACTACATCATCGTAAAACTTTATTTATCAATTATATAGATCTAAAAAAACATATTTTATTTATATTTTATAAGTTTAAAATATAAATATTTCATTCAAATTGTGGTGGGAAAATAGAATTAAAAAAGATTAAATATATTGGTAGTTGAGTTTGTTAGTTGATATTTTCAAAGAGAGTTCTTTTTTTTTTTTTTTGAGGAAACAAAAGATATAAAGTTTGAAAAACTAAATCCAGCACCAAAGAAAAAGAACGCTGGAAACAAACCCGAAGATTGTATTACAAACCGGTCGTATTAATTAAACCCTTTGCACTCCAACCACCTAGTGACAACATCACGTAATTGTAATTATTAAACTACACAACTTTATTTTCATAGAATATAAATATAAATTTAAATATTTAAAATATTTTATTCAAATTGTGGTAGGAAAATAAAAATAAAAAAGATGAAAAATATATTGGTAATTAGGTTTGTTAGATGAGATTTGAGAGATTTTAGGTTTTTCAAGAGTTGTATAGAGAGTGCTTATTGGAGTGATTTTTTTTATAGAGAGTTGAAAAAGTGTAATTAGAACAAAAAACGAAGTGTTTAGAGAGTAGTATTGAGAGTTGTTGTGGATGCTCTTAGCAGGATAGAGCGTCTATAATGGACCAACTATAAATTCTCTAAAAGCCGGGTAGAGCGTCCACAATAGACCAACTACAAATTTTCCAAAAATCTATTATAGAGATATTTAGTTCCCACTACCTCCACAATAAGCAGCTACAAGAGCTCTTGATCTCTAAATCCAGATAAATCGCTCTTCAAATTAGAAGTGATTTACTTTGCACCGTAACTATTCTTTAATTTCTTCCTTTATTCTTTCAGCTTTGTTTTTATTTTCAAAGAGAGTTTTTTTTTTTTTTTTTTTTTTTTTTTTTTTTTTTTTTTTTTTTTTGAGGAAACAAAAGATACCAAGTTTGAAAAACCGAATCCAACACTAAGGAAAAAGAACGCTGGAAACAAACTCGAAGATTGTATTAAACTACAATCACCTATTGATAACATCACGTAATTATAATTATTAAACTACACAACTTTATTTTCATAGAATATAAATTTAAATTTAAAATTTTAAAATATTTTATTCAAATTATGGTAGGAAAATAAAAATAAAAAGGATGAAAAATAAATTGGTAGTTAGGTTCGTTAGATGAGATTTGAGAGATTTTAGATTTTTGAAGAATTGTATAAAAAGTATTTATTGGAGTGATAAAGAGTTAAAAAAATGTAACTAAAACAAAAAAATAAGATATTTAGAGAGTGGTATTAGGAGTTGTTGTTCTGGATGCTCTTAACAGCTTCAACTTTCAAAGCAGCATCCCCCTCCTACCGAATTTGAGAAATACAGGGATTACGAAGTGCAGTCTTTGCTTGATCAAATTCTAAGTGGGTCCCATAATATGTTGTAAAGACGAAATGGAAAAGTGCAAATTCGGGACCACGAAAGCAAGACCAATTCCCTCTCACTTTCTTAGTATCTCTGACTTTGATTTTAAAACCCGATGCATCAATTTTGGAATCACGATGTATTTATTTGGATTCGCGATACATCGATTTAAAACCGCGATGTATCGCTATAATACACAACTAAAAAATGTATCACGATACACAATTTATGCATCGTGATACATATAATCATACTTCAAAATCATCGCAATTCAAAATCATGCATCACGATTAAATTTTATGCATTGTGATGCATGATTTATGCGTCACGTCGCATGAACTGAAGCTTTGCGTGCTCATCTTTGATTCATTAAATGTATACTTGTTCTTTGCACTAAAACAATCTTTTTATATGTTAAAAAAAGTATTGGGGTGTTAAACGATTATAAAATGATGAGAGGGGACGTCCCAGTTTCCACCCTAAAAAATATTAGACTTTGTCCACTGAAGCGATGAAATTTAGAATTATTTTTTGGAATTTTTAACGATGAGCAGTTAACTATGAAACTTTGTGTTCATTTTAAATTTTATATACTTTATCCTTCCCCAAAAAAATTGTTACATTTATCAAATACTCTTTTTTGAAAGTTATTGTTTTACATGTTTGTACATCGTTAGAATTGCACTATAACTATTTTCTCCTTTAAAAATAAGATTATATTTTTTAGAAAACTAAAAGCGAAAGAAAGACGATCTTATAAAATGAAGAGAGTACTTATTTTTAATGGATGACAATTGACAACACATGACTACTTCTTCAGTTCTTCTATTGATTCAACCAATTAATTACTCTCTCCATCGTTTCACGCAGAATTATAATCTTTATTATTTTACAATGTTCTACATCAAAACTTCACTTTTAAAAAATATGTTTATAATCTTTATAAACATTTTAACTTTACTCTTCATACAACTATATACATCTTGGTTATGCCCCAATCTTTTTGTAATTATAACTTGATGTATCCGGCTCAAACTCGATCACGAACAAAATACGAAAGATCATCACGTACCAGTCACAAGCTTGCCTGCAAGGAGCCCATAGGTCTAGTGGGTAGAGCTAGCAATGTACCAGAGCAGAGAATCATTTATATCCCATCTAAACCTAATCAAGTGCTGGCCTTGCATGTTCGACTAGGGGGCTATGCCCGGAAATCACACTTATCATTCTCAGACTTGCATCACCTAGCTGGGCAGTGCCATGCTCGCCCAGACAAGTATCAAACAAAGGAATCTCAAAGACTTGCTCTCAAAAGACTGATCAAAGGTTTCCTTATCCAAGCAGAACATTACCTTATCTGTTCCAATATTCTCGCGATCAACTGCCTATCATGCCTACTATGATTTAGGAGTTTTCTTCACTATCTACTAGGTAACTATGAAAGTGAATTCTAGACGGACTTAATGATATTTTGGGCCTTTAAATACCCCTCCATAAACCCTGAACAAGGTACGCACACTTTCTTGAGTCTCAAATCTCTGTCAAATTATCTTTTGACTCACACGATACTTACTCTCACATTAAGGTGTTTTCGTATTCTTAGATAGGTTAAAGGAAACAAATCAAGTTCAGGTATCCTACTCATCAATCAGACGACCCAAACTAAATTTTTGCCACATCATAACTAACTTTAACATTACCTAATATATATATTTCAATTAATAGACTTTTTAAATATAAATTTATTCAATGAAAGTGTTTAGGAATCTTTGACTGGCCTGATGGTACTGAAGCGAGCAGTCTCGTTTGGTGCAGCGGTTTGAAAACGTAATTTTTTTAAAATGAGGTTGTTTTTTTATAAACACATTTAAGAAACTATTTCAAAACGTTATTTTCATAAACAAAATAATAGTAAACGCATCACATTTTTAAAACGCTTCAAATTAAAACGTTTTAAAATGTTGTATTGAAACACTTTAAAAGAGAAAATACAGTATTTTTTACGCACGGAAACAATAATTATGGGTTGAAATTGAATCTAAGTTCAATTCAATCTTGTTCATAATGCCAAATCACTCCTCATTTGTAGTACGTCTACTAGACAGTAGACACTTGGTCTTATCCCAATTTAAGTACTCCAACTTATTCAACAGTGTGATAACTTTTGAATAAGTTGCTTAGTGCTTACGGAGTACGGAGTAGGAATTGCATTCGAGTTGGATCAACTACTGAGTGGGCATCCATTTACTTCTTAAATGAATTCTAAAACCCATAAAGCTTCCCAAAAGAATTGCATAATTTTCTAAGCAAATTACAGCATTCTTGTATTGTATGTGTAGCAGACCAGCAGTGTAGGTCTCTGTCCATCTTTTTGTTCTAAGGTATCCTACTTACCATGTCGTTAGTTATATTTTTGTTGCATGTTTAACATTGGATGTCCACTCCACTTTACCCTAGCCCGACTACACAATGAAACTGTGAACTCATAACAAGTAAAATATATACCAACCTTAAAAATAATAAATAAAATGTAAGAACTTAGGTAAGACAGTATAATGAATATTTTTTGTAAGATGCAACATTTTTATCTGACGGTCGACCCACTATGTATTGGTGGGTTGAGATGTGAGCGTCTTACGAATCAAGATTCGTAAATAAAAACCCTAAAGCCATAATTAATTGATTGATCTGAGATAAGCCCACATTATTTTGAAAAAAATGTTAGGGAAAGACATGTGAAAAAGCGAAATGAAATGGTAGCCCAAGGGATGGAGGGAAGATGTGGTGGGCACGGGCACCCTTCACCCTTCACCCTTGGGAGGGTAGGCAGTTTGTTGAATCTAAAAACAGGGCTATGGCTATGCTCTTCTTTCTTACCCACATTTCATTTTCAGTATTGGGCATTCCGCATTCCGCATTCCATTTTATGATATTAAAAAATGAGATATGGTATGGCACCCATCACCCATGTGAGCACACTGCCCACCAAATTATTGGGAGGACTGAGGAGGGTGTCAGTCAAATCAGTCAAAACATTGGGAACCCCCAACCTATCCCACAATTCCTATGTCAGTACAAGGCAAGATGAGGAGGAGGAGGAGGAGGAGCCTTTTAAGCTGAAAGAGATGGCATGTCTGATGTCTCTCTGTGTAGGGTATTATCATATTCATATATTCATATCCCTCACTGGCCACTCTACTCTCATCGTCTCATGGCAATTGCAAACACAACAATCATGCACTGTTAGGGTACCCCTCTCCTCACTCCTCACTATTAAATGACCAATCACACCTGCGTCTAACATCAGTTGCACATCAACCACTGACCAATATTTATGTATTTTTGACTATATAACCTTTATTTTTATTCTTTTTTATTTGACAGTAATGTTGACAAATCAAATCGGGGTTAACTCAACTAGCTAGAGCGCTCTTTCACATTACAATTGGTCACTAGGGTTTTTTGTATTGTAGCATTGTTGTTGGATTGATTAGTTGTTGCATGTGTACAATGTCAGCATTCTTGCATGTATGGGCACCAGAAAGCAAGAAAGAGTTAGTTGGCTGGAAACTGGAAAGATACTCTCTTTTCATTTCCCCATAGGCAGGCGCGCGCAGTTACCAGTTACCATAATTCCATTCCATTCTTTTCGAGTTCCCAATCCCATACTCTTGCTCTGCATTTCCAATCTCTTTCTCACACGCCCAAACGTAACTGTGGCAAGGATCCAACTTAACAACCCATCACATTTAGATCAAACATGAACATAACACAATAACTTATCCAATCTAAAATTCAAACTCAAACACGATGAAATAAAAATTTGAAAAGCAAAACTATTCGATTTATTTAGCCTAACTCATTAAGGATTATAATTTTTAAAACATATTCTACTTCTAACGGGTTTTATCGCGTTGACTCGTTAACAGTTCAAACCCCATAATGTGTTGTGGTACTTCAAATTGTTACCCTAGTCTCAATTTTATTATTAGGTCCTCCGTCCCAAAATTATTGTTTGATTTAATCAGCACACATATTAAGAAAAAAATTATTTAATTGATTATTAATATTTGTATAATGTGTAATTTTTTTTCTTTAAAATTTATCTACTTGTGGTCCATAATTAAAATAGGGAAAAAAAGAATAAATGATACAAGTATTGTCTTAAAAAGAAAAGTAATAAACAAGATAAATTTTTTTGGGATTGACTAAAAAGAAAAACAACAAAATAATTTTGAAACGGAAGGAACAGTAAACAAATTAAATTGTTCCCGTATGAGTAGCCTAACATGATTTATACTTCTCACTCAAAATATCAAACAAATGGAGCACTCCTTACATGCAGTTAAGTATCCAATTATTCCTACGTCTTATTTGAAAATAATTCTCTATTTTTTTGTAAGTGTGTAGTTAAGGTTTTCAATACATGTATTGTTTCGCAGCGTAATGATCTAACACTATGTCAGTTTTTTTTTTTGGAAAAATACCAAAAAGTCTTACTAAAAAAATTCTCATATCCAAAAGTTCCAAAAATTATTCTTCTATCTAAAAAGTCCAAAAGTTAAACTCTTAATACCAAAAAGTCCAAAACTTAACGTTTCTTCTAACATCCTTAGAGTATGAGGTTTTATTTGAAAAGAAATTTTTAGCTTCAATGATTTTAATGATTCAATATTTTAGATAAAATAATAATAATAATAATAATAATAATAATAATAATAATAATATAAAAAAATTAATAATAATAAATAAAAAACTTCAACACCAAAAAATAACTTACTATTAATAATAAAAATAATATTAAAAAATCTATTAATAGTATTATTGTTATTAATAATGTTATTATTATTATCATTATTATCACTACTATAATTACTCATATTACTACCACAATTTCATAAAATTGTAAAAGGTTAACTTTTTAAATTTTAGTATGAAAAGATTAATTTTAGATTTTTGAGATTGAATAGTTGTTTTGGGATCATTGTGAAATGAATTTCGTAAATAGTTTTTTGGTATTTAATAGTAATGTTAGTGAAGATAATAATATTACTATTATAATAATAGTATTATTGTTGTAATAATAATATTAGTAGTAGTAATAATAATAATAGTAATAATATTTGATACAATTTTTCTCATCATTATTATAATTAAAAAGAAAAATAAAGTTTCTTCTAAATGAAAGCTTTTAACGAACGACGTTTGTAGATATGTTAAGTTTTAGATTTTTTGGTATTAAAATTATGATTTTAGGACTTTTTCGATACAATAATAACTTGATTTTGTCTATTTAAAAAAACAAAATATAATATTTGTACAGTCCCTCTGCGTCCCCCTCTCCCTATACAACTACAACTCCTCTTTCCTTTCTCGAGTGTTTCTCCGGCAGTTCGCGTCTTCCAATGGATTTCTCCTCCTTTTACAGTTTAAAATTAAGATATGTATGTGATTTTTTTGGTAAGAAGATTCTTGCTGAGGTGAAGAAAAAAAATAAAAAAAATAATTTAGATTTAATTTCGAAAATATTAGGAGTACTAATTAAAAAAATTATTGTAAATTCATCAACAAGCAAAAGCTATTTTTTCTGTAATCAAAATCTAAATTAATTTGTTTTTTTTTTCAAACTCATTAGCTTAAAGGCGTTAAAAATCTATCACGAAAATAAGCCACATGTCTCATTCTAATTAGTAATGCGTGAAAAGATACAAAAGAGTGGTACATGATATTGTTAGCACCTACTCGAGGAGCACCCAAGTTAATCTATTGGGGCACGAGCACGAGCTGTAATATATAAAACACAATTTTAGACTCTTTTTGAAACATGATTAAAATATATATTGATTTATTCTTCCTACTTGCGCCGTGCCATGGGCACGGGCACGGGCTGTAATTTATTCCCCGCACAACCTTTATTGGGATTTTCTTACAAAATATGTTCGTTTTTTTATTTTGTTAAAACCACTCTAAAAGAAAAAATTGTTTTTATTACTGTTTTTATTTTTATTTTTAATATATTTTTTAATACATCGTTCTCAATTATGAGACGTGTCAGTATTCGAATAAATGTCGATATATCCAAGAATGTTGTTAAGACCATTTTTAATTATTTAATGAAAAATATATAAAACATAATTTTAGATTTTTTTTGAAACATGATTAAAATATATATTGATTTATTTTTCCTACTCGCACCGTGCCATGGGCACGGGCACAAAGACTAGTATATATATATTAGGAATCACAATAGGTGTACTAGTAATTGTCTAGTTAGAAAGAGAAATATCTGCAGGGATACAACAACGTATTGGTCCTGAATACGCTGGACCTTTGGGAATTCTTCAAGCTCAGACGGTACAAAATTACTTTTCAAAGAGAATCTTCTTCCATCTAGAGGAGATACTCGTTTATTCAGTATCGGATCACCCATAGCAGTCATATCAATTTTACTAAGTTATTTAGTAATTCCTTTTGGTTATCACCTTGTTCTAGCCGATCTCAGTATATATATATATATATATTTGGAAAGTAAGAGCATCAACATTGCTCTCTTCCTAAACTCACTTCCCAATATGAAGAGAGGATCTTGCATTGGTGAGTCTTCCTAAAAACTCTTTCCAAATGGCCAACTAGGAGAGAGGAGGTGTTCTCTACCAAAATAGGAAGAGAAAATGGTGGGAGGAAGAAACAAGTAAGGAACCAGCCGTGTGGTGTACCGCTTGGCTTTTGTTGGCGCATGCACCACACGCGGGGGCAAGGGCGTGAGCTAATAAGAGGGTTACGATGGGTCCCACGGTCTGAACAAACTCTGCAATTTGATTTTTTTTTATTAAATGTGGGGGAGGGCAGCTTACCGTTGGGGGTGGGGTGGTTTCATTCGTTTTTTTTACAAAGCAGCCGTTGTTGGTGTTGTTTTTTTTTTCCTTAAACCCTATAAATATACCACCTCAACCTTTTTCATTTTTTTCCACAACTTCTTCATTCTCTGGATAATTTATAGATAATTTATTAATTAAATTATAAATCATTTAATTTATGAGTAATTAATTATTCATAAGTTATTTAATGTCTTCATTTATACGGAATATTTAAATATGAAATATATTAAATAAAGTTAAATAAATTTATTTGTTTGAAAAGTATAAAAACAAGATTGAAGTGTAAAGTTAATAAGGTGACAGTGAGATCCAACTAATAAGATATGTGAAAAAACTATGAATGAAAAGATATACTTTTAAATAGAATAAAAGAAAAAAAAATATGTTGGTGAGAGTTGAACAAAACTAAGAAGATGAAATAAGAAAGAAGCATTAAAGATGCTCAAATAGTAGGAGAAGAAAATGGAGTGGTCGTATAGTTGCAGTGGGAAACAGAAGTGCTTTTATTTTATTATTTATTTATTTATTTTTTTAACCAGGTTGAATCCTGGGGTAGTAGTTCCGGTCCCTCATTGCTACTACCAGGAAAATCGCGAGATGTGCCAGAATAATACGAGGGTTTGAAAAACCGATAACACATACAAGGTCCAACTCAGAAGAAAGCAAAGTGCTTCCACCAAGTATCGAACCCACGCTGCATGCCTCCAGCATCTTATGTCCCCCTCCTTTTACCACTCGACTATGCCTCGGGGGACAACAGAAGTGCTTTTATGGTAATGCCTTGCCGAGATATGTGAAGAGTGAGATACGACTCCCATTTTAAGTATCACTTTGGACCCTTGTTGTAGGGGTGGCAATTGGGTGTTAACGGTTAATTTGGATAAAACCATTATCTATCCAATATAGTTAATGGGTAGTTTTGGATATTATCCAATAACACCCATTAACCATAATGAGTGTTATTGGATAATATCCAATATTATCCATTAATAAATGAGTATTATCCGGATAATATCCAATAAGGAATATCATTTATTGTTTTGAGTATTACTTGCCTACTTATATTATGATTCACTAAGCATAACATATACACACAAACTCACTCAAACACACACACATGCCAAAAACACACACACACATGGCAAAAACACACACATGCACACAAATACACACAATGATAAGTTAATACCTTAATATTCATAAATCATAATATTTTCACCAACTTTTCACATTTAATAAAAATTAATGGGCCCCATGTTCAACAATGACCAAAATATTTTCTTAATTTTGATATTTATCTTTTCTTTCCTTTTTTTTACACCTCAAATAAAAAGTGATATTTGCAATGCGACACTATTTTTATCACCTAATATATATAAAGTTGTCAAAATTTTATAATAGTCTTCATAGTTGTGAGATATAAAATATACGTGTTTATTGATTTGACACTAATAAATGATTATGTAAAAGTAAGAAAAAATAAAAAAGTCAAATACCTTATTTAAAAATTAAAAATTTATATTCATTATAATTATAAATTATAAATTATAAATTATAAATAACAAACAAATATTATTAATCCAAAACCAATAACAAATATGTTCATAATAATCAATAATTTTTATGATTACTTGTTTATATTTATATTAACTTTCAAATATATATCAAAAAGTGGTCTAGTCTAGTGGTAATAAGCTTTGTTGTAAGACAATTTGGTTCAGGTTTGAATCTTGCTAATGGTTAAACTATGTATTTAATTATTATTATTTTTAAGTAAAGAGATGGCGGTGGCTGGTGGCGGTTTCGGTGGGTGGTGATGGTGGGCAGCGGCGGTGGGTGGAGGTTGCCAGCGGTTGGAGGCGGTGGCCAGTGCTGGGCAGCGGCGGTTGATGGGCGGTGGCAGGTGGTGGGCTGCGGCGGGCGGTGGGAGGCGGTGGCCGGAGGTGGGAAATGACGGCAGTGGGTGGAGAATGGTGACATTAGTGGATAAATCCGATGGATAACCGGTTAATTATCCATAATTATCCATTTTGTTAATGGGTGTTAATGGATAATATCCATTAACACCTATTAACCTAATTGAGTGTTAATGAATAATAACCAATAATTCTTTTATAATGGATATAATAGATAACCCATTGGGTTGGATAAATTTTTGCCACCCCTAATAACCGGTTAATTATCCAAAATTATCCATTTTGTTAATGGGTGTTAATGGATAATATCCATTAACACCCATTAACCTAATTGGGTGTTAATGGATAATAACCAATAATTCTTTTATAATGAATATAATAGATAACCTATTGGGTTGGATAAATTTTTGCCACCCCTACCTTGTTGTTAATGTGCTGTTGGTAATCACACAAGCAATGACAACATCACTCCGTTAAGTAAAATTGGACGGGGTTAAGACAAGGACCACATTACACCAAAATTAAAACTTGGGTTGGTCACATTTTAAATAGTGAAAGTATGTTGGTCAAATTGTACAACAGTAAAAAAATAGTTATCCCCTTTAATTAATAGGAATAATTCAAAAAACTTGTTCAAAATAGACTCTATAAATGATGTTATTCAATCTTTGTGCAAATTAAGTTAAACGGGACGATTTTGTTTAGGACGGGGATGTATGCGGTTTGGATCTTTAAAACGTTTCTATTTTTAATTGTATGGAAATGAAATTATTTGGCTTTTAGATACTGGGGGCACCTTAATCTTATGGATAAGTAAAACTTTAATAACCGTGACAAACGAAAATGCCAAAAAGGAGAATAGTTTTGAATTTGATAGAATAAGATCCAAGAGCAAGAGTTGGTAGATATGCAACAATGTATGGCTGGAAAATGACCTATGTTCGAATAATTCACTATTAGAGCAACTCCAACCCAACCCCAAAATCCCCAAATTGGGTCCAAGTTTACCCTAAATCCATTCCAACCCAACCCCCAAACCTTACACCAATTTGAGACCATGAATAGTATGACCCCAAATTTGGGGCAACACTATTCATCTAACCCCAAATTGGGGTTGATGGGACCCACATCTTTTTAAAATAAAAAATTGATTTTTAAATACAACAAATTGATTTTTAAATACAAAAAATTATTCATAATTTATATTATGAATTTAAAAATATTTTAATTGATTAATAACTAATAATAGCTATGTAATAAATATTGATAATGTAATTTTAAAAAAATGACATACAACTTGAAAATAAAAAAATGACATACAACTTAAAAATAAAAAATGACATACAACTTGAAAATAAAATATGGCATACAACTTGAAATTAAAAATGACATACAACTTGAAAAAAAATTTACATACAACTTAAAAATAATGTATGTGTTTGTATTTATCAAATGATTTGTAATTTAAAATATATTAAATTACTAATTTTAATATATAATTAATTATATAAATAATATTATAACAATAAACTTATTAAATATAATAATTATTAATTGTATAATCTTAATAATTACAATTTTAAATGTTATAGTAGAAAATCAAAATAGAATATGTTAAGTAATATTCTTTTTGGTGTAAGATTTGGTGTGAAGGGTTAGAGTTGGAATAGTGAATAATGCTAAAACTGCCATAACTTGGGGTAAGTTTGGACCCAAATTAGGGTTTTTGGGTTGGAGATGGTCTAATAGTAAATTCATGTCTGGTGAAGAATGTATCAATAATGTGATTTATCGACATAATATACCATGCTAACAAGTAACAATAATGTGCCATTCACTGACCAAAAAACGTACACCTTGATCACAAGAAGAAACATAAATTAGCCATTAATATTGATAATAAATTAATAACAACAATCCCTCTTACAAAATACAATTATGTCACGAATATATTGAGGGTGTTTGCCTGTTTGATTACACCAATTCAATGGCTTGGAATTAGAATTGAAGCCTTCGAAACCAATTCCATTGTTTTGATACGTAATTAAAATTTTGACTTGGAATTAAATTGTAAATCCAAATAACTCAATTCCATAAAACTAATTCTATACTGAATATTTTATTTTCTTTTTTACTCGTATTACTTTACACAATAACTCACCCATCTTTCACCATCACTAGCCACCGGCCCCCGTCGCCGGCAACCACCTCCGATCGCCACAACCCCTTGCGCTACCCTCCGCCGCCAATTTCGACATCCACCGCCATCGTTAACCACTACCACTATTTATTATTTATTTTAGAAATATAAAAAGTCAATTCCAACATCCATCGCCGTTAACCACCACCACTATATGTTATTTATTTTAAAAATATAAAAAGTTTTAATATTTGTTATTAACAATGTTTGAACCCTTACCATTTGAAATCACTAACTACCGCTACCACTAAGTTTGATTAGATATTAAAAAAAAAAAGCAAAAAAATTGTGCAAGATGGTCTTACGGTTATTTTTTGTAAGACGGATCCTCCTTATCCGACTCACCGTGCGTTGGTGGGTTGAGTTGTGAGAGAGTAGAACTCCTTTTTATGAATTAAGATCCATAAGACAGTCTTACATGTGACCTACTCTTTAAAAAAGTATTACATTCTTATTTTAAGTATAATCTAGAATTACAATTGAACTCCACACATTATCCAAATCATGAAATTGATATGATTTTGAAAATAAATTTCACATTATTTAAATTATATAAAATTTAAATATTTATAGAATTCAAAAACAATTAATATATCCAAACGGACCTGAAAATTATCTCAAACTACAAAATGGGTACTGCCGGTAGTAGGTAGAACAAAATAAAAAAAGAAAAGAAAAGAAGATTTCAGGTTAATTTCTCTCATGAGGAGTAGGTTTTGAATTACGAACATTAATACTCCTATTCTTTGTTGTTGCAATCTTGTCGGTATTTAAATTTTGGCCACCTAAATCAGCAGAAATATTACTACTTTTTTTTTTTTTTTTTGGGGTTACATAAGTAACATAACCGTGCATACACGGCAGATCATGTTTTGTACCCTTTTCCTTTTTCTGTCACAAAAAAATTATCTTATTTGAAAATTTCTTTTTTTAAACAATATTTGTCATTTTATCCTTATTTTTTCCTATCTATATTATAAGTCTCATACACATAGATTTTAAAGAAAATCACACTTTATAACAACATATATATATATATATATATAATGACAAGGGTAAATATCTCCCTCCAAAATCTCACTTTTAAATTATTAACTTTTGAATTACTATTTTACTCTTTCTCTCTCCTGTTTCCTTTGATTGTATTTTTCTTTTTCTCTCCCGTCTCCTCCATATTTTTTCTTTCATCACAACCATCTCCTCTCTTTTAATTATGTTTAAACATTTTTCTCTCTTTAAATATAAAAAATAGCAACTAAAACAAAAATAATTGTTCTGGAGTAAAGAAAACAAAAATATAAGATGTTAGTAAAATAAAAATAATTTATGAAATACGTCACTATAAAAATAAAAGTTACAGAATCAACAAAACAAAAATAATTTAATGCGGAGGTTAGTAAAAAAGTAATTTACGGAACAAAAGTTTAAAACAAATTCGTGAAAATATATATGTAAAACAAAAATACGTTAGTAAAATAAAAAATATTTGATGGACAAAAATAATAGTTACAAAGTCAATAAAAACAAAAACAAAAACAATTTAAATTGAGGTTACTAAAATAATAAAAATAATTTACGGAACAAAATTTTAAAACAAATTCTTAAAAATAGCTATGTAAAAAAAAATACATTAGTTAAATAAAAATATTTGATGGAACAAAATAATAGTTACGGAGTCAATAAAACTAAAATAATTTAAACTGAGGTTAGTAAAATTATAAAAATAATTTAGAGAACAAAATTTTAAAACAAATTCTTAAAAATAGTTATGTAAAACAAAAATACGTTAGTAAAATAAATAATTTGATGGAACAAAAATAATAGTTACAGAGTCAATAAAACAAAACAATTTAAACTGAGGTTAGCAAAATAATAATAAAAAAATACAGAACAAATTTTTCTGTAAAACTAATTCTTAAAAAAAAGTTATGAAGTTAATAAAACAAAAACATTTAATGGAAGTTATTAAAATCAAAATAATTTACAAAAAAAAAGTTAATGGTATAAATAATTTAGTTATTAAAATCAAAATAATTTACAAAACAAAAATAATAGTTAACGGTAAAAATAATTTAGTTGTTTTGATTTTAGCTTATTTTCTTCTCAGAATTTTCTTTATTCATGAAATACAAATATAATTTAGTAAAGTATACATTCAAAATGAAGAACTTATTTGAGTTCAGATTATATTTGCAGGGTGGAAAAAAATCAAGTTTATTTGAAGACATTCATTATACATAGTTTTTGAATAGTGTAAAGTGTTCGGGGTTGTCAGACCATAAGTTGACAATTAAAATTAGTGTTCCAGTAATGCTATTAAGAAACATTGACCATACTACAGGGTTGTGCAATGGAACAAGACTAATCATCATAAATCTTGGAGATCACATTGTTGAAACAAATTTTTTGAAAGGAAGCAATATTGGAGAAAATGTTTTTATCCCAAGATTGTCATTAACTCTATCCGATGTAAGACAATCACCTTTAAGTTTCAGAGAAGACAATTTACATTGTTGGTATCATATGCAATGACAATTAACAAGTGTCAAAATCAATAATTGCAAGTAAGTCTCTTTTTGAAAAAATCAGTGTTTAGTCATGGATAACTATATGTCGTAGTTTTTAGAGTAACAAATTATTTTGGTTTGAAGATATTGATATGCGGTGAAAATGAAAAATCAACTAATAAAACAACAAATGTTG
Organism: Codonopsis lanceolata; assembly: GCA_013146195.2. Classification (NCBI taxonomy): domain Eukaryota; kingdom Viridiplantae; phylum Streptophyta; class Magnoliopsida; order Asterales; family Campanulaceae; genus Codonopsis; species Codonopsis lanceolata. Next base: position 49,412,530 of record CM028378.1, on the reverse strand, counting down.
TGTATAAGGAATTTTTTTAGAATTTATAATGATTAGTGATATACTTATGTGTAATTATTAATAAACCAATCCTCTTTATTTTGTTTATGTACAATTTAGTTGACATGCGTTTAACGCACGAATTAAAAAAATTAGTTAATAATAAATTCAATAGTTTTTCTTTAATTTCTGTACCGAGTCAAATTGTTAGAAATTAGATTTCTTGAGTAATCCAAATCTTATTGAATTGAACTTGAAGAACATTTGGAAGAATTTTAATTTCATATCCATTATCACGAAAGCCCTTAATGAAAACAGAAAAAAACTAACTAACAATCATAGAATGACACCTGACACCCCTGAAGAAGAGACAAGAGAAAAGTTATAGAAGTTTGCACTTTGGCCCTTTTTGATCATTGGTAGCTTCTTTCTCTTCAATGTCTTGAATATTTTTGTTGAATTTAACACCCCCCCTCAAGTTGGAAGTAGAGATTAGGTTCTTGACTTGCAACTTGCACAACAAATCACATAATTGACCACTAGGAAGAGCTTTGGTAAAGAGATCAACCACTTGAAGATGAGACGAAATGTATTTGGTAGCAACCATATTTTTCTGAACCATATTCCTGACAACGTGGTAATCAATCTCTATGTGCTTAGTTATTTCATGATACACAGGGTTAGCAGCTATATAGATAGCAGATTTATTATCACAGTGGAGAGGAATGAGTTTTGGGCTAATGATTTGAAAGTCTTTAAGCATGTCAATGATCCAAGTTAGTTCATATCAGATATTTGCCATGCTCCTATATTCTGCTTTTGATGAAGATCTGCTGACAGTGTTTTGCTTCTTACTTTTCTTACTTTTCCAAGAGATAAGAACACTGCCAAGGAAGACACATAATCCAATTACATTTTTCTGGTAATTGGGCAGGAGGCCCAATTAGAATCACAAAAAGCAGTGAGGGTCAAAGAAATGTCTGAAGGGTAGAAGAGACCTTGTCCAGGACTAATTTTAAAATACATGACAAGTCTTAAACCAGCTTTCCACTGTTCAGTAGTAGGTTTAGCCATAAATTGACTTAAAATATGGACTCCATAGGCAATATCAAGTCTGGTTATAGTTAGATAAATCAGCCTTCCTATCAGTCTTCTGTAAGGCACAAGATCACTTAGGGGAACACCAGGATTGGTTGCAAGTTTATGGTGCTGTTCAATAGGAGTGAGTTTGGGCTTAGCATTGAGAAGGCCACAATCCTTGATAATGTCCACAGTGTACTTTCTTTGATGAAGACATATTCCAGTAGAGTTCTTGGCAATTTCCAGACCAAGAAAGTATCTAAGATTTCCCAAGTCTTTTACAGGGAATTTAGAATGAAGATAGTCTTTGACTTTAGTAATAAGATCTTTGTCGTTTCCTGAAATGAGAAGACCATCAACATATGCTAAAATGACAATAAAGCTTTCATTAGAGCTCATAGTGAATAAAGTATGATCATTAGAAGATTGTAAGAAACATTCAGTGAAAGTAAAGGAAAACTTTTCAAACCATTGCCTTGGAGCCTGCTTAAGGCCATATAGAGATTTATGTAGTTTACAGACTATAGGACCTTTATTCTTGGGAAGATTATGACTGTATCCAAGAGGAAGATCCATGTAGATTTCTTCATTCAGATCTCCATGTAAGAAAGCATTGGAGACATCCATATGTGTGATATCCCATTTCTTTTAGGTTGCAATAGAGAGGAGGATTCTAACAGATGTCATCTTGGCTATAGGAGCAAAAGTTTCAAAGTAGTCATTTCCTTCCACTTGTGTGAATCCTTTAGCAACTAATCTTTCTTTGTATTTGTCAACACTGCCATCTGGATTGTACTTAACTCTGAAAATCCATTTGGATCCAACTTTATGTTTCTTTTCAGGGAGATAGTCTAAGGTCTATGTTTTGTTAGTTTCCAAGGCTTTTAATTCTTCTTCCATGGCTTTGCACCACAAGGGGTCTTTAGCAGCCTGCTCATAAGTTTGAGGTTCACAGACAGTGGTTATTTTGCAAGAACATTTCATGTACTTAGAAGAAATTTGGCTAAAGTTGCAGTAATTATTGAAAGGATAAGGGGAAGTAGTGTTGGTGGTTTTAACATTGTGAGTTTGAAGGTGTGAAGGAAGACCAGTGTAGTCTTTGAACTTTGTAGGAATGGATTTATTCCTTATGGGTCTATTTGTAGTAGGAACATTGATATTAGATAGAGAAGTGGTGTTGTCATTAGTAGATTCATTGTTTATGTTGTCAGTATCAGTGTCTTGAGTAAGGGTGGTGAATTGGTCTTCCTCATTGTCAAAGACATTAAGGAGATCAGAAGAGGGAAACAAGTTTTTATTTATAGTTTCAGTTTGGTTGTTAGGTTTGAAAGGGAGAATTTCTTCACAGAAATAAACATCTCTGCTAAAGAAGAGTTTTTGAGTGACTAAGTTGTAGCATTTGTAGGCCTTTTTGGTGAAGAAATAGCTAAGGAAGATGCATTTCTGGGCTCTAGGCATGAACTTGTCCCTATTAAGAACAAGAGTAGAGGTATAACACAAGCATCCAAAAGTTTTAAGATGATTGCAATTAGGTATATTACCATAAAGGGCTTCAAAAGGAGTTTTAAGTTTTAACACAGAGTTTGGGAGTCTGTTGATAAGGTAGGTAGCAGTGAGAAGGCACTCTCCCCAAAAATGTATAGGTAAATTGGATTGAAATTTAAGAGCCCTAGCTAATTCCAATAAGTGTCTGTGCTTTCTCTCAATCCTACCATTCTATTAAGGTGTTTCAGTGCAGGAACTTTGATGGATAATGCCTAAGGAGTCAAGGAGAGAGTTCATAAGAGAGTTAAAGAATTCAATACCATTATCAGATCTGATTTCTTTAACACTTTTATTGAATTGAATCTTGATCATGGTGATAAAATTTTGTATTATGTGATGGACATTAGCTTGGGATTTAAGGAGAATAGTCCAGGTGGCCCTAGTATGATCATCCACAATGGTAAGGAAGGAATTGAATCCATCATGTGTGTGATGTCTACAGGGCCCCTACACGTCACAGTGTAAGAGGTCAAATGCAGAAGTGTTGTGAGAGTTACTTAGATTGAAAGGTTGTCTAGTCTGTCTAGCAAGATGACAAACGTCACAGTTGAAGTGTTTGTAATTTTTGAAGTTTAAGGAGCACAACGAATCAATATTTTTCATAGAATGTAAGGGTAAATGGCCAACTCTTTTGTGCCATAAGTACATAAGATCAACAGGAAAAGAATTATAATAAAAATCACTATCAACAAAATGAGTAGGAACATTATTATTTATGCTAAAGGAAGAATGATCTGCAATGCCATTTTTTATGTTGGTCTCTTCATTGTGATGGCATGTCTGGAATTTATAGAGACCTTCAGTAAGTTTACCAATCAAGTTGAATGTTTTCTTGACAGGGTCTTGAATAAGACAAGTATTAGTGGAAAAGATAAGATTGTATTTGGTATTTTGAGTAAGCTTGCTTCCAGAAAGTAAGTTAAAGTGAAATTCAGGAACAAAAAATACATTGTGAAGAGTTATTTCATTGGTAAGTTTGACAGTGCCTTTATGGGTGATTTTGGAGCTCTTTCCATTGGGCAAGTGAATATAAGATTGAGTAGGAATATGATCAATAAGTGTGGAGAATGAGTTGGTTAAATGATCAGATGCACATGTATCAATGATCCAGTCCTGTGTTTTTGCTTTGCAGTTGGATGAGCAAAAAATGTTCACATTATTGAGAGTAGATTTAGGATTACCAGCCATGCACTCAACAGTGTTGTCAAGGGGGGAGTCAACTTGACCACAATTGACTTTGGGGTTGATTATGGATAGGAGTTGAGCAACTTGCTCTTTTGTGAATTGACCATAGTTGTTGATGTTGTCTATCAGAGAGGCAGAATTGGTAGAGCTGGTGAACTTTGGTTTGATTTTGTTATTTGGCATCTTGGAGGGATCTGGTTTAGTACCATATAAGGGATGCTAATCTGGAAATCCATTAAGGAAGAAACATTTTTCTTTGATGTGAGAGTCTCCATGGCAGTGTTCACAAAAGAATTTTCTTCTAGAGTTGTTCCCATTTTTACCAGAATTTTGAACAGTCTTGTTGAATCTGTTTCCTCCATTGTTATTGTTGGATCTTCCAAACAAAATTGTTGGAGGGTCTTGTTGATTGAGGGAATGACCACATTGTCTTTGACCTTCCTCTTGATTGAGCATAGAAACAATTTTGGACAAAGAGGGTAGGGGAATCATCGTTAATATTTGACCTCTTACATCAGTATACGAGTCAGATAATCCCATTAGGAATTGGGTGATTTTGTAAGCATGATTATAGTCTTCACGAATTTTGGAGGCTCCGCAGGTACAACCACATATGCAGTTAGGAATAGGAAGGAGATTTTGTAGTTCATCCCAAAGACCACGAAATTTGGTGAAGTATGCATTGACAGAAAGAGTGCCTTGAGTGCATAGGGCAATGGTTTTCCTAATCTGATATAGTTTAGGTGTGTCACTTTAAGAATATCTGGTAAAGAGATCTTCCCATATTTCACAAGAAGAGGAGAAATAAACAATGCTCTAACAAATTTCAAGAGAGACAAAATTGAGAAGCCAAGAAATAACCATAGAGTTGCATCTGTCCTAAGCATTGATGTATCTGGATTCTGGTTAATGTTCTTGGCAGAAAAGGCAATGGTAATGGTTAGTTTCCATTGAGTGAAGTTGTTGTCGGTGAGAAGATTAGAAACAAGATTCATCCCTGGATGATCATGGGGATGAAGATAGAGGGGATGACCAAGGGGTAATTGAAATGTAGTTTATGAGAAGTCATAATATTCAGTTGTTTGGCTGGTGGATTCTTGAGTAGTTTTGGAAACATCTTTAAGGGAAGGATTGGATTCCATCATGATGAGATATAAGCAGAAAGCAGGGAAGAGGGAAAAGGAAACAAAGAATAACCAACAAAGATTTGGAAAAAAAAAGAGAACAGAACCTGAAGATGAAGACAACAACTTCAGGAGTAGAGATTGGTGTTGATTCTTTTGTTGAATTGATAAGAAACGACAATGATGGAAGAATTCATGATGCACATTGGCTTTGATACCATGTTAGAAATTGGATTTCTTGAGTGATCCATATCTTATTGAATTGATCTTGAAGAACATTAGGAAGAATTTTAATTTCATATCCATTATCACTATGAAAACAAACAAAGCCAATAACATAAATGCTACCCTAAACCGCCAAAACACACATTGCAAGAGGCTGAGAAATTACACGAAAGCCCTTAATGAAAAAAAAAACTAACTAACAATCACAGAATGACACCCGACACCCCTGAAGAAGAGACAGAGAAAAGTTACATAAGTTTGCACTTTGGCCCTTTTTGATCATTGGTAGCTTCCTTCTCTTCAATGTCTTGAATATTTTTGTTGAATTTAACACAAATAAAATCATAATTTTGGGACGAAGGGAGTAATAGTTTGTTTCACGTACGCTCCAAATTTTGTGAAGTATATTAACGTAAGTAAATTGCACAAGTTGAATTGGAAAAAAGAAAAAGATTGTAACACTATTTTAATTAACTTGTGCAACATGAATGAAAAGAATTAGAGTAACAATGAGGATCCATGAAGGGTTAAGAGCAATAAAGGATTCATGAAAGTTTTGTAGCTAGGAGCTCGATCAAACAATTTCCAGACAACACGTGGAATTGTGGATGTTGTAACAAATGTTGCAACAATGACACACTCAAGTAAATCAACGGAATGAAAGCGCAAATAAAACAATTAAAATCACCAAGTTAAAAATTCTGATTTGCAATTACAAGCAATAATGCTTCTAGATCGGCCGCTATGACTCAAAACTCTCACTAAAGAAAAGATTATACAGATTACAATACTTCACAAAAATACTCAACGGAACTTACACGAAAACTCCATACTGACTTTATCAAATCTTTTAGTACTAAACACCCATAGAAAACAACATATAAAAACAGAACAATGTGTAAACATATGTTCTTCGAAACAATATTGGTGTATCTATTGATGTTACTACATTCAATAGTAATTTGTAATATTTCGTGTTTGATGTCCATGAGTGTAATGAAGTGTTTTTTTTTGTTGTTGTTGTTATATTCTATGTTTGTTTGTTTAATTTTTTTTTTTTAAATTATGCTATAAAGGAAGGTCCCATTCGACGTAATTGGCCTTAGGCCCCCAATTTTACAGGACTGACCATGATTATGACTAATTTCAATAACATTAATATATTTTTATAACAATTAGACTTTTCAAACGGAAAATCCTTGTCCGGAACGGAGGAAGTAATTTTTTTTTTTAAAATATTGTTGTCATAACTTTAATGTTCACCAATCACGAAATGTTGCCACACAACTAGGCCTGTCAATAGATCGGATATGTATCGGACATAGGTAAATCCGAATCCGATCCGAAACCATATATCACCGATCCAATCCGATCCGATCCGATAATCTGATGGATCAAGTGTATGCCAATCCATATCCGAATCCGTTACCTGATAACATATCCGATTAAATATCCGATCCGATCCGAAATATAAATATATGAATAAAAAACAATTAGAATGTGAAAAAGAGGAAGATCAAAAGACAACATGCATATATAATTGTGTATATTATGTATATGTATAATAAGAAATATGTTATTTTCGGATCGGATCGGATCCTTAATGGATCGGATATAGTTAAATCTATATCCGATCCGTTAATAAATAAATTATCGAATTCGGATTCGGATTATTGGACCATTATACAAATCTATATCCGAAATTTTGGATCGGATTCAGATCGGATTCGGACCAAAATCCAATCCATTGACAGGCCTACACACATCGAAACATGGGTCGAGGGGCAGCGTCCCTCAAAGGCAACGGCTTTGAAAGGGAAAAGTCATCCCAATCCCGAAGTGGATATTCAAAGTATTTGTGATTGTTTGATACGAGTATATTCATAACAAGCATGATATTTTAGTCTTCCGAAGTGTCGTGTCTATTCGAAATTCACTGATTACTTTTGAAAGGGAATCACAAATCCACTATAAATACAGATTGACCGAACACAATGGCTACAAAACAAATTTGAGCATAATTAGATTACAAAAGTGTTATCCCTTCCGCCGTAGACCGTAGCGCTACATTCGAACAACCACTTCCATAATAATAATGAATAATCCTTAAAATGAATGTTGTGATTGTTATATATCTAAGCATTATTGCAAATTTTTGTGGATAAGCTTTTGCTTTCCCTTTCATTTTTGGGTCTACGGTGTTTAGGTGTTTAAGAGAGATTCATGACATTCAGTTACTAGCTTCCAAACAACTAGTCTTTGAACTTCGTTAAATCTAAGAGCATCAATGTGCCATTGTGTTTGGATTTATTTGTACTTGTCAGTGTATAATTAACGCCCTTAATTATATATATATATATATATATATATATATATATATATATATATATATATCTTTTTATTCACATTAAATTAAAAAGAATATTTCCAATGTAAATGTGAATTTTATCTTATTTGCATGCATCTCACGACTAAAATAAAATTTGGCATAAAAATTAGAAAAAGAAAAGAGAATGTGAAAAATTTGACATTATTATCCACGATATGAAAACAAATTTAGTTACCACGGTATTTATACCCCACAGACCATCTCTAACTGTTTGAAGTTAAAACTGCACCAATCTTTAAACTGGTGTAATTTCTGCACCAAATTTCTTCCACCATCTCCAACAGTTTTACTTCAAAGTTTACTCTAAAAGGAATATTCCAAGTATATTCTTCATTATTTCATTTAATTTGTATTCCAAGCATATGCTTTATTTCATTTAATTTGTATTAATGTATTTTAGCAAAATAAATATATTATTTATTGATTTAATATTAAATAAAATTAAATATTATGCATTAAAAATAATAATTAAATACATGAATTTAATTGAGACTAAAATACAAACATATTAAAATTAATAATTAATTGCAAAACATTAATAAAGACTAAAATATATGAAACAAACAACTAAATTAGACATATGAAAATACAACTAAAATCAAACATAAATAGACATATGAAAATAATTTTATAAACTTTATTATAAATAATTTTAATATTAGACATATGTAATGTAATTTTCGTTTTTTTATTAATGTCTAATATTTATAAACTTTATTATAAATAATTTTAATATAATATATATCTAATAACTTACAATAAAAATAAAAATAATTGAAATTAATTTTTTGTGTTATTTAAACCAAAAACATCAAAGTAGTATTTAAACTAAACAACTAAACTAACAATAATAATAAAAACATAAAATACAAAATAACTACTTAAACAACAAAAAAAAAAAAAAAAGGAGAGGGAAGATGAAGTTGTGAATAGTCACAATCCAAATTTGAAGGATTGTGAGGAACACTTCAAATTTGAAGTAGAGATGAAGGGCTTGATGGAGTTGTGAATAGTGGACAAATACTTCAAATTTGAAGGTTTGATGTGCTTGTTAGAGATGATCTCACCCACATTTGCATTAAAAAAATTTCTTTAAAAAAATGGTATAAATTCTAATGACATCTAATTTATTTCACATTCATATTAACATTGGTGATGCTCTAAATAGTGTATACTTTTTTTTCTTTCGTTTTCTTACTTTTTGGTAAAAATACTGTATCCATTTTCAAATAATTATACTCTTTAACCCGACATGTCGTTTAAAAAAGTAATTGACTGTATTATAAATATTGATATATTATAATTAAAGTAGGTAGACAAAGTTAGGATAAACTGGTAAAAATTTTTTCATAAAAAATAAAATTTTGCAATAGAACACTTATTTGGGAACAAATAAAAAAGAGGTAATTGCAAAAAAAAAAAAAAAAAAACAACAACCTTGGCCTATTTCACATTTTACAAAATTAATCACATGTTTTGATTTTTACCCTATTAAACCTCCACTTATTTTGTTTTTTGCAATTAAAACCTTTCGTTAAGAAGGGTTAGTTTCGCTAACGGAAGGCTGTGATAGTAGCCGGCTGATGTGCCAAAACTGGGAGGAAGTATCAATTTCCCGCCTAATGGATTGCATAACAAACCTTGTATAATTTCGAAATTTCAAAAAAAAAAAAAATCTTGACTGCTAAAAAATTAATAAATATGATAAAATTCTAAAAAATCTATATTTTAAATAAAAAATAATGAATAGATTTAATTTGTATTGTCATTTTCTTGTAAGCAAATATGATAAAAATATAAAAACTTAACAAATACTTTTGTTCTATTTTCCTTTCTCATTATTCTTGATATTATTTCACTTAAAGAAAAATTGTAAAATAAAAATAATTCTCCATTAAAATAATGTGATAAAAATCTATTTATGCGTAAGTTATTTAGATAAACTGCTTTGGATATATATATTTCAAAAGTAACACTTATTGTATGGGAACATGAGTATTTTCACAAATAGATTTTCGAGAGTTAAGTAAATTTGATAATTGTGTAGCTATTTTTAGGTGGTGAAAACCCGTTGAATATTTACTTTGCTTCGTCACCAATAATAATAATAATAATAATAATAATAATAATAATAGTAATAATAATAATAGCAATAATAATAATAGCAATAATAATAATAATAATAATAATAATAATAATAATATTAATAATAATAATAATGAAGAGTTTATTTTTACTACAAATTTTACTTATCCATTATACTCATTAATGGTTATAAATATTAATCATTTTCATGACAAAATTACCCTTTAATTACTTACCTTGTTTGATAATGAAATATTTTCCTAAAGAAGATTAATTTTTTTACTTTACTTTATAACTTATAGTTATTTTTTTTTCGTTTTTCGTATCTTCTCAAATAAATTTTGTCTGATTGTTAAAACTAAATAAAATTAAATCTACCAATTACATTTTTATGTAATATCTTCAAAAAAAATTCATAGCAAATTGCATTTAATGTAGGAAAAACTTAAATTCATATTTCGTAAATTTTAAATATATCTATTATTTTTATTTATATTTATCAATTATTTTTTATTTAAAATTTGAGATAGTAAATTTTAAGGTTTCAAGAGTTATTTTAACTCATATTTATGAATTATTTAGCAGTCAATTTTTTTAAAAAAAATTTCAAAATTGTACAAGATTTGTTATGCAATGCATTAGGTGGGAAATTGATACTTCCTCCCGCCTTCACCACAGTGAAAACCCTGTTTTGACCTCCCTCGGTGAGAAACGAATGATTTCAAAATTTAAGCACGTGAAATACGCTTGCCTCGTCGTGGACTCTAAAAAAATATATACACATAGTCGCAACCACTATTTTAAGGATGAACATAAAAAAACAAGAAATACCAAAAAGTATGGGTTTGGAGGCTAAGTTACGAGTTGGAAAGGGGTTAGACTCCCGACTCGCCCTTTCAGTCTCACAATGAGTTTGCTGACATGCTTGCTTTATTTTTATATCTTTAGTCTAAAAAAACATTAGTACATATATATGTGTGTGTGTGTGTATATATATATATATATATATATATATATATATATATATATATATATATATATATATAGGAAAATAAAACAAGATTTTCATTTATATTTAACTAAACGAAATAAAGTAAAATGATAACTGTTAGCAATTGGGCTTGTGGTCCGATTATTTACTTCCGCTCACATGGAATATATTTATATTATTAAATGTTAATTAGTTTCCTAATCCGAAAGGGTTTGAGATTGACTTAACTTAACCTATAAGAAATAAGTTTTCTTGTACAATAATATGAATAGGGCAACTAAAGGGATAAAACCATAATCTAGTTTACACGCCTAAGGAGAATACGTCCCCTTTTGGCTGCCCACTTTACTCTCTCATATATTCTATCTCACCTAATACTCCCTTTAGCCTAACCATCAAGAGACTTGGAATCCGTTGGGTATTTTTCAAAATATCGCAAACCCTAGTATTTTTTAAAATTGATTTTTCTGAAACTTTACATGCTGTTTTGAACTGTTTATTTTATGTAAAACCGTGGTTTTATAGTCTGTACTTGTAGTACTCCGCGAGGGCTTTCCAATGACATATTGTATGCTTAATTTGGACTTCAAATGAACGTTTTATGGCCTCGAGAAGTTGGCTTGCAGATCACGTCTGCGAATCGATTTTTCGGGTTATAAAAAGGGCGTCTCGTCTTCTCCGCTCTTGGCCTCGATGTACGTGCCACTTGTGGCACTCCTTTCGGTGCAAAAAGTACACGACTAGAAAGTACTCGACGATACGAATCTAATGCCACCGTTCGCGACCTCATCGGAGTTCGAGAAGGTGGCACGTAGACCCCACTCTCCGATTGGGTGCGTGAGAGACTGCGTGGAAGACCAGTCAACACAATGAGACCCACTTTCAGGGACACCGTTTTGGTGACGTCATCAGTGACGTCCGCCCTACGCCCAATTAGCCCTCCCTTGAAGCCCACTCGCGCAGGTGGCGCGTGCGGCGTTTCTGGGACTCCGTTTTGAAAATGGTTAGCGCGTTTGGAGTAATTTTGGCCTTCTGAGTCCAATAGTGGCTTCTGTTTTGATCAATTTAGCCTGGAAGTATTTATTTTTGATTTTTCAGCGTGTAAAAACATGTTTTTTTATTTATTAAAAATTCAAAAATTATTTCCAGGGTTTGTTTTGTCATTCTGTGATTGTTTAAGACTATTTGGGATTGTTTAGTAATTTTAAAAAATTCTTTGTAAATTTTAAACTATTTAAAGTCATTTTAGCATAATTAATTATTGTTTTGGGCTCTAAAATTGTGATTGGAACTATACGAGACCCAATAAGTGTACATGATATGTGTTTTGATGAATTTGTTCTATCTTATTTCTTTTGTTTAAATTATCAATTTATGAATATTTTTATGTTTTGCATACTTTGGTTGTGATTACGAGTTTCGCAGATTTTCACTCCTTACGTGTATGATGTAATTATACTTAGTAATTGATTTTTTAGAACAAAAGTGAATCGCAATATATATATATATATATATATATATATATATATATATATATATATATATATATGCTTATATCTTATTTTTCTTGTACTAAATTGTAGTGAAATAACTTCTAAAAATGTAATCATTGACCTTAACAAGGGTGATAAATTGGATGACACCAACTATAGTGTTTGGCAAAGAAAAATAATGTATTTGCTAAATGAGCAAGAGGTTCTTGACAACCTAGACATTGTGATGGAAGAACCAGAGATGGGCAATTTGGCCATCACCCAGCATCGTCAGCAAATGCAGGAATTCCTTCAGTGGAAAAAGAAAGGTCGATGTGCACGCTTTACTATGTTGAGTAGCATGCATAATGATCTGATTAGCAAGTTTGAGGATTTCTTAACTGCAAAACATATGTAGGACGAAATCAAGCTTATTTATGGGAATACTTCTGCTGCAAAGTTGAGGACTTTGACTTACAAGTTTAAAAGCTATAAGATTGACCAGAAATATAACATTCTTGAACAACTACGCGAGATGTCCAAAATGATTTGTGAGCTTAAGGCTACTGGTTGTATCTTATCTGATGAACAACAGGTACAAGCAGTGATTCATTCACTGCCTAACTCTTGGAGTAGTTTGAGGCGTATTCTGACTCATACGAACTCCATTCAGACTTTTGCAGATGTATCTCGCCGTGTTGAGCTTGAGGTTGAGTGTCATGAAGCGAATCACGCGATAAGTGCTGCGACTCATGATCTTGTTCTTGTTTCCCTTGAGGGTTCGCGCAAGTTATATGGGCAACGCAAGAAACAAACTAAAGGCAATAAGACTCAGAATTTGGGCCCCAAAAGTGACAATATTGCTAAGCGTCGTAGAGGCAAAAACGAATATTGCTAAGCAGAAATGCTACAACACTGGTACCTTGGGTCATTTTGCTCGGAGTTGTCCTGAGCCCAAGAAGGTATCCATTAATCCTATCTCCTTGTAAAGTTATGTTTGCTCTCATGTTTTATTAGCTGACTTTCTTCCTGTGTGGATTGTAGACTCAGGCTTAACCAAACATGTGATGAGGGATCGAGGAGGATTTGTAGATTATCGAAAAGTTCTTGTGGGTACAAGAAGAAGTTTCATGGGAAACAATTCGTCTATTGAAGTCAAAGGAGTTGGCAGATACCAACTTCAATTGCGGAATGGAAGCACATTGACTCTTCATGAAACTCTTTATGCACCTGGAATTCGACATAATCTATTATCAGTAGTACAATTGTTAGGACATGGATATTCTTTTAATTTTAGTGATGATCACTTGGATATTTGTTTTAGTGATGAGATTTTCGGACATGGGTTTTTGTCAGATAATTTCTTTAAATTAGATTTGTTGGATTCTCATAATTCTTCTATTAATTCTTCTTCTTGTATGGTTTATGATGATTCTAATTCCGAGTTGTGGCATGCTAGACTTGGACATATAGGAAAAGATAGGATGACGAGATTAGCTAGAGAAGGCCTAGTGGGGTCTCTCACCAAAGTCAACATACCCTTGTGTGAATCTTGTTTGGCATGAAAAGCTTGCCGAAAACCTTTTGGTAAGGCAAAAAGAGCCACACATCCATTAGTGTTAGTCCATTAAGATATTTGCGGATCAATGAATGTTAAGGCACATCATGGAGCTTCCTACTTTCTCACTTTTATCGATGACTACACATGTTATGATTTTGTTTACCTTATTTCTCATTGCGATGAAGCTCTTAAGTGTTTTGAGCATTTTCTCGCAAAGGTTGAGAATCAAAAGGATAAAAGCTTAAAAACTTTTAGAACTGACCGAGGTCGTGAATATTTATCTGATCAATTTAAAGAATTGTGTTAGAAAAAGGGCATACACCGACAGTTGACAATTCCTAGAACTCCGCAACAAAATGATGTTGCAGAACGAAGGAATCTAACATTGTTGGAAATGGTTAGGTCGATGATGGCACATGCCAACCTCCCAATTTCATTTTGGGGGGATGCACTAATGACTGCCGCCTACATACTTAACCGAGTGCCTTCTAAGTTAGTTCCTACAACCCCTTATGAACTTTGGAAAGGTGAGAAGCCTAAATTGGGGCATCTTAATCCTTGGGGTTGTGCACGTTATGTCCATAGTACCTCCAATAAGTTTGGAAAACTAGGCCCTAGAGGAAACAAATGTGTTTTCATAAGATATTCATATACCTCAAAGAGTACTTATGTTATGTACGATGAAAAACCTGATGTGGAATGACTGAAATAGAGTCGCGCAATGTTGATTTCATTGAAAATGATTTCCCACAGATAGGTGAAGTTAGGAAAGACTTTGAATTTTTTGAGATGGAAGAAGAACATATAACATTTTTGGCGAAGGTGGGGAATTGCCTCAACCTAATCCAATGGTACAACATGAGGTTGAGCCTATGGAAGCCGCAAATGAGAGTCAGGGTGATTTTCATCAGAGTGGAAATACGGATCTTAGTGGGAGTTCGATACTAGAGCGAAGAAGTAAACATGGAAATATACCTCGTCGTCGATTCGCGATCGAAGAGGAATCTTTTCTAACTATTTCTTACAATTCTAGTGAGCCTACATCGTTCAAAGAAGCTATTTCTTTACCTACAAACAACGAATTGATGACTGTAATGGAAGATGAAATTTCCTCTATGAAAAAGAATCAGGTTTGGGAGTTAGTTGACCTTCCGCAAGATCGCAAGACTATTGGAAACAAATGGGTTTTCAAAGTCAAGCGAAAGGCAGATGGATCGATCGACAAATATAAGGCACGTCTTGTGGCGAAAGGCTTTACCGAAAGAGAAGGTTTAAACTATAAGGAAACATTCTCCCCTGTGGTGAGATTTTTCTCTGTTCGCCTAATCCTAGCGATAGTAGCGCACATGAATCTAGAACTTTATCAGATGGATGTTAAAACTGCTTTTTTCAATGGAGAACTAGATGAAGAGATCTATATGACTCAACCAGAGGGTTTTGAAATCAAGGGACAAGAGCGCAAAGTGTGCCAACTCAAATGTTCCATTTATGGTCTCAAACAATCATCTAGACAGTGGTACATTCACTTTCATCAAGTGATAACCTCAATTGGCTTTGTGATGATTAAGGAAGACCACTGTGTGTATGTTAAACGATCCAAGAAAAAGATCTTGATTCTGTTATTATATGTTGATGACATCCTACTAGCTGGAAATGATATGGAGATGATAAATGCCACTAAAAAGTGGTTGTCTGCGCTTTTCGATATGTCATACTTGGGTGAAGCAAGCTATGTGCTTGGAGTAAAATTCATTAGGGATCGTTCGAAAAGATTTCTCGGTTTATCTCAAGAGACTTACATAAAGAAAGTCAACGAACGATTTGGCATGACTAACTCAAAACCCATTGTCACTCCAATGGAAAAAGGATGTGTCCTTAGTATAAACCAATGCCCTAAGAATGAAGAAGAGAAGAAGAGAATGTCTACGACTCCATATGCGAACGCGGTAGGAAGTTTGATGTATGCTATGGTGTGTACTCGGCCTGACTTATGCTTTGCAGTTGGGAGGTTGAGTCGATACCAAAGAAATCCTGGACCTCAACATTGGATGGCAGTGAAAAGTCTGCGTTACTTGGTGGGAACCACAAATTTAACCCTATGTTACCAAGGTGGGGATTTGAGCTTGAAAGGTTTCACTGACGCGGATTGGGCTGGAGATGTAGATGGTTATAAATCTACTTCGGGCTACACTTTCCTCCTTAGTGGTGGAGCTATCTCTTGGAGTAGCAAGCGACAGACTAGCACCGTCGTATCTATGATGGAGTCAGAGTACATTGCTTGCTCAGCTGCGGTTCAAGAAGCTGTGTGGTTGAGGAGTTTTCTTCAACATCTTGACGTTACGACACTTATGGATCGTCCTGTAGTCATTGCTTGTGATAGCATGGCTGCTTTAGGTTACACTAAAGATCCCAAGTATCATGAGAAGACGAAACACATTAATATCAAGTATCATTTCACTAGAGACATGGTTGCAGAAAAAAAAGTTGTTTTAGAATATATTTCTACTAGAAGCATATTGGCTGACCCCATGACTAAGCCCTAGCTAGAGAGATCTTTTAGGATCATATGTTGGGTCTAGGGCTTCGTAGGATTTGATTTTTATTCTGAGAACACTTTTGTTGACATTTGATTATTATTTTCATTATCGTTTGAATAAATTGCAGTTTCATTTTATTCCTTTTATATGTTAATTGGATGTTTTAATATGAAATTGCGTAGCATATATATTTTGATTAAAAATATGTCGTGGATATTGAATTTACCCTCTTACACGGGTAATTCACCTTGTCGCTAGGTGGGCGAGCAAGTTGAGATAGTAAATGTCTCTGGCACTTACGAAGTGGGGGGGGGGTGCGCAAATGACATTACATTTATCGCCTTGGCATACGGTCAAGATGAGACATTTTATAAATGTCGACTTTATATCCCTAGAAAGAGTTCGAATGCGAGATCTTAAAAGAGACACTAGAAGAGTGACTGCTTTTAAGTACTCAGGTTAGATGCCAGAAGGACGGCTAGACTAAGGTTCGTATGGCGTTTGAGACATGCCTACTTCGTGTGGGAGTTTCACCATAGCATACACATCATACTATATGTGACTATAAATGTGACTAAAAAAATGAAAGAATGATCCTTGCTTCATCACTGTGTGAGTTCTAGTGATCAAATCCATGTCACGATTATACCTTATGTGACTTAGAGCTATATCATGAACTTGGACATTGATGATGCTACTTTGGCATGTCGACCAACGGGCTATGCACATACAGCCCGATGGGCATTGTTGGGAAAACAACTAATCAAGAGTGATTGGTATGAGTGTCTAAGGAAGATAGTATGATATACATCTCTATTTTTGTGTTTCAATGTCATGGCGATCATATTGAACATACGGTTCAAGAGATTGATCTTGATACACAAACATGTTGAGGTTTAATCACCGCTCTCGAGGGATTAAGGATGCTTAAATTGATGTATATATACGGTCTGGGGTATAGACGAGTTTTTGTTTTCTAACGAGGACGTTCTATGCTGGTCAGATGGTGATTTGGTATAGCGCTCCACCCTTTATCTTTCTCGTCATGTCGCACGCTTCACTTCTAGTAATAACAAAAACAACAAAACTAAAGAATAACAATGAAAATTTTATAAGCTATTTTATGAACAACAACCATACTAAAAGCACTAATATTTACATTGTATAAACCAAAAGAAACTAATTAAACAAGAAAAACCTATTTTACTCCAAATATATAAACATGCAGAAAATAAACTCTTAATAGTATTTACAAATAGTTGGAATATATACAGATCCGCAATATATATAATATATAGCTACTGGGACAAAATATCAAATCCAAAACCTACCTCCTGAAGCGTGAGTGTCTGTACTTGGTACACATAGGTTTAGGTGATCTCCGTGTGCTTCCCCTCTCCTTCCGAGAGAGGAAACCTTTTTTTGTTGCATATGTGTGTATGTGTGCTTCGCCCATAATAGGCAAAAACGGTGTTTATGCGTTCTCCACCCAGAATAGGTAAGAACAATTTGCTTGTGTGTGTGTGTGTACGTGTATATGTTTGTGGTGTGTGTGTGTGTGTTGCTGGGTGTATGTATATTGTTGCGTGTGTGTGTGGTGGATGTGTTTGTATGCTGGGTTGTGTATGTGTGTGTTTGTGTGTAGTGGGAGAGGAAAAGATTTGACAGAGTAACGGTAGCGTAGTCGTGGGATGGGTTTGACAAAGATTCAGCAGGGTGATCTTGTGGTGTCTCTAGCGGAGCTTTGGCAGCCTAATGGTGGAGGTTGTGGTGGGTCTCCAAATTGGCTGTGTAAGGAGGGGGATGCTGGGTGTGTTTTGTGAAGGAGATAAACTCTCCTATTTAAAGGAGAAGAAGTGGCTCCCTGTTGCTGAAGAGGCAACCTTAGGGAGGAAGAAAACTCTCTTGTTAGCGCAGGGGTCTGCTTAGGATGGCATAGAGGGCAGCCACCTCGTGTTCTTCAGAAAAAAATTCGACGTGAGCAATGACGAAGCAAGGAGAAAACATGTTGTATCAAAAATAGCCGGAGGGCACCGCATAGGGAAAATGGGGTGCGGCGACCATTATGGCCAGTGCTGCGTCACATTCTGCGTTCTTCTTCCTTTTTGTTTCACTTTTACCCCTTCTCTGTTATTCTTGATCCTTTTGAGCTCTTTTGAGTTTTCTTCGTCGTTTTGTATAAAAAGTAATGTTTAGTATATTTTTAATTTATAATATTATTCTATAGGACATTATAAAATAGGGGTACAAAATTGAGATGTCTACAACCACGTCAGCTGCCACCGTGGATGCCACATCAGCCTTCCGTTAGCGAAACTAACCCCTTCTTAGTGGAAGGTTGTAATTGCAAAAAATAAAATAGGTTGAGGTTTAAAAGGTTTATAATTAAAACACATGGTTAATTTTGCAAAATGTGACGTAGGCAAAGTTTTTATTTTTACAATTATCTTTAAAAGAAAAAGAAAGTGGGACAATTATTTAAAAAAAGAGGAGTAGCACTTCATCCAACCTAAAATCCGTACATATCTTTCTTTACCATTTCATACTCCATCTCTCTTAATATACGTTAATAAGGCCATGTTTGTTTTACGGAAAATGATTTCCAGAAAATGATTTCTGGAAAATATTTTTTTGGAAAATGAAGAGATTTCATTTTCATGTGTTTGGTAAATCTTTTAAAAATATGCAGGAAAACATTTTCGGATGTTTGAAAAATAAATGAAAAATGTTACGGAAAACAATATATGAATAAATTCAAAAGGTATATTCTAATATTAATACACATATTGAATATAAAATAGTGTTTAAGTTTAACTAATTTTCTTTTAATAAAATCAATAAGTTCTATCTTTTTTCAAGCTCACAAATTTTTTTTGATAATTGATATGAAAAATTGTTTTGAAAAACAAACTAAATAATATTTGGGACGTCCTTAAATGATAATATAATATAGTAGATATTGATTTTAGGACGTGGTGAGTATTTTTAAAATTATAATTTATAAATAATGTGCACAAACTCCATTTATATTTCTAAACAATTTATTTGTTGAATGAAATATTGTGCGTGTATGTAAATATGTGTGATTTTGGAAGGGCGCGGAGGAATGTTCGAACATTCGGAAAATGAGTTACGTAAAATAAATCCGTAAGTCATTTTCTGAAAAAGAAAGCTTCATTTTCCGTTGATTTGGAAAAGTTTTTACGTTGACTACATTTTCCTAAGGTTACCAAACACTAGAAAATGAGGAAAACGTTTTCCGGAAGTCATTTTCGGTGAAACAAATGGAGCCTAAATGATTTAAAACGAAACTTCTTTAATTTTTGCAAAAAAATAAAGGAGAAATTGTGAGTCAATCCATTTTCTCAAGTTTTCAATCGTTTAAGTATGTTTTTTTTTCAACCGCTAAAGTCTATTTCCGTGAATTGTTCTTAAAATATCCGCATAATTGAAATAAAAGATGTAATTTGCAGGGATGAAAAGGAAGAGAGTGAGAAGGTAGGGGGTGGGGGAGAACACTTGCGTGTTTCACCTTTGATTCGATTAATCCACCATCCTAACTTTCCATTCTTTTTCCTCTTCATCTATCAATGTTCTTTTTCATTGTGTTTGTGTGTTAGATTCAAAATAAATTCAGTTTTTATTTTGTTTTTATGCATGTAAAATATTCGATGAAATGTCTTAATAGAATTTGTTCGATGTTGGACCTTTTTGAATCTGGATGCGTCAATTTTGAATCACTACGCATCGATTTGAATTTTGGAATGCATGAAAGATGTATCAATTTAAAATCATTTGTTGATTGTGTACTGGAAAGAAGATGCATGAAAATCTGATTCATTATAATTTTATAGCGTGATGCATCAATTTTTACAGGACGATGCAAAATTGGATTAGGTTATTTAATTTGAAGCATCATGCTACAAAATTGGATTATGCAATTAAAATTGATACATCGTGGTACAAAAATTGATGCAGTGTGATGCAAATTAGATTAGGTAATTAAAATGATGCATCGGGTGCAAAAATTGATGCAATTTAAATTAATATACCGCAGTACAAAAATTAGTGCAACGTGATGCATTTTAGTGAGTGCCCATATCGTACATTTGGTTCATTAAGGGTATCGTAGTCTTTTCTCTTCGTAAGTGTCATTTTTGATTAAAAAAAAATAGGGTGCAGTAGCTATTCAAAACTTTCCAAAGTAGACCCCAAATTTCACCCAAAATTAAAAAGGTCATATTCAGTTGAGATGGCCAAAGTACTTTATGATTTTCAATGATATAATCTTAACGGAAAACTTTAGGAACTTAGGGGCCAAATTAAGAGGCTTCAAATCCAAACAAGTCCTATTTGCCGACACCAAATTGGACTGGTTGCTTGTTTTTTGATCAAGTTCTCATGCACTAGGCGTAGGTTCTTGCATAGTTTGAAGTGTTCACATAGACACCAGGAGCGGCTAATTTTGTAAGGGTTGTTCTGGCCCCAGATGCAGCAGCATAGTTTTCAAGTGTTAATACTCACGTAGCTCACTCTTCGTGATAAATAGTCTACTATATTATCTACTACTAGTTATTAGAGGTGACAATTGTTGTCCGCACCCATTTGCTTGCCTAAACCTCCCACTAAATAATGAGTATGGACACACTCAAAATTTAAAATGAGTGCAAATGGGCATGCTCAATTGAGACCGTTGATTATGCTAGATTAAATGGGCACCCACCACTGGAAAAAAAATATAAAAAATTATAAGCCGGCACATCTTTTAAAACATGTTTTCAAATGAATTCAGCTATTTTTTGGATATATATTTTATGTACAATTTTAGGGCGAAAGTACGTCACTACCCTTAATGAAGACAAATGCCGGCGAACCTGATTAGCCGAAATCAAAATCGAAAAAATTCAAAAATACTGATGCCAAGGCTTGGCATCAGGACTGTTTCACATTTTATTTCAAGTCCAAAAAAACCAAAAAATGTTGATACCAAGGCTTGTTATCAGGAAGACCAAAAAAATTCAAAAATGTTGAATCCAGGCATCAGGTTGACAATCCAGGTATCAGGTTGACAAATCAGACATCAGGTTGATGCCAAGGCTTGGCATAAGGTTGACAAACCAGGCATCAGGTTGCCAAGCCGCCGTCTTTTCTTCTCCAAATGCTCAGTCCAGTGACCTCCTTTCCATGTCACCAACCCTACCATCTCCATCCCCGCAGCCTTTGACCAACCACGATCTTCAACCATCAAAGCCACCATGGTCGCCATCCATCTTTCCCTCCCACATCTTCTCCGGCCAGTCCAGCCAGTCTCCGACCCCCCTCGTGCCTGTTGCTTCCGTCTCGAAGCAGAGTGTCGTCGCCGTCCTTGCGCTAGCTCTGCCTCCGTCTTCTTTCCCTCTTGCCGGCTTCAGAACATCCCATAGATCCGGCCTTCATTCTCAGTCATGTCGCTCCACCTTCGGCCAAAAGCTCTAGCAAAGCCGCCAAGGCAAGAAATATCTCCATCTTCGTTCTCCCGCTAAACCTCAGTTCCGACTGTCTTCATCGGAGCCCTAGCGCCATCTTCGTCTTCCCCGTTCAAATCGTCGGATCTACGTGGAGAATCAGATAAAAGAAAGCGGATATGACAAATGAGATAGCAGGTGCCTGCTGGATGCAGGAAAAGAGAGAAGAGAGAGATGGAGTCGGGTTTGGGGAAAAGAGGCAGCAATGGTGGGACAAACTGGTAGGGAGGACCGGAGTTGGTGACAAAAGGCGGAGGTGGAACTTGTTTGCTTGGGGTCGGAAATTGAACCAAGAGGAGACGAAGGCCTAGGTTTGGCATCAGCAACCTGATGTCTGGTTCTTATTGTATTTTTTTGTCTTGAAAAAAATGTGTTAGCTGATGCTTAGTATTGTCATCAGCATTATCTGATTTTTTTGGTCTTCATTAATAACATTCTTGTCATTTGGTAACCAATTTGTAGTTATATGAAATGTCCAAAAAATTGATGGACCTGAATAAAAACATGTTTATAAAATTGTACAAACTTGAAATTTGCCAAAAAAAATATTAAACCCAATCCTAACAAAAGCATAGTGGCAAAGCCTCTGAGACGATGGGATTTTTAATTTCCATTCCACTTCTTCCGCTCAACTTTCTTTTTACACACCAACGAGCTCTAGTTCAACTGGTACTGCTCACTTCTCCTAACGGAGAGGTCGGGTGTTCAAGTCTCACAAGAGACACCCTGGACTTTACAACTCTCTATAGAGAGGTCGGGTGTTCAAGCTTCTTCAGAGGCACCGTTGTTGTTCAAGCTTTACCTAAAGGCCCCATTTAGGTACTCACTTATCTTAACGGAAAGCTTCACTACTCCCAACCGAGAGGTCGGGTGTTCAAAGCCTCCCAGAAGCACCATTTGTTCGAGCCACACCAAAGACATCATATATATATTTGTAGCCTTTCAAGACATTAAAATAATAAAAAATTAAGGGTTGGAGTACGGTCTATGTCCCCTCCAAACCTTTGGAAAAAAAAACTTTCTTTTTACACTAGTTTTTTAGTCCGTTCTCCGCATGGGTACAATGTGAGATATATAAAGTTTGTAATAATAATATAACTTTTGGACATTATAATTAGATTATTAATCTTTTCCATAGTTATAATTTTTTTTTCTATTGTTATTAATATTAAACGATTTTTTTACCTAAATACTTTTAAAATTAATATAAGTTTCTAACTAACGTGAGATTTATATTTTGTATTAATAATAATAGTAATTTTTTTTTTATCTAAAGGTGGCGAGATGTCACAACCTAATGTTTCCTCACCAACTATATATATATATATATATATATATATAATTCATGACTTGAATAAAAAAAGAGGTATTTTGGTCTATATAAAGCTTAATCAAGATAAATGTACAAATATTGTACTCTTTTCGTTTCTAAATAATTGTTTTATTTAAATATTGATGTGATGTATTCTATCTGTTCCAAAATTATTGTCATGTTTTTTTTTCGTCCCTTTCAAATAATTGTCTTATTTGAAACTTTTGTTTTTAGGCCAACACTTTACACTTTACCATTACTTTTGCATCATATTTTAATTATGAGACACATACATATGAGCTTTAATGAAAACTATTTATATAATCAAGTCAATTATTTTTCCTTAATCTGTGTGCCGAATCATACATGTAATTTTGGGATGAGTGAAGTATAATTTTCTTTAAAGCTCAAGTGCATGTAGAACCATCATTAAAGTAATGAGAATAAATAAGGATAAAATGATACTCTTATTTCAACCAAATAGTACGCGTTGAAAACTCTAATAATTAAAAGATCTATTAATGTCATTATAATTTAGCATAATTACAAAAATATATAAACACAATTAATATGCTTACAACTATGAGTGTAAGCCCGAATCGATGAATCGAATCGGGCAGTTTGGTTCAGCTTTTCATTCAAAGGGTTCGATTTTGGTTTAAAAAATAAAAAATCTAGTCGTTCTGTTCGATTTGAGATTTTCAATGTCAAACCGAATTGAATCACCTTTTAAAAGTATATATATATTATTTATTTTTTAATATTTCTATTTTATTACTTTATTTATTATTTGTTACTGCTCTTGTTTATTGTTGTTGATGTTTGCAGTTGTTGTTTGTTGATGCTGTTGTTTGTTTCTTTCACATTTTTATTTATGTTTATTTATAACTTGTAATTTGCAATAAATTTTGAAGAAAGTAAACACTAAACATTCAAATTCTTGTTTGTTTATTGGTGTTGCTACTTCTACTTCTAGCCTCTTAGAGTCTTAAACTTGTTTAAAAAATGATTGTATTTAATTAGAAGTGTGAGTATGTTATTTTTTTAAATCTTATATAAGTTGATTAAAAAAATATTTGAAATCATAAAATCGAGCCGAATCAAATGGTTTGGTTCAGTTCAGTTCTAGATTTCACACAGTTCAGTTCAGTTTGATAAATTTTGGAATAAGTGGGAGTGGGTCGGTTTGCGGTGTCATTAATGTTAACTATTACTTAAAAATAAAATTAAAATTAAAACAATGTCATTTTGTAGTGTATAAATTTTTTTTAAAAAAAACTTCAATGGGGCACTTGCATCCCAAGTATAAGGCATAAATCCGCCACTGGTTTTGGCCTAAATAGAATCGAACCACTTACAACATAAAGAGTAGATAAAAATAAAAGGTTATGAAAACTATAAACATAACTTTTAAGTGAAAACTTCATGTGGAATATTTCATAAGTCTATTTTTAAAATAGTTCAAAAATAAAATAATTATTTTATAACAGATGAAAAAATAATAATCGTGATAGTAATTATTTAAAAACTGAGTTAAAAGATTCTACGCGGCCAGGATAAAATTAATTCTAAATTGTACTATTACATTTGATCACTTTTAACATTTTCCACAACAAAAAAAAACGGGGCAGCCGTCGACCCCAAACCTGATTCCACAATTCGTACACACAGTCTGCGTTTTAGCCAGCTAATATACGTTCGTGAATAACACGGCCAGGCACTTCGCGTAAACAGAAACAGGAGGTTGCTTTCCCGGTTTAAACCCACCCCTTCCCCCTCCTCGTGCCCTTGAAAGGAGGCACTTTCAGTCAAAGCTAAATCGTCACACTCTTAGTTTGACTCCACCCCAGAAAGAAGAACCACCACCATCACCATTTCCACGATCGATCATCGCCACCACAACCACCACTTTGCCACACTTGTAACGTGCATCCGTTATAAGAAAAGAGAAAGAAGCTGATCAATACGATTCTTAAATTTATTTCAAAGGCAACAACAATCCAATTCTCACATTCCCGCTAAAAATTCAGCCAATCTAATCCCAAGTCCCAACCACCATCATATTTATCCTAGACTAGATTTTCTGCTTAGATGTAGAGAGAGAAAGAAAGCAATTACTAGCAAGTAATGGTGGGTTTGGGTTCTGATGCTCACTCTATATTTTCTCTCTCTAGCCTTCTCTGTCTCGAATCAGAGACTTGCTTAAATAATGATGAAGAAGAAGATGATGATGACGAGGTTAACGAATATACATCTGATCTTGGAGCTGGAGGCGACGAAGATGAAGAAGAAGATTATTTAAAAATTCTGTTCGTTAGAGAGATGAGAAATGTTGAGCTGGAGTCTCCTCAATCTTTGATCAGTGATTGGATTAAAAGTGCTCGCTTGGACTCAATCCAATGGATTCTCAATGTTAGTTTAATTTACATTTCTCTTTCTCTCTCACACAACACACACACACACACACGTCGATTTTGCCTTAATGTGTACATTTTTCTGATTGGTGAATTGACAGACTAGAGCATTGCTTGGATTTCGTCTCCAAACCGCCTACTTAGCAGTCAATTATTTTGATCGGTTTCTTTCACAGAGATTCATCGATGTAAGTTGTGTTTATTGGATTCGCAAATTGATGTAGAATGTTTTAATGTGTTAATTTTGGATTGATTTCCAATGTGAAGAGGGAAAAGCATTGGGCGGTTCGATTATTATCGGTGGCATGTTTATCTTTGGCGGCTAAGATGGAGGAACGCAAAGTACCGGGGTTATGGGAGTTTCCGGTGGAAGAATACAAGTTTGAGAGCAAAGTGATACAGAGAATGGAGGTTTTGGTATTGAATACATTGGAATGGAGGATGGTGTCGGTCACTCCTTTCGATTATCTTCATTACTTTGTATCAAAGTTATGCCAGCAATCATCAATACAAAGGAATGTTGTATCTAGAATTATTGACATCATCTTTGCTATAACCAGAGGTTAGTAATTTATGAATATTTAATTAGTTTGATGAATTTGAATATTTATCAATCCGTACAGGAATGCATAAATTAATTAAATGGTTGTATGATATAAGTTTGAATTTTGTTGGGCAGATAGAAAGATTGTGTGTCATCGATCCTCAAGCATAGCTGTGGCTGCGACATTAGTGGCAATGGATGATGAACAAGAACAACTAACACGACAATCTTTGGAGATAAAGATGAATGGCATGCCCTTAAATCGATTTATTGGATTTGTGAGTACTAGTTATATATATTTCTTTCTATATGCATGTGATGGGATTGGGGAATGTTCATTTTTATTTTCATGAGACAGGAGGATGTGTACTCTTGTTATAGTGGAATGGTGGAGAAAATTAAGTTGAGGAATTTCATAACGTCGTCTCCTGATAAGTCACCGGGAAGAAGAAGCGAGGTTAGTTGTGCAGTTGGGAGTAAAAGAAAGAGGCTTACATTCAGTGATTGTGGGCTGCCGGAGGATAAGCGACATGGACATTGTTAAAGTTGTTAAAGAGAATACCCGTATGATTATGAATTGGTGTTTGGGTGTCGAAAAAGAGATTGTTCATTGTTGTTGGAATTTGCCAATTTGGATACGATCTACTATTAAAGTGTGTGTGTGTGTTCATCATCAGCTGCAGGCTACTGCCTACAATTACAAAGTCTACAATTTGGAGATTGTTGTAGAAAATGATTGTTTGGCGGAATAGGAATGGGGGGATGTTATTTGTTGTGTTTGGGAATGGGGGGGAATTGATGCATGTGTGCTGGATGTTTGGCGTCAGAAAAAAGTGAACTCGATTTGTTTCCATGTTTTCGGGTATGCCAGTCTTCAAGCTGGCCTCGGCCCCCTACGCTTTCTTTGTTTCTTTTCTTCTTTCTATTTTATTTTATTTTGATGGGAAAGAACACGTAGTTTGGTTACTTGAAGGTTGAGGCCCCAAATGCCAGTGGCAGTGGGGGCTCCTGTCCTGTGCGTTGGATTGTTGTTAATATAGTTGTCGTATAGTATTTCATTTCATGTATACTTAGGGAACATGGTTCTATTGTCATTTATACAATTTAAAATTTTCTATTCTAAAAATTTATCTTTTCATTGTTATTCACGTTTCCTTAATTTTTAGTTAGTTCTCACTAATAAATCATTCACATTATTCACATAATCTTTTTATTTTAATACTTTGCAAATAAATTAATCCGTTTGTAATTTTAATTGTAATATTAAATATCTTTCGTGGTCATTCTTCCTTTAATTTGCAAATAAATAAATTAATACATATATTGTTTTATAATTACATTAATTCATGCATAATTTTAATTATAATATTAAATAGTACAAATAAATTTTAAAACAAATATATTAATTTATAATTTTCATTAAATTTGGATTATTTTGAAAATTTTAATTGTTGGGAAGATTTGGTGGGTATTGAGGGTAGATGAAAATTGAGAATGAAAAAAAATTGATGATATAGAAATTGATGAGATAAAACAATTAAAATAGTAGATAGAATTTGTAGAGAGAAGAGATTGAAAATAAAAATTTTGGAAGAAATTGAGGTTTATATAGGAAGAAAAAGAAAGTAAAAATGGTAAATTTAAAAATTTTAAAAAAAACCAAGAAGGAACCGTTGAAAAAAGCTGATTTGGAATGGTCAATTTTTTTTTCAAACGGTTACATAAAAAAAAAAATTATACATCCAAAATTTGAAGAAGACGTTATCACCATGTGGACTGCCCCCTATTTGTCCTTCACGCGAATTGTGGGTTGTTTGGCGGATGCACCTCTTTTGGCAAAGTGTGTGTCACACACTCTTTTACTTAGGTGGATGAATTTTTTTTGAGAAAATTTACATAATTCTTCCTCAAAAATTTCTTAGCATCCATTCTTATAAGAATTACTTCATAATGGTTGTCTGTTCTTGTCATATAAGAATTTTGTGAAGAACACCCCAATGAGGATGGTCTTATTGCTTAGCAATTACTCACTCTCCTCCCAAAATAAGTATTTCCATTCCTTTTTTTTATTTCAAAAAATAATTATTTTTGTTTTTGTTTGAAAACAAAATTGAAGTCAATTATCTATTATATTCTTAATTGTGAGATAAAAAAAAAGCAAGTGAACCTTATTAATTTAATACAACTAGTGATAAATTGAAGACATTAAAAAAAACATTATCTTACAACCCATATATATCCAATAAATGACACTCAATTTGGAACAAAAGTGATCGTTGTTTTGGAATAATTAGTACTTCTTTGTAACTAGTTTTACCCATGTTCGTTAAACATATGTACGTATATCTTTTTTAATTAAATTATACTCAAATAAAATGAAGATTATAAAAAAAATTTAAAAATAAAGAAAAAACATAATGAAGAGAACAAATTATATCGATATAATTAGGTTTGACAATTACAACTCAAAACTCGTCAAACCACCCAACCCGACTTGAAAAGTACTCGACCCGTTAAATTTTTTTGGGTCAAAACCAGTTACGCATATTTTTGTTATATAAGTGTAGATTTCTTGGCGAAAAATATGGGTTAAAACGGATCGACCTATTTAATTTTGGATTATAATGAGATATGATCCGTTTCAACCTAACCCACTCAATCGTCAGCGTATAATTAATCTCATTTAATTCATTATTTTATAAATTGTTTAAGTCATTTTCTCGTTCATAATTTTTTGAAGTTTAATAGTTGATACTTTTTGTTAGTAAAATTTATGATCTTATGTAGTATAAATAGTAATTTAGATGTATATTTTTTCTATATAACATATAGATTTATTAAATATTTATAATTTGTTGTTGGTATCTGATCGTGTCTTATTTTAATTATTTCCTTACAAGTGGACAAGATTATCGTAAAATAGCTTGGGAAGCAAGGGTCGAACCACGGAGACAAGAAGAATACTGATGGCAAGAATATCGGTAGCAATTTTAAACTAAGAGGGGTTTTTATTTATTTTATTTAAACTATTTATTCTACTAAAACAGTAAATCTAAATAACTAGGCAGCAATCACAGTTGTAAAGATCTGATGGAAGAGGGAAATCTAGCATTATGGTTTCACTTGCATCTACTCTATTGCTTATTTAGATAAAATATCATTCAATAACTTGGGTTCGTTCACGAAAGATAGATATAGTCTGTCAAATTATCGTTCAGTCTCCATCTCCAAATAATTCATCCATTCTATATCCTAAGCACAAGAACATATGGAACCTAACTGTCACTTAGGTCATATATATGAACCTGACCCTAAATTATCACTCTCGTGCATCGATAGGTTCAATTTATCATGATGGTGAGCCAGTGTAAGACATATGCATATGGCCGTACAGGTATCTGCACCTCTAGGCCTTTATTAGTTGCGATTCCATTCATTTGGTTAAAGCTAGACAATAAAGGGGTTGATAAACACCATGATCAACAAGAATTGAATGAATAAAAATATATATTAAGCCATAGATTCGATACAAGTTACCAGGGTCGGCCCTGAGGGTGGTCTGGAAGGGCGACCGCCCTGGGCCCCCAATTTTGAGGGGCCCGAACTTATAATACAGCCATATGTAGATATAAATATTTTGCTATCACTAAAATTTTATATGCGATTTAGTGGCCCATTGGATGAGGTGTTTTGATTTGGTTGAGAGGTCATGGGTTCAACTCTTTGAAAGTTATTTAAAATTTATTTTATATTTGTGTTGTGAATTACGCCTAATCAACAAAAAACTTAATTATCTTAGAATATGGATTAATTGATTACAATAATCGAAAAATCAAAAAAAAAAATCAAATGAACATGTAACGAATAAGCCAAAAAATGAGAGAAGGTGATATAATTTGACGATATAGTTGAAAAAGATCTTAGAAGAGTGAATAAATCTGAAATTTCTTATAGATATGCTTTATAGACATTTTGTATATTTTAATATATAAGAAAATTACCAAATCAAGATAGAAAATAACTAGTGTACCGGAATAAGCAAACAAATTAATTTTAAATAATTATTTCATATACTTATATATTAGTATGCTCGTAGATGTTATACCAATTGAATACTTTGAACGATGAAAAATTGAAAATTTATTTATTTCAAAATTTTATTTTTTTTATATCTATAGGGGCCAATTTTATAATTTTTGCCCATGGCCCCTAAAAGTTCAGGAACGACCCTGCAAGTTACCTCCCAACTCCTAGATTAATGGACGGTTAGTTCATCTTACACAACGAGATAAAGGAATATATGAATCGAACTTCAAAAACTATAATTACAAACTAAAATCTATGCTAGAGCTGTTTCCTAACTCTTTCTAAATGTCCTTAGGCTTTGGCTACCGTCCTTTATTTATACTAAGGTGTTGTAGGGGAATAGGAGGTTTGATCCAGGTCAAAGACCTCGTAAAGTCGGTTCTGGTCACCTTGCGACCGCATGAAGATTTCACCTTGCATCCGCAAGGGTCTTGGACGGGTTCTTCTACTTTCTGTCTACCTTGCGGAGGCAAGGTCTTTTGGCCTTGCGACCGCAAGGTCTCCAGTTTGTCATTTTTGTCTCTTTTCAACTGTTATACTTTACACCCTTCCTCGAAATCTTCACTAAAAGATTCATAAATCCCAAAAGTTCACCTAAAACCCTGAAACTCACAATATAACTCAAAAACACATATCAGTAGCCAAAAGCCTCGTGGAATTGCTTATTTTAAGTCATAAAAGTACCCGATATGGACGTATAAAATACGTCTATCAAATACCCCAAAACTTAAACTTTGCTCGTCCACGAGTAAACAATACTTATAAATACAAAATTAAGCATACAAAAATTAAGAAAATCTTTTTGGAGGGTGACACTATTTACACTCCTCTAGAAACCCACAAACTCAAGGAGACTCTAACGAGCGACTCGACTATGCAGATAAATACAAAAACTAATAAATACAAAAGCTGGTAAAAATTATTCTAAAAACAATAAATATAAAAATCTTTTTTGTTTCAACCTCAAGTCATAAGAGCATGGCATAACAAAGTAGTCTCAGTCATATGCTCACCACATATGTGTAGACTAATCCACATAACAAACTGACTTATACTCAAACTGCGACCGGTCTTAATTTTTTCGTGTGTGTGTGATAATCAATCATAAAGAATATCTTAACTAAAACAATTTTATTAAGCTAAGCACAACATTCATTAAAAATCAGGATTTAAATAAAACCAATGAAACATAGAGTATGAGATCTACCATCCAAATCCGGTCTATTACAGAAAGAGAGATCACCAAGGATTTCAAAAACTTATACATCCATCCCATGCACTTCCTATGTATGACATACAATGCTCTCCCGCCCCAATTACTTGCAATAGCTAAGATTATGCTAACACAGTGAGCTTGCGAATAATATGAATATGAAGTGGAGATCAATTTACATGCATTACAATCAAATCAACAAACACAAGCATTGGCAAGAAGATCAATAGGTCTTTAATAGCTTATAATGTAAGGCCTTGGTGTAGGGGGATATTATGGAAAGGGAATAGAATACAAAGTGAGAGAGCAAGACTACCCTTTACCCCTAATACTTCCAAGCAAAAGAAGTTTTTCCCAATTAGGCTAGGATCTGCAAAGACCACAAGTGGGGACTTTTCCCCCAAACTTGTTTTGTACAATATATCAATCTAAAAATATATAGTATTATTTTTCATAAGAATTTTTCTATCATATTTTTTTTCTTGAAAGCTATGCTTTCATTTGAATCTTCTTGCACTCTTTTTCTTCCGTTTCATTTTTCGTCGATTTCTTTCTTTTTCTCTCTTTTTTTTTTTTTGAATATAACATCGACGGGGAAGAAGAAGCCTTCGGAAAGTTTCTCTAACTGAAAATTGGTCCCTTAAAATTAAATTCCCACCCACATCCTACTCTCTCAAATGGTAAGCTAAAGTGTATAGGCTTTTCGGGTTAAGTTAATGTGGGTAAAAGAAACGAAGTCGAATGGGGGTTCAATGTGTGTTTAGCACACTACATTCTTTTTAATAAGGCTCAAAGGGGACATTAAGGATATTTTTAGTAAATGTTGGGAAATATTTAGGCTCAAACGATCAAAAGATGACCTATATCATATCTTAATGTCAAAATACTCATGCAGTTTTTAAGAAAGTAAAACACATAAAATATCATATCAATTATGAAAGTTATGGAATCGAAGATTTAGCATCAATGGATTTCACATAAGCATTCGCTAGAACAAATGGTAGGGACAATCGAGACTAACATGCAGACACGGTTCAAAAGTGTGCTTGAGATATATTAGTAAGAAAAATCTAAGGGATCTAACTTATCATGCAAATGACCCTAAGTTACAATTAAATGCAACAATCATGTTAGGACAACTATTCATCATATTCTTGTGTATATTTTTTTGCTAAAATGAAATGTGTGCTATAAACTTTATAAAAATGTTCAAATCAATCCATAATTATGACTGGTGGAAGTGCACAGAGATTTGGAGAAAATCAAGAATTTTACAGAATCAAGTAAATTCCAGAATGATCTATGGAAAAGTTATGTGGTTCATTACATTAACTCCTCATCGACCGAAATGACCATACCAGGACTCGAGGATGAGAATTTTGAATTAAAACATTTTTTAATTTTTGAAATTTTTTATAAAAAGAAATTGGAGATGGGCGACGACGATGACTCTTTTGATGGGTCCCCGAGGGAACCAAATATTATAGTATTCTGGTCAGGGCAACATCTCCTACAATAAGAAAATATAAAAAACAAGAAAATAGAGTGAGGAGACAAGACGATGGAGGGACAAAAAGTTTTCCCTCACTTTAAAAATGTAGCCCAACTCCACTCTCCATTAAGCTGGGACATGCAAAGGCCTTGGGCTTATAATTCCCCCCCCCCCCAAAAAAAACTTAAATTCTATTTTGTCATCAAAATTGAGGAATATCCTATAAGAGGGTGGTGAGTCGGGAGGAAATAACGAAGGAGGACGAAACTCGGGGATCGTGCCATGTGGCATCCCAAAATATGTGGAGACATTATGCCCCACCTGGTTAACCAAACCAAAAAATTGAGTCTGGTCGGCACGCATTTGCGCCAACTGCTGACTCATCATCTCATTTTAAAACATGAGCTCCTCCTGCCTATTGGATATTCTCCTCCAAGGGATCCTCCTCCTCTGGTAGCTCCTCATGTGGGCCTCTCTCACGTGGCTGGCGAGGGTGCTCAAACAGAAGTGCCTTAGAAATGTCGGGGACTTCCCGAACTCTCTCCGAATCTGGAGTCCAGACGACTCCAGCCCCACTACAAAGTCCGGTAATCAAACTCGGGACGCGAATCGCACGTTTGTCTTACCTCTAATAAGGGTCTGCATTTGGGCGTTGATCAAACGCCCAACATCGGCAGACCCACCGGTCAAATGGTGTAGATCAAGACGGTCTTATGCCAAGTCACCGTGTGCTGGTGACTGGAAGGCATAAGACGTGCACAGATAAATTTGAACACGACCTTGACCGTGTTCGTGAGATGGGTCTCGTCCATGGTGCGGGGGCCGAACGGTGAACCTTGATGGTGGGTCCAAACCGCGTTAGGTGTTACGATTGCCGCATTTAACACCGGGAGAAGGATATGGTCGGTGATGTGGATACTGTACTGGTTAGCACCACTTGCAAAGTTAGGAGTGCCGAAGTAACGGTTAATGCTATGGGGCGAAAAATCGACATATCTACCCCTAATAGCTGTACGGTCAACTACCTCGCCAGTAATAGAAATACGTCCATTGGCGTAGAATTCGCGGACTAAGGCCACAATGGCCACGCCCGGGGTCGCACAAAGATTGCCCCACCTTCGACGTTTGAAGTGGGCAGGGAGAGCAAAGTCTTGGGCCTTAAATCCCCTTTCAGGGACTATGCTCTTGGAGAGCTTCCTAGTGTAGCTCTCCGATGCCTCAAAGGATACGAATCTATAGGGGTCATATATTGCTCCTCCTCTTGGGAGCGGGACGAGGACAGACTGGTATTTCTATGCTTAGGGGCCATTTTATAAGGAAAAATTAAAATATACTCTCTTAAAGAATTAAAATTTATCAACCTAACAAAAACAACTAAAGCATACAATAAAAAATAATCAAACTAATTCTAACACCCTAATCATGCAAAATTTTTGATAATTTCAAAAATTTAAAAGAGAGGGGATAGAAGATACGTGGATTGCGGTGCTTTAATTGCGATGGTAAGTTGGCCAGAGTCTCGAAGCTTTACGTCGGCAAAAATGGCGGCACTTTGTCTTCAATGCTTGAGTGGGGTGAGATGGAGGATGGAGATGAAGGAGCTTGAAGGAAGAAGCCTTCAATTGAACTTGGCCGGAATTGGGGAGCTTCGCCGGAGATTTGTGAGAGAGAGGGAGAGAGTGACTGCCGGAATTTTATGAAGAGGAAATCCTGAATTTCTGTGAATGCTGGTGGCTACTCCAGTTCTGCTTATAAAGAGGACCTTGCGACTGCAAGGTGTTTATGCCTTGCGTCCGCAAGGTTCCCAGTCAAAGGGGCACTAAAGTTGATGAGGTAGGCTTTCACGCGTTTGTCATTATTAGGGCCTTGCGACCACAAGGTATTTAGGCCTTGCGTCCGCAAGGTCCTCAGATTCTGTGCCATGGGAGTTGTTTCACATATTTTTGGCAGTTTTAGTTTTGGTCCTTCCGTTACGTTCCGTTAGGTTCATTTCTTTCATGCACTCTGAAAATTCTACACAAACTTCTAAATTAAAATATTAGAAACAAATAAATACAACACTAAGATGCTTTTCTCCCCCAAACTTGAATTATGCCATTACTGGAAAATATTTAAATTAAATGTCCATAATTAAATAAGACGAAGAATAGCATATTTAAATTATTCTACGAAAGCAAATAAAATTTCATCAAAGTGGGTTGCCTCCCACCTAGCGCACTTGTTTAACGTCTTTGGCTCGATCCAACTACAAACCTATTCTCTCGGGGGTTCGGTATCAGAGAGACGAATGAGTTCTATAGTTCTCTCAACTGACATGGGTTTAAGGTATGGTTTGAGTCGGTGACCATTAACTTTAAATATCTCATTGGTCTTTGGGTTTTTGATATCAATAGCTCCATGTGGATAAATTCGAACTATAATGAAAGGACCAGACCATTTTGATTTTAATTTTCCTGAAAATAATCTCAGTCTAGAATTAAAAAGAAGTACCTTTAATCATGGACGAAACATCTTGTTAGCCAGTCCCATATCATTGTATTTCTTGGTCTTTTCTATATAGGTTTTTGCATTTTTATAAGAATTTAACATATGTTCTTCTAATTCATTTAACTGAAAAAGTCTTTCTTCACCAGCCAAAGTTAAGAGCTTTAAAGACCCAATAGGCCTTGTGTTCAATCTCCACTAGTAAATGACAAGCTTTGTCATACACCATCCGATATGGACTCATACCTATTGGGGTTTTATATGCAGTATGATATGCCCAAAGAGCATCTTTAAGCTTTGGTTCTCAATCCTTACAATTTGGTCTCACAGTCTTTTCCAAGACTGCTTTTATCTGTCTATTACTAACTTCTACTTGGCCAGAAGTCTGAGGATGATATGGTGTAGCTAACTTGTGAGTTACACCATATTTTCTAAGGCTCAAATTTAACAATTTATTAGTGAAGTGTGTTCCTTGATCACTAATTATAGCCTTCGGTACTCCATACAGAGCAAAAAATATCTTCTAAAAACTTGACAACAGTCTGGCCATCATTATTTCTGGTAGCAACGGCTTCTATCCATTTGGACACATAATCAACAGCAACTAAAATATATTCGCAACCATTAGAAACTGGAAAAGGACTCATAAAGTCAATACCCCAAATATCAAAAATTTCAACAGCTATATTGATATGTAAGGGCATTTCATTCCTTTTACTTATTCCACCAGTTCTTTGACATTTGTCACATGTTTTTAAAAATATGTCAGAGTCTCTAAAAACAGTAGGCCAATATAATCCAGATTGCATGATTTTTCTAGCAGTTTTGCTACAACTAAAATGACCACCACAAGAGTATTCATAACAGAATGCCATAATACTTTGTTGGTCTTGTTATGGAACACATCTCCTAATTATAGAGTCGGAACATATTTTGAATAAATGTGGTTCTTCCCAAAAATAATGTTTTGCATCAGTTAAAATTTTCTTTCTTTGATAAAAATCAAAATCAGGATTGATGATATCAGATACATAGTAATTAACAAAATCAGCATACCATGGTTCAAAATTTTTAACTGCTAATAATTGTTCATCGGGGAAGTCTTCATTCATAGGGATTTTCTTATCAAGAAATTGACGTTCAAGTAAAGGTAAAAATTCCAACCTAGACAAATGGTCGGCCACAACGTTTTCCGTTCCCTTTTTATCTTTAATAGTAATGTCAAATTCTTGCAGTAATAACATCCATCTTATGAGTCTAGGTTTTGCCTCCTTCATACTCAGAAGATATTTTAGGGCTGCATGATCAGAGAATATGATAACTTTTGATCTTAACGAGTATGATTTAAAATTTTCTAATGCATACACAACTGCTAAAAACACTTTTTTTGTAGTTGTATAATTGAGTTGTACATCATTTAATGTCCTACTCGCATAATGAATCACATGCGGTTTCTTATCTATCCTTTGTCCTTACACAGCTCCAATTGCGAAATCCGAAACATCGCACATGATCTCGAAAGGAAGAGACCAATCAGGGCTGGTTAAAATTGGGGCTGATGTCAATTGTTCCTTTAGTAAATTGAATGCATTCAAGCATTCTTCGTCAAAAATAAATTTGGTGTCTTTTGCCAACAAATTGCATAAAGGTTTACAGATTTTTGAAAAGTCTTTTATAAATCTTCTGTAAAAACCTGCATGTCCTAGAAAACTTCTAACACCTTTGACTGAAGTTGGAGGAGGTAGTTGTGATATAACTTCAATTTTAGCTTTATCAACCTCAATTCCTTTGTTAGACACAACATGACCTAAGACTATTCCGTTTAACCATGAAATGACTTTTCTCCCAACTTATGGTCAAATTAGTTTCGTAACATCTCTTTAAAATCGATGTTAGATTTTCTAGACAATGATCAAAAGAATTTTCGAATACTGAGAAATCATCCATAAATACATCTACACATTTTTCCACTAGATCGGAAAATATAGAAATCATACATCTTTGAAAAGTAGGTGGGGCATTACAAAGTCCAAAGGACATTCTCTTAAACGCAAAGGTACCAAAGGGACATGTAAAAGTGGTTTTCTCTTGGTCTTCTGGTGCTACTGAAATTTGATTATAGCTATAAAAACCATCAAGAAAACAATAGTACTCATGGCCGGCTAATCTTTCAAGGATTTGATCAATAAAGGCAAGGGAAAGTGATATTTTCTTGTTGCCGCATTTAATTTCCTCAAATCTATGCATCATATAACCGGTAATAGTTCGGTGTGGGAACTAACTCGTCTTTCTCATTCTTAACGACTGTAATTCCTGATTTCTTAGGAACTACTTGGACTGAACTAATCTATTTACTATCAGATATCGGGTAAATTATACCCGCATCGAGAAGCTTAAGCACTTCTTTCCTAACTGCTTCTTCCATATGAGGGTTAAGTCTTCTTTGTCTTTCTCTAGAAGGTTTACTACCTTCTTCTAAATGAATTTTATGCATACACATAGAAGGACTAATTCTTTTCAAATCTGCTAAAGACCAACCTATAGCTTCTCTATGTGTCCATAGAACTTTTAACGAGGTTTCTGATTCTTGTTCTTCTATTAAATCTAGCAGTAATTATAATGGGTAGAGTTTTACCTTCCCTAAAAATGCATATTTTAAATGGGGCGGTAATGACTTTAATTCTACTTCATGAGGAGATTTAACGATGGAATAAACTTAGGAATTTCGGAGTTCATTTGTCTCTTTTTTATCTTCCTCCTTAGATTTCACTTCTTTTCTTTTGTTTATATTTTGTTTCATCGAAATCGAATTTTGATTTTCTAATTCTTCTTCATCATTTTCACCAATTTCTATTTTGTCATAACTAATTTCGATTTGAATCTTCCACTTTGTTATTATCTTCACTTTCACTCTTGAGAGCTTCTAATGTTTCCTTCACTTTTCTAGCATTTGTCTCTTGGAGTTCTCTCTAACTCTTTCTTCTATGTTGAATTTTATATGGGAGAAGGTTCTATCATCAAACCTACATATGTATCTCTCTCATAATCATCATCTTAAAAATTTTCTTCAAAGGTTTGGGCCGGTTTTTCAATTTCATCAATTGAAAAACATGCATTCATGTCACTCGGCCTATTTAACGCATCAAAACTAAAATTTCTACAAGCCACCCATAACCTGACATTGAAAGTTTACCATTCTTAACATTAATCATTGTGTTAGCAAGTGGCCATAAAAGGTCTTCTTACTGAATAAGGACTTCATTGTTAGTGCATATCTTTATTTCCATCTCTAGAACCACAAAATCGACTAGGATGATTAATTTATCT
>CM028378.1:49313775-49373881 GCA_013146195.2 Codonopsis lanceolata | reverse complement strand
TCCAAACCGCGTGGGTGTTCGATTGCCGCATGGGGAGAAGGATATGGTCGGTGATGTGGATCTTTGTCTTTGGTTAGCACCACTTGCAAAGTTAGTTGCAGTAGCAGTTAACTATGGGGCGAAAAATCGACATATCTACCCCTAATAATTTATGTACGGTCAACTACCTCTTGATAATAAAATCGTCCATTGGCATAGAATTCGCGGACTAAGGCCTGATAGCCACACAGAAGCGCAAAAGCATGAGTGCCCACCCCGGCGTTTGAAGTGGGCGGGGAGCAAAGTCTTGGGCCTTAAATCCCTTTCGGGGACTATGCTCTTGGAGAGCTTCCTAGTGTAGCTCTCAGATGCCTCAGAAGGATCGAATCTATAGGGGTCATAATATTGCTCCTCCTCTTGGGAGCGGGGCGAGACAGGCGGTAATTTATGCTTAGGGGCCATTTTATAAGGAAAAATTAAAATATACTCTCTTAAAAATTAAAATTTATCAACCTAACAAAAACAACTAAAGCATACAATAAAAATAATCAAACTAATTCTAACACCCTAATCATGCAAAATTTTTGATAATTTCAAAAATTTAAAAGAAAGAGAATAGAAGATACGTGGATTGCGGTGCTTTAATTGCGATGGTAAGTTGGCCAGAGTCTCGAAGCTTTACGTTGGCAAAAATGGCGGCACTTTGTCTTCAATGCTTGAGTGGGGTGAGATGGAGGATGGAGATGAAGGAGCTTGAAGGAAGAAGCCTTCAATTGACTTGGCGGGTGGGGGAGCTTCGCAGGAGATTTGTGAGAGAGAGAGAGAGTGGCTATTGCAGGAATTTTATGAAGAGAAATCTGAATTTACGTGAATCTTTGGTGGCTGCTCGGTTACGCTTATAAAGAGGACTTGCTTTTGCGGCAAGGTGTTTATGCTGCATCGCAAGGTTCGATCAAAGGCACACTAAAGTTGATGAGGTAGGCTTTCACGCGTTTGTCATTATTGGGCCTTGCGGCCCAAGGTATTTAGGCCTTGTCGTCACAAGGTCCTCGGTCAGCTCAATGCCATGGGAGTTGTTTCACATATTTTTGGCGTTTTCGTTTTGGTCCTTCCGTTACGTTCCGTTATGTTCGTTTCTTTCATGCACTCTGAAAATTCTACACAAACTTCTAAATTAAAATATTATAAACAAATAAATACAACACTAAGATGCTTTTCTCCCCCAAACTTGAATTATGCCATTACTAGAAAATATTTAAATTAAATGTCCATAATTAAATAAGACGAAGAATAGCATATTTAAATTATTCTACGAAAGCAAATAAAATTTCATCAAAGTGGGTTGCCTCCCACCTAGCGCAGTTGTTTAACGTCTTTGGCTCGATCTAACTACAAACCTATTCTCTCGGGGGTTCGGTATCAGAGAGACGAATGAGTTCTATAGTTCTCTCAACTGACATGGGTTTAAGGTATGGTTTGAGTCGGTGACCATTAACTTTAAATATCTCATTGGTCTTTGGGTTTTTGATATCAATAGCTCCATGTGGATAAATTCGAACTATAATGAAAGGACGGACCATTTTGATTTTAATTTTCTGAAAATAATCTCGGTCTAGAATTAAAAAGTACCTTTAATCATGGACGAAACATCTTGTTAGCCAGTCCCATATCATTGTATTTCTTGGTCTTTTCTATATAGGTTTTTGCATTTTTATAAGAATTTAACCTATGTTCTTCTAATTCATTTAACTGAAAAAGTCTTTCTTCACCAGCCAAAATTAAGTCAAGGTTAAGAGCTTTAAAGACCCAATAGGCCTTGTGTTCAATCTCCACTAGTAAATGACAAGCTTTGTCATACACCATCCGATATGGACTCATACCTATTGGAGTTTTATATGCAGTATGATATGCCCAAAGAACATCTTTAAGCTTTGGTTTTCAATCCTTACAATTTGGTCTCCAGTCTTTTCCAAGGCGCTTTTATCTGTCTATTACTAACTTCTACTTGGCGAAGTCGAGGATGATATGGTGTAGCTAACTTATGAGTTACACCATATTTTCTAAAACTCAAATTTAACAATTTATTAGTGAAGTGTGTTCCTTGATCACTAATTATAGCCTTCGGTACTCCATACAGAGCAAAAAATATCTTCTAAAAACTTGACAACAGTCTGGCCATCATTATTTCTGGTAGCAACGGCTTCTATCCATTTGGACACATAATCAACAGCAACAAAAATATATTCGCAACCATTAGAAACTGAAAAAGGACCCATAAAGTCAATACCCCAAATATCAAAAATTTCAACAGCTATATTGATATGTAAGGGCATTTCATTCCTTTTACTTATTCCACCAGTTCTTTGACATTTGTCACATGTTTTTAAAAATATGTCGAGTCTCTAAAAGCAGTGAGGCCAATATAATCCAGTTACATGATTTTTCTAGCAGTTTTGCTACAACTAAAATGACCACCACAAGAGTATTCATAACAGAATGCCATAATACTTTGTTGGTCTTGTTATGGAACACATCTCCTAATTATAGAGTCGGAACATATTTTGAATAAATGTGGTTCTTCCCAAAAAAAATGTTTTGCATCAGTTAAAAATTTCTTTCTTTGATAAAAATCAAAATCAGGATTGATGATATCAGATACATAGTAATTAACAAAATCAGCATACCATGGTTCAAAATTTTTAACTGCTAATAATTGTTCATCGGGGAAGTCTTCATTCATAGGGATTTTCTTATCAAGAAATTGACGTTCAAGTAAAGGTAAAAATTCCAACCTAGACAAATGGTCGGCCACAACGTTTTCCGTTCCCTTTTTATCTTTAATAGTAATGTCAAATTCTTGCAGTAATAACATCCATCTTATGAGTCTAGGTTTTGCCTCCTTCATACTCAAAAGATATTTTAGGGCTGCATGATCAGAGAATATGATAACTTTTGATCTTAACGAGTATGATTTAAATTTTTCTAATGCATACACAACTGCTAAAAACACTTTTTTTGTAGTTGTATAATTGAGTTGTACATCATTTAATGTCCTACTCGCATAATGAATCACATGCGGTTTCTTATCTATCCTTTGTCCTTACACAGCTCCAATTGCGAAATCCGAAACATCGCACATGATCTCGAAAGGAAGAGACCAATCAGGGCTGGTTAAAATTGGGGCTGATGTCAATTGTTCCTTTAGTAAATTGAATGCATTCAAGCATTCTTCGTCAAAAATAAATTCGGTGTCTTTTGCCAACAAATTGCATAAAGGTTTACATATTTTTGAAAAGTCTTTTATAAATCTTCTGTAAAAACCCGCATGTCCTAGAAAACTTCTAACACCTTTGACTGAAGTTGGAGGAGGTAGTTGTGATATAACTTCAATTTTAGCTTTATCAACCTCAATTCCTTTGTTAGACACAACATGACCTAAGACTATTCCGTTTAACCATGAAATGACTTTTCTCCCAACTTATGGTCAAATTAGTTTCGTAACATCTCTTTAAAATCGATGTTAGATTTTCTAGACAATGATCAAAAGAATTTTCGAATACTGAGAAATCATCCATAAATACATCTACACATTTTTCCACTAGATCGGAAAATATAGAAATCATGCATCTTTGAAAAGTAGGTGGGGCATTACAAAGTCCAAAGGACATTCTCTTAAATGCAAAGGTACCAAAGGGACATGTAAAAGTGGTTTTCTCTTGGTCTTCTGGTGCTACTGGAATTTGATTATAGCTATAAAAACCATCAAGAAAACAATAGTACTCATGGCCAGCTAATCTTTCAAGGATTTGATCAATAAAAGGCAAGGGAAAGTGATATTTTCTTGTTGCCGCATTTAATTTCCTCAAATCTATGCACATCATATAACCAGTAATAGTTCGTGTGGGAACTAACTCGTCTTTCTCATTCTTAACGACTGTAATTCCTGATTTCTTAGGAACTACTTGGACTGAACTAATCTATTTACTATCAGATATCGGGTAAATTATACCCGCATCGAGAAGCTTAAGCACTTCTTTCCTAACTGCTTCTTCCATATGAGGGTTAAGTCTTCTTTGTCTTTCTCTAGAAGGTTTACTACCTTCTTCTAAATGAATTTTATGCATACACATAGAAGGACTAATTCTTTTCAAATCTGCTAAAGACCAACCTATAGTTTCTCTATGTGTCCATAGAACTTTTAACAGGCTTGATTCTTGTTCTTCTATTAAATCTGCAGTAATTATAATGGGTAGAGTTTTACCTTCCCCTAAAAATGCATATTTTAAATGGGGCGGTAATGACTTTAATTCTACTTCATGAGGAGATTTAACAGACGGAATAAACTTAGGAATTTCAGAGTTCACTGTCTCTTTTTTATCTTCCTCCTTAGATTTCACTTCTTTTTCTTTGTCTATTTTTGTTTCATCGAAATCAGAATTTTGATTTTCTAATTCTTCTTCATCATTTTCACCAATTTCTATTTTGTCATAACTAATTTCTGATTTGGAATCTTCCACTTTGTTATTATCTTCACTTTCACTCTTGAGAGCTTCTAATGTTTCCTTCTCTTTTCTAGCATTTGTCTCTTGGAGTTCTCTCTCTAACTCTTCTATGTTGAATTTTATATGGGAGAAGGTTCTATCATCAAATCCTACATACGTATCTCTCTCATAATCATCATCTTAAAAATTTTCTTCAAAGGTTTGGGCTGTCAGTTTTTCAATTTCATCAATTGAAAAACATGCATTCATGTCACTCGGTCTATTTAACGCATCAAAAACTAAAATTTCTACAGTTTCACCCATAACTGACATTGAAAGTTTACCATTCTTAACATTAATCATTGTGTTAGCAGTGGCCATAAAAGGTCTTCTTAACAGAATAAGGACTTCATTGTTAGTGCATATCTTTCTTTCCATCTCTAGGAACCACAAAATCGACTAGGATGATTAATTTATCTACTTGTACTAGAATGTCTTCTACTATACCTAAAGGATGTTTAACCGAACGGTCGGCTAATTGTAAAGACATAGTAGTGGGTTTCAGTTCATCCAATCCTAATTGTTTATAGACAGCGAAAGGCATCAAATTAATACTTGCTCCTAGATCTAGCATAGCTTTCATCTTTTTAGAACTACCCAAGGAGACTTGGATATTGAAACTACCAGGATCTTTTAATTTAGGAGGAAGTTCAGGCTGTAAGACTGCACTCACGTTTTCAGAAACAATAATCTTTTCATTCTTTTCAAATTTGTGTTTTCTATAGTGGAGATCTTTGAAAAACTTAGCATAAGATAGAATATTGTTAATGACATTAAGCAAAGGGAGATTAATGTTCACTTTGGATAACATATTATAAATTTCCATAAATTGCTTATCCATCTTGTTTTTCACAAGTCTACCAGGGAATGGTATTTGATGAACATATGGATGAGGTGCCACATATGGTTCCTCAAGAGGTTCTACCTCTTGCTCTTTTTCTTGAGTAACTTCTTCTTGAATTTCTTTATCTTTTACTTGAATATTTTCACTTTTATCAATTTCATCTTCTTTGCCAGAATTATCTATTTTATCAGGCACATCAGTAGATTGAGTAGGGTTACTTACCTCTTCTCC
This sequence comes from Codonopsis lanceolata, assembly GCA_013146195.2. Taxonomy (NCBI): domain Eukaryota; kingdom Viridiplantae; phylum Streptophyta; class Magnoliopsida; order Asterales; family Campanulaceae; genus Codonopsis; species Codonopsis lanceolata. The sequence continues at coordinate 49,368,286 of CM028378.1, read as the reverse complement.
AATTATTCTACCACTTCGCTGAGTAATGATAGATTTTTCTTGTTCTATCTGACTAGGGAACTTCCCTTCTTCTCTTTATTTTTCTTGATATTTTGCAAGATCATTCTTTAATTTTTCCATAGTTTCTAGCAAATATTTGTTAACAACAGCTTGTCCACTGTTTGATCCTTCTGACTTTGGAACTTCTTCAATCTGCAGTTGTCCTTGCTTAGGAAATTGTTGAGGTTGTAATGACTTATTTCTTCTCCATGAAAAGTTAGGATGATTCATCCAACCAGGATTATAAGTGTTGGAATAGGAATCATTCCTTGGTCTTTGAGGGTACATGTTCATTGCATTAACTTGTTCAGGATACACAACACTAGAAGGACACAAATTAGTAGCATGAGAATTTAATCCACAAATAGAACATGCTTCTTGGATTTGTGATTGCCAACGTTCGAATTGAGCTTGCATATCTGATTTTTCTTAAACTTGACATAAACTTCTACTTTTACCTCTTGTACTTTTCTATTGAGAATTTGCACTTAACATCTCAAGCAAGTTTTCTAATGCAGCTGGTGTCATTCTATTAATAGAACCACCGGCTGCACTATCAACCATAGTTTGTAATGCAGGCGAAAGAGCATGATAAAATTGAGTTACTAGCACATCTTAAGATAGATTATGATGGGGACACATGATAAGTAAATTTTTAAATCTATCCCACGCTTCATGAAATGTCTCTCCCAGTTCATTTTGAAAAGACATAATTTGTTTTCTATATTCTGAAAGAGGTGTATGTTGATAAAATTTACCCATAAACAAATCATATAATTAAGTCCAGGTATAAACACTTCTAGGTGCTAAATTCATAAACCATCTTCTCGCTGCATCTTTTAATGCACATTGAAAATATTTCATTTTTATTTGATCTTCAGTTAAACCTCCTAACGGAAAATTTTCAGTCATGAATTCATATTCCTTAACAAAATTTACTGAATATTTGGATGGCAGTCCATGAAATGAAGGCAACATATTATAAAAATGACCTTTGAGTTCGAAATTTCTTACCGCTTCTGGTAAGAATAAACATGAAGGTGTTGCATTCAACATGGGACGACCATAATCACTTATAGTTCTTTGATTGATTATTACTTCCATATTTTTATCAACAGGTTCTTCCCTTCTTTGATTCACATTTACCGGAGGAACCGAATTTTCAAGATTGTTATTGTTATCAATTGGAGGATCGACCAGAGGATCCTCTCGATTCAACTGTTCTTGATTAACAGGTTGGTTTTCCAGATTATCAGGGTCTTCCTGATTCTTTCTAAGATTATTTATATTTTGATTTAATTCTACCAGCTTAGGATTTAGAGATTTACGGCCGTGCATAAAATAAAAGCAAATAAAACAAATAAAAACTAACAACAAAGAATAAATAAATAAAATGCTTTTATATTTTTTATTTTTATAAAAACTGAATTTAAAACAACGTTACCAACAAACTAACTATGCAAACTAGCTTGTCCCCGACAACGACGTAAAAAACTTGATCGTGTCTTATTTTAATTATTTCCTTGCAAGTGGACAAGACTATCGTAGAATAGCTTGGGAAGCAAGGATCGAATCACAGAGACAAGAAGAATATTGATGGCAAGAATATCGGTAGCAATTTTAAACTAAGGGGAGGTTTTTATTTATTTTATTTAAACTAATTATTCTACTAAAACAGTAAATCTTAATAACTAGGCAGCAATCACAGCTGTAAAGATCTTATGGAAGAGAGAAATCTAGAATTATGGTTTCACTTGCATCTATGCTATTGCTTATTTAGATAAAGTATCATTCAATAACTTGGGTTCGTTCACGAAAGATAGATATAGCTTGTCAAATTATCGTTCAGTCTCCATCTCCAAATAATTCATCCATTCTATATCCTAACCACAAGAACATATGGAACCTAACTGTCACTTAGGTCATATATATATGAACTTGGCCCTAACTTATCACTCTCGTGCATCGATAGGTTCAATTTATCATGATGGTGAGCCAGTGTATGACATATTCATATGGCCGTACAGGTATCCGCACCTCTAGGCCTTTATTAGTTGCGATTCCATTCATTTGGTCAAAGCTAGACAATAAAGGGGTTGATAAACACCATGATTAATAAGAATTGAATGAATAAAAATATATATTAAGTCATAGATTCTATACAAGTTACCTCCCAACTCCTAGATTAATGGACGGTTAGTTCATCCTTAAAGATGAACTACGTACACAACGAGATGAAGGAATACATGAATCGATCTTTAAAAATTGTAATTCCAACGACTAATCTACGTAATACAAATTAAAATCTATGCTAGAGTTGTTTCCTAACTCTTTCTAGACGTCCTTAGGCTTTGGCTACCGTCCTTTATTTATACCAAGGTGTTGTAGGGGAATAGGAGATTCAATCTAGGTCAAAGACCCCGTAAAGTCGGTTCTGGACACCTTGCGGCCACATGAAGATTTCACCTTGCGTCCGCAAGGGTCTTGGACGGGCTCTTCTACTTTCTGCCTACCATGCGGAAGCAAGGTTTTTTGGCCTTGCGACCGCAAGGTCTCCAGTTTGTCCTTTTTGTCTCTTTTCAACTGTTGCACTTTACACCCTTCCTCCAAATCTTCACTAAAAGCTTCATAAATCCCAAAAGTTCACCTAAAACCCTGAAACTCACAATATAACTCAAAAACACATATTAGTAGCCAAAAGCCTCATGGAATCGCTCATTTTAAGTCACAAAAGTACCCGATATAGACATATAAAATACGTCTATCAGTATCTACTACTATGATTTACCAATAAGTTATAATCAATTGTGATTATTTATAAAAATAAATTTTGTTTTGATATTATAATTCCGGATACGATGAAAGAGACGGAAAAGTTTCAAATACAGACAAGTCATATATGAAGATTTCCATAGCATGTTTTTTTATAATTAATTGTGGTTATATTTTATTTTGTAATTACATGTATTTAATGAACATGATTTTTATAGCACATTTGTTCTTATTCCAATGTTATTTTCACATTTTAATTAACCAGTAAATTAAGTATGCACCAAAAGAGATTTATATTTACAGATTTTCATTGTGTGACTACTCCTATTAAATGCTACATAGAAACTTGGTATTTTCTACCACGTGCATATTTGCACATTTTCAATAAATTTTGAGAATTATGTAATCAATTAATCAGATTTGTGTTTTCAATGCATGCTAACTACTATATAATAATACTAAAAGATGACTTTCCTTTTTTAGAAAATATATTTTAGCGGGATCTTACCGCTTTCAAACTACCTAGTTTATATATATATATATATATATATATATATATATATATATATATATATATATATATATATATATATATATATATATATATATATATATCTATATTATAAAGAAGCTAGGTAATTGACTAGGGCTATTCAGAGGTCAGGATTTAATTTTTTTACTATCATCCTACGACTGTCATTTATTTGGGTAACCTCCTCTTCTGGGTTTCCTTATACTGTTAGAATTAAGTTTCCTTATAAAACAACTAGGTAATTGACTAGGGCTATTCAGAGGTTGAGATTAAATTATCTTTAAAAATTTAACGGTTGAGATTCACCCTCACATTCACATGTGTGAGTAGTTATTCATTTTTAACCCCCTACAATTAATTTTATGAGTAGTCACATCTCTTTCTTCTCCCTATATTTTATCTTCATATTACAAAGTCGCACCCTGCGATTAATCTTTTGAACAATCACCCCTTATAAAATATCAGTCCTTCAACTATCACTTGAAGCAATGTACCCCTCAATTGTATTTTTTTAAATAGCACCTTCTATTTAGGTACAGTCATTTGAATTGACGAAATCATATATACTGGCAAAAAGATTGAGCAAGTCAGTTGAATTTTGATTTGTATTGGATTCTTCAAAGTTTTTAGGCATTTTTTGCAAAAAGATTTCATCTTTACTGATTAAAAATGAAAGCTTGGGTTCCTTTTTTTCTAGCTTTCTGTCTTTAACATTGGCTTCATTAATTTCTCAATTCCCCTAGCTAGCGAAAAGAAAGGCACAATCCTTAACATACTGTTAAAGTTTGTCATGGAAATTACAATTGAGGTATTTCAGATATTGCTGCGATTGTACACCAAATATTGCTGAGGTATTTCACTGATATGATTTATAAATTCGGCAGGAGGGTTTATTATCTTACCACGTCTGTGAGGGAATGATCTTCCCCAAAGGATTGGGACATAGCCTAAGTTGATTAGAAATGAATTTATTTAACTTAGTTATCAAAAAAAAAATTAGTTAATACCTTTTGGTACTGCCAATGTATGGTTGCTGCTTTTACTTTTATATTTTTCCAGCCATTCACTCCTTGGGACGTATATGTTTGGCTCCAAATGCTTACAAATCACAAACGAAACTATTTCAAAGAGACATTTACATTGACCCCTGTGCATGTGCATTCATTTTTGAATTGAGTCATGTGCATTCATTTTCATTTCTGAATTGAGTCCTGTGCATTCATTTTCTTTTGTGTGTGTATGTGTTTGTGGGCTGCCTGATTCCCTGAATTAAGTCCTGTGTATGTGTTTGAAAATCAGTTTCGTTTTTAATTCTTCCAAGTTCGTGTTTGAGTTTCTTTCTACAGAGAGCTGCTCCCATAGTTGAAAATTAATCGTCCCGTCGCCGGTTCCCATAGTTGATGGTCATCTAAGGTATATTTATTTCAATTTTATATTTCATGCAAATGTTGATATGTGTATATGTATATGTATATGTTACTATGTTTATGTATCTGTTGATGTTGGATTCTGGGAATAAGTACATACAATTTTATTCAAGTTCATAAAGTCAACCAGCTAGAGAGCCTTTCGCTTTTGCTCCAACCTCGGTGAAATCATCCTCGATCACTTTTGAGTTTCCGAGTCCCTGAGAGAAACATGACTAAGTCATCACATTCCTCATTAAAAGATTCCATTAATGCCCCTTCAATCCTGAACCCATGGAGACAGATCACCTAGAACAGTTACCCAAACTTTGTATATGCAATTATAGTTATTCAAATACTTCTAAATACTATTTGAACCAAGATCATCAAGAGCACTTGCCACATACTCTCTCCGTCCCAACATTTGCTTCTATAGATTTCCTTTATATTGGACAAAAGTTTTTTTTTCTTTGGTATGAAATGAAGTGTTAGACAATTATCATACCTTCAAAAATAAGAAAATGTTTGAATAATTATGGATATTGAAGCTTAAAATTTAGAAAAACAACTCTTTTTTTTAGACAGAGGGAGTATCTGATATGCAATCATAGTTGTCAAAAAGAGACTTATACTATAAACTGAAATCTCATGAATCAAGAGAAGTAAAAAAAAAAGGATGGTGAAAAGTACCACTACATATGGAAAGCTCTATTGTGGTACAAAAGGTAAAATGGAAAACTAATCGACCTGGGGGATTCAAGTTGATAAGAATATAACTAAATTATGAACATGGTCATATCGATTTAGCTCCAATTATAATACAACCTATTCGCCTATACATAAATAGATCCCCAAAGGATTTTGAATATACAATTCTAACAAGTACTAAATATGCAAATAATATCCTTGATTCAAAAGCACAAATGTACTAACAAGGCATAAAGTTGCCAACTTGCTACGAAATCTATGAGCACACAGTTGGTAGAGATTAGTGTCACACAAACCCCCCCCCCCCTTCTCAGCACAAATTAAAATCAAAGGGATACAAGAATAAGAAAATCCAAAATTGTCTTAAAACAATGAAAATATTCTTCTAAACTCTACTGATAGAAAAATCATTAAAGACCATGAATGAGAGGAAACAATAAGCAGGTGCAAACATAAAATGAAGTGAAAGCCAAATTGATGGCTTTGATGGTGAGAACCAAATTTTCAATTTATTCCTTCTATTTTTGATGAGTTTTTCCTAACAGTTTTCTTTGAGAATTTTCATGTTTTTGTTAACTATATTGATGTGGGGTTTTCTTTTTGCTACAAACGGGTCATTATGGCGGTGACAGCCGTGAGACTTTGGAGGCTTTGAGTGCGAATCCTGAAGGTGGTGGGTGGTCTAAAGAAGACGAGATTCTTGATGATAAATGGGTAGCAGAGTAAGAAGAAGGGTAGGGAGAAGGGGGCACATTCTGCAACTGGCCATTTGGAAGGAGTTAAGTGGGAAGTTTTGGTTGTGAATGAACCTGTTGTTAATGCGTTTTGCTTGCCGGGTGGGAAGATTGTTGTGTTTACGGGGCTGCTCAAGCAATTTCGAATTGATGCAGAGATCGCTACAATAATTGGACATGAGGTAAAACAATGGCGATTGTTTGGTTTTGTGCGGTAAAAAGAGGGAGGGCTTTTGCTAATGTCTTTTTTTTTTTTTTTTGGAAATGCCATAATAGGTTGCACATGCAGTGGCCAGACATTTTCAACTTTATTTTTTTCTTAATCACATAAATTTTTTTTTGAATTTTTTTTTCTGTGATTATTTGGAGTAGTCACATAATTTCCTAGAATGAACTGTAAAAGAAATAAGAAACATAAATTGGGTTATTTTGTATTCATTGCTTCCAAATAATTGGGCTAGGTCGCAATCCGTTATAACCCAAATGTAAGTTTATAATTTCAATCAGTTCAATCGAAAAATAAATTTTCAACATTATTTTTTTCTTAATTACAGAAAAAAAAATTTTTGAATTTTGTTTTCTGTGATTATTTGGAGAAGTCACATAATTTTATAGAATGAACGGTAGAAGAAATAAGAAACACAAATTGAGTTGTTTTGTATTCATTGCTTCCAAAAAATTAGGTCGGGTCGCAACCCGTTATAACCAAAAAGTAGGTGCAATCGGAATAGTCTATGCTCGAAAAATTGGGTTTAGAATTTAGTTTTAACTTTTTGAGGTTTTGTAGAAAGGAATCTTATGACAGTTTTGTTTCGTTTGGATATTGTAAAACAATTCAACACTACAACCTTCCTCTATTTTAATATTAATTAGTCATTAATATAATAAAGATTATATATTAAATTGATAATCTTGGACAAATTAAGCATAATGGTTTTGAATGAATAAGTTTCATTGTTTTTTGATCAAGGTACTTTTCGAGTTATTAATTAAAGTATACTCCCTCCGTCTCAATATGAGTGTCTTTTTTTAGTTTTTGCAAAGACAAAGGAAGTTGACCTTTAGGCCATTTTAATACATGAATACCCTTGGTGTCTATGTTAAAAAAAGTTTGTATTTTAATAAAAGATTATTAATTGTATAAGGGCAAGGTTGGTTGTCCCCATCAAATTTGTAATTTTATTTCTATTAATAAAATCTAACAAGGTACCGTCCACGTTTCTTTAAAAAAAAATTACAAATAAAAGTTTTAATTTTTTTCTTCACCGTTGAATGATCATAATGTTTTAATTGATTATCGAGAGGTCTTCATTTTTAATTTATTATTTTAGACTCTTTTTGTAATATTTTAAAATATATATTGATTTATTTAAATATTGATACCTTCCAATACTGACTTCCTTCCCTACTCGCGCCGTGCCATGGGCACGGGCACAAAGACTAGTATATATATATAGATCCTTCCGTTGCAAAATAAATATTCTTCGCTCAATTTCGGGATGTCATAAACTAATCCACTCCTTTTTCCTTTTTTGAAAAGTTTTTGAGTCAATTATTTAATGTATCCTTCTTATTTTTAAGGTTTAAAAGTTATTAAAAATATGTATATTTGATAGTGGACAATATATTTAGCATAATTAGTAAATACACTAGTAGTATGCATATTTATACACACATACGGATAATAAAAAAAAATACTTTCATTTCAAGTGCTCGAACCAAACTTAATTAAAATACTTGAGGGAGTAACACATTTTTATTTAAACTAGTTTCATTATAACATTTAACTTTTTTTTTTCTAATTTAATGACTTTTTTCTTGTTGTACTATTGTTAGATAATTTAAAATATTCACCAAAATAACAAATAAAATAAAATAAACAACTTGTTATTTTGTAGGAGAGTAATAATGTTAATGTCTAGTTTTTATCATGAAAATCATTAAAATATACTTGTCAACCTGCATTATTATCATCAAGTCACGCATCATTCACAACCATGGTTATTGTGTTCACAAAGATGTTGGCATCTTGACTTAACTAGCTTATGAAACAGGTAATGTGTGAATGAATAGAACATAAGCATGTTTCAAATACGACTGCTAAGAAGACAAAATGAAATCATTGAATTAAAGTGGAATGAGGATCAATTGTTACTACATAATGAACATCGTACAAAGCAATGTACAAAATCAATGCAAACAAACAAAACAACCCTACTTCCTACTTCTTTTATCAAACTTTTAAGCATCAGACGGAAGTCTAGCAGAAGCTTACAAAATTTTGCCTGCTTCAGTTTACCCAGTTGCCTGTTTGATAAATGCTATCTAGTTCTGGTCCAGTCATGTTACTGCCTTAAACATGGGCATAACACCACCAAGAAGATTCTGAAATCACTCATATCTCCCACTTCATTTTCATTTCAATCCTACAGGGATCATCTTCACCGCCGCAGCAATTGGCATGCCTAGGAACCCAAGTGCAACACTTGCGAACCACTGCTGCTTCGTAAGAGGGTGAGTGTTTGCGAAAGTACCCAAGAACTCTATGATAATAACTTGGAAGAGGACCGTGCAAGACAGTACAGCCACAAACACGTAGTTCTTCAGTATCCCTTTGAAGACATTTATCTTCTCCATCTCTCTGGAGCTAACCTCATTGAAAACCTGCATGGAAGAAATAAGTCCCAGAGTCATTGGTCATTGTCTGATGGATAGGATCAAAGTACAAGGTTCTAAACCTCGGATAGGTTCAGATCTGAATGGAAGCAAGAAAAAAAAAAAAAGAAAGAATATTTTTGTCATGCTGCCACTTGAAGAGTTCCTCTTCCCTCTTTTAGAATGTCACTCAGCCCACCTAGCCCCGACTTCACAAATCCATGATGCTTCAACTTGAACTCAGTTTATTAAATAAGGAAGTTGGATACCCTTGAACATAATCAAAAAATAAAAAATAAAAATATTAACGAAGAAAGAGCAACCTTCAAAGTTGCGTCACAAAAGTTGTCTTATAACATTGGTCCTCGAGTCTAATTCTTTTCTTTTATATTAATTTAAAGTAAGAAACGAAACGTTGAAACTAATTCCTTGTACCAGTGCCTTTAGCTAACTTGAACTTCAATTGATTTAGGAAACATTTTACAAACCAGTCATATCTCGGATTCAGAAGCAACTATAAGTTCATATGAATGAGAAAGCTCCCAATGAAGTTCTAAAAAATACTCCCTCCGTTCCGGACATAAATTATGGCATATAAGAATCATTTTATTACACTATTTACTAATGAGCTACTAAAAGTGTCATTTTCTTAAAAAGTTTGACTTTCAAACGGGGACTCTTTGGCCGGAACGGAGGGAGTAAATGTTAATACTCCGTGAAAATAACTAGCTGTGCCTGATCTGAGATGAGTGAAGCATAAATATCAACCTCATTTATAAAAATGACTATCTAAACAAGCAGAAGGCATGTATTTAATATCAGCAAGGTTTCAATTTCACAAAGACAAACGAGTAATAATGCATGCACACGTATGATTTACCTGACAAAAGACGAATGAGTTAAAAATAAGTGTGTTAAGAATCAAATCAGCATCAGACCCATCAAGATGAAAGGCTGCTTTTCCTGCTGTCTGAAGATACCATATTATGACAAACTGATACGATGACTGCCCTAAGATATTCCTCCACATAACATTGCTGATGAAGTTTCCTTTCCTTCCAACTGGTAATCGCTTCATTAAGTCATCAGTAGGAGGTTCAGTAGCTAGTGCAAGTGCTCCCAGGGTATCCATGATCATGTTGACCCATAGAAGCTGAACAGCAGTGAGTGGAGCATTTCCTGCAAGCATCCGGTTTTAAAACAAAGCGAGATAAAATTATATATAATTAAATATTTCCATGTGACAGACCAAGGAAAAGGGAAAAAAAAAAATCATATATTGATTCGAATAGATTTGGTGTATGCTTACCTGTTAAACAGGCGGAAGAGAAGTTCACAATTAAAGCAACCACATTCACCGTCAGCTGAAACTGAACAAATTTTTGAATATTTATGTAAACTGAGCGACCCCATTTAGCCACGGTCACAATTGTGGAAAAATTGTCATCTAAAATGATGACATCAGCACTCTCTTTAGCCACCTGAAAGTTAGAGCATCTTAATATACATTTCATAACAATGTTTTGAATAGACAGTGAATCTTGAAAACAAATGGAGTAAAATTACTTGTTAGAAGGATTTACAAATTGCAAGAACAGAGGGGTCAATCCAGATGAAAACAAAAAAGACAATCAACCGTAAGGCAAAAGTGAGAAATATAATTTTCAAACTACAGCCTAAGTCACCAAAGTGCTTCATGCATTAATTCCAACACTTTCTGGTGAGAGATTCAGGATTTTATCAGGTCTGATAAAGGGATGACTCGAGACTCCAGCCCCTGTAATGTTTGGGAACGGTCAAGTACACTACTTTACTCCAGCAAGCTCTAAGTCTCTTACTGTGGCTTGAACATGTGACTGTTTTAGAACAGTTTAAAACAAAAATCAAGAGAACTAACCCTATAACTATGTAAGAATAGGTATGGAAACCCATCCTACGAGTGTGGACAGATGACTGGGGAAGAAGAAGGGAGGAACAAGAGGCCTTCTAATGGATCAGCCACGCCCACAGGTAAAAATGGTTAAAGCCTCAATGAATTAAATTAAGGGCAGATGATCATTCTGTATGGAAAAGAAAGCGTATAATAGGAAACATCAATTTTACTACTAAGCGAACAACTTAGCAATTGATTCTTATGTCAAGGATCATTCACCAACACATGTCCCCAAGGACATCTTTCTAGTTCCTAAGCCCCTAGAATTGTTCCTTGTTGAGAAGAACGTGATAATTTCGGGAAAAGTTTTAATTTTAAAAAATAAAAAAATAGGACACCAGATCTAGAAAAAAATAGCAGTCTATAAACTTCTAATCAACCATATAGCTAAAGCCGGATATTAGTTTCTTTTTTTATATAGGTAAGTATGACCCCTTGTTGGTATGGGGATTGGAACCAAGGACCTCAAAGTCTTTGCGTGAGTGTCCTTGCCAACTCGATCTTATTGTTTCTGTCTTTTATTCTTTTCATATAGGCATATAGGCACTTTAAGACACAACCAAGGGGAAGTGAGTTGCACAAAGCATTAATGCTTGCAATCAAATCATTCCTTCCCTTCTAGGAGTGTCACTTTTGCTGTCACATAATAATTTAAGAAAGTCAACTTTTTCTTACAAAACTCTAGTTTCCTTAAGTTATTTCCAAGATACCACTTTTGGAAATAATATGAGTCCTTTCATTACTTGTCTAGCCATAATCCATGAAGCTACAGATAAACAAGTGTACTCTCACTTCTAAAACAGTGGCATTTATGTGCAATCAAAAGAAAGGAAAAGGCAAAGAAATCTTGACAACCATCAAGGAAAGGGAGGAGTAGACTTGTAGGGTAAGATAGTTTATTGGATAATCATAAAGCAACACTAACGGATCACCTCAGTGCCTGCAATGCCCATTGCAAGCCCAATATCTGCTTCATGAAGCGCTGGAGCATCATTTGTACCATCTCCTGTCACAGCGACAACCTCTTCAAATGTGGTTCTTAGGTGTTTCACGAGTGTATGCTTATCCAATGGTGAAGATCGAGCCATTACCTGCAGAACAATCTCATGGTTACACACTACAAAGTATACAGTGGGTTGAACTGCTTTATGATAAAATGATATTAAACTCAACAATGGTCTATTAGATCGTGTTCTCTTTTTATGCTTATGTTGTCGATTTATATATGTCCTGCTTTTGCCAAATAAGAGGTGTGCATTCATAGTTATATCAAATCAAAAAAAAGAAAAAAAAGAAAAAAGATCCACTTTGTAAAGAAACTGGAGTCAGGAGTGTGGTCTTTCTAAAGTTTTCTGTTTCTTTTTCTCCTTATGAACCACGGTGAAGTTCTGAGAGAAGACAATTCAAGTACTCTGTTAAACGACCCTGGTCAAATTAAAGTCCTTTGTTCCAAATGCTCAACTACAACCCCAGAGCACCCTATAAGCACCAAATGTAGTAATAGGAATGTGGAAGCACCTGTAGTCTTGGAATAAGTTTATGCAACTCCTCCTCACTTTTCTCCCTGAACTCTGGGCCTTCAATGACTATGCCCTCATCAGTTAGAATTCCACATTCCCTAGCAATTGCCTTTGCTGTGTTTATGTTGTCTCCAGTAACCATCCGCACAATAATACCAGCTGATTTACAAACTGCAACAGATTCCTTCACTCCAGGACGAACCGGATCCTTGATACCCACAATCCCAATACATGTATATCCCCCAAAAAGAACTTCATCTTCCGTACAGAACTCACTTCCCAGGTCCTTGTAGGCAATGCAAAGAGTTCGAAGAGCTTCACAGGCTAACTTTTCAATTGTATCTTGCAGGTGATTCATTGATGTTTCATCGAGAGGAACAACCTCACCGCTGGCATCCAAGAACTTGTCACAAGCAGCCAATATTATTTCAGAAGCGCCTTTACAGTGGGACCTGAAATTTCCTCCAGGAAGCTCTATAACTACCCCCATGCGCTTCTTCGACGAATTGAATGGATCGACTTTAACTAGCTTTGATGCTTGTCTCACTGCTTGAAAATTGCCACCAAGCAAGAGCCCAAATTCCAAAATAGCGGTCTCAGTCGGCGTGCCAAGAATCTCAGTTTTGTTGTCCGCAGTCTTAACTACCTCTCCACCTGTATTGTTAAAGATCGATTCAAGTAGAATTCTGACGGCAGTATCAGGGATAGTAGAGCACAAAGTAGAAGTGTCCTTAGAGCCATTCACTACCTTGACTTCTCCGCAGAGGCAAGCTTTAACAACTGTCATGTGGTTGGTAGTCAGTGTCCCAGTTTTGTCACTACAAATAGTTGTGGCAGATCCCATGGTCTCACAAGCTGCCAGATGGCGGACAAGAGCTCTGTCATTCATCATCTTCTTCATGGCAAATGCAAGGCTCAGTGTGACAGCTAAAGGCAGCCCCTCAGGCACTGCAACCACAACAATTGTAACTGCAATAGCAAAATATTCCAGCATTTCAAGAGCATCATCTCCAGACCAGCTCCAGTGAGAACCCTCTTGGATCTTGCGGATAAACAATGCTTGCACCAAAACAGCAAAGGTAATAACAGCGAAAAACAGCCCAATCTTCCCTATAATGGTTGCAACTCCATTTAGCTTGACCTGCAAGGGGGTTTCATCATCTCCTCCTTCACTAAGAGTCGCCATCAATTTACCCCATTGAGTTCTCATGCCAACAGTAGTGACAACCATTTTGCATGATCCATCCTGAACTTTAGTTCCAGATAGGAGAAACGGATTATCAGCACTCACATTAATGGGCTCACTTTCTCCTGTTAAACTTGATTCATTTATCAACAAGGAAAACCCTGATGTAAAAAGCCCGTCAGCTGGGACCTGATCCCCAATAGCAAGATGAACAATATCACCAGCAAGTAGATCATATATTGAGATCTTCTGCCTGCAGCCATTCCTAGTAACCTGAACTGTAATCTTCTTTTTTTCTTTATCCAAATCCTTAAACTGTAAAGACTGTTTGTAGTCACTTGTGGCAGTGACAAACACCACCAACAGGATGCTTGCTACAATTCCAAGCCCATCATGGGCACCCTTTGGCCACCCTTCCGTTGTTATGCCAACGATCAGCGACACAAAAGCACATACTCCAAGTATCATGAGCGTTGTGTCCTGGAGAGCTTCCCATACATAAACCCAGAAACCCTTGAGTGGGCTCTCAGTGAATTTATTAATTCCATAAAGTCCTTTTCTTCGGTTAATTGAATCCTCGGAAGTAGAAATCCCATTTGTAGTTGACGTGGATAGCTTGTTTACAATGCCCTCAACCCCATCATGAACTTTAAGTTTCTTCAAGTTACGCCCTTCAACAATGGAACCTAACTCATCAGCATCAATGTCAAAACCAGCAGCTTTGACTTCCTCAGGCACAACGTAAGTAATACCTGGAGGCATTCAGAGAAAATCAAAATGACAAGGCCAACAATAATGTAACCCAACAAGTTTTCATACATTGTCGAGATTCGTACCGTGAAGAAACTGAAGAGCAGCATGTGAAACCAAAACCGCAATTCTAAACTTCTCCTACAATTTATGAAAGAACAAATAACCACAAGTCAGGAAGTTAGTCATTCAATCAGTTTAACAGAAAGTCTCGCATGTCTCAGCAAAATGCTCCTCAAAGGCAGCTGAACTAAAGAGCTGATTCTTCGTGCCATTTTACCAGTATCATGGATGTTCTTTTGAGAACACCAGCATCTCTTACTTGCATTTTTGTCCATAAGATCTAGAACCAGCTCAGCCAAAAGGGAAAGCAAAACAAATTTTGTTTTAAGAATACATTAGGGTGAAAGAAATGATGAATGACTTTATGATCCAAACTTCTTTTTTTCTGTTTCTTTTTAGAAGATCAATATTGGTTCCCCACTTACCCCCATGTGACTCCAACCCACAGGCCACAACCTATTTGGTGTAGGTGAAGCGTCTTACCACTAAGTTGCGCTTCATTGTCTCCTTTATGTTCCCAAAATTCATAGAGCAGCTAGATGCATTAATTGGGACTGCTACCAGCTTTTCAGAGTGGGCTCACCCCGTATATTTATCTTTTTTAGATAATGAAGGGCTCACCCCGTATATTATCAGGTGCAAGTTCAGCGGAAAAGTAGAAGAGGATAAATAGAGTTTACGACATGCATCGTTTTGAAGCATGTAAATGTCCTGCGCATTTAAGAGTTTGTTACATTGTATCAAGGCTCAAAAATGTTGTGCATACATGCAAGGTGATACTCGTTAAAAGTAAGTGAACTTCTCGGATTGCCTGATAACAGAATTAACCATAGTCATAAAGTGAGTTTAGCCTCAATCTGTTACCGCTAGTCCCCATATTTATACATTCTCGAAGCTGGAGTTGTGGTCCTGGCTTCCACTTTAGTGGGCCCAAGGAATATATAGCCTTTCCTGTCTTATAAGATGTTCAAAGGATTTTGCGGCAAAGATTGCAAGGTCATGGCAACACTCATTGCCAGGTGGACAGGCATCCACTATGGCTAAGGCCTTCGAGCGTACACAAGGATGAGCTCACTGATTCATCCCAAGAAACGTGGCTTTGGCTTCCCAAATAAGGCATGGAAAACCAGAATTCCATTCTTTCTCAAGTTGGCATGGGAGGAAACCATGATTTCCCAACCCTCTGAGACACCTACTTTAACGGTCTTAGCAGCTAAATAATAGAAATCGAAACAACCGGCATAAGGAAAAGCTCCCTACTCCGTCTCTGGAGCTCTACCATGACTAGGCATATCTTTTGAATGTTGTCATGTCCCCCACCATTTGGATCACCTCTCTCCATCCCAATACCATTTTGAGTTCCCACACTGCAAGAACAACTCTTGGCCGATAATTGTGGCATTTTGACACATACAAACCATATCAACACCCTTTTGGAACAATCAATTTTCTATATTACAATTCTCATAGTAAACCATAAATGGTTATCCATAGAAAAAGATTCTACACCTCTCGCACATTCTCTACGGATCATATAAAGCCATGTCTATTTCTATAACTCAAACAAGTTGGAAGATGATACTAGTTGCCGTTTTAAAAGCTATACATGGAGATAAACAGGACCTAGTACTGAACTAATCTCAAAGCATTTGTTCAACGTCTTCTCGTATTTATTTTCATTGCTGCTGAAAATACAATCGTCTTTTAAAGCGCAGTAAAAGGACCAGCAGACCGCCCACCAACCAATTTTTAAGTTGATTCAAGAGAAATTATATGCATATCAATGTTTCGGCTTCCTAATACTACAAGCTCTCATGAAAGTATTGAGGTCAAAAGGCAAATAAAACCTAAGTTCGCCAAAGGAGGAAATCTATTGATCATGTTACTTGAATTAGAAATCATTGCACCGAAAATCTTACTTCCCATAACCAGTTTTAGGGAATAACACAAAGCAAATTCAACAAACCTTGTCCCAGCAGAAAATCCAAGAAGATGCCAGTTATGGTGGTAGTCTTGTTGTGACGCTGGCTATGACAAACCTTTTCAATCACATTTGTCTCTTCCAATAGTTGTGTCCTTATTAAAAAGGTGTCACTTCGATTTAAAAGTTGCTTTTCTCTCACTCTCACGATGCATGCGTCTAAGGGTTAGCACTTCAGTTATATATCCCAACACCAGCTACATAAGGTTGGTTACTTCTTCTTCTTCTTCATTCTCCTATGCTTTTTCAGAGCAATATTTCTTTTTTAAGTGACAAGCTATCATAATATTTATGACTATCTTGATTCATGCCAGTTTTGATAATTCAAGACCTATAAATATTAAATAGTACTCAAGTACAGAGTGCTAATATTTGCAGTTCGGAAGTGCATTATTCCGCTCCATCGCAATCATGTTAAAATGTGGAACACAAGTATGCACTTTGTAACAGCAATGGCCACTGGTGCATGGTTGTACGGTTGTTAGTGTAAATTATTTGCAAGTGATTTTCTCTCCCAATTAATATATCTATTTAAACTATCTCATCAGTGCCTTCAATTCAAAATCTAATATTGCTTATCAATTCAAACCTATGCTTATCTTTAATATCCTCATCCAGTCATCCCCATTGGTTGTAAACTTCAGTGGCGTCATTACTTACCATAGATTCAATTTCCGCCAGGAAACGAGAAATGGAACAAAATTTAGTCAACTCAACCAAAAAATATTCAATGATCATTGGATTCGTATTTATATAACACGTAATATATCCAGGATTCAAAACTTTTTTCAGTTGACTCTCAGAGATTATCTCAGCAACCAAACAGAAAAACACAAAACAAAATAAGAAAGAGAAAGAGAAATAGAACCTGATTGGATCGTTGAATAGCACGAGCCTCGAAACGCTTGGAGAGATTAGCAGTAAACCGAAACCTACGTTTACGATTCTTAACGACCCAACAGAGCTTCCTCCATCGCTGAAGCGCTTCTTCCGATGAGTTCTTGGGCTTGACCTCGAAGTTCTCGCTCAAATAGCTCTCCATGTTCACACTCTCTTAGTAGTTGGTAACTGAGGAGTTAGATTTCAAAATCACATTCCAACCGATCTCAATGAATGGAAATGGAATATCTCCATTTTTGCACTTGCTGTTTTGGTTAATTAATGGTTAGTGCTTAGTACCAAACTACCAACTAATGACTAATCTGTTGAAAAATAGAAGATGAAGACAGTCGTTGACTGTAGTCACGCACAGAGTTCTACTTATAAACGGAAGCGCAGAGATGTGCGATCTACGCTTGTGAAATTTGAAATCTGAAATCTGAAATTAGTTAGGAGCAGTCAATGAGAGTATTAGTTGAAGATTGGCAATAGAATAGGAGCCTTTGGGCTTTTACTTTTGCTTTTGCTTTTCTAACCTACTCCATAGTGACGAACCGGACACATGCCCCTAGGTTACCGGATGCTGCCCAAACGCTTCTTTTTTTGTGCTGCTACATTTCCGGAAACTCTAGATATTTTCCTAGGAACACTGTTTAATGCAAGGACCTCTTGTACCGTACAACTTTCATGCGCATTGGTCGGTTTATCTACATATTTTTTTTTTCTCTTAAAAATAGAGAATCAATAGTGGTTTCTCACTTACCCCCTTGGTGACTCGAACTCACGACCTATTAAGTTTGTTTATCTACATATTTGTACGGTGTATAAATATGAAAAACACCTCAAAAGAACCACTCAATCTCATTATACCCTTCGTTGTTAAATTTTTCTCAAGTTCATGGATGATGTATCCATTGTAGTAGTTTGCATTGTTTGCACTCTAGCCATGACAGCCGTTAGAAAGATAACCAAAAGATAACAAAAAATTACATTTTAAACTTTATAATGGTAGAAATTATACGACAGAAAAAAAGGAGATCGAACTAATATATACAAATAATACAATTTATATTAAAAAAAATTTACGACATAAAAAATTATACACATATATTAATAAATAAATATTATGAAATTTATAATTTCTAACCCTAGCCCTTAGTATAAATAGTAAACTTATTTTTTTCCGCAATCAGCACCGTGTTGGATTACCAAAATTGAAAAAAAAAAAAAAGAAACCCCAAAAATAAAAATAAGCACAAAAAAGATCAAACATAACTGAGTAATTGACATTTAATTTAATCAAAAGATTGTGCTAGCATTTATAATATGCAGTGTTCTAAAAATCGACCTAGGCACTAGGCGCAACCCGGACGCTTAGAAATCTGGAAAATCGGCCAATTAATCGTCAGGCGCTCTAGGCGTCCAACTGCTGAGTTTATTTATTTTAAAATGTTTTTCCCCATTATAATGTCATTTTGGATTTTTAATTTTTTAAATAAATACCAAATCAAAATTATTGAATTATGTATTGTAAATTTGTAATTTGTTAATGGACCTATGGAGTACTATTCAGCTAATAACTATTTTTTTGTTCTTTTGAACCGTTGAATGATATTAAATTGTTGGTTTTATTTTTGACATTTAAACTAATATTGTAATCATTATTTTTAAATAATTTGGTGATATTTGCCATTAAAATTTTTGAAATTTAATGTTTGTTAATCATGTTATATTAAGAAAAATATTCAAAACAGGGTAATTATGTCTAAATTCTAAGCCCTGGTCTGGCGCCCGTTTAGCGAATTTTAGAACACGAATAATAAAGGCACATGTAAAACTCATTTACATTTTATTATAGTAATTGTTGTCTATTGAGATCAAACTCATATAATATATATATATACTAGTCTTTGTGCCCGTGCCTATGGCACGGCGCGAGTAGGGGAGAATGTCAGTACTGGAGGGTGTCAATATTTAAATAAATTAATATATGTTTTAATCATGTTTCAAAAAAGTCTAAAATAACAAATTGAAAATGAAGACCTCTCGATAATCATTATTTTTAAATAATTTGGTGATATTTGCCATTAAAAATTTTGAAATTTAATGTTTGTTAATCATGTTATATTAAGAAAAATATTCAAAATAGGGTAATTATGTCTAAATTCTAGGCCCTGGTCTGGCGCCCGTTTAGCAAATTTTAGAACACGAATAATAAGGGCACATGTAAAACTCCTATTTACATTTTATTAGAGTAATTGTTGTCTATTGAGATCAAACTCATATATATATATATATATATATATATATATATATATATATATATATATATATATATATATATACATATATAAGTTTAATATCAGTGTTAAGCACACACACAAAAATTAAGTTTACTATTTATACTAAGGGTTATTGTTAGAAACTATAAAAGGATTAATATATAATTTGGTCCCTGAACTTGTCAATTTCAATTTATATGGTAATTGATGTTGAAACTTTCCTATGGTGGCTCTTCAACCCAACTTTGGGTTTCATGTTAGTCCCTTGTGGTATTATCTTTTGATGGAACGTTAAAAAAATTACGAACTAACAATTTTACCCTCACTTGAACTGAGTAAGATGTCCACCTAGAATTAATTTGGGCGGGAAGTGAGATGGAAAAAAAGAAAACTATTTTGGAATAAATCTCAGATCTGGAAAAAAAAATGTCTTCCATTATTTCTCTCTCTCTCTCTCTCTCATCATTCATAGGGCCGGCCCTGAGCATAGGCTCACTAGGCAGACGCCTAGGACCCCGATTTTTTACACCAAAAAAGGGCCCCCTAATCTCATTTTCTACTTAATAAATAAATAACAATTTGATATGGATTATTATTTTGTTAATTAATCAATAGTTTAAGTTTTTAGATTTTGTTTACTCTCTATGTCCCAAAATTATTGTCATGTTTTCATTTTTTGAATGTCACAATTTTTTTTGTCTAGTTTAAAAGTTTTTTTTAAGACAACACTTTTATCGTTTGATTTTTAATTGTTCCTCCTACTTTAATTACGAGTCACATGAATATGGACTTTAAAGAGAACTATACATCATACCAATATTAATAATGAAGTCAATTGTTTTTCATTAATCAATGTGTCGGATCAAACAAAACAACTTTGAGATGGAGGGAGTATTTTTTTATTGTGAATAATTTTGTGTTTAAATATTTATTAGTTAATGTGTCTATGAAAGTGTATCGTTTATTGATTTCTTTTTTTCAAATGCTTAACGTTTTGTTAGCTTTTAAGAGAAATTAAAAACATGAATGTGAGAAGAAAAAAAACAAAACGAAAAACAATTGATATGGTCTCGAACCAAAACTTTTAATATTTTAATATATATATTGTTGGGACCCCGTTTATTGAATTTGCCTAGGGCCCTCAAAATCTCAGGACCGGCACTGAGATTCATTCACTAGGGATTTGAGAAGGTATCTGAAAAACTAGATTGAATCACTAAAACTCAAAGAGACATGAAATAATCATGAAGATACATCAGAACCTAGAGTTGAACAACACGAGTGACGGGGTGAAACTACATAAGAAATTTATATGCTCTCGACTGCAAATAACCAATTATTGAAAACTAACAATTTACAGCAATTGTCCCCAAATGTGATGAATCCCAACTTTAGAAACCTATAACCTATTGTTCAGACCTTGTTTCGGTTACCCCTGCTCCTGTTCACAATTTCAGACCAAGGCCATATGCCATACCTCATGGTTTTCCCTTTTGGGAACAGAAACTATCTTGTTGCTACACTAGCTCAATCACTAATTATAATCCAAGGTAACAAAAGGCTTGGTAAGAATTAAAACCAATCTACCTGAACATGATAAGGATATGAAATTGCCATTCCAAACCCACCCTCCACCATTTTCCTAGGGTAAGAGAACTCCTTTAATAAGACTTGTTGACCCTCTGTCTGGAATCTGGATCCATTATTATCTAAAACTGCAGTAGAAGAATAAAGCCTTTAAGGATGTTTGATATAATTCAAATTTTGCATTAAGAAGTCTCAGGTGATACTTTAAATTAAGACAGATATACCAACAACCGCATCTTGAATGAGACCTTAAAACCATAAAATACAAAGTCAAATTTGAGTCACTGAATTAAAACTGATTTTCAAGAATGATTTTCTAAAATGGTAGCTCAGTAACCATATTACCAAACACATTTATTCTAACCCACTAGGCTTGAAGATAAAATTGAATCCAACATCAGCTATTACGGGAATTGGATACTGACAGCAGATCCCTATTCAACAGCGGAATAAAAGGATCTATTCAACAGCAGAAGAAAAGGATAATAAAGTTTACTGATCATTTGGATGCACAAACCAATTTGAATTAAAACAGCGTAATTTTATCTAGATGGGGGCAAATTGTATAAATTTTATCTAGGTGGGGGAAAATTATATAATATTACAAATTATTACTCTCTCCGTACCTAAATTATCGTCCTCATTTCCTTTTTCTGTCCCAAAATAATTGTCTAGTTTGAAACTTACCTTTTTAGAACATCACTTTTACCACTTTACCCTTACTTTTTCACCCTACTTTAATTATGAGTCACATACACATAGGTTTTAAAGGAAACTACGTACACATTAAACCAATATAAATAATCAAGTTAATTGTTTTTTTCTTAAACCGTGCGCCGGATCAACTAAAACAATAATTTAGGGACGTAAGGAGTATTATTTTTTAAAAAAAGAAACCTTTGACAAAATTACCCCCAAGTGGGGGCAACTGCCCCTAGACCTATAGGCATGCATCCGCCACTGTCTCCAATGAACTGATCAGTCAGAAGTGAAACACTACAAATGAAAGAACTGCAAACCACACTACATCCATAATGTTTCAACTTTCAGTAATGCTATATAGCCAACCAGTGTTTCCACTTTTCGAAAATAGAAGAAAGAATGAACATAAGAAAGATAGAGAGGAAGCGAGAGAGAAAGACATGGGGATGGAGTTACGGTAAATGATGAGAGACAGAGAGAAAAAAAAATGAAAGACATTTTTTTAAGATTAGGGCTTTATTCCAAAATCGTTTTTCTTGCCCAAATTAATTTCAGGTAGACATCCTACTCAGCTCAAGTGAGGGCAAAATGGTTAGTTTACAAAAAAATTAACGTTCCATTTAAGGATAACGTCACCAGGGACTAACATGAAGCCAAAAATTGGGTTGAAGAGTCACCATAGGAAAATTTCAACATCAGTTATCATATAAATCGGGATTGCAAAGTTCAAAGACCAAATTATATATTAATCAAATTATAAATTTCATAATATTAATTTATTAATATATATGTATAATTTATTTTATGTCGTATAATTTCTACCATTATAAAGTTTAAAAGGTAACTTTTCGTTATCTTTTTGTTAACTTTTAACGACTATCATGGCTAGAGTGCTAATTGGGACAAATGGATACATCAGGCATGAACTTGGGAAATTTTTAACAATGGGAGCATTAGAGCATCCACACTGTTAATTATTCTTACACATCTTCTTAGCTGGGTCCCACTGACACCTACACACTTTTCTCTTCTTATTCACTGAATAATATATCTTCCCATTGTATAATTTTCTTACACATCTTCTTAGCACGATCCCACAAAAAAATATTTCATTTTACAACCCCTCCCCCCAAATTGGTCACACACATGTGTTAGGAAGATTTTTTTTTTTTTTTGTATTTGTTGGAATATGCTTGTTGATAAGTAACTTATCTTCGTGCATATTCCGAATATTTTGATTTGTTTGTTCTCATTATTGTGTGTCATAACAAGAGGTTAAAAGGTCTACGTACCGGTTAGTGTGGCAGCTTGTTTGACAACACATATGTCTTAGGTTAGGTTGTCCTAATCTAGTCCTACCTTCTTGATGATGATTAACAGACTAGCAATTCAGATGCACCAGCACCAGCAGACTTGCTGTAGCATCAAAGATCTTCAAAAGACTCGTCACCAACAGACTTGTCATGAGCGCTAGAGAATATCTTGAAGATTCGTCGCCAGCAGACATGCTATAGTTTGAATGTTCATACTATAACCAGTAACCAGCAGTCCTCTCTTGCAGAAGACTTACTCCTCGGGTTTGAACATCTCACCAGCAGACTTGAATCTGCAAGTGTTACTAAGAGACAAGACTACAGTAGATCAAGAAAAGACAAAAACGTTCAAGCCTCAAAAGTCACTCAAATCTTTATGAAGCCTGACATCCATGATGATGCAAGATCTTCTCTCTCACTCACGTGGTTTGAAAAAGTCAAAAAAATCTACTTTATTGGATAGACCACCTAACAGTGCATCAATTAATCAGACTTATCCTTCAGAGACTTATCATACAGCTGACAGGGTAATAGTTCGAAGATCCAAAGAACAAAGTCTTTTACCCAAACGCTAAAGATCTATCGAACCACATCTTTATCCATCAGTCCTCAAAGACAGATCTCTTAACAGATAAAATCTATCAACGGATCTCAACGACCAAAAACTCCCCAGTCTATAAAAGAAATCCTTCTCTTCAACAACAACAACAAGAGATTAACGAACGAATTTATTCATGAATCAAAGACACCTATAACAAGAACCTCTTCATCAAGAACTGTGAGATCTACAAAGAGATCGTCTTCACCAATGCATCTCATATCTCCACAAAAGATTGTAGCGAGCGAACCCAGACCTTAGCAAAACACTCTATGTGGATTGCTAAGAAGAAAAGTATTTGAGGAGAAGAAGAAATCAGAAATATTTATAGACAGAGATCGGTATCTTGGTCAAGAACCTAGTTCTTGATTTAAGTTCTCCATCCCTCTTCGAAAAACTCAGCCTCTAGCAGAGCTTCAGGACTTTATTCCTAAAGTTAGAGGTCAAGCTCTTGGATCGATTTGAAGATAGATTTTCAGATATTGCCCAAGGAAAATGAAGAGCTATCTGTTTACGTTGCATTCATATCTTCAGATTTGTACTCCATTACAAATGTTGTCGATTGTGCAATGATTAATCATCACAGAAGGTCGAGTGTTCTGCATTCATCCGTTCAAATAACTTTTATCTGAACGACCTTGGAAATTGTCTTCTCATATATGTTTCTCGTTCGCGTCTCCTATTACTCTCTTTACTTAATAATTTGTCTATGAATGACTAAGTAAAGATTAAGGCTTGGAGTGACGAGGACAAAAATTTACATAGATAGTCTAGGTTGATGTATTATGTAATTTATCTTTGAATAAATTCAGAAGTTCTTTCAAATGATTTATCTTTCATTATTCAGTATTTACCTCTCTATGAGCTTTCATAAATTGATTTATCCTTTGAAAAACTATTCTCTAATGATTTCCAAAATCTGCATTTGGACGAAGGATTAAGTGTGTTGTTGTTCTGAACATATATTCATGTACAACCACTTAAAACTTCTCTAAATCTAAGCTTTATATTTTCTACTGCTTAAACTCTTTCAAACAGGCTTTTGATTTATTGGCAGTTCACCAGCAGAGTTCATTACTCGACTAAGAGCAAGTCTGCTGTTCTGTATTACCAGCAGACATGCTCACTGTGTTAACCGCATATGCCGTTAAAACCGACACTTTATGGATTCAAAAAGAAAAGTTTTTAACCAACATCATAGGCTATTCACCCCCCCTCTAGCCTATTTGAGCATCATTGTGGACCAACAATTGGTATCAAAGCCTAGCTCTATAAGCTATATGTCAGGTCTAACCACCTGAGAGTTTGATCATCAATTGCTCACTCCAAATGCATGTCAAAAGAAAATGTTTTTCTCTATCTTATTTCAAAAAACTCTTTTGACAAGGATTTCATGAGAAATAATTTCAAAACGTGTTGTCCCAATTTCGTACCCCTGTTATATGGCATGCCATGAAATATCAAGACCTATTAAAAGGATTAACGAATGTCAAGTTACATGGTTGAAAATGCAAAAAGAAAGAAATAATGCATAAACAATGAACTGCAGGGGTCAAAGTGCCAAAACAAAAAAAGAAAAAGCTGTAGGCGCAGCCCACATCCCTTCTGGGCGCCGCGCCCACAAGCACTATGGGCGTTTACTGGTGCAGTATGCCTTTGGTGCAACTCTCTCAGCATGCGGTATAAGCCGTTGGAGCACAGTTGATCAAACTTAACCGCGAAGGAACCTCGGATCCCAGCCTATAAATAAAGGTTTCCAGCTTTAGAAATTCAGACAGTTCACACAGTTCACGCAGTGAGAAAATTTACACCGCAGTGAGAAAAGTCACACGTGTTCACTTTGAAAAACTATTTTGTTTTCAAAAATCTCTTGAGTTAGACAATTCCTATGATGATTTCTTACTTGAATATGAGAAATTTATTCATGTGACAGAAATACACTTCAATTGACACAATGAATAAAATTTTCTTAGATGTAAAAAACTTTGATGGATGCTTCACTTCAATTGACCTTTGATTCAAATTCTCTTGACATAAAGCTAATGATTGTTATCAATCCAACATCCTCTCGAGAGAAATTTTATAGTTCAAAATTCTGTAACTTCAGAGTGAAAGAATTTTAAAGATTCCTATTTCTTCTTATGAAAAAGGTTAAGAGTCAGAAACTTCATATCATGAAACATTGATTGATCCCTCTGTTATATGATATTTATTTTCTGGAAACTTGGCCTATATTTCAAAGAGTTATTTGCAATCAATTTCTAAGAAAAATGAATTAAGAGAGCTGAAGAAGGGATATTTATCCATCAATCAAAATACACAAGAGAGCTGATCAAGAAATATAACCTTCAAGAAGCTAATTCAGCAAGCACTCCAATGGGAGTTGAATGTCATTTGGTCACTGATGAAAAAGGTAAACCAGTTAATACAACTGAGTACAGAGGTATAGTTGGCTCTCTCCTTTGTTTAACTGCTAGTAGACCAGACATTATGTTTGTTGTGTGTATATGTGCCCGTTTTCAAGCCAATCCAAAAGAATCTCACATGATTGCAGCAAAAAGAATTATTAGATATCTGATTGACACTAAAAAATTTGGTATTTGGTATCCTAGAGATTCATCTTTTAACTTAATTAGATATTCAGATGCTGACCTTGCAGCTTGTAGAGTTAACAGAAAAAGCACCAGTGGAACATGTCAGTTCCTTGGTAACAGACTGATATCTTGGGCATACAAAAAGCAAGCATCAGTTTCTACCTCAACTACTGAATATATTCTTCTTTGGCTGCTCTCAAATCCTTTGGATGAAACAACAACTATTGGATTATGAAATGCAAATGGGAACATGTCCTATTTATTGTGATAATATACGCTATTTCGGTTTCTAAAAATCTGTTATGCATTCTAAAACCAAACATATGCATTCTAAACCATATCACTTCTTAAAAGATCATGTTGAAAAAGGTATGTTCACTTCTTAAAAGATAGAATATGAAAAAGTTCCTATTGAATTTCAATGTTTCAATGTTCGGCTACAAAAGAATATGTTCCTATTGAATTTCAATTAGGCGACATTTTTACAAAAGTCTAAAATCGATAGATTTAAGTTTCTAAGAGGATACTTTGATTACTAATCTTTGGGAATGCTTATAATGTCATAGAAAGATACTTTGGATGACACTCATAGTTGACATTACTCAGCTGATAATTTCCCAACTCTCTATTCATATTCTTCAAGGAAATATAGATGACATTATTGATAATTTCCCACTCTCAAAATTGTCAAAATGGTCGGCCAAGATGGCGACACAAAAAGTGACAACATGTAGTCAACAGCTGACCTCCCTCAACAGATATTGTTCAGCCAATACCTGACATTTCATAAGCTAACAAAATTTGATCAGCTGACAATTCTCTATTCTTTAGCTGACAAAATTTCATTAGATGTCAACACAGTGGCTGACATTATAGTCACTGTTCAGGTAGCCTCTGATCCCTAATTCAAAGCTAATCGTATCTCAGCTGAGATTTATTCTAAAATAATTATAAATCTCCTTATTTATTTCCCTCCTTTTTATTCCTCCTTGGAACTCGCGAAGCTTCCTTGAGAAGCCAAATTGACCTTTCCACTATCCCACCAACTTTGGTGGTTGAAGTGACGTGCATACACAAAACGGCTCATTATTGTGATAATAACCTTATGTCATAAATCACCCCTTTTATCACAAAAACCAAAATTCTGTGTACTTTATCACTACACTCCATATCTTCGCTTTTAAAACTCACTCACTCTTATAAGTATCCGTACTTATAAAACCTTTTTATAAATACTCACCCTTTACAAACCTCGTCCACACTTCTTCTTCTTCTTCCACCCGTTTTCAAACTGTCTCTCTTTCAAACCCTAACCCTAAAATTTTTCAGGAAAAATGGCATCCAATACAGCCGTAGGATGTCTCTTGGACGTTGTATCTCTGAACAACGAACCTATAGGGCTTGAGCTCATCCATCTTTTGACAGCATCTGGATTGATTCGTCTTTTCACCTTCAACATCAGAACCTTCAGTTGTCAATTAACTGAAGAGCTTTTCATGTCTATGGAAGAATCCCCAGCTGACCCCTTCGCTCTTACTGGAACAATCAGAGGAGTTCCTATTGTTTTTTATGCAGAAACTATCTCAGCAGCCTTTCCTGACTTGTCAGATGATGGTTCATCAACCTACACCATTCCAGAAGAGACTCAACAGGCTGGCTGGATCACCATGAGAGGCGAAGTACCTGTAGAGCTTGCCTTTGATAGGCACAAAAATATATTTGCTCCTCTTCATTATGCTCTCGCAACTGTGCTGTATAAATGTCTCATCATCAAGTCGGGTGGACATGACAAGATTGTTGAATCTCAACTCTTTTTAATGGAAGCCATTGTGGAAAACTTTGAAGTAAACTGGTGTGCAGTGTTGGTTGAATGTGTAAAAGCCAATATAACCAAGTACAAGGACAACATGGAAACAGGCAAACCTCGGCTTACTCACCATCTCATCATCAACCAATTCCTTCGATCCCTTCCTTCTCTCCAACATCGCCTTCTGACCATTGGAGACTTAGAGGCTGTAAGAATCAAGAGGTATGTGGCAGCAAACATCAAGCAAGCAAATGCTTCAAGTCAGTTTGGCCTAGAAATTCCTTCTGCACAAATAGGTTGTAGACCTAGAAAAACAAGGACCCCAGCTCTCACCGTTGTATCTTCAAGTCAGCCAGCTGCAGTTGGTCAGCCAGCAGAAGTTGGTCCGGCAGCTGACGCTATTCAGCAAGCTGACATTGGTCAGACAGCTGAAGTGCAAGTAGCTGATATATCTCCAATCCCTGATCCTCAAAGAACCAGAAGAAAAAGGCTGACTTTAACTGCAGAACTTGCTCCCAAAAGGCAGAGAAGAAATCCTGACCTTAACCCAGGTAATTTTGTTCCTTTTTCCCCAACACCAGATATTCCTGCCACTGATCCTACTCCAGATTCTCCTCCCTCAAATCCTAGATCCCCAAACACAGCTCCTATAAAAAAATTTCCTCCTATTAGGAATCCCACCTTCCATCCTAGACACTCATATTATCAAGCCAATCCAGTTCCCATTCCTCCAAATTGGGTATTCCCAATTGATCATCTTCCCTACTTTGTTCAGTTTCTTCTCTCTTTTCTTGAGGAGAAGAAAAATGAAAAACCACATGTCAATCCCATCAAATACATTGACCATAATCTAAAAAGAAGACCCTATGTTCTTTATCCAGTTACCCCAAATTTGTCTCAAGAAGACCTAATAACTAACTATGGGAAGTATTTTGACCCTCTCCCTCTGCTTTGGAATAGATTCTACCTATCCAATGATAGGTTTGTTCATGATGAACTCATATTTCTGGCCTGGACCATTTACAGTAAAGTGCATGAACTGCCAGCCCTTCCACGCAATGATCCATATCTGGTAGGAAGACTTGCTTTGCCAGAAGATGATATGTTGAATCAAGACTGGGAACAACCCTCAGTAGATCCAACCAAACTTGTCAGAATTCAAAGGGCTACCAACAAGTATGTGCAAGATGCAGTCAATTCAGCAAATCAAGCTTATATTGAATTACACAGACACCTCCATGCCAGGAAGAGCTTCATTGAGCACTGCATTCCCTGATGCCTTCACAAGTAACCCTGCTCCTTTGATCTCTGAGCCAATTCCTACAGTTCCTCATGTGATTCGCTCTTCTGTCCCTTTTATTGTCTCCTCAACAGTCTTACCTGTAACTACTTCAGCTGAACCTACATCCACATTCACCTGTACTCTGCAACCTATCTCTCTACCTTCCTTTACTCCTACAGTTTCAGCCTCATCATCAGTTCTTCCAGTCACTGCTCCTATTCCTGCACAAATTCTAGCGTCAGCCATAGCTGTGTCAACCACTCCAAGATCGCTACCCACCGTGTCACCACACCTCTTGTTCCAATTGCCCCTTTAGCTGATGCTATTCCTTCACCAATCCCAGCTGTGTCAGCTATTCCTATCCCTCCAGCTGATCCTTCAGCTGCTATTGTGCTCTCTTCAGCTGACATTGTGGTTCCTTCCCCTACACTTCTTGATGCTGACAAACCAACTTACCCAAACCAGGTTTCACCTTTAATCATTATGCCTAACTTGTCTCTTCACTCCTAGATCTCTCCCTTTGTCAGTCAGTCCTCTTCATGCCCAAAAACCTACACTAGCTGATGATTCTTCAGCTGCTGAATCTGCTCATCAATTTACCGAGGAATCAGTGGAAAAATCTTCTGTAGGCTCCTCTTCTGACTCCTCCAAAGTCTACTTCTGAGGATGAGTCCCTCATTAGTCCTTCTCAACTGGCCTCCAGAAAGGCAAGGAAACAACGAGAAATTGTTTCTAAGGCTCTCCAACACCCCACAGGAAAGAAATTTATCTTTCCTGATATCATACATGACCCTGACCGAGAACCTACATCTCAAGTTCATGCTTACCCTATGTCCACTTTCTTTCCTCCAGACCCTGAGGATGCAGACATTCACACTTTTCAGCTTTTCTCCAGTGTTCCTGGCTCTTCTCACTCTCCTGCTCCAGAACATGCTGACCCTTCTCCACCAGGCACTCTTTCTACTTCAGCCAAGTTGGACCTTCTTTATGTTCATCATCTCCAGATGAAATCAGCCTTCACTCATCACACCAATCAGCTTGCTACCCTCCAACAATATGTTGCCTCCCTTCTTCCTAACCTTACCCAGATAATCACTACTGAAGTCCAGGCTGCCATTGCTGCTGGTGCTCCTAGAGAGGCTTACATGGATGACTAGAGAACTATACTTCTTTATCAACAAGAATGGGCCAACAGGGCTTTCAATGTTGAAGCTACATTGCTTCAAACCATTCAGGAGGAGCGGAAGCAGAAAGCGAGAGTTGATACCTATTTGGCTGAAAACAAAATTCTTAGGCAACGCGAAACCGATGCCATCTCGCCGAATCAAGTCAAGCGAAGCGTAAAAAGAAAAGAGCGATCTTTGGCAAAAATACTGATCTTGAAGTTGAACAAAATGCTAATACTGTCAAGGAATCTGAACCTGAAGCTGATGTTGAGAAAAAAGCTAATGTTGAAAAGGCACCTGAAGCTGAAGTTGGTCCATCAGTTGCAGCTCAAGTTGAAAAGCCCACTGAAGGATCCACATCAGCAGCTGACTGAACCACACACACACACTCTCTCTCTCTCTCTCTCAAAACTTTGAACTTTTAAAACATCTGTTTTTTGTAGTAGACAATTATCTTCTCCCTAGTTTTAATTTCCAGCTACTTCCTTTATATGTTATCTGCTTGGCTTACTAACATCCATTTTGCAAGAACATAAGTATTTTTGGCTCTCTGCTTTCAAGTGAATGGTTTTAAGCAAATAGGAGGAAATTGTTGAATCTTGCCTTAAAATAAAATTTGATTAAAATCATTCCACTTGTTGTCAGCCAAGAACTTTTAAGTTATTTCATTTTGGTCAGCTTGTGATTTAAATTCTTTGTCAGTTACTTGTTTCAGCTGACCATAATGTTTTAGTGTCAGCTTGTTTACCTTATTTACTTGAACATTCCCTTGTACTGACACTTTCTCATTTTGTGTTTTTGGTAGATATTCTGTAAGATATCTTTCCAACAGGATCCCTGTGATCTTGTGAAGATACGTATACATTGCCAAACACATTTTCAAATTCAAATGTGTTCCTAACAGGTTACTCTTCAAGAACATCTATAAATACCCACAGGAAGCAATTTGAAAATAGAGAGAAGTCTGAAGCATTCTAATCTCAAAGAAATTCTCTCTGTGCCTTAGTCTTCTTGAAAACTTTAGCTAGATACTTTTCTTTGAATATTTCCTTCTAGTTATTTGTTTAGACAAACACTGAGTGATTCATTTCATGCTCTTTAGAAATCAGTTAGTTTGTCTCACGAGTTTGATTGTTATTCAATCATTCTCCATAAACACTGGTCTTTTGTTGTACACTGATCCATTAGAGATCAATTAGATTTTTAATAAAATTAGTGCACTTCAAAAATTCAAGTCTGACTAACTTGGTAGTGGACGTAGCAGTTTTATTGTGAACCACTTCAATTCTCTTGTCAGTTATTTCATCAGCTCTTACAAACTGATCTAACACTTAAGAAGTCTTAATCTACTTAAGTGTCAGCCAGTTACTTACATTAATTGTTTAATTATATGTTTTGATAAATTGTTCTTCAGTTCATTTTTTATATCTAGTGATCTATCTCCAAAAGTTATTTCTTAAAAACAATTGTGTCAGCCAGCTGACCAATATTTATCAGCTTGAGTTTCTTTTAAAACATCAGCCAACTGACCAATATCAACTGACTGACAAAAATCCAATTTTTGCTGCCAACTTTCACAAGTTTTACAAGTCAACCCTCAAAGTTTTTAAAATGCTATTCACCCCCCTCTAGCCTTGTCAGTTGCCAATTGGACTTACATATATGATCCTTGTTTTATCTTTATGATTCATTGATAACTAAGATCATGAATATATCATCACTGCATAGCCTTATATTTGCATGCTCTGTTCTTCTATGTTTATCTCTGTAAATATAACGCTTGAGTAACTGCTTATCATACTTTGCGTTAATGTTCCTTATCTATTCAATTAAGTATGATTTACTTTACTCAGTTGTTTTGATGTCATTTCGTCAAAGTAATTTAAGTTATTTTTGACTTGTTCTGTATTCGTGAACATCAATCATTCATCTCTAATGAACAGTCATGCTTTGCAGCACTTCATAAGCTCAGTTTTATGTGCTGACTTATAGGAGTTTTCACCTTAGTAGACAAATGCAATATACAAGGGTATTTTTGTTATTTCTACAAAGGTAGAGGTTAAACTTTTCGAAACTAACTATTTCCTAAAGTAAAAGACAATTTCTCAAATTTTCGGTAAAAACAAAAATCTTGAAAAAGTGAAAATATTTTTGAAATCAAACTCTTTTTCTGTAATGTCTTTCTGAAAAGTCATTTTTGACAAGATCTTTCAGAAAAAACTGTTTTGTCCTATTGAAAACTTTTTATCTTCTCTAGAAAGTTGTTTTGTCTTTTCAATAAACTTTTTGGCTTTCCAAGAAGAATCTTTACCAGATATCTAGAAATTAAAACCATCCCTCACACTACTCTATAGAACTTTGATGAGAGTGGTTGAAAGGACTCTTCGATTTTAATGAATTCATTTCATTAACCGGCCATTCTTCTTGCCTTAGCGAGTATTTATAGAGACATTTCTTCCCTCATCTCTATTAATTGCAAACTACTTCCAAAAACTATGATAGACACTGATACAATATTCCCTCTTTTAAAAATGTTACTTAAGAGTATTCTTAGTCTTCAATCAAGTTTCTCTCTCAACAACTTGATATTACCTTTCCTATCCACTGAAAGTTGTTTGGTTAGTTTTGAGGATTCCTCATGTATGAAGATTTACCTCAACAACCATTTAGCATGTCTTTCCCAGAATCCTTTGATCGTGCTCATGTCGGCTGCTCCTTGTTAGCAATGTAGTTTTTCTACATATCATTACACTGACATGATTCTCCCTTGAGATCAGCACAACTCACATCAGTCGACTTTCAAAAGGTAGTCGTGCTTACTTGTGAAGGTCACCTAGGCTTAAGAGCTAGCTGAAGGGAGAAGGAAGAGCAGGCAACATGATCACATATCTGCACTTCTTATAGTGTAGAGATCCCGTTTGACTACCTCTTTTGACTTAGACACTTGATACCGGACCTATATTCTGTTTGCCAATCAGTTTAAACAGATCTGGGTCCATGGTCTTCATAGACATCCCCTTGTAACATTTTTATTTTAAAATGTATCAGGTGTACTGTTTAGATTAGTTGTTTTCT
This sequence comes from Codonopsis lanceolata, assembly GCA_013146195.2. Classification (NCBI taxonomy): domain Eukaryota; kingdom Viridiplantae; phylum Streptophyta; class Magnoliopsida; order Asterales; family Campanulaceae; genus Codonopsis; species Codonopsis lanceolata. The sequence continues at coordinate 49,334,722 of CM028378.1, read as the reverse complement.
AGGAATAGTTAAGTCACTGGAAGTTGTATCGAATCTTGTAATCATTACATCCTCTTTGTAATCTATTATGTTTGATCTAAATGAGAACTGGTTCAAGAAAACTTTACTTCATGAATATCTGTTTTTATTTGCCTATTCTTTAATAGCATGAAATCTTATGTTTTGCTTATAAACTCAGTACTTGTGTTTTTATCGCATATCTTCTGTTTTGGATCTATAACAGCAAACATAACTCTGCTGTTAACCCAACAGCAAACCAATCCTTAATAATTAGTAATCTTATTCGACACTATATAATTCTGATGAGAAGAAATCGGGTTCTATTTTCTTTTAACCGCCATGATCCGATTAGTTTGACTTAATAAAAAAAAATTCAAATTGATATTAAAGTGGATTTAACGTTGTATACACTTAAAGTTGTTGAATCCTCAAATCGTCATATGAGGCAAATGGGAGAATGTTGGGTTTATTCCGTTATGCAATCCATATGAATATGACTCATATGAATTAATGGTAAATAAAGTTTTAACAATAAAGTGTCTCAATTTAATGGTTAAGTGAGAATAAGAGTATGTTAAAGCTTAGGAGTTTTAAAATGATACTCCCTCTCCCTATGCCTTTAAAAGTTGTACATAATATATACATAATAATGGACACATATGTATATATATTCCCTTTAGAGATAAACATCATTGACTAAAGTCAATGATGTTTATCAAGTGATCATTCCTTATGAATGGTGGTGAACAGAAAGGCAAGAACCAAGGAAGGCTTATTGGTTTTCCTTCCTTGGTAAGTTACAAAATAATAGAACCAAAGGCCCATGTGCCTGGCTCGTGATCGAATTTTGGCTGAGCTCATCATAAACTATTTTGTTGATAAATTATGTATATATATCTTCAACAAGCTGATTTGAGTTCCACAAAAAACGTAATTAAAATCTAAATGTAATAGACTAATTTAATTTGCAGTCACTCAGTCAGTAATAGTTGCCATTTAACATAAGAAAATACTTGTACAATACTCATGCTCCATATGCACAGCTGTTACTTAATTTTTGTTAATTTGATCGGTGATAACTATAACTCGAGTATAAGTTAGGGTGAAAATTCGTGTAGGTTCCTTTTGTAATTTTTCAAACTATTAAAAGACATTTTTGTGGTAAAATGACGCATATGCCCTTCATGTATCGAACACCCACACAAAGCATTTGTTTAAGGCATCCTGATGCTCAAAATCATTCATTGTGTTTAAAATCTCTCTCTTCCCTATCAATCAATATTGAAACGGGAAATCTTGGATTATTACCAACCTTCCCAGAAACATCATGGAACCAACCTTGAATGGATAGTCACTGTTTGAACTAAGGAACTCGCCAAAAGCCCCTGTAAAATTAATAGCCTCAAGCTTTCCTTCTTCGGTAATAGACTAATATTGAGAGTAGAAATCTAAGGAGCTATAGGATGTAACTAACAGGGCTTCGTATAAGAGGTTCAACCTGAAAGAAATATTCTAAGTATTCCTGATATATCATCTTCTTAACTTTCTTCAAGGCTACTGAAGTGCGATAATAAGAGAGAAGGACGAACAAATAGGATGTGCTTCCATGGTGTTTCACTACTTTCCCATGGAGATTCGTTCAATCTGGTGAATCTTTTTCCCCCGTAAATGCATGCTTTAGTAGCTCTTGTTGTTGAGAAAGATGAAAGCTAAGAATAGCTTTAAAAACAAAAAACAACCTACTCCTAGTTGGCGGGCATTTCTAGAACAATTTTAAGAAAGAGTTTTTTTACGATTTTAAAAAGGTGATAAGCGGGCAGTCTGTTTTTGACAATTCCAACCTCTAAAGTCCTCTATATTTTAATTCAACCGGTAAAAGACACTTTTAAAGCGAAAGAACAAGTATATCATTAATGAAATTGGATTAGGCATGCATTGCATCACAATTCCAAGTTGATGCATCACAAATCCAATTCACGCACCAAAAATCCAATTGTTGCATCGAAATTTACTAATTACAAATTATGCATCACAAACCCAAATTGATGCATCGATATTTCTGTATAAGAGGTCTAGTTGGTGCATCGCAAATCCTTTACTTTCATCATATATTGAGTGCTCAAGGCCATGTAGGTACAATTAGTTCCTAGAGCTAAATAAATATATGTAAGGAATTTCGTTCTAAACCATGGATTAACATAAGCTTCAAATATAGCGTTGCATGAATCATACTTTATTTCCTCTGATAGTACCCTAATTTTCAATCGGTAAATGTAGATGTGTTTTACAAATATTATGGTAGACTTTTTGTTTAGAACGAATATTTATTTATAAAATTTCAATGTATTTTTTTTGTACGTACAAACATACAATCTTAAAATATTTGACTTATCAAATGAGTATTTTTCAACCACGAGAGTAACAAAGATTTCATTTTAATTCTTCTCTTTTTTCTCATTGATATTCGGTTAATCACTACCTCCTTCATATTGACATCTTGTCCAATTTGAGGGCATCCACGATGTGGAGAATTCATTTGAGCTCTCACAATGCCACCTAGTATTTTAAAAAACTCATCCTTTAAAAACTAATATCCATAATGTTTGATTCTTTAACTTGGTTCTTATTTCTTAAGTGGACCTCATTATACTTTTTTTAATATAAATCATTTATAATTATATTACATAATTTAATTATACTTTAATTAATATATTGCATAATTTAATTATCGTTTTAATTTTTTAAATATTTCATACAAATAACAAATACTTTGTTATAAACAAACAATTCTTAAAATATTTAATAAAAGGCAAAGACTTGTGTAGTACGGTCTTACGGATCCTAAATCTATAAGACGGAGCCCCATTTAGAAATTCGCGGGTTAATAAATAAACTTGTTAATAAAAGGAACAAAAATTGGCCAGCTGAGTTGGTTATTGGCGAACTTTAAAGGTTTAGCCCATGGCGGTTTTAGGGTTTGACACTCCCCAATTGCAAAATTAAGTTTTAATGCCCATTTCCTCTATTTGCTACGGTGCCCCCTCCACTTTCAATGTTTGTCGCCGAATTCTCATACCTTGCAGTTTAATCCTTTGTCAGCTCCGTTAGTCATCCATTAGCATCAATTGGCTTGGTATACTTGACAGATCCTAACGGACTTATAAATGAAAATTTATTATAATGACACATTTAATGTGACACATTTTAATACTAAAAGTGATACTATAAATGAAAATTTATTATATTTTTTATTAAAATACAAAGTAACACTCTTAATACTAAAAAATGACACATTTAATACTAAAAAGTGACACATTTAATACTAAAAAGTGACACTCTTATAATATTAAAAAGTAAGACTCTTAATACTAAAAAGTGACAATCTTAATTCTAAAAAGTGACACATTTAATATTAAAGTGACACTATAAATGAAAATTTATTATAATTCTTATTAAAATACAAAATAACACTCTTAATACTAAAAGGTGATATTTAATACTAAAAAGTGACACTCTTAATACTAAATAGTGACACATTTAATACTAAAAAGTGACACTCTTAATACTAAAAAGTGACATTCTTATTACTAAAAAGTGACACTCTTAATACTAAAAAGTGACACTCTGTTGAATCTTGCATTAAATTAAATTTGCTTAAAATCATTCCACTTGATTATCAGCCTAGAACTTAAAAATTATTTTGGTCAGCCTGAAATTGTTTGTCAGTCACTTGTTCTACTGACCATAACGATTTTAGTGTCAGCTTGCTTTCCTTATTTGATTTAACTAATACTTGTACTGACACTTTCTTACTTTGTGTTTTTGGTAGATATTCTGCTAGATATTCTTTCCCAGGATCTTGTGTGATCTTGTATATGGCAAACACATTTTCAAATTCAAAATGTGTTCCTAACGGGTTACTCTTGAAGTTCATCTATAAATACCCGCTGGAAGCATTTTTGAAAATAAGAAGTCTGAAACCTCATACTTTCAAAAAATTCTCTGCGTTTTAGTCTTCTTATAAACCATAGCTAGATAATCCTTCTTGTATAATTCTTTATAGTTATTGTTTAGGCAAACACTGCGTGATCCCTTTTCATAATCTTTTGAAATCAGTCAGTTTGTCTCACGAGTTTGATTGTTTCTCAATCATTCTCCATAAACACCGGTCTCTTGTTGTACACTGATCCATTAGAGATCAAATAGATTTTTAATAAAATTAGTGCACTTCAAAAATCCAAGTCTGACCAACTTGATAGTGGACGTAGCAGTTTATCTGTGAACCACTTCAACTGATTTGTCAGCCATTACTTATACTCTTGCAAACTGACCTAACACTTAAAAAGTTTTTAACTGATTAAGTGTCAGTCAGTCTCTAACATACTTGTTTACTTACTTGTTCTCATAAATTGTATTTCAGTTTCTTCTTCACATTCAGTGATCTACTTGAAAAGCCAACCTATTTTGAAAACTGTTGTGTCAGCTAGCTGACCAACTTTCATCAGCTTAAGGGAATTTCAAAGTGTCAGCCAGCTGACCAATTTCCGCTGACTGACCAAACCGGTTTTCCGCTGCCAATTTTACAAGTTTTTACAAATCAACCCTCAAAGTTTTTAAAGGTTATTCACCCCCCTCTAGCCTTATTTGTTGCCTACTGGACTTACACACTCTTAATACTAAAAAGTGACACTCTTAATACTAAAAAGTGACAAATTTAATACTAAAAAGTGACACTCTTAATACTAAAAAATGTTACTCTTAATACTGAAAAGTGACACATTTAATACAAAAAGTGACACTCTTAATTCTTTGATTCCTTTTCACCATAACTCTCATTTTTTAGTATCATAAGTGTCACTTTTTAGTATTAAGAGTGTCATTTTTAGTACTCCCTCCGTCCCTAAATTATCGTCCTCCTTTCCTTTTTCGTCTGTCCCAAAATAACTATCCACTTTGAAACTTACCTTTTTAGAACATCATTTTTATCACTTTACCCTTACTTTTTCACTCTACTTTAATTATGTGCCACATACACATGGGCTTTAAAGGAAACTACACATTAAACCAATATAAATAATCAAGTCAATTGACAATTGTTTTTTCTTAAACTGTGCACCGGGTCAAGCAGGACGATTATTAAGGGACGGAGGGAGTATTAAATTTGTCAATTTTTAGTATGAAAAATGTCACTTTTTAGTACTAAGAGTATTACTTTGTATTTTAATGAGAATTATAATTAATTACCCTTTATAATGTCACTTTCAACCTTTAAATATATAACTTTTGTCTTTTCAATGTGTCACGTTTGGCTTTAAATGTGTCATTTAGCATTTTGTTAGTCCATTAAGATCTGTCAAGTATCTCAAGGCAATTGATGCTAACGGGGCTGACAAAGGATTAAACTGTAAGGCATGGAAAACATAAGAATTTCGGTGGCAAACCTTGAAAGTGCAGGGGCACCGGAGCAAAACAACATATCTCTAGCAATAAAACTTAAAAAAAGAGCTAGAGAATTTTAAACCTTAAACCTAGGCGCTGACCACTAAACCTTATGCATTTTATGTGAACCATCACGCCTAATTAACTTTTACAAATTTTAATAACATATTATTTATTTATTACGGACAAGGATCCGTAAACCGTTTTACAAGAGACCATCTCTTAATAAAAAATTAAAAATAATAAAAAAGAACAAACTTTTTTTTAAAAGGGAAAAAAACTAATTTTGGAAAAGAAAAAAATAGGTTAGAAGAGAAAAAGAAAAAAAAATGAAAGATTACAAAAAAAAGAAAAAGAAAAGGAAAAGATAGAAAAGAAAAATGAGAGAGAGAGATAGAGGTGGGGAGTTGGCGTGTGAGGAACAGCAAGGGGGGATAAGGTTGCAGGGATGGCAGGGGGTGGGTCTGCGTCTGCACACAAGGGAGTTCTTCAAGCATTTTTTTGCGCGTGCACAGGACACGCCGTTTTCATTAGCTTGTGGATCTTTGCGGGCTTTGTGGAGTTGGGTTGGAAAAAAAAAAAATTTTGGCCAAGAACCCGGTTCTCAAATGAGGGCTATTTGGGAACCCAAAATGGAGAACTTACACAATACGAAGAACCCATTTTTGGATTGGGAACCCATGAAAGAACCCACATTACGATGCCCTGATCCGACGCTCCTCAAAATTAAAAAGGACCAAAATGATGTCGGTATGAGGATAAAAACATCTTGAAATTCGATTATTCTTCCATGTAATGTTTAAGAAATTCCATTATACTACCAATTAGGCAATTACACATAGTTGATAGAATTAACAATCATTAAAAATAGGAGTAATTACAAGCCGGTACATATTTTAAAACATGTTTTCAAATCAATCCACCTATTTTTTACACATATCTTTTAGGTACAATTTTAAGACAAAATTACATCGCTGCCCTTCCCTTTACGAAGACTACTAAATTAATTATATTCGTTGAAAGTAAGAATGAAGACTGATATTATCGCTACATCCGAACAATTCAAAATTCTTTTTCAGTTGATTGAAAACCGATAAAACCGAGTATTTGGTGGCGATATGGTTTTTCAAAATCGTTATCTGAGGAGCTTCTAGTGCGTGACTGAGTGAGAGAGATGGGAGTTTGTGGATCGAAGCCAAAAGGATGTGTCGGAGTTGGATTCCGTCCCGGAAAGAAACAACATAAACACCGGCCGAGAAGAGTGCGAAAGACACATTCGAGGCGTCGTAGTCGGAGTAGGAGTCCGAGCAAGGATGATAATCGGTCGAGGCACCGACATAGGCGTCGGTCTAGGAGTAGAGATAGGGGTGAAGATAGGGATCGGAACAGAGAGAGGGATAGAGAAAGGGAAAGGAGGAAAGGGAGGATGAGCAGGTCTAGGAGTAAAACTGTTTCAAATGAGGAGAGAGAGCGAATGGGGTAGAGGAAGGAGTAGAAGCTCGTCTCTGCCGCGGGATCGGAGATCGGAGATCGTAATCTTTCCCTCCCTCCTTCTGTTGCTCGTGAGATGCCTAGCTTAGCCGCGACCTAGGGAAGCCAGTAAGCTGTGAAATCGTAAATAATCCAATCGGGAGATTCGGACTCGAGAAACCGAGTCAGCTCAGGTCGGAGGCCGTCCAAGGCTTTCATGAGAAGCGGAATCTCGTTTAAGCCCATGTCTATGGTGGCCTCGGCGTTTTCAGGTAGGCCGTCCACCTTGGGAAGAGTGTGTTTTACTTAGTGTGTGTGAGAGAGACAGTTATTAGTGAGATAAGGAAAGAGAGAGAGAGAGGATGTAAAGAAAAGAAAGGGGGTGGGCAGAGTGGTAGGCAGAGTGGTTGGCAAAGTTCGTTGTGTTGTGCAATGAAGATGAAGAGAGATTGCATAATGCTGTGAAATTCATCTGATGCCAAGGTCTGGCATCAGAGTTTTTGGCATCAGCAATAATGGTGGGCATCAGCATTTTGGCATCAGCAATCTGATGCCAAAACTTGGCATCAGAGTTTTTGGCATCAGCAATAACGGTGGGCATCAGCAATATTTTTGGCATCAGCAACAATTGTAGGCATCAACATTTCACCTGATGCCAAGATTTGGTATTAGAGTTTTTGAATTAATGATCCTGATGCCAAGATTTGGCATCAGCATTTTTGGCATCAACAATATTTTGGCATCAGAGTTTTGGCATCAGAGTCCGGATGCCTGGAATTAATCATTCTGATGCCAAGGCTTGGCATCAGAGTTTTCATTAATGGCATTTTTGTCATTTGGCAAGCAATTTGTAGTTTTATGAAATGTGCAAAAAATTAATGGTTTTAGATGAAAACATGTTTTAAAAATTGTACCCACTTGAAATTCCCCCTTAAAAATATTATTAATTATAAACCGCACAAGAATCTCATACATTTAATTAGGGCTTCAACGGACATAGTGGGTTGGAAACTTTGAATAAGTTGTAGGGGAAATTGCGGCCCGTCCCCTTTCCAAGAAAATTAAAGATCAAAATTCGGTTAGTCCATTTTTCCAAGTTTCTAATCGTTAAAGTATATTTTTTTAAAAATAGAACAACTGGAAAAAATCATTTTTAGTTGTGAAACGACTGTGATACCCTTAATGGGCAAGAGACACGTTACGTCAAGTTTATCTATCGATTATCGCAGTGAAAAACAGTTCCTTCATTAATTAAACTCACATAATTTTGCACCGCGATTCCATTTTTTGTATATATCGCGGTGCAAAAAAAGTTCCTTCATCAATTCAGTCCACATAATTTTGTGCCACGATTCCCTTTTTGATTTATCGCATTGAACATATTTCTATACCGCGGTGCATATTTAAAAAAAAATTAGAATATCAAGAGCTAGCATTTACATTATTGAACTATGGTGCAAAAATTAATGCACTAAAATTAATGAATCGCGTTTCAAAAATAGACTAGCAATTACACTATTGAACCGCAGTGCAAAAAATAATGCACTAAAATTGATGAATCGCGGTACAAAAATAGACTAGCAATTACACTATTGAACCGCGGTGCAAAATTAATTCAATAAAAATTGATGAATCGTGGAATAAAAATAGACTAGCAGTTACATTATTGAACCACGGTGTAGAAAATAATGCGATAAAATTGATGAATCGCGGTGCAAAAATACTTACCTCCGTAACGTGCCCACGGTTCATTAAGAGTATTGTAGTCATTTTTCCATAAAAGTGACTTTTTCCTGTTGAAAAAAAAAGTGTACTTTAGCGATTAAAAGTTTTAAAAAGTGGACAGGCCCGCAATTTTTTCAAAACTAATCGCTTAAATATCTTCTTTTTTTTTCAAGACAAAAACTTGGGTAAGACGGTATTACAAATATTTTTTTATAAAACGAATCTTTCATATCCGACTCATCGTGTGTTAGTCTATTGAGTTGTAAAAGAGTGGAGATCCGTTTTACAAATAAAAATCTATAAAACTTACTTAAAGGAGACTTACTCTTTTTTAAACCGTTAAATTTCATTTTTGTAAAATCATTCTTAAAATGCTCGTAGAATAGAAATGACTGCTTGAATTCGTATGGATGAAGAGAAAAAGGGTGGGGAGGTCGGGTGGTGAAGAGTCCACTTGCGTTTTCACCAGTTGAATTCGATTAATCTACTACTCTAACTTCCCACTTATTTTCCTCTGCATCTATCGATCTTCAGCTCACATATGTCTTTTTCTTCATCTTTTCATTGTGTTTTTGTGTTTGATTCAAAATATATCTAGTGTATGTATCGTTTTGCTATGCATGTAAACTGTTCGATGAAATGTATGAATATAATTTTGTTTGTTGTTAGGCAACTTTTTTTCAATCTGGATGCATCATTTTGAATCACGCTGCATTAGTTGCTAATAGTTATGCATCGATTTGGATTTTGGCTACAGAAAAGATGCAACAATTTAAAATAATTTGTTGATTGTATACAGGAAAGAAAGGACATGAAGATCTGGTTCATTATAATTTTGCAGCGTGATGCATCAATTGGATTAGGAAATTAAAATTAATGCATCGCGATGTAAAAATTGATGCAACGCGATATACACTGAGTAATGATCCGTAGCGCGTTGATGTGCGCAAAAACGCATTTCGGGCAAGATTACCCGGCCGTATCAAGTAATAAAGTTCGTAAGTACGAGTCGATTCCACGAGGAATGCACGTAATTCTCACTCCAACTAAGTACCGAAATTATGCTAACTAATTATATTTGAGCGAAAATAAAGTGAATTAAAATTTAAAAATATAAACAACTAAGAAAGCAATTAAATCTAATCTACTGCGGAGGTGGTTTGGCAACAACAAATCAAGATAAAAATATAGGAACGCATTATTTCTAGTTTAGCCGGTGTTTAATTTAATTCTCTTTTTGCTTTTTTTTAAAACTCAAGTCTTGGTAGCCGGACGCGCTATTTTATTCGCTACGGGCTTTCGCTACGTATAGCAAATCTAGCTATCCCTCAACCTTGCTACGGGATCATATCATCACAACACATAACACATGGAAGAAAATAACTGCATGTGTAAACAAGCATCCAAAGACTATCTACGCACGATCTCCTTTCGGTCTCACGCCACGCAAACTACTATTATGATATTCGGAATAACAGGAAGGTCTTTCGTTTCGTATCTTATCATTCTAGTGATCATCTAATGGTTCGCTACACCATTAAAAGTATTAAGAACACACAATAATAACCAAGCGCATGGATAATACTTCGCAAAAAGAAACTCTCTATATTTTTCTACAATTCATATTGATAGCCGAGACAACTAATTTGGCTAACTACGGGCTCTCACATCTTATAGTCAACCTTAACCTCTCCGACCTCGCGAATGACTAAGATGGTTCGATCGCGTGTCAAATCTAGTCTCACTTTGGCTATCGGTGTATGTCACAAAACACCAACTATAAAATTGATTGGTCCGAAATATAAAGGTAGCTCTTGCGGATCCTAACTATTTCTAAAATCATGTAATTATTGGCCAGATAATTAAAAGCATTAATTTCACAAATTAATAACCAACATAATTGTGTACTAAATAAAGATATAAATTAAATTAAAACACTACATTTAACATAGAAAAATAATTGCATTTCTATAAATAATTTAAAGCACAAACCAATTCAACAATTACAAAATAAATCATCCCAAGAAAATACAACAATAAATCAAAAGATATGTTGAAAGAATTAAACCAAGTGTTGCTCGAATCCGGGGTTGAAATCTTTTGCAAATGTATCCTTGGCTCTCGATTTAAAATTCCAAACCTTCAATGGTGATCAAGCATTGGAGATTTGGAAGGATTTTTGAATTAAATGGGGCTGGTGCCCCATTTAGGGCTAATGCCCGTAAATGGGGTCTTCAAATCTGAAAAATGAGGCTGCCAGGAAACAAAATGAAGGAGGCAATGGAATCAGGGGCAAAATAGGCAAGACAGAGGAAAGTTGGGGGCAAAAGAGGGAAAGGAAAAGGGGCTGGGGCACGGCTGGGAGGTGGGCTATCCAGGAGAAAGGGTGCGGGTTGGCCCATATGGAAACGGGTGAGGGTGTGAGAGGGGAAAGGGTTAAATGGTGGGCTGGTGGGTTGGAATGGGCTGGAGGGAGCGCGGGTCATACCCGGATCCATAAACTACACGCGGGTTGGCTGAGTGGAGGAGGGGCGGCTGCATTTGACACGTGGCTCCATCAGGAGCTCGACAACGCGCAAGGGAGTTCAGACAATTGCGCCGGCTCCCCTGAACTTATGACATTTGCTCCGGTGCCCCTAGGATTTCAGAATTTAGTGCCGCCTTCCAGACCTTTGCCAGCTCTTGCAAATTAGTCCTCAGTTAGCTTTTTCAGCCTCTGTTAGCCTCTGTTAGCTCAGATCTGCCTTGGATTTCTTGACGGTCTTAACGGACATTGAGCAAATAATTCCCAAAACAACTTTTAAGCCAGGAATTATCTCGAGCTTCGTGCTAAACACCATATAAAAGCTCGATTATGCTTGAAAACCTACATTAAGCACAAAAATATAAATAATAATATTTCCAACGCATAATTAACACAAAAATAGCATAAAATAACAGAAAATTCCCGAACAAATTCATGCAAATCTTGCGATCATCACGCGTCTTATGTTAATTAAGGGTATCCTAGTCTTTTACCCAAAAAAATGTCTTTTTTCAAGTTTTAATAGAACATGGAGTACTACAGCGATTGAAAATTGTCCAAAGTGGGCTGGCCCGAATGTCACCCTAAGCAGTAAACCCGAGTTTTGCCTCATCAATGTTTAGGTTATCCTTGCCTTTTATTTTATTTTATGTTTTTACGTTATTAATGTGGGAAAGAAATTGAGAAAAGAAAATTTTGATAATCAGACCGGTCCACTTTTGAGAATTTCCAAACACTAAAGTCCTCTATATTTTAATATAACTGGTAAATGACACTTTTGTGGCAAAATAACAAGTATATCCTTAATGAACAAAGGTACACGCACAAAGATTCCACCATCATGTAACAAATTGGGGTTCGAAATCGATGCATCGCGATTCTAAATCAGTGCATCGGGTTCAAAATCGATCCATCGTGGTTAATAATTTCCAAACAATTGGTACTGCGGTGTAAAGCATGAACTAAGATCCAGGTGTTGAGCTGACAAGGAAGGAGAGCAATTGAGAAGGGTGGAATTTGTTGTAATGGGTTGATCTGGACGGGAGGGAGAGAGAGAGAGAGAGAGAGAGAGAGGTTGATGATTTGGTGCGGTCAGGAACATGGTGGGTATTAATGAAATACATTTATGAAAATGTACTTATGTGTTAAAAATGAGGTACTAGAGTGGTTGAAATTTTATCAAATATTCAAATTGGATCGGCTTACAATTTATCCAAAAGAAAAAAAAAAAAGGAGAGACTGTTTTGGCCTAATTTCTATGTCTAGGAAATTGTGATATGCTCCCTTCTCCGAAGGAGGAAATAATGGAAAAGAGAAAAAGAAAATTAAATTAAAAATGAGAAGAGGTTAATGTAAGCAACCTTAACATTTTATTCGTTTAGTCTACATCTATGCAAGTATGATAGACTATCCAATTTCATGTCTTGCTTTGTAGATTGTGAGAAAAAAAATAAGACCATTGTACTTTAAGAAAAATAAAATCATTGACTAACGTATTTTGTTTTTCGGCAGATAAGCTAATATATTTATCTTTTGATTTTAATTTTTTTTCAAAAATGAAAAAAAAGAAAAGATATTGTTAGTTTCAAAAAAATAATATAACGCCATGCATCAATGTTCTAAAAAAGTACATCCAATCAAACCCAAAGTTGCCCTCTAAACCCTAAACATGAAAACTCTAAAATCTTAACGGTATGATTGGTGGTATCCCCGGCCTCCGTTCCAACGTCCAACGAAAATACGAAATAGTTCACTTTAGATATATTTTTTTTTTTGAGTCACCTTAATTAGAATTTGATTGGCGATTTACATAATTTTTTTTTTTTTTTACAAAGTTGTAAAGGTTGTAATCCATAGAAATCTAATGTATTTTTAGTGAATGAGATTTTATTTCGGAAAACACAATTAGCGTATTGAGTTTTAACAATGGAAAGTGGACTCTTTGGTATGATCGGAGGGAGTAAAACGCTTTAACCTAGACTTTAAACCTTGAATTTAAACCCTAAAAATTTACATTTGGGTTTTTCAATCTTTAGGAAAGGTTATTAATGCATTACGTTAAGTTTTCACTTACGTCATTTAATCATTTTCCCTGATTGAAAACAAAACTAAAAGTCCTTTATTTTATTTGTCAAAATCAAATTAGCTAACAATATGTAAGAATTTATGGGTAACAATTGGGTGTTAATGAATAACTTTGGATTAGGTGATTATTAATGGATAATGACCTAACCCAAAGTTATCTATTAACACCCAATTGTCACCCCTATATAAGATAATCATTACAAAAAAGTTAAGATTAAAGGTTCGTTAGGACCTTCAATTGATTAAGTTTTGATTTTACAAAACAACAAAGTTAGGATAATATAATTTCTCATCAAATACTTTTAATAGGCTTAATTTGTACAAAAGTTATTGTCAAATGGAAACAATTTAAAGATCTAAAGAAGCTACACAAAAGAAACCAAAATAGTTAAGATTGAAGATCAAACAACTTTGATTGAAACAACTATGATTTAGCACAGAATCAATCCAGAAGCATGTCACGTACCGGACCAACATTTACACGCAATACTTGTGGTGAAAACCTAACGGAATGTCCAAAAACCCTAAAATTATATATACTCACAAGTTGGCTGAAAATTGTAGAATAGTGTATGATCATTTGGTACATCGATTAGAAATCGTACTCGTAGTTTTTTATAAAACGTAGTATTTTTAAAATGCAGCTTTTTTAAAATATAGTTTTTTTTACTTGTAAATATATTTGAAAAACTAATTTAAAACGCTATTGTCATAAAAAAAAGTAATTATAAACGTAATATATTTTTAAAACGTTTTAAATAAAAACATTTTAAAATGTTACATATTTTAAAAACACAGAATTATTTTTAAAAAGAAAACGTGGTCCAAATTATTCTATGCTTATCACTAACAATATCCTTCCCTCCAACCCTATTCGCCTATTCGGGGAAAGAAAGTCGTGTCCACAGTTCACTGTCCACCTTATCCAAAATTGAAAAGTACAAAACAGACTGTCACTTTCTAAAGGCAAAGTGCGGGGTGATCGTGCCATCTTTACGCGTGCTTTGGAAAGACTAAACTGATCATTAAATCATCATATAATATTTCCCCCATAGATCTCAAAAATAATACTCATATACGACAAAAAATTAGGTCTCCATCGTTACACGAAAAATAGAATTAATTCCACAGAATCCATTACTATTTACTATTAGTGAGATTCCATGAACACAGATGAAAAGAAATGTGATTATTATATAGTAAATATATATATATATATATATATATATATATATATGTATATATTTAAAATTGGTGAGAAAAACTAGCTATGATTCTGTCACCTCACCTTAATAAATCTTTATTGTAAATCATTCATGTAGTAAATTTTTTTAGTTTTTTAGTCATTAACTAATAATAATATATACTTCTTCTGTTCTTAAATTATCGCCCTCCTTTCCTTTTTTGTCCGTTCTAAAATAATTGTCTAGTTTGAAACTTACTTTTTTAGAATATCACTTTTACCACTTTATCCTTACTTTTTCACTATACTTTAATTATGGGCCACATACACATGTACTTTAAAGGAAACTACTATACACATTAAACAAATATAAATAATCAAGTCAATTGTTTTTACTTAAACTGTACGCCGGGTCAACTAGGACGATTATTTAGGGACGAAGGGAGTAATAATTATAATTATCAATATGATAAAAAGTATTAGTATTCGTGTATATAATTTCTTCTATTTTTAATAATAGAAAATTTATATTTAAAAACTTTTACAACTAACATTATTTCTAACCAATATGAGATAATAAAACTCTTCAAAGTGAGACATTACTTCTAATCACTCATTTTTAACACCATACTTTAAGCCTTTATATCTTATTCATTCAAATATATCATTTCGATACTCTTTCCGAGTAGAACGCATTTGCAAAATTGTTTTTGCCAACAAACAAATGACACATAAACAAATTTGTGCCTCAAGTTGCACAATTTATTTCACGAAAAACATTATTTTTTAACAAATATTATACTTTAAGTTTTGATTTCTTATTCATCAAAAACTTGATTTGGACAAATAAATATAACATTTCGATACTCTCACCGAGTAGAACACATTTGCGTAATTACCTTCGCCAACAACCAAATGACACGTAACGAAATTTGTGCCTTAAGTTACAGAATTTCTTTCACTAAAAACATCAATTTTTCGACAATAGAAGAGATGTATCTCACATTGGTTAGAAATTGATGTTTGTTTTAAAAATACTATTACTAAGTACCAATAGAAGAGTTGTATCAAACATTGGTTTGAAAGTGATATTGGTTTTCAAAGTCATTTGATAAAAGATTTCAATCATTATTACCAATAGAAAATGTATATCTCACATTGGTTAGAAAATGATATTTATTTTAAATTATTTTATATTATTACCAATAAAAAAGAGGTATAACACATTTTTTAAAAAGAAAATGTTAGATTTTAAAGTTTTTAGACTAAATACTTTCGCTTTTACAAGATATATATCTCACATTGGTTACAAAATATTCTACTGTTATTACCAATAAAAGATATCTATCCCACATTGGTTAGAAATTGATATTGTTTTAAAAATAATATTATTAATTACCAATTGAATAGGTGTATCATACATTTATTAGAAAATTATGTTGGTTTTCAAAGTCTTTTGATAAAAGACTTCTACTATTATTACCAATAGAAGATGTATATCTTACATTGGCTAAAAAATGATATTAATTTTAAATTATTTTAGATTATATATCAGACTTTTACTATTATTAGCAATAGAATATATATAAATAAATAAATAAATAAATAAATATATATATATATATATATATATATATATATATATATATATGTATATGTATATTATATTTGTTATAAATTGATGTTAGTTTTAAATTAATATTATTACCAATAAAAGAGATAAATCTTACATTAGTTAAAAATGATGTTTATTTTAAGAGTCTTTAAATAAAAGGATTTCTACTTTTATTATCAATAAAATAGAAGAGAATAGATGTATCTCATTATATAGAAAGAGATATTGATTTTATATATTTTTTAGATAAAAACTTCTACTACTATTACCAAATGATGAAATGTATTCCACATTGGTTAGAGAATGATGTAGGTATTAAAAGTGTTTTTATAAAATGCTTAATACTAATAGAAAAAAATATGTATTTCACACTGGTTAGGAAAGTGATATTGGTTTAAAATGTTTTTAGATAATGTATCTCATATTGGTTACAAAGAGATCAACATTATTTAGAAACAGATATTGGTTACAAAATTCTTTAGATAACATATTTTTTATGTTATTATCAATGCAGGAGATGTATCACATATTGTTTAAAAAGAGATGTTGGTTTCAAAACTCTTTAATTAAAATACTACTACTATTATTATTTTTATGTTATAACAATTAGAAGAGATGCATCTCACATTGTTTAGAAAGAGATATTGATTTCAAAAGTTTTTATATAAAATACTATTATTATTACTATAGAATAATGTATCTCACAGTTGTTAGAAATTAGTGTTGGTTTTAAAAATGTTATTATTACCAATAGAAAAGATGTATATCATATGGTTAGAAAGAGATATTTGTTTTAAAAGTCTTTAGATATAAGAGTTCTACCATTATTACCAATAGAAGATGTATATCTCACCTTGGTTAGAAAGTGATGTTGATTTTAATTTTAGATAAAAGACTTTTACTTTTATTACTAATAGAAGAGATATCATACATTGGTTAAAAAATGATGTTGGTTTTAAAAGTCTTTAGATAAAAGACTTTTAGTTTTATCATAAATATAATATAAGAGATGTATCCTACATTATATAGAAATAGATGTTGATTATAAATTTTTTAAAGATAAAAGACTTCTACTATTATTATCAAATCAGGATATGTATCTCACATTGGTTAGAGAGTGATGCTGATTTTAAAAGTCTATCATTATTAACAATATAAGAGAAGTATTTCACACTAGTTAGAAAAAGTGATATTGATTTAAAAACTTTTTAGATGATGGATCTCACATTGGTTACAAAGAATTGTATCTCACATTATTTAGAAATGAGTATTGGTTATAAAATTCATTAGATAAAATCATTTTTATGTTATTACTAATAGAAAATATGTATCTCACATTGTTTAGAAATGAATGTTGGTTAAAAAAATTTTATACTAATATTATTACTAATAGAAAATATGTACACTACATTGTTAGAATGTAGTGTTGGTCTTAAAAGTCTTTAGATAAAAGCTTAAACTTTCTTTACCAATATAAATAAAAAATAAGTGTCTCACATTGTTTAAAAATGAATTATGATTTTATAAGTTTTTAACACAACGACTTCTCTCAATAAAAACACTAATTTTTTTAAACAAATATTATACTTTAAGTCTTGATATTTTATTATCCAAAACTCGATTTTGACAAATAAATATATCATTTTGATACTCTCACCGAGTAGAACACATTTGCGAAATTACCTTCGTCAACAAATGAAAGAACACAAGTAGCTAGGATTCTCAAAAAACAGCCAATGTTGTTTCCAATGTAGCTGCCGATGTAGCTACAATGGAAGTCACAATGGTCAAAATAAAACTGAACAGCGGAAGACTTAATACTAAAGCACGAATTTAAGCACAAATGTTTACCAAACAATCTACAAGCCTATACTTGTAGATCTAGCCTCATGGCAAAAAAGATTTCACTAAAAAAGATGAATTGTTTTACAAAAACTATGTGAAATCATCAAACAAAACACTCTCACAAGACAACAAGTCTTGGAGAGCAAAATACCCACAGAAAAACAGGTATAGCAAACGTGGGAAGAAACAAACAGCTTCCTAAAATCAGCTAGGAAATCAAAACAGCACCAACGCCCAATGTCGCTTCCAATGTAGTAACATTCGGAGCTACATTCAAAAACTATCTGAAACGAAATCGGGTTCGAATTCTGTGATTTTTCGAATCAGCCTCTCTCTCTCACGATGCGCATTATAGCCGTTGCCCATGACTCTTATTTATAATGAGGAGTAACCCTACACACAAAAGAGAAACCAACTCCAAGAAGGACAAGGATTAGTCTTTGGAAAAAAATACGCTTACCATAATTCATAGATTTTGTTACCATATGGACTAGGATTCTAAGGCACGGATTCATGAAGGAATTTCACCAAGATTTTGTTTCAAAAAACAACTCCTAAGATTTATGTCCAAGAAAACCAAAATCTAATTAAATATTTTGTTACAAAAAATGACTCCTAGACTTTAGGATCAAGAAAAAACAAAATCTAATTAAAGATTTTATTTCCAAAAATGCCTAAACTTAGGGACCAAGAAAGGAGAAACAAAACCAAAATAGGCCATGCCTATTTTACCCTTACAACAAACAAATGACACGTTAAGAAAATCATGCCTTAAGTTGCACAATTTCTCTCAATAAAAACACTATTTTTTAACAAGTATTATACTTTAAGTCTTGATATCTTATTATCCAAAACTCGATTTTGGTAAATAAATATATCATTTTGATGCTCTCACCGAGTAGAACACATTTTCGCAATTACCTTCGCTAACAAACAAATGACACGTAAAGAAATTCATGCCTCAAGTTGCACAATTTTTTTACTAAAAACACTAATTTTTCAACAATAGAAGAGATGTATCCCACATTGGTTAGAAATTAATATTGGTTTTAAACATACTTTTATTAAGTACCAATAGAAGAAATGCATTATACATTAGTTGGAAAGTGATGCTAATTTTCAAAGTCACTAGAAAACCAAAAGTTTTTAAAACTTCCACATGAATGGTTTAGAATGAAGATTTATCCAAAGGTGGTGAGGTGGCACAACCATGGTGCCCCTCACCAACTTTATATATATATATACTAGTTATTTAGCCCGTGCTATGCACGGGTATAATATGAGATATATATATTTTTGTAATAATAATATAACTTTTAGACATTATAATTAGATTGTTAATCTCTTCTATTGTTATAATATTTTTTTATTGTTACTAATATTAAACGATTTTTTACCTAAATACTTTTAAAATTAATATAAGTTTCTAGCTAACGTGAGATACATATTTTGTATTAATAATAATAGTCATTTTTTTAATTTAAAGACTTTTAAAATTAACATTTAACTTGATAATAATATTAGAAGTCATTTTGTTAAAAACTTTTAAAATCATAATTCATTTTTAAACAATGTGAGATACTTATTTTATATTTTTATTGGTAATGAAAGTTTAAGTCTTTTATCTAAAGACTTTAAAAACAACACCACATTCTAACCATGTGGTATACATATTTTCTATTAGTAATAATAGTAGTGGATAAAAGACTTTTTAAACAATATTCATTTCTAAACAATGTGGATACATATTTTCTATTGGTAATAACAAAAAATGTCTTTATCTAATGACTTTTATAACCAATACTCATTTCTAAATAATATGAGATACATTTCTTTGTAACCAATGTGAGATACATCATCTAAAAACTTTTTAAACAATTATCACTTTATAACCAATGTGAAATATTTCTCTTCTATTGCTAATAATTGTAGATTTTTAAAATCAACATCACTCTCTAACCAATGTGTAATACATATCCTCATTTGGTAATAATAGAAGAAGTCTTTTATTTTAAAAATTTTATAACCAACATCTTTTCCTAAATAATGTGGGATACATCTCTTCTATTACATTGACGGTAAAAGTAAAAGTCTTTTATCTAAAGACTTTTAAAACTAACATCATTTTTAGCAAATGTAAGATATCTCTTCTATTAGTAATAATAGTAAAAGTTTTTTATCTAAAATTAAAATCAACATCACTTTCTAACCAATGTGAGATATACATATTCTATTGATAATAATGGTAGAAGTCTTCTATTTAAAGACTTTAAAAACAAACATTACCCTCTACCAAATGTATGCTACTTTGAAAACTTTGCATCCATATGGAAGCTTTAAAAACTTTTGGTTTTCAAGTGACTTTGAAAATCAACATCACTTTCCAACTAATGTATGATGCATTTCTTCTATTGATACTTAATAATAGAATTTTTAAAACCAACATCAATTTCTAACCAATGTGGGATACATCTCTTCTATTGTTGAAAAATTAGTGTTTTTAGAAAGAAATTGTGCAACTTGAGGCATTACGAAATTCTTTACGTGTCATTTGTTTGTTGACGAAGGTAATTGCGCAAATTTATTCTACTCAGTGAGAGCATCAAAATGATATATTTATTTGTCCAAATCGAGTTTTGGGTAATAAGATATCAAGACTTAAAGTATAATACTTTTTAAAATAATTAGTGTTTTTAGTGAGAGAATTAGCAACTTGAGGCACAAATTTCTTTTACGTGTCATTTGTTTGTTGGCGAATGTAATTGCGCAAATGTATTCTACTCAGAGAGCATCGAAATCATATATTTATTTGTCCAAATCGAGTTTTGATGAATAAGATATCAAGAGTTAAAGTATAATACTTATTAAAAATTAGTGTTTTTAGTGAAAGAAATTATGCAACTTGAGGCACAAATTTCTTTACGTGTCATTTGTTTGTTGATAAAAGTAATTGTGCAAATGTGTTCTACTCAAGAACATCGAAATGATATATTTATTTGTCCAAATCAAGTTTTGGATGAATAAAATATCAAAGCTTAAAGTATGATGTTAAAAGTGAGTC